>CM046886.1:4841945-5051133 GCA_025688845.1 Cucumis hystrix
CCCTCCTTTGGGGATCTTTCGTCCTCGAAAGGTTTTTTTTTTTTTTTAATCCTCAAATAACTCAGGATAATGAATTCTCATGTCGTCCTCTCTCTCCCAAGTAGCTTCCTCAACCTCGTGGTTTCGCCATAGAACCTTAACCAAGGCAATGCCCCGGTTACGAAGCAGTTTAACCTCCCTTGCCAAAATCTCAACTGGCTGCTCCTCATAGCTTAAGTTCTCATTAATTTGCAATGGCTCATAATTAACTATATGTGAGGGATCTGCCACATACTTCCTTAGCATGGAGACATGGAACACATCGTGAACTGCCGACAATAACGGAGGCAACGCCAAACGATAAGCTACGGGGCCAATCCTCTCAAGAATCTCAAATGGCCCCACAAAACGTGGACTCAACTTTCCCTTCTTCTCAAATCTCAGAACACCCTTCATAGGTGCTACCTTCAGAAAAACCATGTCCCCCACGTCAAACTCAAGATCCCTACGTCGTTTGTCAGCATAACTCTTCTGTCTGCTTTGTGCTGTCAACACGCGAGCTCTAATCTTCTGTATGGCTTCGTTGGTGGTCTGAACTATTTCAGGACCTAACATCCGCTGCTCACCAACTTCACCCCAACATATGGGGGATCTACAACTCTTACCATACAACGCTTCAAACGGCGCCATGCCGATAGTAGTCTGGTAGCTATTGTTGTAGGCGAACTCCATCAAGTGTAAATGGGAGTCCCAACTCCCTGAGAACTCCAACACACAAGCTCGCAGCATATCCTCCAGAATTTGATTCAAACGCTCTGTCTGACCATCAGTTTGAGGATGAAAAGCTGTACTGAAATCCAATCTCGTGCCCATGGCAGCCTGAAGTCCCTTCCAGAACTTGGAGGTAAAACGGGCATCTCTGTCAGAAACTATGGATACTGGTACCCCATGCAATCTTACTACTTCCGTCATATACAATTGTGCCCACTTACTGGCCGTATAAGTGGACCTCCCTGGAACGAAATGCGCTGATTTTGTGAGCCTGTCTACAACAACCTATATCACTGTATAACCCTTCAGGGTTCTAGGCAGTCCAGAAATGAAGTCCATAGATATATTCTCCCACTTCCACTCTGGCACACCCAAGGGTTGTAACAAACCTGCCGGCTTCTGTCTTGGTGCCTTCACCTGTTGGCATACCAGACATTTACTAACAAAGTCTGCCACCTCTCTCTTCATATTTCTCCACCAGTAAACTTGCTTCAGATCCTGGTACATTTTTGTGCTGCCTGGATGCATAGAAAATGGAGAACAATGGGCCTCGATCAACAACTCGGTCTTAACTACGCTGTCCGCTGGCACACATAATCGTTTGTCAAACATGAGCCCCTCATCAATAGATATGGAGAACCCCTCGACTTGCCCTGCCTCTACTAAGCGGCGCTTATCCACCAAATAAGGGTCAGTAAGCTGGCCGATAATAATTCTCTGCCTCAAAGTTGGCTGTACTGACAACTGAGCTAACTGCGAGGTAACTTCCCCTACTGAAACTGCAATTTCAGCTCTCTCAAGGTCCCTATGTAAATGAATCTGCCTAGTAATGAGTGCTGCAGAATGTGATACCTTTCTGCTAAGAGCATCGGCTACCACATTCGCCTTACCTGGGTGGTATAAAATCTCACAGTCATAGTCTTTAACCAATTCGAGCCATCTTCGCTGCCTCATATTCAGCTCCTTTTGGGTGAAGAAGTACTTCAAGCTTTTGTGGTCAGTGAAGATCTGAATCTTCTCACCGTATAAATAGTGTCTCCAAATCTTTAGTGCAAAAACTACTGCTGCCAACTCTAAATCATGTGTAGGGTAGTTTTGCTCATGATTCTTCAACTGACGAGAAGCATAAGCAACCACCCTACCTTGTTGCATCAGAACACAACCCAATCCCTTCTTAGAGGCATCACTGTATATCACATAATTCCCCGATCCATCTGGCACTGTAAGGACCGGTGCACTAACGAGTTTCTGCTTGAGATCTTGGAAACTGCTCTCACACGCTGGATTCCAAACAAAAGGAGTCCCCTTCCTGGTTAATTGGGTCAAAGGACTAGCTATACGAGAGAATCCTTCCACAAACCTCCTGTAATATCCTGCTAAACCCAGAAAACTTCGAACTTCACTAACTGTAGAAGGTCGAGGCCAATTGGTAACGGCGTCGATCTTTGCTGGGTCCACAGAAACTCCCTCACTGGATACTACGTGACCAAGGAAAGACACCTGCTTCAGCCAGAACTCGCACTTAGAAAACTTGGCATACAACTTATTGGCTCTAAGGGTCTCCAACACCTGATGCAAATGTTCCTCATGCTCAGCCTCTGTCTTGGAGTAAACTAAGATGTCATCAATAAAAACTATCACAAAAATGTCTAAGAACTCCTTAAACACCCTGTTCATTAATTCCATGAAAGCAGCAGGTGCATTTGTCAAGCCAAATGACATTACAATAAACTCATAATGTCCATATCGGGAACGAAAGGCCGTCTTAGATATATCATTGTCCCTAATCCTCAACTGGTGATATCCCGATCGTAAATCGATCTTAGAGAACACAGTGGCCCCCTGCAACTGATCAAATAAATCCTCAATTCTGGGCAACGGATATTTGTTCTTGACTGTCACCTTATTAAGCTCTCTATAGTCAATGCAAAGACGCATCGACCCATCTTTCTTCTTTACAAACAACACTGGTGCTCCCCAAGGTGACACACTAGGTCGAATAAAACCTTTGTCCAGCAGCTCCTGCAACTGGACCTTCAGCTCTTTCAGTTCCGCTGGTGCCATTCTGTACGGGGCTCTCGAGATGGGACCGGTACCTGGTTCAAGTTCTATGGCAAAATCAACATCTCGGCGGGGCGGAAGTCCTGGAAGTTCCTCTGGAAAAACATCGGGATATTCCCTTACCACTGGCTCGGATGACAAAGATACTTTAAGCTCTCTGGTGTCCACAACACTAGCCAAAATACTCCAAATACCCTGATCGAGCAGCTTCCTAGCCTTCATGGCTGAGATAACTTTGGGTAGGACCACAGTCTCAACCCCTTTATACTTAAAACTAGTTGCCTTGGAAGGGTTAAAAACTACCTCCTTGCGAAAACAATCTATGCTTGCGTGGTTAGCAGATAGCCAATCCATGCCTAATATTACATCAAAATCTCGCATGTCCAGTACTAATAAAGTTACATCTAGAACGTGCTTTGCTACTTCTATCTGACATGCTTTTATCTTTTCACTCGACAACAAAACTTCTCCAGATGGAGTAGAAACGGACAATAGATAACTCAAGGGTTCAACTTCTAGATTCATATGCTGTACAAATACTGAGGATATAAAAGAATGAGAGGACCCCGAGTCAAATAATACTAAAGCAAGGTGTCCCAAGATTGGGAGTGTACCTGTCACCACTGTGCCAGCTTTCTCAGCCTCTTGCCTATTAGTGGCAAAAACTCTCCCCTGATGGGTTGGGGAGGTTTGTTTTCCAACACCGTATGTTTTCTGAGGGCACTTATCAGCTAGATGCCCATGTTGTCTGCACCTGTAACATACCCCACTTCCTGCTAGGCAACGACCCGAGTGGTGTCTTCCACAATTTGGACATACGGGTAATACCCTCAAGGTTTGGCCTGCCTGAGTCGCTTGCTGTCTGTGACGGTGGAACAACCCATCTGGCCTCGAATTCTTGTGTGGTGCAGCTATAGGTTGCTGCTCAGACTTCCGTTTCTGTCTTGGAGTTGGTCCCTTCTCTGCAGCCTTGGCCAACACCGTCCTCTCATGCAAACTCAGGTCTACCGCCATGCGCAGCGCATCGGCCTGGGTGGTCGGTCTAAGGACGCGAACGAAACCCTGAATCTCTGACTTGAGACCTCTGACGAACTTGTCAGCTCTCTCAGCCTCTGTTCTAACTAAATCCGGTGCAAACCGGGATAACGCATCAAACTCTTGATCATACTCTTCCACGGTCATGTTGCCTTGCTCTAGTTTTAGGAACTCCTGGCACTTGGCCTCTCTCACCGTGGCGGAGAAGAATTTGGCATCAAAGTTCTCCTTGAACTGCTCCCAGGTGATCTTACTTACATCTCCACCTAACATCCTTTCTGTGGACTCCCACCAGCCTCTGCCTCTGTCAATCAGTAGGTACACAGCGCACTGAACCTTCTGGTCATTGGGGAACTTCATATACCGAAAGATGGTCTCCACTGAACTCAACCACATTTGCGCCTTGGTGGGGTCTGCTAAAGATCCATCGAAAGTTTGAGGGTTATACTTCCTGAAGTCCCTCAGGTGCTTGGCTTCGGCTGATAGCATGTCTGGTAAGTGTTGGGCCACAACTGGGGCCTGCACTCCAGTGACTGGTATCTGAACACCTGCAGTCGGTGCCTGAGTAGGGGCTGTCTGGGTCTGTGGAGCCGGCTGTCGCTGTGCCATCACTTCCAACAATAGGTCTCTATACCTTTGTTCCATGGCAGCAAGATCTGCTTGAGTGACGGGTGCGTTAGGGTCGACAGCTTGTGCAGATGACTGTCCCCCGCTTTGTCCTTCAGGTTGTCCCTCAGGCTGGCTACTCCCAACTCCTCTGCCTCCTCTACCACCTCTGCGAACACTTCTTCGTGGCGGCATTTTTCCTAAATTCCACCATTTAAAAGTCTTTTACTACGAATTCGTTCATAACATGCTTACTTACTTATCTAGTTTAATTCAGGCAAGTTCATATGCACAATCTTAAATTATATCTTAATACGTACCTGGCGAGTGACGAAGGACCGTATTGACCATAGGGCTAAAATCAACGACTTACATCGTAAGTCAGTCTACAGAACCTAAGACTGGGCTCTGATACCAACTGTAAAAACCCAACCTTCCTAGAAGGTTGAGTTAATTACTATTTAAATAAAATGTAGTTTTTTTTTTTTTTTTTTTTTTTTTTTAAAAGGAAAATTAATTTATAAGTTTTGAGAAATATATAAAAAATTAAATAAGCAATGAAAATGATAAAACAAAATACTAGTTTGGGCCCATAAATAAAAGAGATACTTTAAAATAATTAAAGTTCTGAAATTCTTAAAATAATTCTTAAAACATAAATGCGGAAAAAACTGAACTATTCCCCATGGCGAACCGCGGTCACTTCTTGTCATTCGCCAGCTTGCCCTTGCCTTTATCTTTACCTGAAAATTAAACATTTGAGAGAATGAGTATATAAAATTATACTCAGTAAGAGACCCATACTTAGTCTCCCTATGTGTTGTTAGTCTCTTGCTAGAGTCCTGTAATAAGGTACCACGCTCTATGGTGCTCCCGAACGCACGCTATCCAGTAGTCCCACCGGGACTGAACTGGGCTCTCGGTGAACCCGAAGGAATCACCCTAAAGGAGAGTCGGGCTGTAAGTGATCCCGTCGAATCACGTCTCAATAATACTCAATCATATATATAGGAGGACCTTAATGGACCCCTCGTGGTACGACTCCAACTAGCAGACCAACAGAACACTATAGGCTATACATGCTCATCATAAAATCAATATTCAGCTCAACATACATAATCTCATATATAATCACATCATGCATCAATAATATGCATCTTGGCAAAAAGGGGAAAACTCTCTTACCTGGAGATTTGCTAAAATAATTCACTGGTCGATAATCAGGTCCTCCCAATACCCAAACCTAACCACCAGTAAAATTTAAAATCAATTATTCTGATAATTTTTCACCCTACTGTTTTAATTAGTAACCAAGCTTATCCAAGCTTACCTCAAGATTAGGATTGAATCCAACACCACCTTAAATGGAAATTCACAGTCCTATTTCCACCAATTTCGCTTGGACCTTCAAGCAACCATAGACCAACTTATTCCAAATATCATCTTATTTAAGATAAAAATATTTAATTGGGTGTACCAAACCCATACAAACTCACCCCAATAGGCTCTAAACAAGGAAAATGGCTCAGCAGAACAGTTGGCTCGGGCGTGCGGCTTGTAGAGGAGAAGAAAGCGTGCGGCTGGCGTGTGCGGCTGAAGACGGACGCGTGCGGCTGGAGAATAACCCACGCGTGCGACAACGGCTGCGGCTTGCGACTCGGAGAAAAACTGGCGCGCGCGGCTGCTGCTGAATGCGTGCGATCGCGACTCGGAGGAGGCTGGCGCGCGCGGCTGCTGCTGAAGGCGTGTGGCTGCGACTCGAAGAAGGCGGCGCGTTCGGCTGGAGGCGCGCGACTGGCCGAGTGAGACGCGAGGGAGGCGTGCGGCTGCGTCCGGCGACCGTCGTCGAGCAGCGGCAGCTTCAGTCGTGCGGCGGCTAGGGTTTTTTTTTTCTTGTGAGGAAGAAGATGAATAGTATGGCACGCATCCCGAGGTGTATTTAAATCCATAAAATTCTAATAATAACAATAATGCCACTATTATTATTATTATTTAATTTCCCCCAAATAACTCCCTTCTCCTTTATCTTTTCCTATTCCTATTCAATTTTCCTCTCTCTTCATTAATAACCCTTATCTCACCTCTTTTATATTTCTCCTTAATACTTATAAATCTTCACCAATTAAAACCATTTCACAAAATAACACCCAAAATTAATAAAATGATTTAAAAAAAATTTGGGGTGTTACACTATCTATGTGAAGTAATAATATATCACATTGGATTAATTTATTAAATTGGGCTTATTATGTGATCTATTTAATTAATTAAGGCCCAAAATTTTGAATAGGTAGAAGCCTATTCTTAGAATTATTAGGATTTAATGGGAACTCTAATTGAACTAGTATATAAAGAGACTTAGGGCTATGGTCCCCAATATATCGAAACAATAAGCACTCAGTCTTTCTTGAGTTTTGGTTGAGGAAGACAATAGTCATTTTATAGTCATCAGACAATAGCCGTTTTATAGCCATCAAACAATAGCCATTTTATATCAATTAATAGAATCTGATATGTAACTTATTCTTGACAATTTGGCATGAATGATCTTGGGTCAATCTATTATATAAATTTAAAGTATTTATGCTAACATGCAGGCTCTAATTTCTTTTCCTTTTTCCAATCTCTTATCCGATGGGATAAATTTAGTGTGTTTTCCTTTTATTCTATCATAGTCAGGAACAAAGCTATCCTTGGCTTTCGTGTGGCTTACTTTGGGAGTCACTACAAATTTGAATTTCTGATTCAATTTCTTTTCAAATTTTTCGGGTGGTATAATGCTTGTACTCAAGGTGCGCATACTTATCTAACCTAGTTGTTTGTTCATTTAATGTGATGCAGATGTATCATTAAATATAGATCATTGCATACGAAATGCTTTCCAATATTCTCTTCATCATCCGAGTTGTGATCATTGCACACTGAATGCTCTTAATATCTTCCAGTTGCGTGTACCAAAAGTAATCTCTGCATACAGGTCACATCACTCCAACTACTATTTTTTCTAATTCTTCTAACGGTTTGTTTCTCGCCTCATGATGTAGCCTTTCCGCCAAGTCTCTTTTCACTAGATCCCTTGCAATTCACTAGCTTCTTCTATTTGTTTACCATCCTGCGTTAAAGCATTAAGAACACAGTAAAACAGGCATGAAATCTTATGTAAGGTATATTTGTAAATACTTATGCACTTTCAATATAAACTACGCGTTTTAATACAGTTCTCCTACATCTTTGCCTCGTTATTCTATAAAAGATGTTACAGTAACTTGTACTTCTACAAATTATCATATAACGATGTTTTCGATGAAAAGAAACTGTTTCAGATTCAGGATATTATATTCATGAAATTCAACTGCAGCTTGCTTGGTAAAGGAGCCATGTAGTATAATCTCGCATTTCTTTCAACCAAACATTTTCCTTCAGCTTGAGTTACAATTTGCATAATGAATCTACTACCAAAGTCATCAATAATGTTGATTGAAGCGGGAATAAATCCTGAATAGTTATATCTCACCTTTATCTTTGCTTCCACTATGTTGGTCTTCTCTCATGTATCTTTGGCCACCTCAATGAAACCTTTGCAAGCATCTTCCATTTGATAGAAAGTTCTAGATTCCATGCATGTAGGAGAATTTCTTTGAAGCGCGAACCTATCCTCCATTGCACCGAATCAACTTTTGGTGTTGCATATAGTGTGAGGGGGACCATTTTCCAAATCTAACATAAAATGTTCCTATTGTGGTCCACCCTTTGTTACTACATAGCAGTTTTGCATGTTCCTCCTTATAAGTAAAGGACACCAACGCTTTATCTGTGTGGAAATATTTGTTGGCGAGGTCAGCTTCTATCTGGTTTCTTATCTTTGCCATAATGTTTTGCCATTCATCATGAAAAAACATCGTCTGTTGATTACCACGAAAATTTCCCCTTTACCTAGATTGTCTTTTTGAGTACCTTCTAGTTTCCATGTCCACCTTGAAAGTAATCATGGATAGGAAAGATACCCAATCTCTTTTATCAATACCTTCAAGGATACGAATACAACATTTTCTTCCTCTATCGTGCACTAGGGGTGTAAAAGGGTTGGGTTAGGTTGGGTTGGGAGATATTCTCAACCCAACTCATATTTTTGGGTTGGTTGGGTTGTCAACCTGAATAACCTGAATTAAGTTTTCAACCCAACCCGTAAAATATGGGTTGGGTTGTCGGGTTGGTATTTTTTTTATTTTTTTTGTTTATAAATTTTAATGATTGTAAATAGAAAGCATCAAGTATAAATCAAGTATGTTTCGCATCAAGTTAAGAAAAAAAAAACTCTTGGAACTCATAAAGATTGTTTAACTTTTATTAAATAAATAAATAAATAATATATATATATATTATATTAATTCGGGTTGGGTTGGGTTGACCCGAATTTTTCAACCCTCCAACCTGAGATCCAACCCAACTCGAAAAAAATCAAAATTTTCAACCCAAACCAATTCACATTTTAAAAACCCAACCCATATAATATAAGTTGGGTGATTTGGGTTGTCCGGTTACTCGGGTTATTCTTACACCCCTATCGTGCACCCTAAAAATTTCATCAATGTTGCCTTTCCTGTTTTGTGTTTTTCTTACAATAAGTAATGTCCTTTGTAAAGGGTTTTCAAGAAAAAGTGGCCAGTTTGATTTTGGAGTTGCAATTTGTGTCTTGAATGTATTTCTAAGCCATTCTAAAGATTCTGGTATGGTAGCGATTGAAAAGGATTGGTATGGCCCCACCTTAGCGACAAGTATTCTTGTACTTCTAGTCCGTTTGTCCAAAGATAAGACAAACTCTTTTCTTTCAATTTGGCAGAAACGTGGGAGTAGCTTGACAAAAGCCATGTTGAGCAGAACATAAACAAACAAGGAGACAGAGAGAATATTGCAAGAAGAGCGTGTGTACCTTGATAACCAAATTTGATATTAATAGCTGAGTTTTGATTTTCCTCTGATGCATGCCAAGGTAAATGCATTGATTTGGGGACTTGTTTTGTAGTTGTTGCCGTAATTTTGTTGCCCAATGAGAATATCTTCAAGTTACTCTAGTAAGGAGGAAAAGTACTGTAGCAATTCATTGTAAGGGTTGACGAAAATTTTATAATTTTTTTATATTAATTACAATGTGAATTCTCAGCATCTAATCAATATCTCTCAACCCTCGTTACCCTAAAAAGATAGAAGAATCTGTCTAAAATGGAGAGTTGATTTTAAATGATGTCTATTTTTATTTTGTTTTGAAAATGTGAGCCTTCTTTTGGGTAAAAAAAAATCAAACACTACTACAAATTTGGCCTTCTTTGATGTGCAAAACACGTCAAAAATGTCTACCTTGATGGTCTTTGCCCATCAAGTAGGCAGAAATCAAGAAAGCCCGACCATCAAGAGAACTGGTCAAAACATGTCATAAAAAACTCTTTCTTAATGGTATTGGCCATCAAGAAAAGAGACTTTGATGTTTTTTGCCCGTAAAAAAAAGTGAATAGTCCATCAAGAAAACCACTTTACTTGATGGCCAAAAAATGTCATAAAAAACCTATTCTTTTTTTCTATATTACTTCTCCTTCGCCTTTTTATTTTCCTCACTCACCTTAGCTCCGTGCTAATTAGCATCTTCCCACCTCAATGATTCTTGTACCAAGAATTGTAATGTTGAAATCCAAATTTATAAGCAGTGCATGGGTGAGGATTTGAACCCGGGACCTCTTGTCCACAGGTACATACAAGCACTGCAAGAAAGGGGGCTCTCCCGACGCACAAAATCGTCAAGAGATATGAAAAGCGTCGGAAAAGGCTTTTTTGATGCATATTTTTCATCAGAAAACGCGTCAGGAAAATTGTGTCGGGAGAGGAACTCCCGAAGCACAACATATTGTGCGTCGAGAGTTCCTAGACATCTCCCGACGTTGTATGAAGGTCGAAGATGCTGTCAATATAGCGTCAGGAGATGTCTAGGAACTCCCATTTTTTTAACGTGCGTCGGGAGATGTCAATATAACGTGCGTCGGGAGTTCCTCTATTTTTTTTAAAAAAAATTACCTTCCATTAATTCCTAAATTTAAATTGGAATTCAAATTGAAATTTTGAAATTCAAACTCAACTTCAACACTTCAATCTCAACTTCAATACTTCAAATTCAAATTCAACACTTCAATCTCAACTTCAACACTTCAAATTCAAATTCCTAAAACCTACAACTAATTCAAAATCCTAACAACACTTCAAATTCAATTTCAATACTAAAACCTACAACTAATTAAATATCTAAATACTAAAACTAATTTGAAATTTAAAACCTACAACTAATTTGAAATCTAAATACTAAAACTAATTAACTAAAATAAAATAATAACTAAACTAAACCACTTACCGGAATGAAGGGTGACTACGGAGATGACGACGAACAGTCAGACAAGGACGACAGCGAGGGCGAAGGCGAGCGGTGGCGTGGATCCCTCTCCTTCTCGATCTCTCTCTCAACTCTCTTGGCCTTATCTATTCACAGAACTAAGTGGATTTTTATAAGAGAATTCCCGACGCACATAAAAAACGTCGGGAGACATCCCCTATTCTCGACGCCATAAGTAAAACGTCGGAAATAGTTTTCACTTCTCCGACGTTTTACTTATGACGTCGAAAGAAGTGAAAACTATTTTCGACACCGTGCAAAGAGACGCCGAAAAAATGCGAGAATTAAATATTTGTTTATCTTCTCCCGACGTCTTGAACTACAACGTCAGGAATAGTTTTCACTTCTCCCCACGTTTTACTTATGACGTCGGGAATGACTAAACTTTTCCCGACGTCGTGTAAAGAGACGTCGAGAAAAACGCGAGAATTAAATATTATTTATCTTCTCTCGACGTCTTGAACTACGACGTCAGGAATACTTGTCTCATCCAACGTGTATTTTTATGCATCGGAGATTGGCCTTTGTTCCGACATTGTTTTTGTCGACGCCTTTTTCTGCTTTAGAAGAGCTTTGATTTATTGTAGTGAAGTGCCAGTTGAGCTAATCTCATGTTGTCCAGCTTCTACAAATTTTAAAAACCCTAAATTACAAACTTTCAATCCAGCCCATTAAAGTTGCACACTAACTAATTTGATTTTGATAAAGTCACTTATTTCAATCTAATTATAATTATAACAATTATCTTTTAAAAAAGTAATATTGTATTATTGATAAATAGAAAGTAATAAGTGAAAAAAAATTGTAAAGATTTAAGAATATTATGGATGAATATTGTGTTTTCTGAGTCCGTTAATAAGGGTTCGAATTTCGTGCTTCGTGCAAAATAGTTTTTTCTTGATGGACAATGCCCATAAAGATATCATTTTTCTTGATGGGCCTTGCTCATGACTTTATAATGAATCCAAAATTATAATTTTTTTCCGATGATGGTCATTGCAAATCAAGAAAATTCATTCCTTGATGGGCCTCGTCCATCAAGAAAACCAAACTAACATGATGGGCATTGCCAGTAAACTAATATATTATTTTTCATGTTTATTGTCTATTGAGAAATAGCTTTTTTGACGTTTGTAGACCATCAACAAAACTAAGAAAACTTTGTCCATCAAGGAAATCAAGAATCTACCTTTTTTATTTTAGGTTTTTTCGTATTTTTTCAACAAAATAAGGGGACTTTTTTGACGTACATGACCGTCAAGATAAACATTGTATCAAGAAAGATATTTTTCTTAATGATTCTTTGTCATGACCATCAAGAAATCAAAATTTGTGTGCCTCAAAAAAAGACCAAATTTGTAGTAGTGAAAAAATAAAAAAAGAAAAAGAAAAAGAAAAAAGAAGAAAGAGGAAAGTGTTTTGCTCAAAACTGAAAAGGGTAATTTAATAATAAAGAAAAAGTATGAATTTGGAGAGTGACAAAAATTCACAAAGAAATGTAAGTTGGGAAAATGGATTAGCAATCATGGGAAAACAGTAACTAGAAATTAATTAGTTGTAGTTGTGGATGAGGCGCCTATATGTTTGGTATGAAACAAAAGCTGGTTGGGATAAAAAGAAACAATTAGATCTCATGATCAGATATATATATATGTTATATATATTATTATGGTCGTCTCAAAGGGAAGCTTTAACTTAGAGATATCCAATTGGAAATATATATCACCATGACTGACTAAGAGAGCAAAATTAGTATAGTGTACAACCAATCTGTCCGCATTTCATATAATATATAATTAAGTATGTAGTTAATGCACACAACCAAGATTTTCAAGTGTTGATTGAAGCTTACAAGTAAAATACGATATAATTGATATATACTATAAAGTGATAGAAGATGAAGCTACTGATCTTTATTAGTTGAAACCCCGAAGAATCCAATTGAAAGTTCATTAACAGAACAGGAGCCGAAAATGCCGACGATCTTCACTCCATTTTGTAAAGATGTAAACTTTTTCCCAACTCCATCACCAAAAGGTCCATGCGTTTTTGTATTTGTTTTTAGTGTCAATGATGTAATACCTGCTGCTGTTCCCCTCAAGCTTCTATCTCTATAGGATCCATGAATTGAAACAAGATACTCATTTGGATAATCAAAACAAATTACCTACAATCACCTATTTCAATTAGAAAAATATAAAGGAAGAAAAGAATTATAATTAAGGGAGATGATGAGATCATTTGGTGAACTTATAACGTTTGGGCTAACCATCTCAGTTGTTTTTGTGTTTGTGTTATTCCAGCCCATCGTTTTGTTTTGGCTAAGGTGCGCTGACCACACCATCTCTCCATTCTTCACATATTGAATTTTAATGCCTTCAATTATTCCGTCTTCATTAATAAAAATGCCAAACCCACTGATAGTTGAGAAAACCCATTCTATCCAATATGAATGATCCATAATCATATTTCCGAATGGTCCCAATTTTACGCTCACGCCAATCAGCTGCCTTCAAAAAAAAAAAAAAATTAATAACAAAAATCTATGGGTAATAGAAATATTTTTTTTCATTTTGCTTTATTTTAAAAATAGCCGAAACAAAAATGTAAAGAGTAGATAAATGTGATTAACATATATACTAACTCTGGTACTGGGTAGTGGTGGTAGAGATGAATGGCCCGTGAGAAAACATTTTGGATGTTGAAGTCAAGGTTCCTCTCTTCCTTTTCGTCCAGAATGAATTTGCAAACACCACATTGAAATGCCAATTTAGAATAACCACTGCTTGTGCTTTCTAATTTCAAGGTCTTCGGATTGAGTGGATGGTTGTGGAATTTATGCTTCCCTGATTTCACATATGGAAACTCTCCAAGAGCGCACCTTGTATGAGCTTCATATTTGCACTCTCTGCAGCAATAGAACCAAATCCCCATCTCTCTTTCTTCTTCACATATATCACAGTAATAATCACTCGTTATTTCTCCCCCCTCTCCATATGTCAGCTTCAAAGGATGTTCGTCAAATCTGTATCTTACTTCAACTGGTAGCGTCCCACATCTTATGTCCAAATAAAAATTGCAGATGCTACACCGAAATGCTACTTTTTCCCTTTCCATCTTACCACAAGCTGCACAAGTAATATATTCACCCATGTATTCTTTATTATTACACAAATATAGGGGATGTTCGTGATTTGGATGTTTCAATGGATTATTGAGTGTAGCGCATCGAACATCAAGTGTGGACAAACATGTTTTACAGTGGTAGGCGACACCATTAAAATGTTGGAAACAAACCTCGCATTGAAAAATAAAATCTGGAATAACTGAGATGAGAGTGAGGGGATGTGGATGGAGGCGGTAGAGGGGTTTGATAGTTTTTGGCAAATTAGCGTACTCTTCAGGTAGAACCAAATCACAAATATTATTATTATTATTTGTGTTTTCTTCATTCATCAAGTACTCATGGTGATCATGATCAGCAGCAGAATCGTGGTAATGGTCATGGGCATGGGTTTGTGAGGTTTCAATAGCACATTTCAAATGGGCAGTGAAGTTGTTGCATGTGGAGCAAGCATATACACCATAATTGGCTCTCATTTTCCCACCACATATCTGACATAGAATCCGATCTCTTTCAGGTGGAGTGAAGTAGTTTAAGTTAAGAACGTGGTGGTGTTCATTTGTCATGACACTTGATGGTAATTCTGCACATTGTTTATGGACCAAGGTATGGCACTTATCGCAACACCATGGAAATTCTTGATTAGTACCACAATTCTGATCATCACCACATATAGTACATATAAATGAAGTCTTGTTGGGAAATATGTTAGTGAAGGTGTGTATGTGATTGAAAGATTTCATGCATGTGATGTGAAGGTAGAATTTGCAGTTGGTGCAGCCGTAGACCCAACTTGTACTACGCATGTTTCGGCAACTATGACACAGCATACCATAACTCTGATTAGATAGAAATAAGGGGTGCGGATGAAAGTCGAGGTTTTGTAACACACACGCCAGCTCGGCGCATTGTTTATGAAAATGGATGTCCTCACATTGAGATTTAGAGCAAAAGTATGAAGGAGAGTCTGATTGTACAGGGTGTTCACACATAACACAAACGCTTTTCTTGATTTTTATTGATCTCTTAATTCTCTGTTGCTGGTCCAATAAGGACGATAGGGATAATGGATGGGGATGGGTGAAATGCACATACTTCTCCCTCATCCAAAACCCACTAGCTTTTGGAATCTCCTTGTTCCCGATGGCGCATCTGTTGTCGAGCTGAAAATTATTGCATTCTTTACACTTATAAAATACACCCAAGGACTGGTATCGACCACAGGCGCTACAAAAACCAGAGCCTTTTCGCTTGAGATCAAGAAGATGATGTTGAGGATGGAAAGGAGTATTATGGATATGAGAAGGAAGGTGGATGCACGACTCGTGAATACCGAAGTTGCAGTCAGAGTCCAAGCATCTAAATGCCGGCGGATACAACGTCAGACGGCATCTGCAACATATAACTACCGCCACATCTCCATTAATAATACCTTTATCCTCAAACAACAATGGATGAGGGTGCGGCCTATTCACAAGATCATACTCCATTATTTCTTCTCTCTCTCTATGTTAATTTAATGCATATATATACTAATCTTAATCTTCCCTCTCCCAACTCTCTTCCTTTTCCTTTTGTTTTCCAAGTATACTATTTAATCCTTATATTTGTTAGTATTTATGTTTATTGCTAGGGGTTGTTATGGATGTTGTAGTTTGTACGTAATATGTAAAACTACTTATTTAAAGTTTTTGGCAGTTTTACTACTTCAATTATTGATTAAATTGTAAGGGTTCTTTTTATCCAACTTTAATTAAAGGCAACCCTTTTCTTCCCACTAACCTAAATCATAGCACTGGATATATCAATCGATTTAAACTAAATATTCCATCATTGATATGCATTACCTGTTGGCCAAATATTATATTTAACTCCTACTCTATCATCTATTATATTATTACCAATGCGCCATCTTTCTATTTTCCATAAATTTAATATTCTCTCTCACCTCATACTCCTTTTCCTTTTAAAGACTTTTCCTTTGTCGTTCAACACTCCAAGCATCTCTCTCCCTCTTCATTAATTATTCAAAGCTAAATTTAGCTCTCTTTTCATTTTTCTGTACTCAAATGTCTCTCTCCTGCATCTCTAAACCCACCAACGCAAGGATCCTCTTCTTGATCTTTTTCTTTTTTTCTTTTTTTTTTTCTTTTTTTTCTTTCTTCTTCCAATTTAATTACATAGAACGTCCCCACTTCCATGTCTCTGCATGAACGATTCAGGATCACATCGTTTATACTAACTACAAAGCGGGCCGCATCCATAATGTCTCCATAATAAGATATTCAACTGTATTCGTATACTATAAACTATTTAGGCTATATATTCGAACTTTATCCACGTTTATGTCTCTACATAAAGTTCAAGTTTACTTAATAATAGTCTCGAGCCTTTAGTATATTGGCTTTGAGATTATAATATCAATAATGACTTTATTGAATAGAATATAATTTACAAACTACGAGTTTTATGACATAAATTACAACATTTTTGTTATTTCACGTGGTGGGCTTGTGGACTTTTTTATTTTTTAAAATTGTTCTATACTTTGTAAATATTTTTGCATTTTGTTCTATTTTTTAAATAATTCCATAAATTAATTGTCATTTAATTATATTTAATTATTGAAATATAAAAACTTTTAAATTTTAAATATAACATCTTCCTTTGTTATACAAGAGTTTTCTTCGACTCTTTTTTTATTGACACATCCCTTCAATTTTTTCTTTATAATTTAGAATTTTTTAATTATATTTAGTTCATGATATAACCAACTTTGACATTTCATACTCTTAAATTATATTTTAAATTTTGAACAAAACTTTGACATTTGATGTGCATAAGCATGTTGTTACTAGTATAAATATAAAAGGATGAAAGTAGATAAACTTTGTAGTCTCTGTAACAACCCAACTTTCCTATAAGTTGAAGTCATTAATATTTAAATAAAGGTAGTTTTTTTTTTTTAAAAAAAAAGGAAAATTAATTTATAAGTTGAGAAAAATTTAAATAATAAGAAAATAAATAAGTAACTAAAATGGTAAAACAAAATACTAGTTTGGGCCCTTAAAATAAAAGAAATACTTTAAAATAATTCAAGTTCTGAAATTCTAAAAATAGTTCTTGAAACATAAATGCGGAAAAACTGAACTATTCCCTATGGCGAACCACGGTCACTTCTTGTCATTCGCCAGCTTGCCCTTGCCTTTACCTTTACCTGAAAATTAAACATTAGAGAGGATGAGTATATAAAGTTATACTCAGTAAGAGACCCATACTTAGTCTCCCTATGTGTTGTTAGTCCCTTTGTTAGAGTCCTGTAATAAAGTACCACGGAATGCACACTATCCAGTAGTCCTACCGGGACTGAACTGGGCTCTCGGTGAACCCGAAAGAATCACCCTAAAGGAGAGTCGGGCTGTAAGTGATCCCGTCGAATCACGTCTCTGTATTATTCAAACATATATATGGGAGGACCTTAATGGACCCCTCGTGGTACGACTCTAACCAGCAGACCAACAGAACACTATAGGCTATACATGCTCATCACAAAATTAACATTCAGCTCAACATACATACATATAATCACATTATGCATCAATAATATGCATCTCAGGCAATATGAGGAAAATCCTCTTACCAGGAGATCTGCTAAAAGAAATTCACAGGTTGGCAGTCAGTTCCTCACAATACTCAGTCCTAAACACAAACAAAACTAACATTAATAATCTTGTCAACCATCACCCTACTGTTTAATTAAGCAACCGAACTTATCAAGGCTTACCCCAAGATTAGGGTTGAATCCAACACAACGCTAAGTGGAACAATTCACAATCTCAGTTCCTCCAATATATTCGTTCCTTCAAGAAAACATAGATCCACTTAAATCCATAACTTAATTCATTTGGAACAAAATAGGCAATTAATGGGAGTACCATCACAATCAACAATAGCCAAAACTCACCAAAGGGATCCAAAACAAGGAACGGCTCGGACTGACGGACACGGCTCTCGGCTCGGTGAAGGGAAAATGCGGACGGACCTCAACGGCAGCTCACGCGGCTTGGTGAAGCCGGACGCTAGCGGCTGGACCCGTGCGGCTGGAGCGTGGACCCGTGCGGCTGGCTTCAACGATGAGGAGAAGACGTGCGGCTGCCGGCTTGCAACTCGAAGAAAACGTGCGGCTGCCGGCTTGCAACTCGGAGAAGACGTGCGGCTGCGGCTGCGGTGTCTTTCGACGTGCGGCTGCCGGCGGAAGGGACGGTCGAAGATGAGAACGGTAGAGATTCCTTGCGACGGCTAGGGTTCTTTGTGAGGAAGAAGATGAATTGTAACTATGACAAGCATCCCGAGGGTGTATTTAAATATGTAAAATACCAATAATAATAATAACATTAATACCATTATTATTATTATTTAATTTTCCCCAAATAACTCCTCTTTTCCTTCATCTCTTCCTATTCCCATTTAATTTTCCCTCTCTCTTCATTAATAACCCATATATCACCTCTTTTATATTTCTCCTTAATAATTATAATAATGATAATAATAGTATTGCCAATTTTTTTCACAAAATAACACCCAAAATCAAAATAACTTAAAATAATTTTGGGGTGTTACAGTCTCATTTTACCCTTTTATTGTAACTTTTTTTTAATCTTGCTTTAGTGACAATTTTGTCATTCACATAGATTTAATGTCTAAGGTCATTTTTATATTCAGTAAGATAGAAGTTACACTTAATAAACTTTTCATCTCCTTATTAAAAAAAAAGTTTTAATTCCATAACCGATAATAGTTAATGCTCTATGCTATATTAGGGTCTTAATGTAACTTTTCCATCTTCCATAACTGATACTACTTTGTTATTACAGAACTAATTACCTTTCTATATATCTTCCACTTTATTTTGGATGTATATATATATATATGGTTAAGAAATGGAATTTGAATTATGCAGCAATAAATCAAATTCAAAGATACATTTGATCAATGGAAAAACAAAGAGACATAAGAAGAAAAGAAGATGAACATGGAAGGGTCGAAAAGTACTTTTATTCTTGAAAAAAAAACTCATTATATTGCAAGCTAAATATTACAAAAGTAACGTAACTCACTCCAATTTCTAATCTAATTTTACAAAGATTTATAGGTTCAATTTAATGTGTTGTTACTTTGTTACATTTTTTACAATTATGTATTTAGTTTCTTTTTATTAAAAAAAGAAAAGATCTTCCTTAACTTTAGGGTCTTTATTAATCCTTTAGTTGATATATTTTCTCTCAGGATATTTTTAGAAGATTCCTTATCCTTCATGGGCAAGTGTTTTAACAACCGATAACAAAAGGGTTCAACCGAATTATCTTTAAAGAAACATTTTACTTGTCTGTTTCCAACTTCTTCCTATTATAAAAGGAGAAAAGTTCATTTCTCTTCAAGTTATTCTTTGAAGATGTCTCTCAACCTTCAAGTTCGTAAAGAATCTTTACCTTCGTAAGTCATTACTTTTTTAAATATTTACATGAAGATTGTTTGATATCTTTGTAGGATGACTTAAGTGTATCCGTGTGATAAGAGATTTAACGAAGAACTTAGTAATTTGATATAGGGTTAATTACTTCCAGAGGAGCCTGATTATGATCTTCATTAGATTCAAATACATTTCAACGGGAGCTTGATTATTTTTAGATTACAGAAAATAACTAAAAAGAGTACTAGATCTAGGGAAGTGACTTCTAGATTCACTACAAGAATTTTCGTGACGTTTTCTTTTTTGTGTGGTCGAAACACCGTCGTCTTTTCCTTTATCTATGTTTTTTATGTTATGTGGGCAGAAATACCGATGCAAATTAAAATCGTGGGCAAAAAAGATATTTCTAGTCACGAAAAAATGCCAGCAGAAAGGTATTTTTACCCACGATCGTCATCACGTCAACAAAATAAACTTTTTGGCCACGTTTGTTTCGTTGACACAAACAGTTTCTGCTAACGAAAAGATTTTTGTTAGCAAAAACAAAAAAAATTTCCATGCTAAATTTGTCAGTAATTAATATTTGTTTCTTTTTTGCCCACGCATCGAACGTCGCCAGAGATTTCTAATTGCTAACATATTTCTAGCCACACAAAGAATATATCAAAAACGATTTTAATTTTTTCATATTTATTATTAATATTCTATGCTTATAAATTAAATTATCCGAGCTATAATAGCTCTCCAGACGTAGCGGTGGGTTTCACCGAACTGAGTTAACAAAGTTTCTTTGTTATTTATCATTATGTTCCCTTAGCTATTCTCTACTAGTTGTTAACTAAAGTAATAGCTAAAGGAAAATCATACTATTTTACTTTTTCACACTTAACACTACTTTTTGAGTTTACATATTCAATCACCTTTTGTTGCAAAGAGATAAATAAAAAAAAGCAGCGAGAAATTAGCACATCAAAAGAAGAAAACAATGAGAGATGAATAAAATCATAGTACATTTAATTTTGTTGCAAAACCAATAATTGTTGTCAATGACTAACAGGATGTATTTTTCTCCGTGCAACCGTCATGATAACTAAGTGTCATCGATCAAAGACTATAAACAATGAAAGCATGAGCAATCTAGAAAAGGATATATAATAGTCGTAGCATGGTGAAGATAGAAAATGTGTGAACAAATCAACGTGAGATCGAATAACTTTGATGTTTAAAAATATAAACATGTATATAATATTGTTTTTTTATGACCCAGTGATAATACTTATAAAATATCAATGGGTACAAATTTACGATTGATATATTATAAAAGTATAAACAAGTTTCAGACTTGTTTATGAAACTTTTATTAAACTCAACTACAGGGATGGGAGTATGTACTAAATTTACCATTTAACCAGAATAAAAAATAAAAAGTCGACAATAATGTAGAACGTAGAAACCGGGATAGTCGTTTCATATATTTTTAGATTGGGTTGTAATTATAAAAGGTGGAAAGGTATAACATATGTTTGGTATAAGAGAGTACAAGGAAGTCAAGATAATTGTGTACGGACTACGTTTAGTCCAATGGCATTGAGATAGGAATCAGATCTGCCATGGATGCCAACCACCTTCAATCGCTCATGTCTTGGGAATGAAAACTCGGTTCCATGTTCAACCCCAAATGGCCCATAAGATTTATTATTGGTTGTAACAGTCAGGGAGCGAATCATGTTGGTACAACATTCGGATTCAACTGAGTTGTCGTAGTATCCGTTAATAGTAACAAGATGTTCTTCTGGATCTTCCAAAACAACCTGCAATATAATACATACATAAATGACTAACTAGGATCCAGATTGATTAATATGACAACAATATAAATTATATAATAAAGAAGGAAAATTAAATAATTTAATTTTAACAAAGAAGAGAAGTTTAAAAGATTAGAATATATATTATATTAGGAAAAAAATGATTTGGTCGGTGATAGTGACCTAACCTCTGATTTGGAACCTCCATCTCCACCATGTTTTTTGGACACCACTAATTTCCCATTCTCATCTACATATTCCATCTGCATGGAAATGATCCACTCCTCATTACTGTGAATTACCAACCGTTTTATTGCACGAAAACTCACCACCCAGCATTCCCCATCTTCACGCCCATATTCTCCCAAGCTAAAACTATCCTCATGGGGCTCCGGCTCCGGTTCAGGCTCGGGCTCGGGCTTGAGTTCAACTTGGAGTTGGCGCATGCTTCTGCACAAGACAAATAATCTAGCTCCTATTAAACTTATTTGAATTTTAAAAATTAAGTCTATAATTATTTGTTCGGGCTCTAAATTTCTAATTTTGTTAATCTCCTTTCTACCTGTATTTTAAAAAACAAAGTCAAATTTGAAAACTAAAAAAATAGTTTTTAAAATTGTGTTTACGTTTCTAGATTTGACAAAGAATTGCAAAGATGCAAATCAAAATGGGTTAGGCAAAAACTTAAAATAATATATACTCTGTAATTGGTTGCACATATACTCCAATTGCAGTGAGGCATATAACATCAACCCAGCCATGGAATCCCACAATCTTTGCTGGCTTAAGTGGGATTGAAAATTGGGTTTCTTCAGCTTCCTGATTACCAAATGGGCCAAAAATTCGTCCATAGTTGGTTTGGAAAGTTAGCGAATTAATCTTAAAGCCGAAACAAGGATTGTTTGGTCGACTCCTCCATTGGGTTTGGGAGCCATGAATTGAAGTGAGAAACTGGGTTGGAGATGGTAAATCAATAACCTGCAATAATTTATCATCACTAGCTACTACATAATTATTATTACTATTGAAGAAAATTATGAACAGATCAATTAGATGGATCTAGCTGATCAGGATATATATATATATTATAATTAAAGCCAAGGGATGTTCAGATTTCAATAAAATGTTCTTCAACCTCTCGTTTAGTAGACCCAATTTGGTCTCTGTGTCCGCCATGAATGGATTCCACCTTCATCCCATTTTCATCAATATACACAATACGAACAGAATATATGCATTCTTCGTTGTAAACAATCTCCACCCGTTTCACGTGGGAATGAACTCCGTCGTCCCAAACACTCCCAAATTCAAACGACCCATGAGCCGGAAACTTCACGGTTGGTGTCATCGTCGTCATCATCGTGGAGGTAGAGGAACCTTTACTCTTTACCTACAGTAACAAAACCCTGATTAAATGGTTAGAAAAAAAAAAGTGGTCATCTCATCAATTATTATTCACCTTCCGCTAGCTACCGAATTTTTAACATCATGGAAACTGGAAACACCTCCTCCTCAAATATCTACCCAAATTAAAAGTAACCCACAAACTTGAAGGGATATAATTTTGATATTTTCATGATAGGAAGGATTACACAAATAATAGTTTTCTCAAAACTTTTTTGGAAAAACGAAGAGAAAAGAAAGAGAGAGAAAGAGACGAGAAAAGAGACAGGTCTCACGCTGGCGTTGGCAAGCATCTGATCTCAACACTTTACACTACACTAATGATCGAGAGTTGTTGGAAGAGAAAAAAAAATGGATTTGAGAGAATTATTGAAAGTTTTGAATGTAAAAGAAAAGTGTGGGTGGTTTGACGTGTCTAGTCGTCCATGTAAAGAAAAAAAAAGTAGGAAAAATAAGTTCTAAAGAGGAATAGAAAATTTTCACAAAATGACCCAAGAAACCAAAAACTTCTACATGGCATGGAATTTTGCCATGTGAAATACAAATCATACCACCACATTTTTAAAACTCCATCATGTTTGATAGTATGGGGTTCCATCTCAAAACCAGTTGAAAATGAGTTGAAAGTCCATTTATCTTATAAGAAGTGTGAATTTCTTTGGTTTTTCCAATGTGAGAGTCCACATATCTCAACACGTCAAACGAAAACATTTACTTTTTTCCTTCCTCCAATTTCAATCGACGATATGTTCTTAAGAGAGAGACATATATTCAATGTAACACCAACGTTTCATCAAATTATTTATTCTCACTCGACATTCTACCACCAACATTATTGAATGTTGTTGATATTAAGAATCAAATAAGTAATTAATGAAAGGTCACTCTCTGATATTTCATAACTTTAACAAATACAAGTTATTATTGTAGCCTCTTTTATAGAATAACGAAGCCAAAATGTAGAAGAAGCGTATCAAAATGCGCACATTGTATTAAAACGCATAAGTACTTAGAAATTAATGGCCTTTAGTGTCGGTTGACAACCGACATCTATGCTAAAGTTATTAAAGGTCTTTAATGTCGTTTTTGTTTTGATGTCGGTTTAAAAACGACATTAAAGACCTCATTAATGTCAGTTTAAAAATTACATTAAAGGCCTTTAATGTCATTTTTAAACTGACATTTTTTATGGTGTTATGGAAGGTCTTTAATGTAGGTTGGCCTTTGATGTCAGTTTAAAACTGACATTAAAGAGCCCAACAATGTCGGTTTAAGTCTTGTTTTCAGGTCCATTTTTACAAATTTATTTTTATTAAATTATTGCATTATTGTCCTTTTTTTTATTTCGCCAAATAGTTAAAAACCAACATCATGGATCAATAAATATTTGTTCTTATGACAACAAATAAATAAAATTAATATTATTTTATAAACTATAATATTTCTCTTTTACATATGTATATACATAATGAAATCTTAATATTTTATTTATATATATATATTCTACAACAATTACATGAAACAAGATCTTAATACAAGACTTAAATAATTTTCTTATAAGAATATTATCCTAAACGCCTTCTCAGTCTTCAACCTTCAACGATCGCTTGACTATCTACACAATCCCTTAGCTTTCAACCTGATATGACTTCAATCATTCTACAAACAATATCTAATAAACCATTTAATCCTTAGAATTTTAACAAGGCAGATTTGAAAAAAAAAAACGTGGAATAAAAATGTTTCTAAACACTATCATATAATTCAAGTAAAAGATAAAAAAGTTTGAAACTAAATCGATTAGCCAAGTATATGTAACAAAAGGTTGCAAGTATTGGTAAAATTAAATAGAATAAATACCTCGAAGATCAAACTCCACAACAAAAGGTTTTTTTATGGAGTTCACTGAATATACGTTTGGACTCGAGCAATATCTTTCAGAAAAATAAACAATAGAATATGAGTCAAATCAACTTAAACATTCCAAAATCAGTCAAACTAGTAAAGAACTCAAGTAACTATTAAAGGAGATTCTCAAGCAACACCCAGAAAGAAATAATATTTCTTTTACTATATATTGAGAAAACCAGAGAAATCATAAAAATCCATTTCTATTCTTTTTATCTATTTTTTTTATTTTTTTTCTATTTGACTCCAAACAGAAATTAAAAACACAAACAATCAGGTCCAATTCTATAAATAAATAATATATTAATTAAGTTGAGACAATTTAGAAATACAAAAGCCTATCAGTTGTGAGCATAAAATAATTACATAAATATTATAAGACAAAATCATTGTGTGTACCTTAAGTAGAATCTCCACTACTCTGCCTTCGTTCCTTTTATCTTTGAGGACTTGGAAAAATTTGTATGTTTCGTTGGCACGCTCGGAGGACTTTGAAGTGTCTTGCACTCTCGGAAAAACGGTAAGACAGTAGGAGCTTCAATGCGCCAACCCCTTCTTGTAATGCAGTATCAATCTTATTAAACATAAAAGTATTTGAAGCTAGGATGGTTACTAATTGAGCACAATGTAATCAAGCAATATTCAAAATGAGTTAGCAAAAGGAATAACTGATGTGAAGATACAACTTACTTACAAAAAAAATAAAAATAGGACTAAAAGGGGTAATTGCTTCAAATGACAAAACTGTTAAAAATATAGCAATATGTTAGATAGCCATAGTCCATAGATACTGATAGATGTGATAGATTTTAACTTGTAAATAATTTGACTTAATTCGCTATCAAGTCTTACAATATTCACCTATTTTCTTTCCCAACATAACAATTTAGACATTCCCAAAAATCGTGAAACAAGTGCATATCCTCTCGTTCGCATAATACACAACTCCTACTATCACACTAAGTTATGAAAAGTACTTTAAAACAAACAACCGTCAAAATAAAAGCTCATTAAAAATCTCTCATAAAAACTTTAAGATAAGAAAGTTATTTTCTACCCAAGAAAAGAAAATGAAAATTAACAAACAAGATAAATGACAATTCCAAAATATCTAAAAAGCATTCGAAACAAGAAGCACCATACCAAGTCGAAAAACCTAATGAAAGTATAAAAAATAAATAAGTCAAGTAGAATTTACATGCACGAAAGTAGCAACTAAACTAAATTAGCATACAAAAGGGCACATAAGAAAGTTACTAACCATTTTCTAAGCTTCACTAGAAGATTTATAGACAAATTTTATTCTTCAATTATAAATCGTTAAGGAATGACAATTCATTTCAACAGAGGAAAAAACAGAAATTTTTTAGTATGACAATGCCATATGGCTAGCACCAAAGAAAATGAAGTATGACATTGTTGTGTGCAGTTAGGTAATCATTATAACATGAACATTCTTAAGGAAATCAAGAACAATATTGAGTGTAGGCAAAAATGCACAAAACCTTAGGCAAGTACTTCTTCTTTTGAGATGGGTTTCCATTCCTCACCTGAAGAAGAAAATAGATGATTAAGATAACAAATGGAGTCCATATTGTCTAAGACAATATATAATCACAATAAGACATCACAAACAAAATTTGTAATCATACTTCACTTTACCAGCTGATTGATGAACCAATTCTTAAGAGTCATCTCCAACATCACTCATCAAATTACACACATATTCTTATCAAAATGTCACATAGCTTTAACTTTCTCATTAGTTATCAACATTTAGCATGGCCAAAGATGAGTTGGAAACAGAGAGCAGAATACAATGTACAAAGAAGCAAAATAAGGAAGTAGAAAAATAAATTAGTCAGCTCAATCATACTCCACCATTAAGCAATAATATTTTGTAAGTTACACAAAAGAATGCTCAAAGGTTTTACCATTTGTTGAATTCTTACATCAATTTTTTCATCAACCAAACATGATCCAAAATTTCAAATTAAAACATAAAATTTAACCAAGTTCCAATATTAAAATCTCTCCATTTGAAACTCAATAAAATGATGAATTATCATATACAAAAAAGCTAACAAAAGAATATCTTAGATCATTAAAAACTGTCTTTAATTAGCCATGATAAATCTACAAAAAGTTTGAGACAGAAGAGAGTACCATTTGCCCAAATAAAACTACAAGGAAACAAATAACAACATTATATTTGACTCATCAATGAAAGAAACTGCTATTTATGTACTTTGGAAAATTTTGTACAATAAATTTAAAGGGAAAAAAAATACTATTGCTTTTTAAAAACAAGTATACAATTTGATACATATAGACCTTAAGAACCTAAAATCACAATTTTAATATCAAACCAATGATATAGTAATGGTGCTGTCTTGGACCAACAAAAACAGTGGAATATGAAACCCTATATCTAACTACAGAGGCATACCAAAGCTTTTTCCATTTACCATGTAATGTATGAAGACTATGCTACACGATCTGATGAGCGATAAATCTCGTCGACATAATTTGTGTGCACGTTGATTGCTTTAACAAGTGAGCTGTGAGTCTGACCATAAAACATGTAGACCAATGCTCCGATTGCAAACCAGACAGAAACCCGTATCCAAGTTACGAGCCTGAAGGTCAAATTTGAAGGGGAGATAGTTGAAAGTATATAGATCGTCAGTAGAAAATGTAACAGAAGTTGATTTGAGTAGTAAGTTCACATCTCAATACTCACCCAAGATCAATCAGCAAGTAGGAGTTTATAAGAATGCAAGCAACCGATAAGAAAGGTACAAATGGGCAAGCAAAACCTGAGAGAGAATGACAACATAGCTAAGTTAGATCAATTGATCGACGTAACATTATTAATTGTGGGAAAGTAAATTATTTGGTGAGAACTTTGATTTCACCTTCACTCAAATTTGTATCATTGTTTTCATCTTCACTCAAATTTGTATCAATATATATAAACCACCTGACTTGCTTACGATTTTTCTTTCACTATACTTTCTTTTGCAATGGAAATCTTTACTATAAATCAATGTGGTTTTGGCTTCAACATTGCCAGTGTGGTCCAAGAATACAGACTACACAATCACAAATAACAATCATTTTAAGTAGTGTTCTTAGAAAGTAATTGAGTTCAAGTTTTAATTTTATTAATTTTTTAAGTAAGTAACCACAGTTTAATGGAGAGAAATGAAAGAAAATATAAGATTAAAAGAAACACGACCCTCACTACAACAAAGAACTTCAATCCAAAAAAACAAGATAAACCTCATAAATTCATAATTACAAAAAGACCTAGTGACCATGACCCATAAGAAGGCATTCAAGACATGAGCTTT
Organism: Cucumis hystrix; assembly: GCA_025688845.1. Taxonomy (NCBI): domain Eukaryota; kingdom Viridiplantae; phylum Streptophyta; class Magnoliopsida; order Cucurbitales; family Cucurbitaceae; genus Cucumis; species Cucumis hystrix. The sequence goes on from CM046886.1 coordinate 4,869,901, forward strand.
TCGAGTTGATCCATAGTTAGAATCAATTTTAGATTGATTTGGATTTAAGATAAAATGACAAATAACTATGATATCACAACAGTATAAATGATACAAACCTCCTTTATGGCCAAAGTTATGCCTTACATCATCTTGATCTAAAGAAGCCAACACAATCAAGCTACCCAATAGAAGAATTCCACCAACTTCACATAAAATGAAACGAGGAATGCTGGTGATGGAAATCATTAGAACTGAATTCACAATGGGATGCACAATAAATTTTTCAAAACAAAATTGCACTTCAGCAGGGTGTAACCTTCCAAATGGAACAAAAAAATAATAATAATGGAAAGACACTTGACACATCATACGTAAAAATGAATGCCTAGATCCTGAACAACACCTTGTCAACAATCCATAACTCAACTGCCTGTAGAATATAATCTACATATTATCAAAGAAACTACAACAACAAAAAATATATCAACCTAGAAACAAATCTATTAACCTTGAATGCAACTTCTCCAAAAGAACGTAAATTGATGAAGAAATATATGCTTATTAAACTTACTTGGAAGAATGCTCAAATCCTTACAAGAAACTTTAGGGTTCTCCAGAGTTCGGTTGATAATGGTTTGAGAAGAAGCAATAGCAGACTTCATCTTCAACGGAAAAACAGTGGCACAAACGACATTAAGAACAAGAAATCGCAATTTTAAACTCAAAATTGAAGATAGTTCTCCATGCCTAACCTTTACGCAAATGAAGCAACGAACTGGAATGATCATCTTCATTTCCCTCTGTTGTCGACTAACGATGCCTCTAACTTCATCTTATAGGTTTTGCCTGGACACGATGCCTCTTCTATGGTGGTGGATTTGAAGATGACTGGACACGAGGGACTCTTCCATCAGAAGCATGACGACGACTGGGCACGGTGGTGGTCGAAGATGATTGAGCACAACGGAGGCGTTTCCTGGTAGCCAAAGCACGTTGGCGACTGGGAAAGACTTGAAGGATGAGTTTCGAACACGACGAAGATTGGGATGAGTTCTGAGCACGAAGACGACGATGAGTTTTAGGTCATAGAATGAGAAGAGAAGGGAGAAGGAAATTCGAAATCTGGAGAGAAAAGAAATTTTGATAGGAAAGGGTAAAGTAAGAGAGAGAGGGAAATTTAATTTTTACAACTTAAAAAAATTAAAAAAGAAATTAAAAATGGGAAGGGTCATTAATGTCAGTTTTCACACAATAAAAAAAAATTTAAAAATTAAAAATGAAAATATCATTAAACCCTTGTCATTGATGTCAGTTTAAAATCGACATTAATGATCTGCCTTTTCAAAAACGACATTAAAGCCAGATTTTGATTTTTTCTCTTGACATTAAAGGACAAATTTCTTCTAATGTTAACTGAGAAATGATATCCTGACATGACGTTTCAAATTTTGAGGACGGATTATAATCATTACTTTTTTTTAATATTTGAGTTTTAAAAGAGATGAAACGTTTTGAATTTTCTGGTTTGAGAAATGATATCCTGATAGGATCGTTTCGAAATGTTTTAAATTTTTCAAAACCCTAATTAAAATAAAAATCTTTTGCTCAGCACCACGCGAGAAAGTCGAAATGCTTACTGCGTTTTGACATGGAATCCCAGCAAGATGGCTTCATCGCTCAAAACCTTAACATTCTTTTCCTACTGAATTCTTGCGAGAAAACCCGTGCTCTCTGTTGTAAATCAAACAGATATACACAATCAAATACAAAATTGATTTACACATATAAAGGTATTTACACAAGTATAGGTATATAAGTAAATATGTAAATAAATATAGGGATGCAATTAAAAAAAAGAATTGGAATAATTATACATTACACATGCACCAATGCCCTTAGGTTCTTTAACGAAGAGGAATTGTGGTATCATTGCTTCTGCTCCACATAGTCTTCTTAATCTCATCAAACCTGAAATTCTCAGATCATTATGAACTTCTACATCATGATTGCTCATCACAATAAGTTTATGCTCCCAATTATTCATCGCAATTAGATGATCAATCTTGGTCTTACTCCGTAGCTAAGTGAAGTATGTAGTTCATCATCTTAACACGAGAACACATTTCTTAATAACTTCATAGAAGTTCTCATTTTCATTTGCGACCAACCGCATCCATTGAGATTTTCCTCGGTCATCATCCGAAAGATATATTGATCTTGGATTCAGTTCAAGAAATCATAGATTACTTTGGTACCTTGGACCTCTTCCCTCAATTTTTAGCTAATCGCGTGATTCACCAAGATCAAATGCTTTGCCTAAATTCAAAGTAAGACTCTACTCTAACATCCATAAATAAGTTCCCCGACAACGGCGCCAAAAACTTGCTTGGATATTTGAACTTAAGAGTATGGTGTAGCTGCAATACGTCACTAAGTCAGATCATTGCACGTGATGTGCTAGCAATAATCTTCTATATTGCGTGCTTTAATTCTAGGCGATGAGTCATGGGTCATGATCATAGCATGCGAGACGCTCACTATGTACCTCTTCATCGCGTGATACCTAAGTCCTCATTGAGTACGAGTTTTTCTACTGCTTGCCCAAGTGCAAGTGAAATAGTAGGTTTACCTGGGTGATCTAGGGTCGAACACAGGAAATTGTTTACAGATGTTAGTTCTAGAGTCTACTTATCGTTTAGGTGTTATGAAAATTAAGTAGAAATAATATAAATAGAACTAAAACTATTTACCTACACCTAGAGACTTATGCATATAGAATAATTTATGGCAAGGCGAAGATGCAGTGAACTACTTGTATGCAAGAAAAAGGATCCATGAAGGTCTACGCATTATTAGGTGATTAAGTAATGTGATAGCCTTGATGCGATATAACTGCATAATTAGCTCATAATTAAGGCGACCTTCTCTCGAAGTGTTTAGACACCACACTTGCTCACCTTTTGGGATGCAAATGACTATGCTTGACTAGGCAAACTTTATCTAGAAGACTTGGCTTATAATACTTATTGAACTTCTCGTTTAAGGACGACAACCTCTCAACACCTAATGTCCGCACTTGTTTACCTTTTGGGATACAAATGTTGGAAGTTACCTCGCTAAGGTAAAGTTTGTTACCACAATCCTCCTTGCGCGCATTAGCCCTATGCTTGTTAGTTGCCCTCTCGGGTAGTTGGCGATTGACACTGACCGAGTGATGAATATAGCTCGACTAATGCGACAAGGCTTATAAGCTAAACTGACAGGTGAGAAGTCAAGAAAATGGTGGATTAAAAAGGTGTAAATAGGCAATATATGTATAAAGAATATAGGCCTTTGGCCACTGTACAATATGCACATCACATATATTACAAAGAAGTATAAAAATGGAGAAAATAAGAGTGGAAAAATGCTACAAGTTAGAAAAAAAATGGGGGAACGATTCTTCTCTTCCTTGAACTCTAAGCTTCGAATGGCCTATTCAGGCCTTGTACCCATTCTCTTCTTCTTGGTGAATGAGGAGTCTTTATATAGACAACTTTTAGGAGGGAAACTTCAATTCCTCTAATTCTACCAAGCCGAAAGTAGCCTACGGTACGTCATATCATCCGTAACTACTCTTCTTGTCTTCTAGCGAATCTTCCTCGCGTAACTTCTTGGTCTTTTCGTTTGGTCTTCTTGCGAGCATCTCTGTGATTCACTAGCTTCTTCTTTTGTTTATTATCCGGCATTTAGACATTATAAATCACGTAAAACAGTCATGATACTTATGTAAGCTATACTTCTAAATACTTATGTATTTACGACATAAGCTACACATTCTGATCATCTTCTTATGCCTTTCAATCTCATTATTCTAATAAAAGAAGCTATAATAACGGGAGTTTATACACATTATCACCCACGCCATGAAAAACAATTCTCCTTTTCTTTTTAGACAAACTATCATCAAGTGATAGTTCGAACATTCTTAAAGAACCAAGTAATTCATCAATCTTCGTGGTGGTAATATCATTCGCTTCCTCACCAGTTTTGTATCCGAAAGTTTTTTTCCAAGAGCAAAAGATTCATTTGCCAAATCCAGAACACGAACATTAAATTCAGCTATTGTTTCATCTTCAAACATCCCGAGAGCTTCAACTTTTGAGGATAAAAGATCTGAAGTCGAGATATTTTAACCTTAGAGAAGTCCCTTCATAATTAAGCAACCTCCAGAATATTCCATGCTTCATCTTTAGCAGATATACAAGTATTGATCAACTTGAACACATTCTGGTAAACACCATTATTAAATAGGGCGTTTAACGCTCAAGAGTTTCCAAGAGAAGCTTCATACTCTTCTCTAAACCCGGATATCTCCAGTTTCAGGGAGACTTTTCCATCAACATCTTTAGTAGACAGGTGTTCCCATCCTGAGATAAGAACTTTCCAACACTTACTATCATTAGATTTTAAAAATTCTACCATTCTTACTTTCCAATACACATAGTTTGCCCCATCCAGGACTAGAGGGTCTTGTTGTTGACGTTCATTCACGCATAGAATCCATTAAATGCAAAAAAAAAAAAACCCACTTTGTTACCAAAGGACAAAACAATGAATATGCAAACAATTGTACTTTCAGTAGAGCCTTCAATTAATAATTGAAGAATTAAGTTTCTTGTTTAAAAAAAATTTTAAAAAATGAAGGGTTAGTTGCATAAATGGCCAAATACATAAAATAATAGCATATATAGCACAAGAATAAAATAATTGCATATATAGCACCAAAAATAGTAAAAGACTAAAATATCCACATCAAACCACCATTTTGGTAGTTTCTTGTCGAATTCCTTAAATTAAAAACTACCACTGATAGCATCTACTACTTATAACAACTATCACTGATATAGCTTTGAATTTGAGAAATAATTATTTCACAGACTTCTTCTCGATTTTTCACATTGAAAGCTATCTCACTAATAGCTACATCTAGTGAAAATCACATATAGCTATTATAGGTTGTTATCAGTGACAACTACTTTCAATGATAACTTGTCATTATTACAAGTATTTTTTTTTTAATTTTCTTAAATTGAAAGTTATCTTGATAGCAATTGATAGTTGTTATACGTTACTATCACTAATAGATGCTATCAATGATAGCTTTTAATTTGAGAAATATGTTATTAGTTGATATAGTTGATAAAACTATTAGTGATAGCTTTTATTAATGATAGTCACTAAAGGGTAGAATAACTTTCAATTTGAAATCTGGTATTAGTTGTTATAGTTAGCTGCTATCGCTGATATAGCTGCTATCGGTAAGAACTTTCAGTTTGAGAAATGTGGTATCAGTTGCTATCACTGATATCTCTTATAAACGATGCTTCTATCAATTGGTATTTCTAATAGTTACTATAAGTAATTTTTCTATATTTCTATCAATGGAAAATGATATCATTAACATTATCTATCAATGGTTGAATTAGAAGAATATCATTGATAGTAAGTATAAGAGGTATCATTAGAAGAATATTTTTTATAAGCGATATTTCCTTGGTAAACATATTAATTTTGAATTGATGAGGTTTAATTAGGTTATCAATTGATATTTTTATAGCTACTATTGATAATATTCTTCATTGTGATCAGTAATAAATGATAGCATCAAAAGAATATCACTGATAGCATTTACAAGTAATATTCCTAATAATTTAGTATATAAGAATGATATCAAGGTAATACTACTTTAAAGTGATATTTTGGTTGTTTATTCTTAGCATAAATGGACAGAGAAAAGAGATCAGATTAGCATGTTATCAGTAATATAATAACTTTGAATCACTAATAACATAGCATTCTATATGATAACTTCTATCGCTAATAATATAAATGAAATTGATATATTTGCAACTTTTGTTGAAATAAATTATTGATTTCAAGTTATGCTATCAACATATATATCATATAGAAATTAAAAGTTCAAACTATCAATGATAAATTCATGAAAAACACATTGACATATTGGACATCTGTCATTGATATAAATCATTTACTGATAGCATGTTATCAGTGATAGAAGTCATCACTAATAGCTTAAGAGGATGGAAACTTAAGGAAAGAATTGACATTTTAAAAAAATTTACCATATGAGTGGTAAAAAATTACCATTTTTGCAATACATTATATTTATTTTCTAATTTGCTCAATTTGGTGCCAATTTTTTTAAAATAAATTAGTTATCGAAGCCACATATTTTTTAAAAATTAATTTTCAAAAACAAATAACATAAAATAAATGGATTATCAAGCATGCACTTGATGGTTTGTTTTTTGTTCCTTGATTCCTATCTATTCAGCAGTGTTTTTGGTACTCGAGTGTTTGGTTAAATTTCCTTATGGTATTTAAGAATGCCACCACATGTGTACATGCCAATTGTTAGACCTTATGGTTTTTCAAGACTCAACTACAAAGGAAAGTAGAAAATTCATCACTTGATCATGAAACTTAGTTTGCCTTTAAGTATCTGATCGTGGTAACATCGCCCAATAGCATGGACATTGAACTTGCAACGACGACATTCATAGGCCAAGTTGCCGGTACAAGGTTTCCCACAATGATCACAATCAGAGAAATTCATCTTTCCCTCTGTCACAAGAGCCAACGGATGCTTGTGAGTTTCATATGATCCATACTTGAGCCATGGATACTCCCCAAGAACGCACTGAGGATGGGCCATTAAATGACATGTCTTGCAGTAATAAAAACATACATTTGGGTTTCTCTCTTCTTCACATACATCACAGTAATATTCACCTGTTTCATCTTCAACAGAGAAACGCAAATACAACAAACTACCATCGAACTTGCATCTCACTTTCTGCGGTAGAGTTGCACATCTGTAGTCCAAAGAGAAGTTGCTGCAGCCATCGTCACATTCGAACACTGTCTTGTTGCTCTGGCCACAACCTTTACATTGTTGGTCATCGTGGTTTTGAGCAAGAGACAGTAGGTGCCGGTGGCTTGGATGCTTCAATTTCTTGGTTTTGATCATAAAACAGCGAAGGTCGAGGGTATAGAGGCACTCTTCACAATGGTAGGCAAAGCCATGGCAGACTTGCAGACAAGCATGACACTGAAATGCCACATCTTGTGTTGCTACAAGAGTTAAAGAATGTTTATGAAGTTGGTGCCTCTTTGTAATTGGCAAATCAGCACAATCTTTGTGAAGAAAAAAACCACATTTAGCACAATTGTAAGAGTAAGATGGCTCAGTGATTGGAAACCGTTGCATACATCCATGACATTGTTTATCATCGGTACGCTTGTCTTTGTTTAGGATCAACCCCTGTTCACAATTTGAATGCAGAGTCTGAAGTTCAAACGTTTTGTTTGAAAAATCATTGGGCATTGCTTCTTCATCTCTGATGCAGTAGGTTTGAAATGAAGTTTTTAATGTGTCTTTTCTGGTTATATATAAACGCCCATCATGTTGTTGTAGTCCCTTCAAATACTTTTTCCCAGCACAATTCAAATGAACGACATAGCTGCATTTGGAACAACTGTATGCTGCAAACTGTGGTTCAACTTTCTTTCTGCATATATCACAAGCTAACTTGCTCTGATTCACAAAAGGGTGAGAGTATGTGAAATTGAGAGGACAGTCGTGTCCAACAACCACGAGGGATGGGGGCAATTCAGCGCATTTCTCATGAGCCAAGAGATGGCAAATATTACAAAACCATGGAAAATCATGTCCCCACCAACCACATAACAGACATTTAAATCTAATCATAGTTCGAAGTCTAGTGAAGTTGTGTTTGTGATTTGAAGATGCTCTACACGTCACGTGGAGATTGAAATTACACTGAACACAACTGTAAACGAATTGTGAACATTCATTTTTGCAACTATTGCAAAAAGATTTTGGCTTACCATAGGGAAAAAGGAAGAGCGGGTGATAGTGTTGGTTGAGTTGTAATATCTCTTGCGGCAGATCGCCGCAAGCTTTATGACAGCGGATATTACATTTCGAGCAAAAGTAAGCAGGACCAAAAGGAAGAAGCATTCCGCAAACATGGCAAACAACCAACTTTGCTGTAGATATATCCTTCTCAAGGATCAAAGGATGTGAATGACTGAAATGTTTGCCTATTGAGTTCAAGCCAGGAGTTTTAGTGTCAGCGAGAAGACATTTGATGTCAATGATGAATCTGCAATAAGGGTGGGAGCAGGTGTAGAAGCAATCGCGGGGCATCTGCCAGCAACAATGGCAATGGTCGGTGTTGCTTTCATCGAGGGAAAGAGAATGTTGTGGATGGAAACGAGAATGGATTTGAGGAGGGAAGTAGATGCAAGATTGATGAATGTAAAATTTGCATGTAGAGCAAATGAAAGCTGGGGGATACAGTGATTTTTTGCAGACATAACAGAACATGTCTTCTTGGCTGTCTGTCCTTTCTTCTATGTATGTCAATGGATGTGGGTGTGGCTTCTCCAAAGCTTCCCATTTCAACATTTCTGATCAATTGGTTGTTCTCAACTCTCAAATGCTTGTAATATAACAATTAAATTCATTATTTGTTTATCATATTTTATTGTGAACACATACCATGATCCCTCCATCATCAATCCTTCTCTTCTCAATTATTAACTACCATTAAACCAAGCAAAATCAAGGCTGTATTTTTCTTATTTATTGCAAAGTCAAGGATACAGCTGTCTCATTATATAAATATACTTCCACATGAATCATGACCTTTTTTTCCCTACAATTTAGTGTAATTTGTTTTAATAATTTTCAATTATACCCTCATCCTTGAAAAACAATAAAAATTGGCTTGTGGTGAAAATACATCACATGATGTTAATTTAGTCGGTACAAATTTCAAGATAAAATAATTCAGTTAAGTAAGTCAACTACTCCACGTTTTTCTAAAGTTCAAACAGTAATTATACGGTTATCAGCTTTTAAATTTGGTACTTTTGTAATTTAGAAAATGTAGTGACATTAACTTTATTATCATAGTTTTTTTTTTTTTTTGCTATTTTTGCAAAAAAAAAAAATTTAATGTTTTCTTCCTGTAAGAAAGATAATTCCTCCCTCAAATTCTAGTTGTTTTTTCTAGAATAACGCTCTATTTCATTGATCATTTAGCAAATACACAAGCCTAAATATACTAAATGAGGAATTCTTAAACGAAGAATTCTTAAGTAAAGAATTGACATAATAATATTATAATAATATCTCCTAAAAATACTTTAAATACTCCAATACTAGTTATTCCCTAATGGCCTATATTTGGATACTGAATATTGTTTTTATGAGTATGATACTAAGTCTATAGGATATAAAAGGTCTTTATGAGTATGTCATAGTACGACTTTTGAATTCGTATTTTTCTTGTCTCATATTACTTCAAGGGACTACAGATATGACGTCTTGGAATTCTCAATATTGTTTACATCCTTAAGTTGCACGTCTGATTTTGGCGCAAGTGTAGTGATTACGTGTAGAACAACTTGTAAGCTTAATTTTCGTGAATTTTCACTAGCTAAAATGAACTTTAGTGAATAGGAACTGTTGTTGGAGCCATATCACGGAACTTGCATGAACTCTAGGACCGTCAAGGAAGAAGCTATCTATCAATATATGATCAGCCTGTTCTTCCTCTCCAGGTTTGCAGGAGTTCACTCATTTTATTGATACTTGGTTTAGTTGTTAACACTTCTCATAGTTTTCCTAACAAATCTAGCAGTACTCAAAAAGTTACTTTATCTATTTTATTCTTTCCAACTCCCATTTGCAGGACCCTGTAATCTCAATCCAATTAGAGCTGCTATGGACAGGCTAAGTAACTCAACATAAATATTAAACTTTTTAGCACAACATGCCCTCATTATGCAAGAAGAATTGTCTGCTCCTATTGGGGAACTCCAGTGTCTCTTTTCTTGAACCTAGCAAATATATTCTTATACATGGTCAATACATATATTGTAGTCCCAACAACCGATGACTACTCCATGAGCCTTGGAGCTGCAGCGATTGTATGTGGTTGATCAATTATATCTTGGGAAATATGCATGTAGCTTATCAGTTCTATGAAATATTACACAAGCATTATGAGAAAGTGCAGGTTTGTTTCAGATAGCTTTTCTTGTGGGTAATTCAACGTGATTTGCTCGTTAGTGTTGCTACTTGTGTAAAGCCCAGGTGGTAAGTTCTGATGAAGCATTTTTGGATATCTCGGACACAAACCAAGTAAACCCAATTTTATAGTAGTGAAGAAGTGTTCAACAATATTGTGAAATGGGAGAGCGCGAGAAGGAGACAAGAAAGATACGGATGGGGAAGGAGGAATTCTTTGGGAGCATATGATGTGTTTGTAATCCAAGGTAGAAAACGGTAATTTCAGCACTAAAAAATGTTAAGAAACTTCTACTTTTCAACAAGCATTATAATGATAAAGTTTATATGGTTTTTAGGATAGATTTAGCAATATGATGCAAATTTATCACAAAGTCAATTTCAGGCAATTTCTAAAAATGTTTTGATAAACATCATAGACTTGAATTGAAACTAAAACACGAATATATATATATATATATGTGTGTGTGTGTGTGTGTGTATAAAAGAAAGTGGGTATACATGTTCATTTTGAAACGGATATGGTAAGGAAGTGGAATCCAATTGCATCAAGGAACCAACCAGACCTGCCATGGAACCCAACAATCTTGATGAGTCCAGTGGTTGGGAACGAAAACTTGATTCCCTCTTCAATCCCATACGGACCCAAACTTTGTTTATTGGTTTCAAAAGTTAATGACCGAATCACGTGCGTGGGATTCCCAAATTGATCGTATATGTTGCCATGGTACCCATGAATTGAAATAAGATATTCATCTGGACAATTCAATCCAATCTGCATTTTTAAGCTTATAAATTAAGGGTTTTTGAACAAGAGTAGAAAAAGGAGTTTGAGGGAAAAGGTAATATTACCTGAATGATTCGTTTGCCTTCATTTCCACCATGTTTTTGAGGCGTAATTGAATTTCCATATTTGTCTTCATATTGGAATCGAATTGCATCAATACACCTTCCTCCAAATTGAATTTCCAACATTTTTATGTTACAATAAACTCCGTCATCCCAATCGTTCCCACCACCACTTCCTTTTGGTTTAAACGACAAGGTTTTGGCACATCCCTCCTCTTTTTTTGCTTCTTTAATTCCGCCCATTAATCTCGTTGCCTCAAAACATTTCTAGCAACAAAAGATATTAATTGAACCAACCCGTTGAAGTATGATTTACAATTAAAGTCATTCTGACAAAATATTAATGAATCCATGTGTTTGGGAGGCAGAACATGACCTCTCATCTGCCATTTTCCTATATTTTTTCATTTTCTATTCATAGGTCAAGCTATCTCAATATATGATAATAATCATTATTATTATTATAACAAAAACAATAATAATAAGAAGAAGAAATGACATGTATCTGGACCGAGATTTGGAATGAATTTTGTTTGAGATTCATACTAAATTTGTCAGAGAACTATCTTTTTGTTATCTTTTTATCAGGCATTTGTATTCAAAACTACATATTTTACACCATTTATAGGCATTTTTTTTACATCATACTAAGATTAAAGTTTAACATCATTTATGCATTCTTAGTTTTGCATTTCGGGCTACTTTTTTCATGTAGATGACATCAAAGATTCGTATTTCTCATTATTTTCAAACTAACTTGACTTGTTGACTAGCGTGTTGTTACCATTTGGGAGCCCATTAGACAAACTATTTTTGGAAATTTTTTATGTCATACAACATGGGGGGAGGGTCATGAGTGTTGTTAGTAGTCGACAAGATTGTGGGGGAAAATATTGGAGTGGGACTCAATGATTGCTCTTACTTATAATATTGACTTATCGAACAAACTGGACAACATGCAGAAAGTACTTTCAACTTTATTGGGGAAGCTTAGCGATAGAACAAAAAATGTGTTATATTTTTAGCTAGGTTTAATTTGAGATCGTTCTATATTTACAGTGAGAAGAGTTTAACGGTGAGTCTTTAATGGAGTGTGCACAGTTAATGAATATTAATTAAAGTGATTAATGAGTTTAGCCAATTAATCTCATATAGTTGTAGCTTTTGATCTATAGGTCCATTAAGTCCCTTTCCTAGCTCGTAAGAGGGTGATGAGATTTATTTATATTGATTGTAATTTGAAATATTCAAATTTACTTGGAAATTAGTATAATGTATATTGATACATTATTGTATAAAATTTATATTTTAATCAAACTTTGTTATATAAATTTTGGATATGATTCAAAAATTAATTTATGAGAGAATTTTTTTGAATGAGTTCAAATATTAATTTAATGTAAATTTGATTCATATTAAAATTATTTTTTAGGAGAGAAATTTATATTTGAATATGATTCAAATTTAATTGAAGTTTAAATATAAGATATTTTGATTTTGGTATTAATTAGTTGAAGAATTAATTAAGGAAAATTTTCAAAAATAGCAAATTTTACAAAATATTTACAACTTATAGCAAATTCCATCACTGATATTCATTGATATGCTATAGTGATAGAAGACTATCATTGATAGAATCCAAAATTTTGTTATGGTTTGTAAATATTTTAATTTATTTTGCTATTTTTAAAAAAGCCTCATAATTTTATTTAATTAAATTTGACTTGATTAAATTAATTTAAAAACTATAAGATATTTGAGAGATATTCATTCACATGATTTAAATGAAATATTAATTAAATATGATTTAATTAATTATTAATTGATTAACTAATTAGTTTATTCGAAATTTTATTAATTTAATATTTTTTGAATTAATAGAATCTCATGATTCTCTTCTACTTCCTTAAGAAAAGGGAGTTATAAATATTTAGAAGAAAATGATTTTTCTTAATTAATCAAGTCAATACTTTTGCTCTCTACAAAAAAAAATTCTCTAAAACTTTTTTCCATTCCAATTGGTTCCAACAAACCAATCTCATCCTAGAGGATAAGAAGGTCTCTGACGGGTGATGTCCCAATTTGGAGGTTTTGTAGATTCAGAGCGTCAAACTACGTAAGTTTTACATTCTCTGTATTTTTTAATTTAAAAGCATGCATAATCTTTAACTTATATAAGAAAATTAGATTCTATATTATTTCGCCAATGTATTTGAATTTTGAAATTCCCAAATTAAATTGAGAAACGGTTCTGTAAACCTTCGTTACCTAGGGCTTTTATTACTTCAAGAGAATGGTAGAATGCGTCTCTTAATAAGGAAAAAAAATTTACTTCTTCCACCTAAATTGTTTCAATCCCACCCCTTTTATCCAATTTTTTAAAACACCACCCCAATTATAAATTAAAAAAATAAAAAAAAAAAATAAAATAAATTAAAAAAAAATGAAAAAAAACCCATTTTTTTCATGTAGACGATATCATAGATTCGTATTTCTGATTATTTTCAAGCTAACTTGACTTATTGTTCCTATCTTGTAAAACAAGTAGCTACCATTAGAAGTAAATTGACATCTAGACAATTGTACCTGCTTAGGTAAAGTATTTTTTTTCAATTTTTTATATGTCATACAACATCGGGGGATGTTACTAGGTGTTATTAGTAGTCAACAAAATTGTAGGGAAAATATTGGTGTGAGACTCAATGATTGCTCTTACTTATGATATTGACTTATCAAAAGAACTGAACAACATGTAGAAAGTACTTTCCACTTTATTGGAGAAGCTTAGCGATAGTACCGAAAATGTCTCATATATCTAGCTATGTTTAATTTAAGATCATTCTACGATTTTACGTTCTTATTTTGCTATTTTATAGGTTTCAAGCAATTCGAGGGTAGAATTCTGTAACACCCTAAAACTAATAAGTTAAATTTCTTAATTTTAATATGACAAATTTGGGTGTTATTTGAGAAATTGTTTGAAATTGTGGAAATTAAGTATTTTGGAAGGTTATGTAATTAATATTTCTTTTTGGAAATAAGAATTCCATGGTTAAAGTTTTGATTGTTGAAGTGGTGAGTATTGGTGAATTAGGTTGGTAAAGTAAAAGTTTATGGGTAATTATTTATATGGGTATGTATTAAGTTATGGAGGAATGAGAGTAATTTTATTTTGGAATAAATACAATTAAAAAGGAAAATGTATCTTTTGTTAGAAAAAGAGAAAGATTAAAGATGATGGAATGAGTTATTAAATGAAGAGAGATGAGAGATTGTTTGTTATTGTGGAAAAAGTAGAAAGAGAAAGAATTAATTAATAGGTATAATAAAAGTAATAATTAATAATAATAATAATATTATTATTATTATTAAATAGGGTATTTTTGGGAAGCGTGAACTTACTATTCACCTTCTTCTCCACTCTTCCTCTTCCCTTCACCATTAAAGCCCTAGTCGCCGCCCCTCTTCACCGTGCATCTCTGGCCACCCTCGCAAGCGTTTCATCTCCATCGTCTCGATTACAACCCTCTCCGTTCATTTCGAAGTCGAAGCATCCACCGTACTCTATCGAAGCCGAGCCCGCTGCTTGAGTCCTCGTCTGCGTCGCGTTCTTCACCGTCGCAAGTCTCCGGCCATTTCAACTCATCAGATCTGAACGTCTATCTCCTCACATAGCCGAGCCGTGCGCAAATCACCAACTTCAGTCCGTCGCATGAGTCCTCCGTCCGAGCCACCTTCTCACGAAGCCGAGCCATTTTTCTCTTCACCGAGCCAGTTTCGCGTAAGCCGTACGCGAGCAACGGGCAACCGAGCCACTTCCGTGTGAGCCGTACGCGAGCCAAGCTCACCAAGTCAGTTCCGTGTAATTCGTACACGAGCCACGTGGGCCGAGCCGTTCCTGTGTAAGCCATACGCGAGCCGTGAGTCCCAAGACTCGAGTCGAAGCCCTTGCTAGCCTAGCCACCTTCAGTTTTATCCGTCTGCAACATATTTGAGCCCTTAGTGAGTTTTGCTTAGTTCTCGTTGGGTTTGGTACGCTCAAATAATTATTGTTTTGGATCTTAAATGAGTTAGCACTAGAATGAGTGGAATTATGTTGTTTGAAGGTTAAGGTGTGGTTTGAGGAATTGAGTTGTTCAAATTTCCATTCAAGGTTGTATTGGGATCAACTTTAAATCTTGGGGTAAGTTTGGATGAATGGTTGCCTAATTAAACAGTAAATTGATAGTTGGCAAAATTATTAAGTTTAATTTTGTTCATGTTTATGACTGAGTTTATTGGAAGGATTTGACTGTCAACCAGAAGAGCACTATTTCTTTTGCAAATCTCCAGGTAAGAGATTTTACCTACTAAACCCAACTTGGAAGCTGCATGTATGTTCCGTTTTCTGTATGGTTTAGTGATGTAACTAAGAGAGGTATAATGTGTCTATTTGAGATGACCTTATAAATGGTTACTTCGATAACCATATCATGATTGAGATACAATATTATTTATTTAGGCTTGCTATGATCAAATATGTATATTTTTTTTTAGTAATGTCTAACTGAGATGAGATGTTGATGTTATGATAAGCATGTATAGGCTATAGTGTTCTGTTAGGTCTGCCAGTTAGAGTCGTACCGTATGGGGGTCCCTCGGGGTCACCATCTATGTATGCTTGTGTGGCTAGTTTGAGATGTGTGATCCCTTGGGGTTCACCGAGAGTTCAGATGTGTCTCTACGGGACCACTAGATAGTGTGCGTTCGAGAGCACAATAGTATGCAGTACCTTATTACAGGACTCTAACGAGAGGTTAACAGACACATAGTGAGACTATTATGGGTCTCTTACTGAGAATAAATTTATACTCACTCTTTGAAATGTTTAATTTTTCAGGTAAGGGTAGAGACAAGGGCAAGCTGGCGAATGATAAGAAGTGACCATGGTTAGCCATAGGGAATAGTTCAGTTTTCTTCCGCATTTATATTTCAGTAATTATATTTTCTAAGGTTTATTTCATAATACAGGTTCAATAATTTTAAGTATTTCTTCTATTTTTTTTATGGGCCCAAACTAGTATTTTGATTAGTTATTTTAATTATTTATGTACTTTTTTTATTTAAAGCTTTTCCTTAATTTTCTAAAAAATTATTTTCTTGTATATTTTTTTAAAAAAATCTATAATTAATTAAATAGTAATGACTCCAACTTAGTAGTTAAGTTTGGGGCGTTACAAATTCGGTGTTAATGTTGATTTGAAGTTTAATTAACTACAAGGAAAATAGCCTAGATGACAGTTAAAATTTGGCATATTTAAAATTCTTGATAGTTTTTTCTTTCATTGTATCTCCTATAAATGAATTACTATCTATG
Source organism: Cucumis hystrix (assembly GCA_025688845.1). Classification (NCBI taxonomy): domain Eukaryota; kingdom Viridiplantae; phylum Streptophyta; class Magnoliopsida; order Cucurbitales; family Cucurbitaceae; genus Cucumis; species Cucumis hystrix. Next base: position 4,886,214 of record CM046886.1, read on the forward strand.
ACATATTGAAAAATGTCACAATAAGCGTTTTCATGACAAAAATTAAATGTCACAAATCCAGTATTATTGACAAATAATGAATGTCATTATTTTATTATTTTATGACAATAACTAGCTGTCATCAACTCACACATATTAGAGTAATCATCTGTCATTCTTTGCATATTGACGACAGTTATAAAATGTTACGAATTCATATAATTTGACATTTTTCCTGTCAAGAATATGTCAATCATGACGATTATTGAATGTCAATAACACACCTAGCATGACTATAATTGAATGTCAATAATATTTTTACCTTGACTGTTTTTTTTAAAAATCAAATGTCATGTACTCCTCTATTACTTCATTTTCTTTTACAGGAAAATACATTAAATGACAGTCCCCATTTTTCTTACCTCCCTGCCATTACACACACCAGTTCAAGCACAGAGTACTTCTAATATACAACACTTTAATATATATATGTTATCATACACTTTGTAATATTTGTACAAAAAGATTGACTAATAACCATTTTTGGCAAAGGGTTTACACTGAAAAAATTAACAGAAACGTCTTTTGCTACCAACAAGCTTAAAATAAGTACATTGCAACCAAAATTTAGCTACCAACCCTACAAAAAGTCTTAAAAATCAATTAGTTAAAATAAGAGTACGTTGCTCCAATATGGCATAACTGCTCGAATGGATTCTTGCAAAACATAGTAAGAAAACAAAACCACATCTTAGTGTATGACTCTACACATCAATATAAGAAGATACTAAGGTTTTACCTTTTGTAATGCCAACACAAGGTATCAATTCCAACTACAATTTAATTGAATCTACTTTATCTAATTATTAGTGTAATCTAGAATTGAGAGAAGTATATCTCTTATTTGTATTGAGTCAAAGGAATGTGACATATTTATATAGAGAATAAAATAAACCCTAGACACTATATACAATTACAATAAAGGACATATGATATAAACATAAATATATATATCATAACACTCCCCCTCAAGCTGGAGTAAATATGTCGATCATGCCCAGCTTGTTGCACAGATAGCTTATCCTTGCTCCATTTAAAGCTTTAGTTAGAATATCTCCCAATTGTTCTCCATCCTGTGGACACCAACCCATCTTGGATTTTCTCACAAATGAAGTGACAATCCACCTCAATATGTTTAGTTTGTTCATGAAATACTAGATTATATGCAATATGAAGTGCAGCTTGATTATCACACCATAATTTATCTGGCACGGTAATACTAAAGCCTATCTCAAATAATAGTTGGTGAATCCATACTATTTCACACACAGATTGTGTCATAGCTCTATATTCTGACTTAGCACTCGAACGAGAAACAACATTTTGTTTCTTACTCTTCCATGATACTAAGTTTCCACCTACAAAGACACAATATCCAGAAGTTGATCTCCTATGCTCACGAGACCCCACTCAATCAGCATCAGAAAAACATTCAACTCTAGTATGTCCATGATCTTTGTATAAGATCCCAAATCCAGAAGCAGCTTTTAGATAACACAAAATCTGCTCTACTGCAGCCCAATGATCCATTGTAAGGGAAGACATGAATTGACTTACAACACTTACAGAATAAGCAATGTCTGGTCGAGTCACTGTTAAGTAGTTCAACTTCCCAACTAATCTCCTATATCTCTCAGGATCTTTAAATAGTTCTCCTTCTTTAACAAGTTGCTGATTTGGCATCATCGGAGTGCCACTTGGTTTGGCTCCTAATTTTCCTGTCTCATACAACAAATCAAGTACATATTTTCGTTGAGACAAATAAATACCTTTCTTGCTTCTCATCACTTCAATGCCCAAAAAATGTTTCAATTGGCCCAAATCTTTCGTATAAAATTGACCCTGAAGGAAAGTTTTGAGAGACGAAATACCTGATGCATCATTTCCAGTTATAACAATATCATCAACATATACAACTAGTAGAACTATACCATTATCAGATCGGCGATAGAAAACCGAATGATCAGATGTACTCTTCTTCATACCAAAGCATACAAGTGCTTGACTAAACTTACCAAACCACGCACGAGGACTCTGTTTCAAACCATACCAAGATTTTCGAAGGCGACATACTTTATCACTCTCCCCCTAAGCAACAAACCCAGGTGGTTGTTCCATATAAACTTCCTTTTGAAGATCACATTGCAGAAAAGCATTCTTAATGTCAAGTTGATGCAAAGGCCATTTATGGGTAGCAGCCATGGAAAGAAATAGGCAAATGGAAATTAATTTGGCAACTAGAGAGAATGTATCCGAATAATCAGTTCCATAGATTTGAGCATAACCTTAGGCAACAAGGCGAGCCTTCAATCGAGCCACTGTTCCATCAGGATTCATCTTGATAGCAAACATCCATTTACAACCATTGGCCTTCTTTCCTGCAGGACGAGATACCAAATCCCAAGTACCATAATCATCTAAAACAGTCATCTCCTCAATCATTGCATTTCGCCAGCCAGGATGAGATAAATCTTCATGAACAGAGTTAGGAATAGATGTGGACTCAAGAGACGTAATAAAAGCATATGTGGAGGGAGATAACTAGTGATAGGAAATAAAGGAAGAAACAGGGTAAGTACACTTGCGTTTACCTTTGCGAAGAGCAATGGGAAGATCATCACTTGGCCCCGGATCACATGATGAAGGAAGCATTGATGGAGGACATGAGTTTGAAGGTTGTGGTGGAGGTCGTCGGGAGTAGACTTGAGAAATCAACCAGCAAAAAGGAGGCACATCAATAGACAAGGATGGTGTGGGAGAGGTAACCTCATATATAAAAAGATTGTCACCCTCCCCCTGACACAAACTCGATGGTGATGACGTAAATGGTGTATCCTAAAAAATGCAACATCAGGTGAAACAAGATACCTTTTAAGGGTAGGACAATAACAACGATAACCCTTTTGAACAAGTGAATAACCCAAGAAGATACACTTCAAGGATGTGGGATCTAACTTAGTATGATGAGGACGAACGTCGCGAACAAAACAGACACAACCAAATATCTTAGGAGCAATAGGAAACAAATTCTTGGTAAGAAAAAGAACACAGTAGGGAATCTCACCATTAAGAACAGAGGAAGGCATTCTATTTATCAAAAAACAAGCTGTAGAGACATCATCCGTCCAAAAGGTTTTTGGAACATGCATTTGAAACGATAAAGCACAGGTAGTTTCAAGTAAATGCCTATTTTTTTGTTCTGCAACACCATTTTGAGATGGAGTGTCAGCACATGAAGACTGATGAATAATGTCATGTTCACACAAGTAAGAGCCAAGAGAATGAGAAAAATATTCACCCGCATTATCAGTACGCAAAGTTTTGATAGAGACATTAAACTGGTTTTTTATTTCAGTATGAAAGGCACAAAAGTGAGATAATAACTCAGAACGATTTTTCATTAAATATAACCAAGTTAGATGAGAATGATCGTCAACAAAAGTAACAAAATAACGAAGGCCTGTTTAAGATACAACTGGACACGGACCCCAAATATCAGAATGAACTAACTCAAATGGAGCAATTGCTCGTTTATCGACTCGAGGACTCGAACTAAGACGATGAAATTTAGCAAATTGACACGAATCACAATTTAAAAAGGACAAAGACCTAAATTCTGGATAAAGTTTCTTCAACACGAACAAAGATGGATGACCTAAATGACAATGGACTTCAAAAGGAGAGGGAACGACAGGACACGCCACAACTTGCGATACTTGATGATCAAAGAGATAAAGGCCTCCCGACTCATATCCTCTACCAATAATTTTCTTCGTCACACGATCTGAAACAAGCAATAACCAGAAAAGAACATGACAACACAATTTAGGTCATGAGTAAGTTGACTAGTAGAAATTAAATTAAAGGATAAGTTAGACAAATGTAACACAGAAGAGAGAGAAAAGGATGGGGTAAGGTGAATAGTGCCAGAGGCAAGAACAGAAGATGTGGAGCCATAGGCCAATGTAACATATGGAAAAGGGGCAGGGGACAACGGTCTAGAATATAGGTAAGAATTATCTGACATATGAGCTGTGGCACTAGAGTTTATGACCCATTTGGTAGATGATGTAAGAAGACACTTTGTATTACCTGGGGCAACAGTGGATGCAATCGGAGTAGAGGAAGATGACGATTGTAATAAATCTTGGTAATTCTGAAACTTAGCAAACTCACCTGCAGAAATAGCAACTGATGCCTCTGGTATATCACATGTGGAGGCTATCTAAGCATGTTGAGATCATTGACTATTCTTATATAACAATTTCCGACAATCACGATTCATATGGCCTGGCTTACGACAGTAGTTACAAACAATCTCTACAGAATCTGGTTTTCGATGATCATTACTATTCCTCTGAACATTGCTATCCATCGCTCAAGGTGCTCGAGGGTTATTGTTCTTGCTAAAGAGAGCACTACTGGGTTGAGGAATAGACACATCAGTCGGAGAGATTTCAATGCGAAGGACGTGAGTGAAAGCATCATCTAATGATGGAATCTTAGAGTCAGAGAGAATCTGTGTCTTTGCCATTTCAAACTCAGGTAAGAGTCCATTCAAAAAAATCATAACAACCATCTTCTCTCATTAAACTTGTTGAACTTTAACATTAGGACTAAAAGGTAACAACAAGCCAAGCTCTGCAGTTATCTTCTTAAGCCGCATAACAGACTCACAGTGATCAACCAATCCAATTATCTCACTCTCAATTGAGTTTTTGATCTGAAGATATAAACGGGCATCATCACGAAGCCAATCCTTCTTCTGCTTTGTATCTTCTGGAGGTTCTTCGGTCATATGATCATCCATATCAGTACTTCTCAAATAAAATAAAATTGTCCAACGCCAATCGTAATAATTAGATCCATTTAACTTATGTTATGTGATCTTATAGGCTAAAGGAATAACGTTGGAGACTACCAAATTTTTTATGTCTGCCATATTGAAGTCACACACTGATTGTAGTCCACACAAACAAAAAGAAAATCAATCCAAACAGCAGCAAAATTGAAAAAAAAAGAACCCTAAACCAATAGAGTAACCTTCAGTTTTCGTCAAACCCGAATGCTAATTGATAGACCTAATAGTACAAACTGGCCGAAAACAATGGTTCAAGACACGCCCAGAAGACGGAGAACAAAACGGACGCCTCACGCGCTCTCACGCGCCAGCGCGTGGGAAAAGGTCACGCACGGTGTTTTCCAGTGATCGGTGAAGACAGACTTGGGCGGACAGAGGTGATGCTTCTTATGGTATGGGCGGTGTCGAAAAACGGTCAGCGAAAGGTAACCTAAACTTAAGCCTAATGGAGGAGGAAGCTAATGACCATTCGAAACCCTAATGGCTCTGATACCATGTAATCTAGAATTGAGAGAAGTATATTTAGAGTCAAAGGAATGTTACATATTTATATAGAGAATAAAATAAACCCTAGACACTATGTACAATTACAATAAAGGACATATGATATAAACATAAATATATATATCATAACAATTAGTTCATAATATATCTTTCAATAACTTGTAAAAAGAGCCTCATAATTGTCGTGTAAAGGTCAATCACTTACTTGGTAGCTTCACCACTATAGTAGATTAGATTTTTGCAAGACCTAATAAAAATCAATAAAGAGTTTTGAACTATAATAGCATACGACAAATGTCAAATTAAAGAAAATCTAACTTTACATTGATAGCTTCGAGAAATTAAAGCACATTCAATCAGCTCAACACTGCCAAAGAATAATCAAATGATGGAAATAAAATATCAACACAAAATGGTGAATCTCGAAACTATGGCCAAACAAAAATGGAACTGTTTGTAAAGAGGGTGGGAAGTTTACAACAAAAGGTTTTTTTAGAACCATGTTTTACCTTGAGAATACATACCATGCAGATGATTCATGGTTGTATGAAAGAACAAAAGACTACAAATAGAAGTACAAAAGTAATGCATATATTGCCAGATCAATGCCAAGAGAATCAAAATGACAAATGAAACAGTTAACACGCATTGTACAAAAAATGTATGATCTCACATTAAGGTGTATGTGTAGGATAACAGATAAGTTCAAAAAATGTATGATCTCACAAAAAATGCCATGGTACATTAAACTGTAGGTATAGGATAACAAAAAATGCATATATTGTTAATTGGAGTTGGAACAGTGCTCATGAATAATCTACCATGGGAAAAACATCTGGAAACACATGGGAATACAAAGGAATGATATAACAATCATATTCTTTTTATACAAATTAACTCCTAAACCAATATTAACTCTATGAGAAAAAGAAATCTAAGTACAACTATATAATTAGGCTCCCAAACTCACAACATTGTACCCACTTCCCTTCTACTAAGCTTTTATTCTTTGCTTTGCGACACTGATTCAACACAAAAGCCTTTCTATAATCTATCTCCTCAACGTGTATTGCAATAATAAATTTAAACAAAAAATTCTTTCTTTGTTTTTCACCTTAGTCCCTTAAGTTCTTGCTAACTTTTGAAATTCTGAAATAATTAACCACTTTCTTTTCTGCACAAGGCAATAACATTCAATAGTGTGAAAGGAAAACATAGCTTGCAAAATGAAATACAAAATTCCTGAGAGAATCAGGCACTCTTAGTATCCAATAAAGATCAATAATTCCATACATAGACCACATTGATACAATCTTATAAACCAAAAAATGTTCAACGATTGGCACAAAAAAATGTCAAACTATCCCTCTTTAATTAAATTAGAGGTTAACTTACAGGCAAGATGAATATTTGGGGAAAATTTAATTCCACTCGAATCGTCTCTAAAACTACTACAGGCAATACACACATAATCCATAAAAGTAAAGAAAAAAGATGGAAAGAGCGAGAAGAGAACCATGATGGGCATAGATATAAGTAGCCCTCTAAGAGTAGATATGATCACCTAGTTTCAAGCTCTCCTGATTAACTCTACAAACAACCAAATCAAACAACTCTTCTCTTAAGGATTGAAATTGAACAAATAAAAGAAAACCCAAATGTAATTGGTCAAAATTATGAGACCTAAAAGATTAAAACATGTGATAAAACTGAAAAACAGAGAGAATTGGTAGATCAAATACCTGTTGGAAAGAAGATCCATATCTTTTCTCCTTGATGTTGGAAAAATAATTGTTGATCATAGTTGTGCCGTGTCGAAAAACTGCCCTGAAAGTGAAATTCGACGCGACCTCGATGCTAAATCGCTTATGCCGGTTGCTCCCCAAGGTTAACACAACTTTCTTAACTCATGCGTGCACTCGCCGTAGTTAAGAATGAAATCAAAAGGAAAAGGATTGCTTAGAACAATTAGAGGAAAATCTAGGGTTTTCGCCAGAAGAATAAATTAACGCCCTCTAAACTTTCTTTACGCAATATATATATATATAGAAAGAATAATTATTAGAATTACAAATAAATTAAATAATAATAATTATCAATTTCCAATTGAAATATCAATTAGAAAACACTACAATGATGGTCATTCCCAACAATCCCCCACGATGACTATCATTGCATTCTAGTTAAAACAGTAAGGAAGAATTTTTCTTTGAGCAAAGAAAGAAGTAGTATAAACTTAAACATCAATATCTTTCGATTTGAATTGATGCGTAGTGAGGTGGGACAACAATCCAAATCATCGAAAGTAAGTTAATTGCCTTTGAACTTTCGATAACAACGGTTGAGAACCTCACAACACGTTTTACTTCTTAAATTTCCATTGATTCTACAGTAAAGTTTATCACAATAGACCACTCAAATTTGTGCTATTTAAGGCCATGCACATAGAACCTCGGGTCAACGTGAAAACTCTAGAAAAAGATCCTTAAACTTTTTCATAGAAGGAGGCCACACCTTCACAATCACATTTATTGCTCCATCAAGTCTATCACAATAGACCACTCAAAACTGAGCTATGAAGGCTTCAGATCTAGTCCATATCAACACCAACTTCATCAAGTCTGTCAAAGACAAACCACTCAAAACTGAGCTATGAAGATTTTCCAATTATCCATCAAGTCCATACCAGGACCACCCAAAGAAGGGCTATGGAATTTTTTAAAGGTTTTAATTTCATCCATCAAATCCATTTAAGAATTTCCCACACGTGGCTATGGACCATCAAGCCTACCGCAGTAGACCACCCAAATAAGGGGCTACAGACCATCAAGTCTATCGCAATAGACCACCCAAATAAAGGGCTATGGACCATCAAGTCTATCGCAATAGACCACCCAAATAAAGGGTATGGACCATCAAGTCTATCGCAATACACCACCCAAATAAAGGGCTATGGACCATCAAATGTTTGAATCTCATACTTGTTGAAAATCCTAGAATTACTCTCTTTATTAGGCCTTTGGAGAGATGATTTACAAAGTTCCTCATACCTTATATACTTCGAGAAGATAATTCTTTCATTCAACTATCATTTCACAACTTCTTATTTAGGGGAATATGCCTTCTATTGCCATAACAGACTATTCTTGGAAATTTCTATAACAGGGTATGAATCTCAATAAAATTATACCGGTATAGAGCCCCCCACAATGAGATATCTCTCATTAGGCTTCTATATCATTCATACTCATGTCCCCATACAATGGTACATTTTTTATTAAGAACACGTATCCACTGGTAAGGCTTACTTCGTCATTCTAAGTTACTTGGTTTGCATACATTACCTCTCTAGGTATGGTAGACAATAATTAAAATGCAAACCAAAATCTATTGTAACCTTAAGATATCTTAATAAATAACAAAGAGCAGTAAAATAATCTTAATCAGGATTATGTGTATACATGTACTCAATCTTCTTACAACATATGCAATAACACATCTTGTACAGTTTATCAAAACATAGTACTTTCTATAATCCTTACATATTCAGATTGAGAAACACTATCTCATTTATATTCCTTAAGGCTCATACTAGCATCATAAGATGTTCTTAATAGAGCATCATTAAAATATCAAATCTCTTTAATAACATTCAGTGTGTGATTGACATAAATCAAAACATTCTCAATAATACTAAGTGCATCACATTTTTAGTCTCATATAAATCTTTCACTTCAAAATGTGATAACTTTATACCATTACTAACATTTATGTTTGTATCACATAAATTACACCAATATACAAACATATAGTCACACAATCAACTCCAAGCAATTTTTAGTAAACACATATATCAACAATTCACTTCACAAGACATTGTTTACTAAATTGTTGTTAAAGTTTTTCTCATTAAACTTTTAGAAACTAGTTAAAGACCATAAAGAAATTTGACTCTTCCAAGTTACCATTGAGGAATATTGTCTTTAGATACACTTGATGTATTAGAAGGCCACATACAACTACAAAAGCTTTTAAGGCGCTCTACGGTGGCTAATTTAGTCATATGAGAATAAGAATCAAAACATTCTAAGTTCCACATTTGATTCAAAATATTTTTCATAAGTCTAAAGTTGCACCTATTTACTTATGATCAGTTTCCTTATCTAATGTGGGACTTTGGTCGCATTTCCAACGATCCTCCCCTCGAACAAAGTTCCAATTGAACCTCTCGTAAAATAAACATTCATCCATTTAACTCTTATCTAGGCTAACTCTTATCTAGAGCATATTGCATATTCAATAGAGCTCAACCATGGATAATATCTTAACTATTCTTTAAGGTTCCACTACACCTTTGTCTGACCCTAGGATTATATCAACAAGGCTAAACCAAGGACAACATGACTCTAATACCACTTTTAGAGACAACTTAGGGTATAAGTCCCCATGCCTTAGAGAATATCACATAATTTGATAGTTTTGACAATATCTTGAACTTGCATAAGGTCCTATGAGGTTCATAAATAATGAATCTGCATATATTCATATTACTAGCAAATAATGTTGTATGGCCAAACTTGATTAAAAGTAATAGTAATACTTTCAACTCCATGAAAATTAATAACCAAATATGCAACAATTCATGACATAATTCATGCATAACTCCGTCAAATATGACATACATTTCTACTCATGCTAACATGCTAAATAGACATCCTCAAGATGATCACAATAGCATCTCAAAATTCACAAGTTGATTTAAATATATAAATCTATGTGCAACACTATTACGAGCATAATCAATATATATACATAGTCAAAAGTTTTCAATCATACCATAGATTTCTTGAACACACAAGATATGCTATCTTAGTTAAACACCCCCACACTTCTAAATATTTAGATGCATAACATATTTAAAGTTCAACAATACTTATTTTGTTGAGGGGAAAGAATTTTATGAACAAATCCTTTTAGTTCACAAAACTCTATTCTAAGGTATATATGATCACCTTGTTTAATTGAATTTTTGCTTCTACTTTTATGCACGATTCATGTCATAACTTATTTTAATCCAAAAATGCATATACTAATTCCAATTCATCACAATTGCATTCATTACTATAACATAAATTTGTCAAACTATACAAAATGTTATAGTATATGCTCATCAAATATATATATATATATATGGAATAACATCCTCACATATAACATAAAAATAAACTAGTTAAATTCTTATGCTATATTTAAAGATTAAATTTGTGGAATAAACCGCTAATTCAAATCACGATTGTCTACATTGAAACATTTATATAACAGAGCCACCAAAACCAAAATAAATTTTATTACCATCATGTAAATTGGCATAATCTAATTAGACTCTCTCTATCACAAACATAAATGACAATCAACATAAATTAGTCCATCAATTACTCATTTGAGTTTTCCTTTTTCAAGTCTCTTGAATCATGTCCTTCATTGGATGACTTAATAAATTCATAATACAATTCATCCTTGAAATATTGAAATATAAATAATATTATATTTTGAAAAAAAAATTTATATGCACATAAAACAAACACTTGCATAGACTTTACAAACTCAATATTGTAAACAAAACCAACTTGTGCACCAAATTCCTAACATTCTCAATTGAAAGAAAACTGCAGAAATTTTTCCAAAGTGAGAGAGATAGAGAGAGAGAGAGTTACCACAAAAATCGATCATGCCCAGGAATTATCAAATGCGGCACAAGTAATTGCTTGAGAAAACTCTTGAAAATTGATTATGTCATCGCCGGCTTCCTTGATCATTCCTAAATCTCTATCAAAACCCAAGTAAACCATTACCGTGTGTGGGAAAGAAGAACATTTCACCACATTTTCCTTAAAAAAAAAGGACCCACTAATAATCAAATTAAAACGCTGTATTTTAAACTAATGAATGGATTTGCCTGGCCAATTGAATAATATTTGTTTGAAAGAAAAAAAAAAAGTTGAAGGATCAGCTTATCTCTTTCGGCGAAGCTTGTCAGCACACATGTCCCTCTCTTGAGTGTGAAGACGTTGTCGTGTCACCAAACTAACGCCAAAATTCAGTCTCTATGCATGTCTGTCTCCCATCGCCCATTGTTCATTTCCCTCGCTTTCGCTTCTCTTTTTGGCTCTCCATTTCACCTTTTGAGATCGAGATCGAGATCAAAATGATCCAAAACGTCCAACAGTTTCGTTGTTCTTCCTCCTCGCTTGGTGGATCGTGTTAATCACTGATGAAAAATCGAATCAATAAAGTGAAAACACTGTTTGATCAACAATTGAAGAATTTTGCTTTCAGATTGTTCGAAAAACAATTGTTGATCATAGTTGTGCCGTGTCGAAACACTGCCCTGAAAGCAAAATTCGGCGCGACCTCGGTGCTAAATCGCTTATGTCGGTTGCTCCCCAAGGTTAACACAACTTTCTTAACTCATGCGTGCACTCGCTGTAGTTAAGAATGGAATCAAAAGGAAAAGGATTGTTTAGAAGAATTAGTAGAAAATCTAGGGTTTTGGCAAGAAGAATAAATTAACGCCCTCTAAACTTTCTTTACGCAATATATATATATATAGAAAGCATAATTATTAGAATTACAAAATAAATTAAATAATAATAACTATCAATTTCCAATTGAAATATCAATTAGAAAACACTACAATGATGGTCATTCCCTGTTGGAAAGAAGATCCATATCTTTTCTCCTTGATTGTTCTCTTTTCAATTGCTAGTTGATGCAATGAAATGGCGATCGATGTACTCATATTCAAGACACTTTTATCACCCTCCAACCTCAATTTAACTATACCAATGTGTCATTAAAACTCATAGTTTTTGTAGTGACGTGTCTAACTCATACATTATGGCTACAGATCTTACTGGTCGTTTTCAACTAGGTGTAAGCAACATTAACACATGTCTTTTGTAAAAAATAATTCATTTTAACCAAACTAGTAAACCCATATCAACGCAAGAATATTTAAGAAGCTACAAGTTTGGAAGGATAGACAAACATCATACCTGTAACACAAATTCTTGGGCTTGTGGTGATGGTGAGGTCATATTGAACTCAACATGTTTGTAAACCTTTCCACCATGCCCTAACTTCATAAGAGCATTACACTTATTACAATTATTACTAATAGTTGTAGGTATCGTCAATATACTTATTATTACCAAAAGTGAACTTTTAAAGTATAGAAAACACTGTCAACAAAACTAAAATGATATAGATTAAAAACGAAAGAAAAAAAATCAAGAGAATCCCATGAGCTAAAATAGAAGAGATTTTCAAAGGTATTTGTCATGGGTAAACATGTTGGCAAGGAGATAATTGATTGGTACTAAATACAAATCAAGGAAATAAAGAATCACTTCATAGATTGTTTATCTCCATATCATGTTATGTTGTAAAAATAGTGAACTCATTTTACTTTTAGCAACATATCATTAATTTTAATATTCAAAGCATCAAAGGGTTAAAAGTGTCAAAAACAAAACTAAAACCAAAACTCTCACTCCAAAATAGAAAAGATATACAAGAGCTTCAACAAAAATGTAACTAAGACAGAAGTTCTCACTCAAGGAAAAAATGCAAGAGTAAAGACATACCAAAGGATATTTTTTCATGCCTCAAAGGCTATTGATTTATGTACAATTTTATACCACCATGGAGCCCATACACAATCTATAGCTTTGGGACCAGCTTCCCATCTGAAAAATGACTCCAATCATCATGATAAGTTTATCTATACCTGCATGTAACATACCAGCCATGCTAAAATACAAAAGAAACTTTGACTAAATATTTTGAATATCAAAAGCCAACTAGTAGCCAAGAGGGAGACATATGCATTATACGTTGGCTATTGTGATTAAATAGATTATATTCCTACAGTTGTAGCCAAAAGTGGAAGTGCCTCCAAAAGACAACTTAGGAGTTACTAGTTAAGATTGAAGATGGTACAATAGGCTCTCAAACAATTATAGTTCACAACTAGAAAGGAAATTACAATTTTAATTTTCATCCAATTTGGGTCACGAATGGAAACGTAATATATGAATCTATTTAACTTTCTAATTAAAGTAATAAGAACTCCATACTTCAGCATTTTGTGTTGAAAAGGAATGTCGAATTTTCACATAAAGACCATGTAAAGTTGCCTGCAGCTCGATACGACAGAGACAGTAAAATGTGGCACATCAATATGATGAATCAAGTTAATCTAGATTAAAAGAATATGCACTAAACATAGGGGTAATGCAATATAGAGATCTTAAATTAATAAGTTCTCATGCATTGTCATTCTACAAGGATTAAAAAACTACAATGAATAAGCTAACCATTGACAATATTAATTTCTATGCGCATGCAAATTGTAATTACCACTTCCTACATGAACCAAAGAAAAAATAGTTAGAAAGGTTAGAAACAAATCTTACTCATATCATTTTTCAAAATAAGTATACTAAACATACACCAACCACTTATAAGAAACGCAAAGAACTTGTTGGTAGAAATACTACATTGTGTGAGATTAAACGGAAGGACAAATATATTTCCAACATCATTTCACCTCCGTATGTATGCCAATATCACCCCAAAAAAAAAGACTCAACAACATTCAAACACTGTACAACCCAATTTTCAAGGTCAAGCCATTAAATATCACTTTTCATTCAAAAAAATTAATAAAGTAAATTAAGTAAAAAAAAAATGAGCACAAATAAGATTGATTCAATGGCAAAAGCTTATACATAATTTGGTGATATACACAATAAAGATTCATTAACTCTCAGGAAAGAATCAGTCAAGGGATATTTGAAGCTAGTTTCACTAAACTGAACTGAATAAATCAATTTTTTTCACTAAAATCCCAAACAAGGCAGCAATATAGACCAAAGAACACTGAAAATCATCTCCAACTCACATTCTTGTCTTTTAGTGAATCACTTTCCTTTGTTTTACTTCAGTCTTCTCTCCTAAGAGGGTTATTTGTCAACCGGAATGCATAGTGTTGGTGCGAGATTCTCTACGATTTCACTTGTGTCTTCTTTTGTTCATATACATGCAATTAAACACTGAAAACCACGTAAAACAGGCAAAACAGTTATATAAAGTGTATTTTCTGAATAATCATGAATTTACAATACAACTTATGCGTTTATTGACATTCCTCTTATGCGTTTTAGCCTCGATATTCTATATAAGAGGCTACAATAATGTGTATTTCTACACGTTACCAGTACCTCGACATCCATCCATGAATTTTGTTAGCTATAAATGGCTTTTTTGCACAAAATATAATCCTGGTGGCTCGATAGCTAGTCACAAAGCACGCCTAGTTGCTAAAGGTTATCACCAGGTACAAGGTTTTGATTTTAATGAAACTTTTAGCCATGTTGTTAAGAAACCTACTATACGAATTATTCTTGCTCTTGATGCTCAATACAATTGGTCCTTGAAGCAATTAGATGTCAAAAATGTCTTTCTTCATGGTGTTCTCCAGGAAACAATGTATATGACTCAACCTACTGGTTTCTAGGACAAAACATGTTCAAACCACGTGTATCTTCTACATAAGAGTCTTTATGGCCTCAAACAGGCCCCTCGTGCTTGGTTTAAACGATTTACCTCTTATTTATTTACTCTAGGTTTTGTTGCTTCTAATGTTAATCCCTCTTTATTCATTGGATCAGTCAAATCTTCTCTCACTTACTTACTCTTGTATGTAGATGACATCATTGTTACTGGCTCAAACTCTTCCTATATTTCTCTTCTAAAAAACTCAATTAGCCATTAAATTCAAAATATCTGATCTTGGTCCTTTAAATTATTTTATTGGCCTCGAAATACATTCCTCCATTAATGGCATATTTGTCAACCAAGCAAAATATCTCAATGATCTTCTTCACACATCAGAAATGACCTTTGAAAAATCTTGTGCCACACCAATGTCTACTTTTCTTGACCTCTACACCACTACACCACCTTTTAATGATCCATCCCTATACCGCAAACTAGATGGTTCCTTGCAATATCTTACATTTACTCACCCCGAATTGTACTTTTCGTAAATCGTGTCAGTCAATTCATGCACAAACCAACTGTCATTCACTTCTCGGCAGTCCAATGCATCCTCCAATATTTATGTGGTACTCTAACCTTGGATTACATTTTTGCAAAGGTTCATTCTCTCTCCAAACCTTTTATGACTCTAATTAGGTAGGTGATACTTCTGATCAACGTTCCACCTTAGGATTCATTGCATTTCTCGGCTCTAATCAAATCTCTTACTCTTCTAAAAAGCAACCTATAGTCTCACGTTCTTCCACAAAAGTAGAATATCACTCTCTCGCCACTACTACTGCCCATCTTTACTGGATCCGACAACTTCTATGTGATCTCCGTGTTTTTCTCAAAACCTCACCAACATTATGGTGTGATAATGCTTCTATTGTATCTATGGCTCATAATCATGTTTTTCATGCAAGAACCAAACACGTTGAGAGTGATTACCACTTTGTTAAGAAAAAAGCTCTTCACAAAGACATCTCCGTTCGTCACATCTCTTTCGACAAACGACTTGCTGATATACTCACAAAGCCACTTCTGTCTCCAACATTTCTTCACCTTTGAAACAAACTGCTGACTCAACCTGAGTCATTCGTTTGAGAGGGGATATTAGGAAATAAATAAAGAGCCTAAATCTCCTCCTGTAATTCAGCCCCTAATTGTAAATTAATTTTCATTATACTTTACCATATTTATTTCATTGTATTTTGTATAAATATTTATAACTATCATTGACAAAGATCAACCAAATTCAATATAATTCCATTAGAATTCTTACAGTGGTCAGATCCCCTCTTCGCAATGTCTCTCAAATCTGTGGTGGTAGCTTAAACCTTATTTTCAGATCCCCTCTTCGATGAGATCTGTGAAGTACACATCAAGGACTTTAAAGGACAACTCTCAACTCATCCCTATACGCGTCAAGAGTTCCCCATCACTGTCGATGCATTATCGTCAGCGTTGGGAGTTATTTCTGTGAGACCCATTTTTAATTTGAGTATAGGAAGTAAAACTCGGCTAAGTATTAAGAAATTGGAGTTTGAATAAATCCGCGGAAAGGATTAAATGATAAAATCTTTTATGGTTAAGTATATGTTTTTGCGATTACGTGAGTAGTTCGCAAAAGAATTTATGCAATAAGAAGAGAAAAAGTTTTCGCGTAAGTTAAGAAATAAAGTTTTGACTAAGTGTTAGACAAGGCGTTTGGGTAGTCTTCGCGATAAGAACCAAATATTTCACGCTGAAGAAATTGCAAAGAAGCCTTGAAGTTTAAGTTCGAGATAATAGTTCTAAGCGAGTAAAAGTTGGTTAGTTCGCGAGGAAGGTTTCTTGTAGTAAAAAATATAACCACACGATAAGGTTATTCGCGAGAAGTGTTAAGTGGTTAAAGTTATTTGCAATATGGAGTTAGGGGAGAAGAAAGGTCAGGCGAAGAAAATGTCAAATCTGATTTGACAGAGGTTAACGTGTAAGATTAAGGAGTTAAGCATAGTTAGGTTAAATATTAAATTTACACGTGTAAAGTTTTAAGCAGAAGTTGGCGAATTGAGAAGAGTTTAGGCATGACTAAGATAGTTTAAGGGCTCTATAAATAGAGGACTTGGTCATTAAGTAAGCACAAGAGTTTTTTAATTAAAAAAAAAAAAAAGCTAAAATGCTACTATTTTGCTTTAGTGAGAAGAGGAAAAACCAAGTGTTAAGCACGACGGTTTGTTCTACTAAAGGGCTCCGTGAGAAGAGAAGGAGGAGGAGGATTTTCGATAAAGTGTGGTGAGTGCTTTTTTTTTCAAAGTTTTAGGAGTGTTTTTTCTCAAATGAATTTATGTTAAAAACTTTATTATGATTTCTCTTTACTAATTTGAAAGAAGAATTCAAATGAAAATGTTTCAAAAGAGATTTCAATGAAATTTTATATGTTTCAAGCATGATTTATAATGTTGAAGCTTGATTTGATAATCATGATTTCAATACTATAATATGGTTTTCAAACCATTAGTTGTTTCTTTGAGATGATGTTAACTTTTATGTACACATAAAGAGTCAAGGCCACCGTGGGGTGTACGAGCTACATGATGATAAGAAGCTGGCTTATGTGTTGAAAGGAGCGTATAAAACTTAGCGGTCTGAGCAACAAGGATGAATATGTATGTTCTTGGATGTTGTTGATACAGTAGTATAAACGCGAGGTAATAAGACCAAGAGTAGAAAACGATTCAGAATCATTGGCGAAAAGAATAATTGACTAATAGGTGTTTATGCCAAATGAATATTGATGTGATTCGCGAGTTAATCTAACTTTATTGTAAAAAATGATTACATACATTTTGATATGTTTTGCGAAATGAAGTGTTTATTGATAAACTGATTTGTGTTGGAATTTATGCTCTGGCAAAAAGGATTTATCAAAGGGCATTGCGAAAATGATTTCATAAAACCTCACTAAGTCTTTTAGACTTACGTTTTCAAAATCTATCTTCTAGGATCATGCGTTTGGCCCAAGTAGGAAAGAAGGTTGAAGGATTTGCGGCGAGATGACTCCTGGCGTTTTGGAAATAGTTAAGCATTAGTTATTTGGTCAAAGTGTTGTATTTATATATCAAACGCATGTTATTAATAAAGTATATGTTTTTGTATGTATTTATTATACTTGGCATTTAGGCTGACCACCATTCCATTTTGAGTTTTGTTGTTAGTTTAAAAGAAGTTGAGAATAAGATTTGCGATAAGAAAATTTCAAAGTTTAAGCTAATCGCATCCTTTTCTGCTTTACTTCGGCATTTTGGTCGTATTGCCGATTTGGGTGCGACAGTTTCTATCTTCCGATGCCTACACAACCCGATATCAAGAGATCCATACTAATGGCCAACGTCGTTTTAATGCGTCGAGAGATCCTATATCTCTCGACTTCAACTTCGACGTCGGGAGATGCCTTAATCATTTGACGTTGTTCCTCTGAATGGTGTAAATCTGCGTCGGAAGATCCAGAAGTTCTTATAGTGAACATCCTTCTCAGCCATATGATTAAACAAAGATCAAGTCGCACTAAGGTTCCCATTCTTCACATACCCACTAAGCATCACGTTCCAAGATATCAAATCTCTATGGAGCATTTTCTTAAACACATTTCAATCAAACTTATTGTTACTCAAAAGAGAACATTTCTTCTTGGTGAACTCATCCAGTCGTCGTCCTCCATGTCTTCAACTAGTTTCCATCGTTCGCCTTGGGTCTCATCCGCTTGTTGTCGTGTATCCTAGTCGTTGTGGGAGGTCTTGTCGTCCTACCACAAACATAGATTAAAGCTCAACAGCTATTTGGCTCTCTCTTTTGTATGTTCCTAATTACATCGCCCATAGAGCTTGCGAGTCATTGTCGCCGCCAACTCCCAGTTCTCATCTGTTGTTCAAGTTGTGTTGTCGTCGTAGAGGAGGTTCCACCGGCTTGTAGTAACCGAGAAAGTAACCATGAACTTCGCTCTAAAAATGCAGAAATTAGCTCTCTCTGCATGTGGTGTTTGGCTACCTAAGTTTTCACTTTTTGAGTTTTTCATGATTCAAGCCCTAGAGGAGAAAGATTGAAATAATTTCAAAATTGTCATTAAGGGCAATCTTTTCAAAATTGTCATTAAGGGTAATTTACTTTATTGCCCTCAAACTTAAAATTCTTTCAATATTCTTAAATCATTTTGCTATAAATGCAAATTTAAAAAAATATAGTCATATATGCTTGCAAACGTACAAGTACATTTTGCTATCCAATGCAATTTCTTTAATATTAACATGAATCTCATTCATACTATAGGTTGAATCCAAAGTTGAAACATCTTATTTCAAACATTATATTTTATAAGTATAAGCAATATTAAAATGTATGAATAAAATTTCAATTCAATATGAAAAGGTATAATACATAACATAATGATTACAGAGGAGTGGTTTTGAGGTTGTTTTGAAGGGGGAGAACATTGATTCCAATAGAATTGAGGTAAAGACCAGATGTACCGTGAAAACTAACAATCTTAGCACCACTTGTAGGAAACACAAATCTTGTTCCTTCTTCTCTACCAAATGGCCCATAAATCTGTTTATTGCTTTCTAAACTCAAGGATCGAATCACATAGTGTTGTCCATAGTAACCATGTATCCAACTATTGAAATTAGGTATTCATCTGGATATTCAAGATCCACCTGTCATTTTTCTTCACTTGTTATAACATTAATATATAACCTTACTGGTACGTTTTAAAATAATACATATGTAAACTTAATTGATATTTTATGCTCATATTTTACCTCGTTTATATTTATACTTCTAGCAAGCTAAGCATTTTCAAAAATAGCAAAGTTGAATCTAAAATTTTGTTATATTTTTTAAAATATTTTTAACATTTTTTTATTCATAATAACTTTCCTTTTAACAAGCTCTTCCATTTTTGTAACTTTTAGTTTCGTGAGTTGAGTGCTTTCACCACCACATCAAATGCCATTGAATCAAGTAATTAATAGTGGAGATCTATCTGACACAAAACTAAGTTAAAGACATTAAAAATATTTGTTTTCGTACGGTCTATGTGGCAAATTCTTCTTTTTTATTTATAATATTTTAATTCTAGTTTAATGTGAGTAATGAAGGTGGGATCCAAAAAAACTCTTATTTACTTTTTTTTTGTATTTTATTTCAGCAATATATTTGTTAAATTAAAAAAAAAATTGAAAATCTTGAAATAAGCATTACTGACCGTAGATGTGTGACGACCTCGATTTCCTCCGTGCCTTTCAGACGGTCCGTTTTGGTCATATTTAATTGTTATGGAGTTTATGGCTTTTTCATGAGTCATCTCCACGCTCTGTATTGAAGAGAAGGCTGCATCATCCCAATATTCCCCTTCAAATCCTCCGTACTTTCCCAATGACATGGCCACATTTGGAATCTCCACGTCATCATCTTTTTCATCTACATCATCATCTTCTTCTGATGACTTCTCATTTTCCTCATAATGTATCGGAATGGAATCAGCCCATCGTCCATGATTCACCATGAACTCTCTGATTCCATTGAACCCTCTTTCCTTCCAACCACCTTGCTTCCCTTCTCCTTCCAACAACATAATAATCTTGCTCCTTTTTCTACGTATCAACCAAGAAAATGTTATACTAGATATATATCATTTGTAACAAATAAAAGCATGGGTTCCAATCAAATCTCTTAACCTTCAAAAACGTGTTTTTAGTCATTCAAAACTAATTTTAGATCACTTTCAAAAACACTTTATACGCTCTTTTGTTTACCTTTGAATTGGGTCCAAGTAGAGGGGAAGTGAACGAGAGTGAAGGGAAGGCATGGAGAAAGTTATTGAGCCTTGTGTAAGCAGCTTGTGATAGCACAACCCAAATGCGTGAACATTAAACTTACAAATGCAATTCCCACATTCAAAAGCCAAATTGCCTTCACAAGATTGACCACAACTACCACAAGCAGAGTACCCTTTCTTACCTTCTTTCACCAAATTGAGCATATGCCTATGACCTTCAAACTTTGCTGACTTCAGAAATGGATAATCTCCAAGAGCACACTTCATATGTGCTGCAAAATAGCAATCTTGCAACAGTAGTACCACTCATTTCTTTCTCTTTTTTCTTCACAGATATCACAGTAATGTTCATCATCACCTTCCTCGTCTTTATTCACAAATGCGAGGCTTAAAGGATGTTCATCAAATTTATTTCTTACTGCAAGTGGCAGATTTGCACATTTTGCATCCAAATAGAAGTTGCAATCATCACATCCAAATACAAATTTGTTTTTCAACCCTTCTCCACAACCTCCACATTTATGTTTTCCTTTATCTCTGTAATGAAACAGGGGATGATGTTTGTGACTTGAATGTGTAAATGGGAATGTAATTGCAGCACAGCGAATGTCGATTGCAAAGCTACATTCTTTACAGTTATAGGCGAAGCCTTGACAGTATTGAAGACAAACACTACATGAGAAAATAAAATCTGGGATATAAACCATATTCAGCTTATGCGAATGAAACAATAATTTTTTGTATCGACTCGTGAATCTTGCACATTCTTCGTGCAAATAGAACCTGCACTTTGAACAACCATAATATTCAGTCACTATAAATTGCATACACCCATTACAAACCCTATTATCCTCCCCCGGCCGAAGAATCAACTCATGCTTATGGCTAAAATGCACAATTTTGTTCAAGCCAACACCAACTTCTTCTGTCAGCATTATTCCCTCCTTCATCTCTTCTTTTTCTCGACTCTTAGCACAATTCAAATGTGCATCATAACTGCAAATCCGACAAGCATACCTAGCAAACGACATGTTTATCTTTCCATTGCAGATTTTGCAAATATTGCGATGACAAGAGAACGTTAGACTTAAAGGATGACGATGATCAAATGTATGGAGAATGGTTGGTTGCTCGGCGCAACTTTTATGCGCGAAAAGATGGCAAATGCTACAGAACCAAGGAACTGCAGACTCAGAATTCTTGCCACAAATTTGACATTTATAAGGAAATACCTTGTGCAATTTAATGAAGTCATGTTGGTGGGGGAATGAGGACAAACACGATACGTGAAGATTGAATTTACAGGGTGGACAACTGTAGAAAAAATTGAAGCAATTGTTTCTACAGTTATTACAAAGTATGTTACTCTCAAATGATCGAGCAAAAAGAAATAATGGATGTTGATGATAACGAAGATTTATAATCTCACGAGGAAATTCAGCACATTGTTGATGAAAGTGGGAATCACATTGAGAGCAAAAGTAACTAGAAATAGAATCAGAACCTGATTTGATACGCAACTGGCACACGGAGCAAACAACGATTCTGTTTTTCCCCCAATGTTGCTGTAGAAAGGTTAACGGATGGGGATGAGTAAAATGGTGAAATTGATCACCGCCGGGAATTTTTGTTAAGCCGGTGGCTTTGGTGTCGGCGATGAGGCATTGTAGGTCAATAACAAAATCACATTGAGGGCAGGAGTAGGATTTTCCGGTCGGCTTTTGGCCGCAGCACTTGCAGAATGTGTTGGTGAGGACGAGAGATAGAGGGAGTTTGTGATGGGAATGAAAAGGGGTGTGAATTTGGGGAAGAAGATCGACGCAAGATAGATGGATATGGAAGTTGCAGTCGGAGTTGGAGCAACTGAACGCTGGTGGATGCCATGGTTTACGACATTTGGAACAATAAACCTCGTCACCATTTATATGGTTTCCGTATTGGTAAAGGATCAATGGGTGATTGTGCAGCTTCTTAAAATTACCAATTTCTTCCATTTCATCTCTACTTAACTGTCCATTTTAGCTTAGTTGCTGTCAACAAATATGAATATCAATATAATCTTTTTTTTTCACAATGTAAGAATATCAATATTAATTATTAATTAGTGAGAAATATCATAACCTTAGATTATCCCAAAGAAGTAGATTTGTTAAGATAAATTTATTTTTTTTATCGATACTAAATTTTCTTCATCCAACTTGTTCATTACTCAAATAAATTTTTGACCCACCAAGAAGTCGGTCCAATTCTCCACTTTTGAATATCGTTGAGCTGAAAAATATATAGATATAATTGACTTAAAAAGAAATACAATTTATTGAATATGCACAAGTTTATTCAAATCTTCAACATCACTTATTCCCAATCGTTCCTTTTTCTTTCTTTCTTTCGTTTTTTTTTTTTTTGTATTCTGCCCTTACTTTCCCTTGGTATCAAAATTTAGGCTTTGATCAATTTCATCTTGTCTTTTATATGAGGCAACTGAAATTACGAAATACATCAAAATTCATAACAAATTTCTTGTCCTACGGAAAGAAACTACAAATATTATTGGACATAAACCATAACCCATGAAACCATCATCGAAGTTTTTCACAAAAAGAAAAAAAAATTACCAAATTGAATTGTTACCTAAAAGTTCGTTAATTCCAACTACTTCTGGCGTCGTTAGTCACGGCGGCGCTACTCCAACGAGCTCAAGAGTCTTTCATCGACCTCCACCAATTTCTAAACTCTCCCCCCTCTCTCTCTTTCTTTCTTTGTAATTTTCTTTGTTATCTGTTTCTTTTTTCTTTAAGCTTTATAAGAGAAGCAATAGACATTTAGAAAAATATTTAGAAAAACGGTTTTGTTGCGTTTAATGATTAATCTGTCTGTCATTTATTTAATTCTTAAACTTACAACAGCCCTCTTAGTAATGGGAAATTGACAATAATAGGTTTTCAAACGCAGCACATTTCTTTTAGGCTCGTAAAACTATTTTTTTCCGTCAATTTCGGATAAGATTTCGATCAATTAAAGACTAGATTGACCAACGAGATTTTCTAAAATATTAAAAATTTTCAAGTTATTGATTGTTTTGGATTTTTCGGGTGCATCTCAATACACAATTAGACCGAGATTCTACAATTTTTCTAATTTTCACAAATCCTATTTAACTTTTTTTTATCTTTTCAAAAATATTATTCAAACCTTTCCAAATCTTAACTAATTTTTGCTATTTTGCCAATTTCCCCCACTATTACTTGTAAAATGTCATTTTTCCTTTTCCTAATTCATTCCCTCTCTATAATCAATTCAATTATCTTATCATAACTTCAAACGAGAATGGAAAGAATTTGAAAAAGAGGAAAAGAAGAAAGAAGTAGGAGAAACAATACCGTTGATGAGAGGCCAGCCCACCAGAGAACTCTATAAATAGAGTTCTCTTCATTTGTGGGGAAAAAAAGTTTTCTCCCAAAACCCAGAAAATTCCCTAACTTCTAAAGTCGACCACCCTAACTCAAAGATTCAAGTTCCTTTAAATATACAAAAAAAATTCAAATACACTTCAACATCACATATTTCGCTTCCTCAAATCAAGCGTAAACATTCGAGCGAGAGAGAATCAGAGGATCAAATACTCGAGAACGGACCACATCGCATTATAATCAATATCAATACAAGTTCAACTCCATAAATTAAATTTACGTGGTAATATTGTGTGAACAATAGTATTTAATAAAGTAAAAAAAAATTGTATATAATCAAGTAGAATCACTTTTATATGTAAACACCTACGAAGAGAAGGCATTAATTCCACAAATAATGGAGTTAGGACAAAGTTATTCCAAAAATAGGATTAACACTTAACATATAACAAATTTAGAGTAAATTATTAAGGGTTATCAAGAAGAATGGTAAATTATGACTTTTACTTTGGGAAAATAGCAAAAATAAATTTAAATTGTTAAAATAGCAAAACATAAAAATTAGAAAAATAAATAAATGTAACAATCCGTCAAATGCCCCTAACCAATATGTAAAATACAATTGTTCACCTAAACCTCAAATACATTGTAATTGAAATAACATATATGCTACATAAATTTTTTTCCCAAAAAACATAAAGATTAGAAAAGTTGTCATTAATGGGAAGCTCAAAATTTAAAATTTTTGTAAGTGATCATTTTTTTACTTGGATTTCGGCCGCTTACTTCCTTCTTTCATTCGAAACCCTATAGAAAGTTTGAAAACCATTTGAAACCGTCAATTCATCAAAAGAAGTCAAAAGGAGAGCATTGTTGATATTATAATAAAGATAAAATCATGAAATTATACCATAGAATTCAAAACGTGTATACATCTTAGCAAAATACGTTTCGGTGAGTTCGTCCACTCAAATCGATGAGTTCTTCAAGTTCTTCATACATTCGAGATTCATTTGAGCTCCTCTCCTCTCTTGTTTGCAAGAAAAAGTTTATCTCTCTCATTGTGTTTGTCTCTAGTCAGCTGCCCCTCTCTCAATCTCCTTCTTGTCTTTTATCTAATAAAACCTAAAAGATGAAGATTCAAATAATTGCAAAAATGTCATTGAGGCATAATTAAATTATAAAATTTAAATTCAAATTTATTAAAAATATATATTAAAATTCAAATTCAAATTATTATTAAAAATATATATTGTGTATTATTTAATAAATGGTTTAAAATATAACAAATTTGAGAATATTGTATATAATAAAATATAATAAATTGTTTAAAATATAACAAATTCAAATTCAAATATTATTAGATCGAGGAATGGTTGAAAATATAATAAAATATAACAAATTTGAGAATATTGTATATAATAAAATATAACTCCATTTCTTCACAATTTTCTCATTCTCCACGATTTTCTCTCCTTCTCCACGATTTTCTCCTTCTCCATATTCTCTAGGATTTTCTCCATTCTCCATCTTCACCGTCTTTTTCTCCCTTCTCCATCTTCACCATTGTTTTCTCCCCTCTTCATCTTGACCGTCGTTTCTTTTTCATCTTCTATGTGATTTTCTCCTGCTCTAAGATCATTTCTTCATTCTCCACGATTTTCTTTCATTTCGGTTTGATATTTGTTTTGAGATGTGATTCTTCTCTAAAATTTTGACTTCATCCAAATTTTACAATTTGATTTAATTTCATCACCATAGGTTGATTTTGTTTAATTCAATTGGTTTTAATGTGTTTAACTTCACTTGTATTGGACTTCATCAGGCTTTGTAGAAATTGAGCTTATTATGAATTTTTCTATCACTTTTACGTTTTTAGGTTAAAAGAAATTGAGTTTTTTTTTCCTAAAGATATTGATGAATACAAGTTTCGTTGATAGACTATGGTTAGATTAGTTAATATGAGCATGGTGATATTAGTCTATCTTTGATAGACTTTTTGTATCCTAGTGCATCACTAATATCCTAAGTTATCACTGATAGTAGTCTATCAATGATAGACTCGTATCTTAGTCCATCACTGATAGTAGCTATCGATGATAGACACATATCCTAGTCCATCACTGATATTAGTCTATCAATGATAGACTCTATCTTCTATCAATGCTATGAGTATAACACTAGGATGATAGACTGTTTATATCTAGATTTTTTTTTTTTTGTAGTAATTCATAATTATGATTAATCAATGTATGAGTGTAACAATACCTCTATTTTGCAAGCGTCGAGCAAAAGGACCACGAAAACAAAAAAAAAATTGATTAATGAGAAGAAAAGTAATCAAAATGTAGTCATTGTCATCGTGATGGTCACAAAATGATGTGACGTTACGTTGTTGATAAGAATCATTCTTCTTGAAGATAGAGAACGTTTTTTGTTAGTAGTAGTTACCTTATTGTAAAGTAGTAATATAAAGTAATGTCATAATGGAGTTTAATTTTTAGTTGATAGTTTATATCAGTTATAGAACTTACTATGAAGTTTATCGTTGATAGCTTCTATCAATGATAGACTTCAACATGTATATTAACAAAACTTTTTCTCAATAAAATGCACACATTAATACTAATTTGGAATGATTCAACATGTATAATACTAATTTCTCAATGGGAACACAAAAGGCACGTAACTAAATATGAAAAGGTAATGTGACTGTGAAGTTTTTCAACGTTATGGATTATCATTAATAAACTTTAACATCCATTGAAGAGTCACGACTATTTAAGAATATAAAGGGGCATACGTTGCAATATTCAACTTGTGATCCAACAATTTTCTATATCAATAGAACAAAATCAAATAAAATGTGAAGTTTATCATTGATCTTTTCTATCATGAAATATCCACAAAACTAATATAGTACAATATCCATTTACTCAATGAGAGAGTTGCAAATCAAAACTAGGGACAGATGAATCGGTCTCTAGCAATATTCTAGCTTTTGCTTTCTCCAACATTTTATTTGATCGGTTAAGTTGTCTCTTCGCGTCCTAACATTTTTAACATTCTTCGCTATTTCCATACTTTTCATTTTTTTTCTTTTCTTGAATGACCTGAAATGATAATATTGAATTAAGGTTTATAAATATACATTATATATAATGGAAACAATCTAAAGATCTTCCAAGTCTATTAGTCATAGAAACCTATCACTAATAGACCGTAAGCAACAACACATAAAAAATACACATTAAACTAAAGTATATATCTACTAACATCCCATTGCAAGCAAGCTAAACATCCTTTAAGTCTATAAGTGATAGAAACCAATCATTGAAAGACCTTTAAGTAACATCGCATAAAAAATGCACATTAAACTAAAGTATCTACTAACATCCCATTGCAAACAAGCTAACAGTAACAAGTTTATAAATGATAGAACATATCATTGATAGTTTTTAAGAAACATCACATAAATAAATACACATAAACAAAAACATTTACTAACACACGCAAGTGCAAACAAACTAAACATCATCTAAGTCTATCAAGTCTATCAGTAATAGTAACATATATATCACTGATAGATCATAAGCAACAACATATAGAAAATGCACATTGAACTAAAGCATCTACTATCATCTCAATGCAAATAAGTTAAACATCTTCCAAATCCCCAAATCTATCAGTGATAGAAACATATAATTGATAGACTCTAAGCAACATCACATAAAAAATGCACATTAAACTAAAGCCTCTACTAACATCCAAACGCAAATTATAAGTTAAGCGTTCTCCAAATCTATCAAGATGAAATATATCACTGATAGACACTAAGTAACATCACATAAAAACTACACATTAAACTAAAACATCTACTAACAATTCAACACAAAGAAGTTAAACATTCTTCAAGTTCATAGAAACATATCACTAGACACTAATAGACCTTAAACAATAACATATAAAAAATGTACATTAAACTAAAGTATCCACTAACATTCCAATGCAAACAAACTAAACATCCTCCAAGTTTATTAATAATAGAAACATATCACTGATAGACCCTAAGCAACATCACATAAAAATGTACATTAAACTAAATCATCTACTAACATCCCAATGCAAACAAATTAAACATCCCTCAAGTCTATCAGTGATACAAAAACAAATTAAACATCCCAATGCAAACAAATTAAACATCCCTCAAGTCTATCAGTGATATACCTTAACCCTAAGTAACAACACACAAATTGAAAAACAAACAGAACATAACCAAACAGAAAATGAAGAAATCGATTTCAAAGAAATAGAAAAAGAAAGAAAATCTATTTAAAAAAGATTACAACCAAATGGAAAAAAAGATACCGGAAGAACGAAAATAACTTACGATTTCAAACGAAAAACAACGAAGTTTGTAGATGATGAAGTGGAGAAATCGAAAACAACGTGGACGATGAAACGAAGGTATTGGAGACCAAATGAAAGTGGAAGATGGAAGGAAAATGTGAAGCAACGGAAGCGTGAAGGCATCATAAGTGGAAGATGAAGAAATCGTAGAAAGTCTGTTTTGAAATCGGAATACGAAGTGGTGGAAGCGTGAAATGGATCTTCTCCTTGTTGTAGGGGCATTTTGGTCTTTAACCTTGTGTTGTACTTAAGATTTGCCATATTTGCAATTTGTTTAAACTTTTACTATATTCTATATTAATTTAGTGGAAAATGTTATATTCCTAGTGAGCCCTTAATTTTTTAATGGTCAGACTTGAGCTTCTGTTGTGATGAATTAACTGAATTTAATTGGTCGAAAATTTTCATTCAATAAAATTCTCTTCATAAGGATGAGATTAATCTTTGGCTTGGGCTCTAAGGATTTCATGCCTATAAACAGTAGGTGTGATCTTCATTCGTGAACCAAAGCAAAGTAAGAAATAAAGTTACAAGAGTTAGAGAGAAACTTTGAATGAAAATGAGTAAGTGTTCTGAGAGTAGAATAGCGTTCTCTCCAAAAGTGTTCATCATTATTTGTAAATTTTCTTAATAAAAGTTTCTTTCATTCATGTGAGTGTCTCTTTCTTTTGTATCAATTTCTTCGACACTCAAAAATTCATCCAAGTTGCATAAGAACCTTAATTAACTTCTTATTTAGGGATTGCTATTTTGGAATCTAGATTCCCTATGAGGCTGTACATAGATGATTTTCCAAAATTCTATGGCTGAATACATAAAACCCCCATTCTGATTTTCTGCAAGAAAAATTTCAACTTTCAAGTATGTTATAGATCATCAGAGGCAGCATAATCTACCGTTGAGAATAGATCAGGTGACAGTTTGATTTATTATAAGACTCAAATTCGGAGCAATGAAAGAAAGAATCAACAGTACAAAGTCCCTCACATGGAGGCTTCTTATGATAGTAACCAAAACAAACAGTTGGTGAGATCTCCAGATCCAATTCAATTGGTAAGCTGCCTAAGATGTTTGTCTTTTCAATCATGCTGCTCAAAATCTGATTAAGCTATAGTGCTCAACTAACTCCATTGTTGGGCGCTGCTCCTGGCAATAACTAAGATCCCAAAACCTCCCTAACGAATCCAACAAGACCAACTTCGTAAAGTACAGGGACGCATGACTGCTAATTTCGAACGACAACGAGGAAAAACTTTGAAGTGTTGCTCAAAACTCAAAGATCATTATAATTAATAATAAACTCAAACGATGAATTTGACTCATGAAATTCACAAATGGAACTTAAATAGTGTATGGCTCTCAAATTCACAAGTCCATAATTTCGACTGACAGTAAGTTCAGCTTCATTTAAACATATTTTTTTCACTCATTTTTTTTAGAGAAAGATATTGTGGGTCAGCAGTTGCACCAAGACCATCTCCATTAGGTGGACACCTCTTTGGCACTATTCTTTTCACTCATTATATAGGTTTTTTTTTTACTTCAACAATATATGAAGGTGGAATTCCACCTTTTGGTTACTTTCACCTATCACCAGCTAAAACTTGCTTAGGTTTATGCAGATCCAATTTATTTTTATAGAAAATACCTTAAATTTGTATTTTCTATCTAAAAATACCCTCTCAAATTGTTAGTTTTAAATGAAAATAAACAAAAAATATTCATGAATTATAAAAGGTTCAAAAAATACGGTTAAACTTTTAAAAATACTTTGTTAATATCTTGTTACAAAAAGGACTCTAAATAAAAAATTTATTTGAAATTTTCTTGTAATTTAAAAAGAGTCAATTTAAATTCTACAACAATAAAAAAAAATCGATTTAGAAACATAAATTAAATTACATAAGTAATCTTATTTTATTTTATTTTTCATGTAGATAGTATCATTTTCTTAAAAGAATTTTCAAAATTTGAAGTTAAAAAATAAAATCCCACCAAATCTTACAAATTTCCAAAATCAAATTTTCACATGGTTCACAAAATTACAAAACCAAAATTTTCACATAACTTCACAAAGAAAATCAAAATTGTATGTTATTCTTGAAGTGTGTAACATTTTTCCATTATTCTTATTATAATCCATATATATACTTAGTGAAGTAATTTTATTTTTTAAATTTTTATATTTTATATTGAAGAAGTGGGGAGAAAAAAGGAAGAAAAATAGAGAGAAGACAATGCTTCTACTCATATATTAATAAGGATTTTTTTTAAGTTTAAAAGTGTTTTTGAAATGTATAACTCTCGAAAATTTAGGGTTGTTTTTTATACAAAAATACTAATGATATTTTTTATACATAGTACAAAGGTTAGAGGTATATTATACCGTTTAGCCTTTAAAATAATCATCAATCTTTTCAAAGACAATAGATTAATTCCAATCTTGATATTCTAAAATTTGGTGGTGCTTTAAAGCCTGAAATTGTGAAGTTTAGGTTTGCATAGTTTATGTTTGAACATCAGAGGGTATATGAATATAATAGTTTGCTTTTAGTTATATATAACTCTTCTTTGGTCTGTAAACTATAAAAACAAAGCCCACATGTTTAGTATAGATTTCACTTTTAAACTTGAAGTTATACAACTTTGAACCCTTTTGTATCTTAGTCTTTAATCTTTCTTATAGTTTTTATTTGCTTTTATTTTAATTCTCAAACTTCTAAAACATTCCCACTTATTTATTAGAATTAGTCACCCTTCACCTATTGAGTGGCATTAATATATTGAAATTATTAACTTCGTGGTGGAGGGTAGAGAGATTTCTTATAATTGTATAAAAAAAAATTAAAATGAAAAGACTGATATAATTAAGTGGTTATGATATAATTAATGATTAATAATAGTTTGTGTTTAGGATATAGATTCTTATAATTTAAATTATAATAGTATGTATTTGGGATGTAAGTTACTTAAGTTTAAGTAAGAAATAGTAAACATTGTAATGAAAAGAAAAAAGAAGATGAATGTAAAATGTAGTAAATATTGTATTAAAAATTATTTTTTTATTTTTAGTATAGCGAGTAGTAAATATTGTACCAAAAATAGTTTTGAAGTGATGATGATTGTAGCTAATTAATTGGAGATTACATAATACTATTTACAGTGGAAACGGGTGGTCTAGAGAGTTGGAACACCAAACCTCTAGCCCACTCCACATACATGCAATTGGAGTCCCAAACAACTCCGATCCTAGGTTTTTGATAAATGTAAAAAGTATAAAATAAATAGAAAAATGGACTTGCAACTTTAATAGCTTATACCAGCTTCTAAATTGATGGCCAAACCGCTCACATTAAAGTTTTATATTAAACTTCAACTTCAGTTCTCACAGCCTTCAGTTCTCAGTCATAATTCTTATCTAAAAGGTAAATTTTCAAGTTATGATACATAGATAATTGCTGTGTGTGAGAACCTACTTTCAATAAATTGGAGTAAAATTTTAAGACAGGGACTTAATCAATAAAAAAATCTATAGAAAACTGAAGTCCAACAAACATTTTAAAACTGAATTATTATCGAAATGAATATGAATATTGATTCGAAGAATAAAATCAGAATTTAAAAAAATTTGGAGATCGCAATAACAAAAGAAAAAAGGATAGATGTTTAGGCACTATAAAACATATTTAAACCTGTGTGTATGCGCATAGAAAGATGAATCTTTTGCTCCCAAGCAGTTGTCATTTCCATGAAACTGTAGATAAAGTCATTTTAGTAGTAGTTGAGTATCTTTTTCCAAGAACTAAAGATGGAATATGTATGGTATATTATAGCATGCAACGGAATGAGAAAAAGAAAGAGATAACCAACCATAAAAAGGAAGGGTAAGTTTCACTAGCCTGTTTTACACATTCAAAGTTGGGTTGAAACTTTTATTATGGGCGCATCTATGTGTCAAGAGATAGGCTAAGAATTGGATCTAATCCTCCACCAGGCTGTAAATTCTCGAGAAAATTCTACTTGCTGATGATATTTTAAATGAAAAGAAAAGAGACTTTTTAAAGGATTTCACTACAGCCAGTCCTCTCGACACTCTTTCTAGCATCTGCTCAACAAAACGAATCATATCTTTTAGCCTTAAATATATATTCGTCAACTTGCATCCATCCCACTACACAAACACTTCACCTCCAGTATATAAGGAGCAAAGGACAATCATGCTCTTACCATCCCTCAACTTCTTCCTTCTTTCCCCTCTTATTGAGACATACTTTTCCCCAACCTTCTTTGTCAACTACCATCATTCATTCCCCTTTTTAAGTGCCAAACTAACTGAAAATAATGGCGTCAAGCTCTGTCACGTCGACACATGGCTTTTACTCATCCTGGACCAAAAAGGAAAACAAGAAATTTGAGGAAGCATTGGCCTGCTTTGACGAGGACACACCAGACCGTTTTGAGAAAGTAGCAAGGGCTGTTGGTGGTGGGAAAACCGCTGAGGAAGCAAGAAGGCTTTATGAGTTACTAGTACGAGATGTCAGAAAAATAGAAGCTGGTCAAGTCCAAATACCCCTTTACAAGAACGCTGGATGTAAAGGCAGAGGGTATGCTGACCAGCAGAGGTAATATCCAACTTGCTGAACATTTCCTCTCCGACGAAATTACTCCAAACCCTGTGTCCTATCCTAAGTAATCTTCTCCTTTCTACTAGTACATTAGAATAAATGTCCTTCACAAGAAACTTATGTCCTATAATTCCTATAGAAATATATTGAGCCGATTTTCTAGCTAGCCCGTTGTTAAATTATGGTTTAGTATGCAGAAATGTATTAACAGATTACTGACTTTTCATTTCAACAATCTATATAACATGGTACTTAAAACTTAAATTTCCCTTTTGAAGTGGATCAAGCAAAGAATCTGATAATTATTTCAAAATTAAGTTAAGAGGGAGACGGTATTAAATACTAATACAATAGGCAGTTATGATTAGGAATGAATGACTAATGAGTCCGTTGATGGTGCATGAGTAGCTCTGCCTGTCATCTGAGTCACAGAAAAAAAGTTGATAACAGGATATTGCAAATCTTAAGACAGGATTTATCGTAAATAATGATATAGAATAGACCTTGAAGGTTCAAAACTTGTCCACGTATCCCTTAAATGCATCCCTTCTTTTTCTAGTGGCTACCACTTGACTAAAATGCCGGGCATTCCCCTGGTCCAATGCAGATCTATCTTGTTAGTCTGTGACTACGTAATTTTCTAACATTTTCCATTATCCATTCGTATATTCAACTTTCTACGCACCCCACATGATATCCAATCTCAAATGCACATGATCCCATAATTTGAAATCCACCCCCATTATGTATAATTTTGTAGTATGATTATCATCTCCACCGCTCCCATCTTATCTTACCCATAATTTCCCCTGCTTTTATATGCAGTAAAATAAGAAAATAGTCAGGATAAGTTCAATGAAAAAATGAAAAGCAAACAAACTTGTTTACACCCTCACGAGGCTCAGCTTCAGGAGAGAACAAGAAACATTACCAATTCCCGTATCTGAGAATTGATCAACGCTAATTTTTAACACCATAACTGAATCAAATGAATTTAAAGTAGGTCCATAATCACATCAGAATACAAACCCAGAAAGATGATTAAATTAAACTAAACAAAAACGAACGAGTGTGGGACTGACTAAAAAGAATCGCTTAATATCAGCCCTTCAATTAGACCGTTCGAAGTAGCAATTCAAGAGGAGAGCAGATATAAAATGTATAGCGCGGTGGACAAAAGAACATGAAGGAATCAATGGGAGATGTGCGATCGTGACTTACATAAAGTGTTAATGACCGTTACAACGATGAGATAGCAGTAGGAATGACAAGATAGAGATAGGTGATTCGATTTGATAATGACATGAACATTCGATCTGAAATAGGAACCGGAGCGTCAACAAAGAATTGAGCCGATCGTGTTGGAGAGGGCGATTACAGTTGCTTCTCGTAAAGCGAGGTTGAAAATTGAGCCCGTTCAGCCATTACGCGGGAATATCCCTAAAATTGATTGGATCTACCCGATAGGAACTCGGCCAATAATAATAATAGTAATACTAACAAACTATTTACACACAACTCTTCTTATTTAGCTCATTTAAATTTTTATATATATATTTTCTATTCATAGCAATTTCCCTATTATATTATTTATTTTTATTTTGGTTATTTTGGTGAAAAATTATTATGAGTGGTTTCAAAAGCAATATAAAAACAACTCATAAGATTGTAGGGACAAAAGTCTAACTAAAACAAAATCAATCTTTGTTTAACAAAAGATGTGTGACCGCTAAACTTTCAATTTGTAATTTTATTTTTGTCAGGTCTTCATCCATATGATTCCTTTTAGCTAAATGACCACTTATTTTAGTACTTTGTTTGTGTTATATATATTCTTCCCAACATTATTCATAAAAAAGTGCAAACTTTAAAATAATATTGAATATAAACGGTCTAACAATTTTTAAACTTAGATCATTTTTACTTTTTGAGTTTTGAAGTTAAAAGATTGTTTAAGCGTTTTTGTACAAATTACAAGCATGGTTGAAACGAACACGAAATATCATATGAAAAAGAATGGTCATTTAACTGAAACAACGAACTTGTATCAACAAACGTATGACTAACTAAAACAAAATTATCATTTGTATAACTAAAGGTGTTCAATCAATTAACTTTGTTCACACAACAAAAGGTGCACGATCACGAACATGAGGTTAACAATCACGCACCTTTTGCTGTGCAAATGCTGATTTCGTGTTGTCATATCTTGGGTAAACATGAATATAGTGTACTTCATACAAAAAAAATTGCAAAATCAAGTAGATTCAAATTATTTGCAAAAATAGGACAATTTTATATATTGAAACTTCTTATAAGTGTCACATGAACAACTCTCAAACTCTCAATCCACTAAATGTGTTTTTAATGATGTGAGAACTTTCTCTCTTTTTTTAACACTCAATTTCCATTTTTTTTTTTTTAATTTCTCCACCTTAAATGAATAAACTTAAAGTAAATTGTTCACCCAACTTTTGGGTCATTGGCTTTTTCAATTTAATTAAAACTACCTTTTTAACATTTTTTAACACTACTATCTATTTAGGAGGTAATTTCATAAATAATATTATTCTAAAAATTGTTATAATTTCTATCATTGCTAAAAAAAATTGTCATATACTGAGCAGTTAGTTTAAAAAAAATAAGTAAGTATATAAAAGAAAATAACTATTTGAAGTAATCAATTTTGATTCATTATTAAGATTACATCTAAAATAATTCATCCATTACTTATTAGTTCTTATGTCAATAAATTTTTTAAATATCATATTAACTAATTGAACGATTAAATTAGATAATTTTATAACTCATACGTGTAGAAAAATTATACAGTCTGAACTGACACTATTTTCAGGCTTCTATTTTATTAATTAGTGTATTGTTCATTTTGACAAAATTTAGTTACAAGTAGATTAATTCTTTTAAATTAAACAATCAACTAAAAGTAGGTATTAGTGAAATCTTAGGTAGGCACAAAATGTAAAACATTATATGGGTCTTAAAATTCTAGTAATTATAGGCATTTGAAATTCTCAATTACATTTCACCCATTGGATCAGTCTTAAAATTCTTATCCAATTTTAACAATGATTTCTAAATGTATGAAAAAAAATTATATTAATTATAAAAGCATTATAGGACATTCTTTTGAAAAATATTATTCATAAAATTATTTATTAAATACATAAAAATGTAAAAAAATAGTTTTAGTTTTAATTTAATGAAGTGAGGACAAAAAAAGAAAGAAAAATGGTTGGACAAAAATAAATTTAGTCCATGTGACATTGTATATAATTAGAAGGTTGCTAAAGACAAAATAATTGCCCTATTTTTGCAATTATTTTTCAATCTACTTGTGTTTTACAAATATTTTTACAAACTACCACATTTTCATGCAATCTTCCTTTTTTCTTCAACACCACTTCCTTTTAGCTAAATGACCACTCGTTATTATGTGTTTTTGTTCTTTACAACCATGCATGTAAATTGAACAAAATGTCAAAGTATCTCTTTTCTCAAATGGCTTCACAAAGTTTAAACTTAAGTCATAGACATCTAGAGAGCTCAACCTATTAGATAAAATGGGGTTCTATATGTTGGGATACACACCTTTGACTTGAATCAATTATCCCACTCTTGTGTGAACATGATAGAATACTACTCAACAATAATGATAATGATAATCAAAGTATATAGACACAGCGAATTTAACGTGGAAAAATCCCCTCAACGTGAGGAGTAAAAAACCACGCACCGAAGTCAAAAATCTTCACTATAATCTTTAATGGGTACAACAAAGTTTTCCCTAGTCACAACTAGAGGCAAGTACCTCGAGAATAATAATCCCGGCAACAAACAACAATAACAATGAAAGAAAAATATAAAGATCTCACAATATGTAGTAGCCAACTATCTACTATAGAACCTGACTGTAGATAGCTCCAAACAAAATCTCCACCGTCCAGAATGAAGAATCTCGTGCCAAGAATACACACTGTCTAAATTTCAGCTTGATCGGACCACGAATCGATCCCCAAAATGGCTGAAATACGAACGAAATTTACTTTTTCTTTCTTTCCATTGTATTGTCGTCACGTTTTTCTCCTTTTTTTTGCACATTAGTTAATTTCATAATGAAAAACTAACCTAAAGTGCTAATGGTACCATTTTATATCTTTTTGAGCTTTGATACCATTTTATATCTTTTTGGACTACTCCCACTTGGGAGAGGGAAAATAAAATTCTTTATGAACAAAAATGCTCTAATATCATCTTAAATCATTGATTAACTCAAAAGTTTAAGCAAATGGATCAAGAAAATTTTATTTTTATATCATCTAACATCAATTGTTTCTTAAGAGTCTCATCATAATCTAGGAGGGGTAGTATTATTTGTGTCTATTTTAAGTCATGTTTTTGTATACATAAAATCACCTCATTGTAAGTCATGCTTATATATTGAACATGTAAATAAACCTTTGACGGCAATCCTATTTTCTATGCATGCTTTAACTCATACGTGTCTCAATCGATAAAGCGTGTTATATATAGAGTTGTTGATTTATAAATAACAGTAAATTTGTCCACATTAAGTGCAATAATTAGTTGAAATTGTAAAATATGTTTTTATTTATTGATCTCACATCTCAAATGAGTGTAACGAATTTGTAAAAATATGTATAGTTAAATAGGGGAAGAAAAAAACCAAAATAATAATAATAATAATACAAACAAAAAAAAAAACCTATAGAAATTAATACATGTTGTTTTAGGTTAAAAAAAAATGGTATCTATAATTCTATCTAACTCAACTTTACTCCTATGCATATGCAATTATTACCAACACAACTAAAATTTTGCATACCAAACTTAGACAATTACTAACTCAACCAAACTTTGAGCGTCGGATAGGGGTGAGCATTATTAAACTAAAAAATCGAATCAACCGACTTAATCAAAGCTGGTTCAAGATAAGGAGATCAGGTTAAGTCGGTGTCAGTTTGAAAAAAAACCAAATCGGCAACATTTTATAAAAATTTCAAAGACTTAAACCGATCTAAACTAATCGATCAAATAACCAAAACGGTCGATTTGTACTCTTTTATGATCGAGGTTGATTGAACTCGATATTGATCTGATCGAAAAATCAACTCTAACCAACTGATGCTCACCTCAAACGACAAACACACCTTTTATCATCCTAGCTAAATTTTGAAAATGATTTTGAGTTCTTTCACAATTCTCTCCCAAGCATGCAAACATGCCGGTAAGAATGGTGGAAAGATTTCACTTAATTTAAAACACAATAAAAGTACACTTGATACTATTCTACTAACTCATGACGTAAAACGCTAGGAAGCTACATTCAAAATTTTGACAGTATACAAGAAAATGAAAATCAACATAAACTAAATTTTGACAATTAAAAATAGTTGTGAAAAATACTAGACAAAAATCAATGGAAAAATCGGCATAAAATATATTCTATAATATAAGGCATAGTAGAATACAAAATAATTAAATCAAATATTGAATAAAATCATTATTTTTTTAGTATGAGAAGGGGATCGAAACTCTCACCTTTATAATGAAAAGTTATACCAATTGTCATTGAACTAAGCACAATTATTTTGTAAAAGAATTGAATAAGAGTATGAAAATCTTGTAACATTATAATATTAAATATTACTTCAGGA
The DNA here is from genome assembly GCA_025688845.1 of Cucumis hystrix. NCBI lineage: Eukaryota > Viridiplantae > Streptophyta > Magnoliopsida > Cucurbitales > Cucurbitaceae > Cucumis > Cucumis hystrix. Next base: position 4,925,180 of record CM046886.1, read on the forward strand.
TCAATTAAAAGTATTCATAGGTTGAGTTGTAAACATGTGGGGATAACAAGCTATGGATCTCAAAATGACTGATTTTCATTGTTAAATTTATAGTCTACTATTGACTAATTTTATGTTGTAGTATAGTACGCATAATACAACTTGAGCATAACTATGGGTATTATTCTCAACAAATAATGAATGACATGAGTTTAACTAAGAAGTGAATGACATGGGTCCAAATAACTTAAAAGGGTATTTGGATGAAAAAAATGTTTTTCGAAAATCATTTTTATTTAGACATTTTTAAAAAAAAAATGTTTAAAATACACATTAACAATATTCTAAAAGCTATTTTAGTTTATTATAAATACATCAATTTTTTTTAGGGACTAAAAAAAATATATTGAGTACATTTTAGTCTATAGTTTAAAAATTAGTTCTAAATGGTCCTTAACACATAGTTAAAATAGGATATTCTTTTTTTAACGATGTGGCACTTTGATCGGTTTTTTATTAATTTTTGTTTAGGAGTCTGTTCTTTATTTTCTCTATTTTTTCTTCTATTTCCATTCACTTCTCCATTCCTCTCCAACATCGTGTTCTTCTTTGTCACAGCCACACATCGTGGACATTAAACCTCACCAATTTAAAGTTCATCATCTCTACTCACTTTTGAACAAAGAATAAAGTTGACTTCAAACTTACTGATTCTAAGTTTCAGACCCACCCAAATTCAACGTCTCTCCCTCTGGCTCGGCACAAATTCATCTCAAGAAAAATTGGAGATGCACCAGCAACAAAAACCATATTCAAATCGTCTTCTTTTATGGGTTGGTAAAAGTGAAATAAAAGAGAAAATTTGGTTGGCTTCATCTAGGATCACGGCCACATTGTATTTCCATGGGTCAAATCAATTGAGGGACTACTGAGAATTATTTTTTAAACCTCGAGTACTAAAGTTTTTGATTGGGAACTCCAAAAATCAAATAGACATCAAAGTACATTTTACCATTAAACCTAATAATATCAATCACTTTTGATTGGATGGAAAGATTATTGGTCAAGCTATGGGAAGGGGGAAAAAGCAATTACATTTCATTTGAGAAAACCTATATATTAGATAGATATCAATTTCGACTCACAACACCCCAAAGGGAAATTTGAAGCTAACATACATGGGACAGAAAATGGCCCATCACTTGAGAACAGCAAGGAAATTGGCCCTGCCAAAAAGACCAAAAACAATGAAAAAAGAGGAAGTAGCTGTCCTACATCTTGTCACATTCAGATATTCAAAGTTATTTGATTCCAATTTCCAGTGACAAGTAGACTTACCCAACTGCAACACATCTTCAGCTAAATTCATCAGAATTCAAGCCTCATGGTCCCCACTCCCCATAAATCAAGTTCTCAGAGGTAAAATCTACAATACTACACTTTATTATTATAAACATCAGCTATATTTTCAAAAGAAAGAAAGATGAATGGGGCTACTGAGCAATGTCTTTTCTCCCACCATGTTGAATAGATGGGGAAAGATAAGATAAGAATATGAGTCCAAATAGCAAATGCCACAGCCAGTCAGTCATTGATTATTCGCATTCATGATCCTTGTTCTATATACAAACTATGACCAAGGAGGCAGTAAATTTGAAATGGAGAGAAGGGTAAGAGATAGATCATAAAGTCATTACAGACTATTCTGCCGTTGAATATGCGCAAATGAACAAGCGGTTTGGTCGAAGTCCAACTGTGCTAAATCACATTGAAAGCAGACATTCAGAGGAACATTCTATGGATAAATTCCCACCCACCGCATGATATATGTTGACGGCCTTAAAAGTGATGTCAACCAACCTAGAAAAGAAACTAGCACATGTCATTTCATTATTTAGTATGGAAGTCTAGAGTATCCAACCTCGAGGAACAAAATATTCATTGTTGAGTCTTCTACTCCCAGATAGTCGGCATACTTTTCATTTAGTGGACAAATTGATTGGGATTCAGAGATGTACTCTTTTCAATCTGAGTCACTGTCCCCATGCACAGGCCCTATATATCATATGGCACAGAAACAACAATCACCACCGCGTCAGAAATCACGTACAGAGTAGCAAATAAAGGAATTGAATGATAACACCAATTAACCACCATCAAACTAAAAATTGAAGAACAGAGAAAAACCTAATACTAGTTTCCAGTGACAAAAAAATCTAAGACCCACCGGCCAAACAAAACATAACAGATGCCTAAGTTAATCTGGGGCCAGCAACAAAAAGCTTTTAGAATTGTTCAACTAGTTCTCTCTTTACTCCTAAAGAAGGACCCGTCTTGATTCATGTTAATAACCATAAACCTAAACGATACAAATCGTATTCATTTTTTCAAATCAAAAGAACATTTGGGTGAGGAGATTCGAATCTCTAACCCATTGGTCAATAGCATGTCTTCACAAATTGAGATATGCTTAGGTGGAACTCAATGATGCAAATCTTATTCTCCGGGTCCAACAGACAGAATGTACTCCTCTGGGACTTAAGCATGAAAAGCCAAGAAGAATAATTTTTTTATTCAAAAAATAATGATAAATAAATAAATAAGAAGTGACCGTGTCTTTTAAGGAGCACAATAGGAAACCATAAATAAATTATGTGTGAAAATATAAAATAACAAAGGATATGATAACGAAGAGTTTAAAAAATTAGAGGTTATATAAGAGAATGTGGAGAGACTTAAACCTTTTTCAAAAATATTTCTGAATTTCTTCCTACGAAATTAAAATCAAACAAAAAATAAATAAAAGAGTTTGTTCATGCAGAGAGTCAAGCTTGCTTATTAAGAGCACCTTGATTTTGGCTTTTCCGGAAAGGGTGCCTAGCCCATTTATTCAAATTGGAAATAAAATAGAAAATGACACCCCTATCTATCAAAAACCAAAACAAGGAAAAACTCCAAAATGTATGATGTATCAAGTCAAAACTACAGACTTCTAGAACTAAAAAAAAACAATAATAATAAAAGGCAGATGGGGAAGAACCAGTATGTCATTCACCGAGTGGAAGCACTAAGGGAGAGAAGAATATGAGGATCCAATGCCCCTTAAGAGTGACACTCACTTCCACATCCACCTTCCACATTCTTTAACCACCCGAGACAAGAGGATCAATGATCCAACTATCGCCAAAATATACCCAACATGCCATCTTAAATTTCCCACATGGTGTACTTCCTTATATTCTGAAGATCTTATTTTCACACGTGAGAAGTAGACATAGCCTCATATGGGAGGAGAGATGAAGAGAATGTAAGGGTTGTTAACAGAGAAGTTGATTAAACATTCAACAAATAGTACATTCCTATTATCAAATTTAGCTGGTGACTCTGATTCAGAACTGGTGACCTATGCCATCCCCCATCCTAAGAAGCCTCCAGCTACCGAAGACTCAAATAACGTGGCCAATTAGAACATATATTTACGTCAAGCATCCAGACAATAACGGGGAAGAGACGTATTTAAAATAGCCAATAGCTAGTGGTTTTTTACATTTTATTATGTCAATGAAAATTTATATAATAAAAAAGACCAATATGTAAAGAAGCAAAACGATCCCAGAAAGAAGGTTGGAAATAAGATAAGAAAGCTTACTTATATACATCACAAGAAACATTGCAAATGAACATCGTCCATTATAGATATGCATTAGAAGCTAGATGCAATAGAAAGACTTCACCCTAGACAACATGTATGAGTACGATATGCCGCATTTGCTGAACAATAGAAGCAAGAAACACAATGTGGAATGCAAATATGATAGCTCCATTACAAGAAATAAAACTAATATTAGTTTATATCCATCAAAAGAGGAAAATACAGATTTTCCAACATGAACTGCATGTACAACGTGGAAATAAATAACCAACAAGAAAAAAAAAACTAAAGACATAAAGGTTTTACCCGAGATTGAGAATGCTATTAAGCGGGTCAAGAAGTTGTGGCTGCTGAGGATGCTGTGGATGCTGTGGATGCTGGTGTTCCTGGTGATGATCTTGATGCTGCAGTTGTAAACTGGCACCAGCAGCCACTGCTGCAGCGCTTGAGGAAGCCCCCTTTGCCTCAGCGAGCCTCCACATATACCACGACCCAACCGATCGATAAGGCCTCCACTTCTCGCATAACTGATCCATCTGCGATGGTCGAGGCAACTCTTCAAGATTGTAAAGAAGCTGAACCCCTTTGCGAACATTAAGATCATTGATAGGAAGCACATCTGGTCTGTGCAGCGAGAAAATCATGAACATATGAACAGACCAAGACCCAATTCCATTGACCATTGTGAGCATCGTGAAAAGCGATTTATCATCCATATTTACAATTGCCGGGTCTGAAAGAATCCCATTTTGATATTTCCTCGCAAGGTCATGAAGGTAACTAGACTTACGACCCGAAATTCCAATTTGCCTGAGTTGTTGAGGGTTCAAAGCAAGAACGGTTTCAGGAAGAACACCAGCCTCACCACCACAAAGGGCGATGAAACGGGTGTAGATAGAAGTGCCAGCCTTATAAGCCAGCTGCTGATACAAGATACTTCTAGTTAGGGCAAGGAATGGGGTTTGGAAACTGTCGAAGGTAGGACGTTGGTGGAGGTCAATCAACTGTGCAAGGAGTGGATCCGCATTCCGGAGATGCCGAAGCGCGATTTCCACCTCGCCCTCGCAGGAAAGTGATCGTGCAGGCGGAACTGTGGCAGACGCGAAGGCGGCACGTTGATGGGCCGTCTTGCTTTTGTTAGATTTAACGGTGGCGATAGGTTTCGGTCCATCCGGGATGGCAACAACATGAGAGGAATTCGGATCTGATTCCTCCGGCGAGAGCTTTCGGATCTTCCGGGGACGCAAAGGCATTTTCGATGGAGGAGAAGAGATTTGCGATGGCGCATTCATCACCTCGCTTAGCATTACGGTGGCTTGAGCGATAGGGGTTGTGGAGTTGGAGGATTCATGAAACGTATTCTGAGCCTGCGATTGTGGTTGAGGTTGGCTTTGGGTTTGAGTCTGAACTTGCACTTGCGTTTGCTCTCCCATATGTAAGAGATTCAATTCAATCTGTAATTTCCCCCTTTGCTCAGACAAATCGGTCGAAATGAAACAAAACACACAGCCAAGAATCGGAGGGAAAGGTAACGGCGGAGAATCAGAAAGGGGTCAAAACTCGATGCCAGCAAGAACGGGTTAAAGTCTAACAGAAAGAGAAATTGAAAATTAACTGTGAAATTGAGAAGATTGGGGATTTGGAATAATGTTACAGAGTATAGAAGTGGATGAACAATGGCATAGAAAAGGAGGAGAAAGAAATCCCGCCGCCGCTGTTCTTTGTTTCTCTGTTTCTGTCCGTCGCTCGGTCGTTCAGTTCTGGCTTTCGATTTCCTCTCCACACTCATTTCGCTGCTTCACGCTCCTTTGTAAGCGGGTCGATGTACTCCTTCTCCCCTTGTCGGCCCATGAGCTCCGGATTCTTGGGCTGCCCCAGACTTCAATAACTATAAAATCTCAGAGCCCAGCCCATTACAATCACCGGTTATAAAAGAGTGAAAAATTAGGAGAAAACACCTCATTTCCATATTTAATATAATACCATATTTATTTTATGACATTTAATCTTTATCTTATAATTTACCTATTTAATGTATTAAATAAATAATATACTTACTTTTATTCAATTACAGGGTATCATTTATCAGATATTCATTTTAAATATGGTATAAAATTGAGTATTATGGTAAGAGTATATTAAAGAATTTTCACAAAATTATTTAATTTATCTTGATGGCAAATCATTTGGCCATCCTATTTTAGCTCTCTCGATCCACCTTTTCGACGCGGTAAACGATCGCTTTCTCCGTCCGATTTCTCTCCTTTTCGATCTTTTTCTGTACTATCTTTTTTATTCTGGTCATCTCTTTCAAGTTACCTGGGGAATGCATATTTATTTCATATTATTGATTATGTTTATGAAATTTTGACATATATAATGCCGATTTAATTTTTCGTTGAAGTTTCTAGCCAATAAAAATTACAGTGAATGCGAAGTTTTCAGTCATCTCCTGCAACTAATTGTTTCATGTTATTAACTTTCTTTCTTAAATTTTGAATTATAGTATACAGTCAGTCAAGTATATAATCAACAATCAACGTCTTTTCCCTTTCTTATTTAAATAGTACTATACAATTTTTATTATATACTATTGCATATTTAAAATAATTTTGTGATGTGATCATTATATATACTTTCATATTTAAAATAATACGTAAGTAGTGACATAATATTTCTTATCAGGTATGACCAAAATTGCAGTATATTTCTTATCAGGTATTGACGTTGTAAAGAATTCTCATAGTCAGGAAACTTTGTGGATAGTATATAAGTGTATAAGATATTATTTAATATGAATTCCACGACTCCCTGTTATCTCTCACATGTAATAAGCTTTATGGAAAAAAAAAACATGGGGTTGATATCAGTTATGTTAAAGCTTGGAGAGCCCGTGAGCTTGCATTAAACTCAGTGTGTGGGTCTCCAGAGTAATCATATGTTTTGCTACCTACATTCTCTAATGTGTTGATTGAAAATAATCCAGGTAGGTTTTACTTTATAATTACAGTGTCATTAAATTATAAATATACATCTATTATTCGTTTATTGACGTATTGTGACTTTTTTATTTAACTTTTGATAGGTACATATAACCAGAAGAAGCAAATAAGATAACATATTCAAATATTATTTGATGGCTCTGGCTTTTTCAATTCATGCATGGGAGTATTGTTTTCTGATCATTTCAATTGATAGTGCATCGTTGAAGAGCACATTTTGTGGTACTATACTAGCTGCGTGCACATTGGATGGTAACTCCAAAATCGTCCCCCTTACATTTGGTATAGCTGATTCAGAGAATGATTATTCCTATTGTTGATTTATCCCAAATTTAAAAGTTGCATTTGGTGAGTGCAAGCTCTTGTAATTGTGTCTGATGGCCATAGGAATATTCCAAAGGCTATAAAGTGTTGTCTACAATTGAGTTAAACATGGGCTGTGTACTTTTCATATATTTAAGAATCTTAAAAAATATTACAAGTCAACTCCAATTGAAGGATCGTTCAATAGTTGTGCTAAGGACTATACAACTATTGACTATAAATATTACATGAGGCAGTTGGATGATATTTCCCCTTTGATAAGGATTGAATTAGAATGATATATTAGACAAACATAAGTGGTGCAGGGCATTTTGTACAAAAACAAAAGGTACAATTTGATGACAACGAATATATCTAAAAAGTTTGAACAACATTCTTAAGGATGCCCGTGAGCTATCTGTTATTGGTCTTCTTGAATTTATTTGAAGTTTGATTCAACAATGGTTTTATGAAAGTCGTAGTAATTCTAGTTTTCAACGTTTAGAACTAGCCTCTTATACAGAAGATTTGCTACAAGAGGCATTAAGGGATAGTAAATCTATGAATGTGAGTGATTTACCAGTTGTTTATATATTTAATTAATTTATCATACTTATATATATTTCACTTGTTTAAATTATGTAATTTTTATTATATAGATATCTCATTAACCAACATGGTTTGAAGTCCATAGTGGTACCAAACAATGTGTTAGGATACTTCTTAACAAGAACAAAATTTGAATTTATTATAATGTAACTATAAGAAAATACAAGATAAACCCAAGTATAAAGCACTTGCAACCTCCCTCTTCAGTCCTTTCACTCAAGCCCTAGATCACTCCACTCATTGCCCCCTCTCACTTAACCTCCCTCTATTTAATATGATGTAACCACACTTACATAATAACTACTAGTAACTTCCTAAATATCTAATTACCCTTATACCCTTAACCATATACTAATCTAGGTATCTAATATTACTCGACCCTTCAAATGATCACAAAATTGCCCCCCACCCCCCACCCCCTTTTAATTACCAACAATCCCCAGCATTATGCTCTTCAATGTTGAAAAAGAAATCCTCCCCTTCTACTTTGAAAAGAACACTTGGCTCCAATAAGGTCCATTCACTTCAGCCCATAGCCTAAAATCACCTTACTTCAAGTCACAAAGCAACCAATGTTCTTGAATTTTCCTTTGCCCAAATACATTGTCTTAGTTAACCCTTTTCCATATCACCAACATCAAGTGTTTCGTTTTCAAACTTTTCTTCTCTATTGGGCTAGGTCCACAATCAAATTGTTGTGCCAAACCCAAAATAAAGACCAAAATCATACTATTGTCGGTTTCATTCCCTGGACCCACCTCCAGACATATTTTTCTTCTCTCCCTTTTTTGGAACTCTCCACCCACTTCATCTACAAATTGATGGACCTCTAATGTTTTATTTAAAATAAGTTGAAGCCCATTTAGAGTAAGTTGAAGCTCACTTGAAATAGTAAAACCCAAGATTTTAGGGTTTGTTCCTTTTGCCCTAATCCTCTTTCCTATCAATTTATGTCATGCCATTGGCACCATCACATGGACAACAACATCTTTTTCCTCATCATGCGTTTCACCCCTATTTCAGACCACATTCTCTAGCCATCATAAATTAGTAAATACTGATGTCTTCTTTCTCCACTTTCTCCATTGTAACTAGCCATTTTTCGTTTCTTTGAGCAACAAATTTTTCTTCACTGAGTCTTCATTTTAGGCCTCACAGGTAATCCTCGCCGACCTTCCTTTATAGTTTCTTCTTGGTCACTCTTTGCCATCTTATTCACCTTTGCTGTATAACCATTGCAATCTCGATTTCTCGATCCTTCTCTAGATTCAACAACTTCTTTTTGAAATCTATCGATTTATGGATCTGAAGATACCGATCAACTCTAAACAGACACGAATCTGGATTAGTGCTGCTGAACACAAGCATTTCAACCTTCTTGAATTTGCTACGATCGTTCAAGTTTTCATCCCCTTCAAACTTGTTCGTTTTACCTTCTACCTTAATTTCCTTCAACTTCATACCCCACCTTCGATTATACTCCTCTCAATTGTCGGTTCTTTACTTTACGATCCTTCCATTCTTTTCGAGATTGTCGAATTTTCCTTCGCTATTCCTTCGATGCATTTTAGCAACATATTCCAAGCTATAGGATAACAAACATACAAAAATTGTTGATTATTGTGTACTACAAAAAACAATTATCGTGTACTACTTAAAATATGTTACCTCAGGTGATTCAAATACTTTCTTATCCAAATTCGTCCATTTTGGTTGACTATCAGTTGCCCAGTTTATTATTCTCGATATCTTCATACCGACCCATTTTGCAAAACAGTTTTGTCATGAGGTCAAAGTAGGGATTACTTCATAAGCCCATGCAAGGATTGAGAATACAAAACCACCGAATGTCATTCATGTAGCACACTTGCTAAATGTGGCTTTGTGCATTACATCAACTAAAATGTTAAAGGCTACCCTACCCCAAGGATATGTTCTAAAAAGTTCTTCATCATTGACCATCAAGACATGGTCGTACACTATCATGTTTAGGTAAAAGGAAACTCTCCAATAAATATAGTTGAGCCATTTTTAACCTATCACTGTTAGTCACGGTCCTACTAACCTCGACGCCTACATTGATATACATTCTCATTATTTTGCTTTCTCGCTCAAAATACATGTCTTTTATATCGCCCACTTCCTTGATAGCACCCCTGGTTATCTTTGGTAAAGATCCACAATAAAGCCCTATTATTAGAGCAAATTCTCTAAGACCAAATCTTATGACTCTTTCTCTTATTAAGTAGTTTAATTCTTTAGAAGATTTTAGCTTGCATTGTTTTTATATCAGATGGATCAACAATTGTGAGGATTGATTTGTAATTGCAAAGTCAAGAAACAATCACCTTTCCCTAAAATTTTCTGAGAGACTATCACCCATTTTTCCTTGATTTTTTCGATTACTTCCAACTTAGTTTCAAGGTTTATCCTCAATAGTCCATTCCTCTTTTGGCTTGGCATTAGGTATAATCCATCCTAAGATAATAAAAGACATAATCAATATTACATTATAAACTTGGATTACCATGATTTTATTACACCAATTCAAACAACATATTCAATTTTTATGCAGTCAGTCACAACACATAATATATGTAGTTCTTCTATTCATGGCTTAATGTTCAAGAATAATTAATCTATAATTAAATTTATCTGAACATAATCTTAGATATTCAGCCAGCCTCAGTATGATAAACGAACAAAAACATTACTTACAATAGAGGGCATTGTATGTATTACAAACCTCACTTCTTTCTCCAATGTTGACAACGTTTCTTGGTCTTTAACTATCTTTTTAAACTCTTGCCTTCAAGGATGAACATTATTGTATTAAGTATTACATACATCTAATTTATAAAGAACATAAAAGAACACTACCTTTTTTATTTTTTCTTCGGCAATCAGTGTCTTATGTGGTTTTGAAATGATTTCTTCATGGCTTTCTGATTGTTCACCAAATCTCTTCCTTACTTTCCTTTTCCTCATTCTCTTTTGTAACATCTTCAATCTCTTCTTCCTCGTTACTACGATCCTGCATTCAAAATAATTACATAGAAATTATATCTATTGTCCCCTGGATATTGTATAATTATTACACAATAAGAATTGTTAGTATTTTTTTTTTGTTCATCCACAATTTCTTTTCCTTTTGTTTTAACTTTTTTTGTTTGCTTTATACTTTGTAAAAAAATGCATATATATTATAGTATATAGTATTTTCTGTTTGATGAACGTGATTTGGATTTAAAAATCATATTTTGTTTCCCTTTGTCTTCGATTTTTTTTTTTGTTATTACACTCATACCACCTATTACTTAAGTTCTTTCTCTCTTCTTCATTTCTTTTACCTTCGATCTTTCAACTGATCCTGCTTCCATTTTGTTGTTTGTTTCCTGTATGAACAAACATAATCGATTAATTATAGGCTGAAATTCAGAACTAGTTTTTTTTTAAAGGGAATACCTCTTCGGAACTACTTAAACTTTCGATTGTTTCATAATTTATAATTCATTTTCCAGTCACCCCCGAAGCTCTTGATCGATCAATGCATCTTGCATTCATCATCCTCTTCTTCTCCTTTGTCTCTTTTAATTATACAAAAAAAAAAAGGTTTTAAAAGGATAATGATTTTCTATTATGTTTTTTTTTCAACAAAATAGGCTAAAATATTGTGTTCATTTTTTTAGATGAAATCTCTCAAAAATATCGTCTACATTTTATTAATTAAATAATACAAATTATTTTGAGAAAAAAAATCGAGTAAAAAATCTTCCCTTAAGAGACAAAGAAGATGGAACATTTTTACCTTTGTTCTTCCCAGTGAGGGTTCTTGTGCTTCAACCCCAAGTGTTTGAAAATGCAGGACATAGGCTTGATGATCAAAGATTGATGATGGAAGATGGAGGTGAGCATATATGGCTTTAAGATGGAACTGAAACTTCAAATGGAATGGTAACTTGCGAAAGAAGGATGGAGATTAGGATTTCCCCACTTCAAGGTGGAAAGATTACGCTATATCTGCTTGAGGAAGATAGAGAAAAATGAAAATGAAAATGAAGGAAAATCGAAAAATGGAAGATGGGGAATCGAAAAACAAAAATGGAAAACGAAGATCACTGCAACGGGTCTGAAAAATGGAAATGAAAGGTTTCTAATTTTGATTAGATAAGTATGTTGGTGTAATAATGTTTTATAAATGTAATTATGTTTTAGTTTAACTTAAGAAACTTACACTCTATATATAGAGATATTTTGGATATTCACAAATTCTTATTTATTATAATTTTTTTAGTTCATATGTTTACGTTGGCAAATTTTTATTTATTGTATTCTTTTTCGTTCGGCCAGTTTTTAAAAAAACAGTTTTTCTATTTTCAAAAAATGACAACTTTAGAAATCGCTATTCTTGTTGAGTGCAGATGAAACCATATTTGGAGAAATACAACTGGGAGGGCCGCCAATAAGGAAGTCAGGAGGGTTTGATGGGCTGGGCCGAGATCCAATAAGAAGAGGCCTTAATGGGGTTTATTGGGCGGGGCCCAGGTATAGTCCAGCGTGGCATAACGAGGAGGCAGCGTGGATGTATGTAATATAAGTATATAAATTTAGATGACAACGGCTGACTGATCTCTCCCGCCCTCTCTCATCTCTTCTCTCTGCCATTTCTCTTTTTTGTTGTTTTTGTTGTTTTTGTTGTTTTGTTGTTTGTTGCAACCACAAATAACGTGCGTTTCGTTTTCTTTGGCAATCAATTGAAACAGATTAGCATTCATTTTCTTTCTTTCTTTGGCAATCATCACCAATATGATTGGCATTTGATTACCATACCAATCTATTGTGATCGGTAGTGACGTAAGACATTCATTGTTGATTTCAAGCAGAGCGGAAGAGATGAGTTTCAGGGACGACAATGAGGAAGGGAGGGATCTCAGGAAGCCTTTCCTCCATACTGGAAGTTGGTACCGTATGGGATCTAGGCAATCCAGTATGATGGGATCATCCCAGGGCATTCGCGATAGCTCCGTTTCAGTTCTTGCCTGCGTTTTGATCGTCGCTCTCGGTCCAATCCAGTTTGGTTTTACTGTAATCATCATTTTTTTTCATATTCTATATCTTTTATTTTATTTATTTTACAAAAGTAAAGTAGGAGAGAAAGTTTTGGTTTAGAATCGATTGAGTTCATCTTATTATTTTAGTGTTTAATTTGATCTATTGCTAATACTGCGTTTCTGATCTCATACCTACTTCTGGATTAAATTTGAATGTAACTTAGCATCACTTATCTGCAGTGTGGCTATTCGTCTCCTACGCAATCTTCCATAATGAAGGATCTACGACTCACAGTCCCCGAGGTGTGGATTCAAAACGCCTTCCCGTTCTTTCCCCAACCCCATTCAAATAATATCACATTGGATTTTTTATATCTGATTTTTGGTTCAGTACTCTGTATTTGGATCTTTATCCAACGTGGGTGCTATGGTTGGGGCTATTTCCAGTGGACAGATAGCCGAATACATTGGTCGAAAAGGAGTAAGATTCTTTCATGAATCATTTTCCATTCAATCTGTCTTGTTTAATTAGTTGCTACTGATTTCCGTGATTAATTTGTCTTGGTTTATTTCAGTCTTTGATGATTGCTGCAATTCCTAATATTATAGGGTGGCTTGCTATATCATTTGCAAAAGTAAGTTCGATGATTTTGATTATCATAATGTATTGCTATAAATTGATTGGAGTAATGGCTCGCTGTGGAATCAATCTCAATTTCTGATCATTTTTGCTTATTTAATCCTTTTTTAGGATTCTTCTTTCCTTTACATGGGGAGGTTGTTGGAAGGTTTTGGTGTGGGAATAATCTCATATACGGTTAGACATTATTGAGTATCTATTATGTTCAATTTTTTACTTCTTATAGAATCTGGAGAGTACAACATTTGTTGATGATTGTAGGTTCCAGTTTATATTGCTGAGATAGCTCCTCAAAACTTGAGAGGGGGGCTTGGTTCAGTTAACCAGGTTGGTTAGAACTATTGACTTCTTTTGTTTTCACAGTGGTTTTCTGTTAGTTAAAGTATTGTCATTTCTTATTGCTAGCTCTCTGTCACCATTGGAATATTGCTTGCTTATCTTCTCGGACTTTTCGTACCATGGCGACTACTTGCAGTTCTGGGTAATGCTCTTGAGAGACATTGTATAGTATTGCTTCTGTTGGTAAATACGATGAATGTGTACACAATAATTCCAGGTTTTCCTTAGCAACTAATCATGAAATGAATTATAAAGTTTCTTGGCTTAGTAATGATGAACGTTCCTTCTAAGAATCCTTTCTCCTTCTAAAGTGAAATGCATTTTAATGGTTGGCGATTTCTTTGGTTTTCTTACAGGAATTTTGCCTTGTACGGTTCTGATACCTGGATTGTTTTTTATCCCAGAATCTCCTCGGTGGCTGGTGAATTTCTTAAGTAGATTTCCTTATGTTAACTTTATTTATGAATACTATATGCATACATTCTGATTGCTGAATCTTTTTCAAACTAAGTTCAGGCGAAAATGGGTATGACAGAAGAATTTGAAACATCCTTGCAAGTTCTTCGAGGATTTGATGCTGATATCTCTATTGAAGTGAATGAAATCAAGGTAAATAGGCAGAAGACAAATTCCTCAAAAACTTATTACAAGACAGGCACTCATAGTTTGGCCAATTCTCTTATTTATTTTTTATGGTACATATGGTGCAGAGGTCTGTAGCAACCACAAGCAAAAGAACAACAATTCGATTTGCTGAACTCAAGCGGAGAAGATATTGGTTTCCTTTGATGGTATAATTACTATTGATTGAGCATTTTCTTTTAATTTTCCAACTTGGCAGTATAATTGATCTCTGCTATCATCCAAATTGCAGATTGGTATTGGGTTACTAATGTTGCAGCAGCTTACTGGAATTAATGCAGTGTTGTTCTATTCAAGTACCATATTTGCAGCTGCTGGTAAGAAACAAAAAAATTCATCTTAATCCTCTATGTGTTGTCATTTACCGGTTAAAATTTTGTTCATATGATTTGAAGTAAACTAGAATTTTGTCCCTTAATTTTAAAAAGTTAAAATTTAGGATTAATCTTATGAGATGGGTTCTAATTTTTAACTATATAGACTAAATTCTTTGTTTTTCTTTTCTGAACTAGGGAGCCAAATTTGTAATTTAATTATGTTTGTTTAAGCCATGTTGAAGAACAAAGGAAAAGTGCTTTAAAATAAACTCATTTTTATTTAAATTATTTTATTAAAAAAATTGTTTAAAATACTTCAAAACTATTTTGGGTGGTGGTCAAGTAATTCATTTTTTTTCTATAATAATAATTTATTTTTAAAATTAAACATTTGAAAATTTATTCAAACTCACCCACAATTTGCAGCTACTGTTCATGAGCCACATCAAACTAAACAATGCCTGTTGATTTTTGTATGAAACAGGTGTTAAATCAAGTAATGTTGCTACATGTGGGCTCGGTGCAGTCCAGGTTAAATTTTAAGAATTTCCTCCTTACAAATTATTACATCCCTTCTTTGTTCCCAATTTGGTATTGACATGGAATTTCATGTCATAGGTTATTGCCACTGCAGTGACGACATGGCTGGTTGACAGAGCAGGCCGTCGAATTCTCCTCATTGTAAGAGTTTTATTTTCTTTTTCCAGGTTTGAGGTGTCGATATCAAATATAAAAATGTACGATCTCTAGATTTCACGGAAGTGTTAACTAAAATATAAACAGATATATTTCTTAAAAACAACGAACATTTTACAGTTTTTTTAAACAAGTTAAAATTTACTATTTACACATTTTTTATATTAATATTATTACATTCTGTTGTTTGTTTCTGTTTGTTTTGTAAACATTTTTACGACACATCATTCAGGTCAATGTTGAACTAAAAAATGTTGGAATATCAATTGAAATTAGACTCCACAATAAAATTAATACGATAGTCCAGAGAGTAACTGTGATTTGATTTGTGTTTTTAGGTGTCCACAGCTGGAATGACGTTTAGTCTTTTGATTGTTTCTGTAGTTTTCTTTCTGAAGGTAAAGTCTAACGATTGTATTTTATTACTACAAAACTATAAAATAACATCTCTAACACGTCTTTCCTGCAATTTTAATTTGTATCAGGATCTTACCTCCGACACATCCAGTTTATATAATATTCTGAGTATTTTATCAGTTGTTAGTGTTGTGGTATGTTTATTTCTAAGCAGCACTAAATACAATTTGATTTCTGAAGTATTTCTCTATAGAAATGTTCATCCACCTATTACTTTTCTGCAGGCCCTTGTTGTATTCTTCTCTCTGGGTCTTGGGGCTATTCCATGGGTTATAATGTCTGAGGTACTGTCACTCTCATTCATGTTTATATTATGTTTCATTCTTTCACCGTTGCCCTGTCTCGTAGTCTAAAATAGAATAGCTTTTACGTGATTGATTCCACATCTTTGTAACATTGTGATTTGCATAATTGATTGTAAATTGTAATTATGATTCTAGCTGTCTAAGAAGGGAAAATTCTGTTGCAGATTCTTCCCATCAATATCAAGGGTCTTGCAGGAAGCATGGCAACGCTGGCTAACTGGTTCATCGCTTGGTTGGTCACAATGACAGCAAACTTGCTTTTGGAATGGAGCAATGGAGGTTTTCTCCCTCTTCCATTTTCCCTCAAGATATTTGAATTGGAATTAGATAAAAGTTTCACATCATGCTGCTGCTATTTTGTTGCAGGAACGTTCGCCATCTACATGTTGGTGAGTGCTTTAACAATGGCATTCGTTATACTTTGGGTTCCCGAGACAAAAGGAAGAACACTGGAAGAAATTCAATTCTCCTTCAGATAAGAAGGTGGTTTTCTTTCTGTTATGTTTTTCTTTTGGTAACCTGCGTGTTGGAAAGCAAAGCCTATTTATCACTTTGCAACTCAATCAAGAGAACAATGATGCACTGCAAAATAGTAAATATGGATTTTCCCCCTCAATATACAAAATCGTCTGTGCCTTGAAGCCCGTACTCTTTGAAATTCCCTTGTGTTGCTAGACCCTTGAAGTGGTTACCCTAATTATTTGATTGGTTCGTCAATTCAAGTATTTTAACCGACACATCATCCCTCCATTCATTTTCTAAATAGTGGCATACTACATGTACGATCAATTAATTTCTGAGTGGAAATATGCTCATACGTACACCTTTCAAGATTTGAAAGACCTGTAATAAATAATTAATAATAATAATAATAATAATGATGATAATGATAAATAATAAAAACAATACGAATTACCAAAAAGTTGATCCTAATTCTCAACAACAGGTGGTTAAAAATTATGCGACAAGACCTTCACTCATGTTTGCTAGATGCATTAGTTTAGAAATACAATGTAATTGTTATTTTCTACACTTACTAGTAGTATGAACGAAACAGCCGAGATCAGATCATACCAACTATAAAGTGAGAACAATTCAGAAGAGATACAGCATACAAGTTTGCTCTTAAATTTTTAGCTGAAATTTGCTAATACAAATAATAGTTGAGTGTTACCGATTCCACAAGAAGCAAGAATAATAGATTGTCAGGTTAGGCTGAGTGTTTCTCAATGGAAAGGAAAGAAATGTTGATTAGAAAAAAAAAAGTTAAAGGTGAAATGTAAAATATTATTCATATCACCTACATGGCTTCCTTCAAGAGTTTCTCAGTCAAAGCCTTGGGAAGACCCATCACACTATCCGTCGTCCCTACCTGTAGAGATCCAAAGTCTGGGTTATCAGCCCATATGTATGTAATAAAACTATATCTAGTTTTCAGACAGAAGAAGCTTGTGTGTGCATATGCAATTAAAATATATTACAAACGTAACCAGTATGGCTGTCTTTTTTTCCTTCTTCACAACAAGGTACAGCCTTTTTCAAGATACCTCTCTTTTTTAGGCCCCTAAATACCCATGTTAACAATTATATCAATCGTCATCACATCTGTATGATGTAATTTCAGTTTCATGATATCTAAGTGTGTATATTTGTGTTGTATGAGCTCTCATTATCACATACATGCATGCCATGCACATTATATTCATGGAATTCAGACCACTAGGAGGATATATAGGAATATTTTATTCAAGGTTCAGATGAAAGACGACCAGAATGCGAGCACGAGAGACAATATCATTAGCTTGAGGTCATTGCAAATAGAAAAGGAAGAAAGAAAGCTAACCACTTCTTTCACATAGGGTAAAATCAAAGGATGCTCGATAATCAGCCCTCCAGCGACATAGAGCACAGTCCCCTCCTCGACCTGAAATGTAAATGAAAAGAAAAATAAAACCATGATCACAAAAGATACA
Source organism: Cucumis hystrix (assembly GCA_025688845.1). Lineage (NCBI taxonomy): Eukaryota > Viridiplantae > Streptophyta > Magnoliopsida > Cucurbitales > Cucurbitaceae > Cucumis > Cucumis hystrix. The sequence goes on from CM046886.1 coordinate 4,943,105, forward strand.
ATGTTCCCATTTTCCAATGAAAACACGACCAGCTATAAAGTGAAATCCCTACCAGCTTGTTGATGACTTCATCAGGTATTTCATTGAAAAAGATCTGCAAGAGCACATGTCAACATTGAACAGCATAAGAAAACAAAAAAAAAATGTGTGCTATTGTAAGTGCATGTTTGAAAGCAAATTTAAAATCATAAACATCACTGAATCACTCTAAAATACATTTTTAATCACTCAAAATAAATTTAATAGTAAATTTTACGCTTGTAAATGAAAGTTTCATATCATAAGGGTTAAAAACATGTTTCATTGTGGTTTCAAAATGACAAAATTGATTTTAACTATTTCATAATGACCTAAAACAAAACCAAAATCTTCTACAAGTCTCATCTAGGTACTGGAGATAAGAAGAACAGGAGCTCCTTTCTCTGTAGAAAAAAACAGTATCTTGCACCTATTCTGCTGGTCCCACGGCAGAACATACCAATCGAGTTGTCTTGAAGAAGAAGTCTATGTTAGGTTTATAAAAGTAGGATATGGCCTATTTGTTTAGTAAATTAAAATGTAGAAGTCTCAACGATCTGTTTTTACATTAATATAATATAGAAAAAATATAGAGAGAAACGGGAACTAGAAAACGAGAAATAAAAAAATCATCAACAGATAAACAAACATGTATATATATTTACCTCTACTCGATCCCATTCCCCTTTCCTAAATCCTGTTTTGAGGTTTGTAACAAGTACAGATCCAAGTGTGGCTGCATGCCCTCCTGAATAATCTGCAACATAATTTTTTTATCGAACAATGGCATTCAAGAAATAGTAAAGAAAATTGAAACGCATAACTATTATCTAAACAAACCTTTCAAAAATTGCCGTGCTTCCTCCTTGCTGGCTGGTTTTTCTCTGATGACACCTTTGTAAATCACCACCTCCACATCAATTACCAATAGAAGTAAGGAAATATGTCTAAGAGGAACTTTGCAAACAGAACAAGGTGTTGATATGGCATACGTTATCACAAAAAGACCATTTGTGCATTGAGGATACAATCGACAACAGGTCTATGAATAAAAATATAACAAGAGGATTGTTCCATCAACTTCTATCTCAAGGTAAATGGGTACAATAACACAGGCAGGCACAATGAGTGGCAGCACGTTTTTCACATGGGAATGAGAATATATTTAATCTGATTATCGGTGAAGGAGCCAGAGACTTAGGAAAAACCATCAAGCATCAACTTGTCATTATTGGCTGGATTCAAGCAAGTTTCTCAAAAGTCACAAAATATAAAGAAAAATAAAGAAACAGATGTTAGATATGAAAATCATTCTAATCAACTTTTTAGTTTTTACTGTCGCCTTTTTTTAGAGATGCAATGAATAAGGCAACAAATCCCTTATTATTTTTAATGCGTCAGGTGAGAAAGATGTGCAATGAACATTGCACAAAAAATTTATCAACATCGTTAAGTAGAAAATTAAGAAATCACTTAAAACATATAAAATCGGACACATATATCAAAGGACTTGATATATATACTTGATCAGAAGTAATCAACAGTGTTCGCTCTGCATCTTTCATAAAATCATCCGTGGAAAGTCTTCCTAAGATGGCATCTGCCTGACAATAAATATCCATCAGGTAAGAAATAAACCAACGTAACCTACTACCACAATCAAACCCCATACTAAAATTGTGAAAATGGAAGAAGCTTTAGCATGAAGAAGTTACACTTAGGACTTCAAAGACTAACGAAAAAGTTGCACACCGAAACAGATTAATTCTGTGGAAACACATCCTAACTTAAAGTGGGCTGTTGTAACTGTATCCTCAATTTATAAATGTCCCCATGTGATAACAAGCCATCTTCACCATATTGATAAACAGAGATAATACCGACTGACACCAATCTAGGAAAACATACTGTGTCAGCAGCAATCAAAACTGTTGGTTCTGCTTCCTTTTCATGTGTTTGAATGTTTTGTAAATTGGATATGATGGCATCAGCCTGAGATGAAACTCTTGTCTAATTAATACAAGATGCTCGTGCACAAGTAATCACATGCCAATTTACTTTATATAGAGATTTAAAAAGGGAAATGAAAAAATACAAACAGATGCAAAAGAGATTAGTGTGGCCACATTTCTAGCTCATTAGCTTTGAATCCACGTCCCTGGCTTGAAGGGTTAGTCAAATGACTCAAATCTACCACTTTTGTACTCTATTTGTACTTCACTGTTGAAGCATAATGTAAATTGTACTCCACTATTTGTACTCCACTATAGGATGGTTCTAAAAATATTATGCAGCTAACAGAAGTTTTTAAATCCTAGATGTCATGTTAGCTTGGAACAAACAACAAATTCTACATCTGAAATCATTTTTTGATGACGTTGTACATGTTGCACAAGCAATTTACAAAAGGTAGCACAAGCATTTTACAAAAGGGAACCAATATAACATGTAGCAATTTTACAGTCACAGAATATGGTGATTGGTGAAGCACAAATTAATCCCAAGATGACACCTAACCTTTGCTTCTGCAAGAGCCACAACCAACTCTTCCGGCTTTTCTTTGCGTATGGCCTTCTCATCGATATCTGCAGACTTCATTTTGGGAGAGAGAAAAAGGTAAACATTCTGAGAAGGTAGAGTTTTCAGGTCATGTAAGTAAATCTAGGTAGAGAATATACCATAATGGTGAATTCATAACCCATCTCAGATAATATTTTCCTACGTGCCACTGAAGATGATCCCAAAATTATCTGTCAAACAGAACCCGTTACATACAATAAAAACACTATCACAGAAACCACACCACATTGGTTATGAGCATTTTTACACACAGCAACGTTTAGCAAACCCACGAGTTTGTCTTTAAAATAGAGGAAAATTTTAATCAACATATTGGCCTTTTTATTGATGAAAAGATTAGACATCTAGAAAATCGTCCAAAATCTGATGAAGACATCAATGAAATGTGAAATGATCATCAATAAGTAACAGAAATTGACAGCATTACGAATACTATAGATAATTAAGTGCTGAATAAATTTTTCTTAATACGAACAGTTCTTCACGTTTGGAGATGCCGTGATATTTATAAAAGTATTCTCAGCATTTCCCAAATAGAATCTTCCTTTAGTCCTTTAGTCTAGACTATGCAGTTGCAACAGTGTTTTGACTTGAACTATTGTAATCAGTATCTAGATAAATACTAAACAAACGACGTTCTACAACTTCGAATGATGCTTTTGTAAATCTGAATGAGGTAGACGATTTTAAACATTCCACTCTCAGCAACGTCCTACAGTCTTTCAAAGAGGAGGTCGTTGCAAATTTAAAAAACAAAACAAAACAAAACGAGAAGACTCAGCGCAATGTTGATCTCTAGAAAACAAAGAATATCTACAGGCAACAGACATCATTTCTTCTAAAAGGAAAGTAAATATCTGCTACATATCGGTAACCGGAGACGACATATCGATTCCAAGAAAGTAGACTCGAAGAATCTTATCATATGAACAGCCGAAAAACGAGCAAACAGTTTGAAAACGAGTTCCTGAACTTCAACACATAGTGCAGGAGATGGAAAGTGAAAAAATGGATTCGTGGATGAGAGATTGTACGCCTCTGGCGATTTCGGTTTGATCAAAGCCGGAAAAGGGCAGAAAATTCAACCGTGGAAGCAGGAAAGATTGAAAGCGGAGCGTACCTTAAACGAAGACGAAGTAGCATCCATGCTCCCTGCTTCAACGATGAGTTAGAAAGTTGAAGTTCGTAACCGATGAATATTGAACGGTGCGATCACTCCCAACTTCACTACCTTCTATCGGCGGGACGAAACTTTATCTTCGGACTCTTCGGGTCTCTGGACTTGAATCAATTGTTGTGGGCTTTTAAAGGGCTTCAATCCAAAATGGGCTATTCTACCAATTTAAGCCCAAAATACATTGGACAAAGTTGAGTTGGATCCTCCAATATTTAGAAGTTTTGTTTGAATAAATGGCAAAATTGATTTTTAACTCGTATAGCCTGAATAGGAGTGTTCATTGAGCATAAGAATACAGTTTATTTCATAAAAGGCATAATCAGCTTCAATCTATACTATTATTATAAAAGGATGGGAGTGGAGAAATTTTTTAGCTCCATTTTACCCTTTCATTAGATAACTTTTTAGTTTTGCTTTAGTGGCAATTTTGTCATTTATATAGATTTAATATTTGTATCATTTTCATTATAACTTTTAATGAGAATGGAAATGAATTTTTTAACTTTTCATCTCCTTATAATTTTTGTTTAAAAAAAAATCACTCAAATTAATTATGTCATTTAAATTTATCCAAATTCATTCATATTCTCCTCTCTCTCTTAATCTCTATCTCTCAACTATTCACATTCCCTATCTCTTTCAACTTTTCAAATTCCTCATTTCCAAATCTTGTTATAAATATCTCTTTTTTTTCATTCATATTCACAAATCACAACAAAATGCTAAGGATGAAGAAGAAATCAAATCATGTTTTTCTATTATTATTTTTTGTCTATTTTTTTATATATAGAAGTATGCTTGAACCACCAACGTTGTGGGTGACATGTACATGTGTAAATCATGTAATATTGAGATTTTTTTTTAATGTAACCATGAGAATCTTTTTTTAATGTAACCATGAGGATCTTGCTCATGTTTTTTTCTTCATTTAAATTTTTTTTAACACTATTTTATTAATGAAATGGTTGGGTGACTTATGCTTTGATTTTGTTAAAACAATGTAAATATAGTTGAAATTTATTAAGTATAAATAAATGTAATAAAATGTGAAAAACAAGAAATATTAAAGTCTTTTCTTTAATTTTTTACCTATAAAATCATTAAAAAAAAATTATGATTTCACATTTATAATTTCATAATTTCAAAAGAAATATGATTTTGGTGGATGTTTTACCCTTTCATTATAATTCTTTTTAATGTTGCTTTAATGGCAATTTTATCATTCACATAGATTTAATGTTTGTGATCATTTGTACATTCAACAAAATAGAATTTGCACTTTGTTAACTTTTCATCTCCTTATTTGAAAAAAAAAAGGTTTTGCTCTATAACTGATATCAGTTAATGTTCTATGTTATTAGGTCCATAATGTAATTTTTCAATCTTCCATAATTAATATTATACAATGATATATGTTAACATTGTTTTTTCAATATGTTAAAAAATAGAATTTGAATTGTGCAAACAAATCAAATTCAAAGATACATTCAAAAGATGACAACAATTTCTCTTTACGGAATAAATTCATTTTTCACTCATTACAATGTGAATATAAAAGGATATAAATATGAAAATATTATAATCACGGTTTCAATTTTATAAAGTTAAATTAAAACGGTAGTTTTGTTCGTGTGTGATTTTCACGTGCATCGCACGTGTTGTTTACTAGTTTTGCATAAAAGTCTAGCCCAAATACCAAAACTAACCCATTATTATTAGTAATATTATTAAAAGAAAAAAGAGATTGAAGTGTCGCAGTTAAGGTAAATACACAAAAGGGAGATATCCGTTTTATTTTCAAATCATGTTTGAGAACATTTCTTCTTGAAGCAACCTCCAAAAATTGCAGCGTTGTTGAAAGAAATCGACTGGTATGGCTATTTTTAGTTTTGGAGTAAGAAATCTAGGGTTTCGTCTAATTGTTATATATAGGTTCATGCAAGGTTTAGTATATATAGGTCTCTTCAGATGAACATATCTCCCATTTTACTACTACGTTTTGGTTGAAATTGCTCTCAAAAGATAAAAAAATTGAGTCTAGTTTTCAGACTAGGGTTGCCATACATTTTTTAGCAAGGGAGGGTTGAGTTTGAGTTGAATAAAGTGAGGAAGGTCAATTTTTGGGTGAATCTGTGCAAGGTGGACTTCTAGAGAGCTGCAGAATTCATCCATTGAAATTTGAAGCTAAAATTTTAAGGTAAGAAAGTTAAGATGTTTTTATGCATTTTTGTAGAAGGAAGTTTCCTCAAAGTAGTTGTGGATTTTTAGTCATGATTTTTTAAAGTTGGGTTAAGTTTCTGGACGAAAAATGAGCTTCTGGACAAGTTGGTGGTTGGCTAAGTGACAAGGTACGCGGCGAGATGTGCAGAAATTTTGATGTTCAAGGACGTTAGTGACGCATTTTGATTGTTGGACGCACAACCTATATGCAAGGCAAGATAGCAAGTCATGTGCTTGAGGAAGGCTGCACGGGATGCAAGGCACACGACCAAGGTGAAGCGTGAGGCAAGCCACTTGTGAGGTTAGCACACATGCAGCTCAACACACTCAGCCAAGGCCCTCCCGCCAACCCACGCGCGCCAGACAGTATTATGAGGCGCTTAGGGCAGTTTTTTGTGGTTCTTGGAAATTTTAAGTACACTTTTAGTATTTTCTTGGTAAAAGAGAATTTTCATTATTTTAGAACAAGAGGAGATCAGGAAAATTTATAGACCAAGGATTTCAGCTTGTATCTGTGAGTGAAAAATGATTTTATTAAAGTGATTTCAAGCATGTTCTTAAGTTATGAGTTATGAATGATTTGTATTAAATGTTTAAGATATTTTTTGAAAAGTGTTTCAAGCATGTTGTTGTTTAAAGGTATTTATTCAAGATTACTGTTTACTGAGAAATGTTTAAGATTTACTAGAAAATGAGTTTAAAGGTTATGTAAGAGGATTCTTGAAGGAATTTAAAGTTTAAGCTAAGGTTATAGTTTTATAAATGTTTTCTCATAACCAAGATGTCTCAAAATAACCCTTAACTGAGCCGGATTACTAGGTGCTGAGGAATTTGAGGTAAGGACACTTATCTCCAGGATTAGAGCTAGGGATGCCTAACTCCAGGAACAGAAATTGGGGATGCCCATCTATGAGGCTTAGAGTTGATATAGAGTAATCTCTACCACTTCCCAGGAGTAGATACTTGGGTTTCGAGCAGAAAAAACAAGGCTTTATGTTACTGTTTCTAAATGCTTTGAGGTTTAAGTTTTCATGTTATAGTTTATCGTTTACTGTTCCAAAGGTTTATGATTTAAAGTTTATGAAAAGTTATTTGAAAACTATCTCACTAGGCTCGTTTAGCTCACACTCTTCAAAATGTTTTCCCACTTTCCCAAGTAGAGATTGTGTCCTTGGAGCCCAAATCAATGCTATCTGTCTACTGAAGGGTTTTGTCTTGTTATTCTATGTGTCCTATTATTTTGTACTTGTGATCAGTTAGTCTTTTGTAATGTTGGACTTAGGTTTTTAGTAAGGTTGCTGTTGGGTTTTGTTTTATGTAAATAAGATTACATTTTATCTATGTAAAACTTATATAAAGTTTATTTTAATGAAAAGGGTTTTACCCTATTGTTCTTAAAAAGTTATGAGTTAAGTTTTCGCTATATCGTTTACAGTTTAAAAGTTTAGGTTAAAAGGTTAGCTGGTGTCGTTCTTGAAGGGGGTGATATCGGTTGACTTCACGCCACATCTCGGGCCAAACAATGAGGTACTCGAGGTAGGGTTTGACAAAATCGTTCGACATAGTATTCGTATTTTGTATCCACACTTCATTTCTTCTATCAAAAAACCATTTTTGCAACATTATTCACAATACCTCCAACATGGAAGATATTGGTAACTTCCTAGCTTTAAGCATGGCAGAATTCAAACGCTCATATATATTAGTGGTCATCACCGTATATCTCTTATGGGGTGAGTATGCACGAGAAAACATCTCAAAAAACCAATTGATTCTAACTCTTAACATATACTTGATCCACCAGATTCCAATAGACGCATCTCATGTTCAAATCTAATGCATTATAAGCTTTGCCACATGCATGAAATACAATATCAACTATTCTTTTATACCTCAACTTTAGATTCCTTAGTAAATGAACATTGCACATGCAATGTAATACATTTGGAAATACTACCTCTATGACTTTGCATATACTTTTATGACTTTCACATATAGTATCACAACATCATTCTTTTCGCCTATTATTTTCTTCAATTGCAAAACCATGTCCATGACAAATAATTCTCATAATTAATAACACAAAAGGCTAAAGGAAAATCTGATCATTAGCATTAGGTGTGGAGCCAGTTAAAAGAGTATCACTATACTTATTTTTTAGACTTGTACCATCAATAGAGAGAACAAGACAGCAACTCTGCCAACCAGAAATTGAACCAGATAATGCCATAAAGAAATAAATGAATCTACCTTCACCATCAACCTTTTTCAATAATAGAACCTATGGACATGAAAAATGGATATTTTCATACAAAGAATAATGTATAATACGTACATCATAGGTATATATTGTTTCTCGAAGGGTATATATTGTGAACATACCTCAGTTGTTCAAATTCAACTTGTACACAAATGTAGCTTCATGTGCACGCCAAACTTTTTGGTAACTAATGTTCAAATCATGCTCACAACAAATATAATGGACTATATCTTTAGGAGTGCTCAACTCTGACCCATATATACTTATTTTCTTCTTTATTAGGTCCTTGATAACAGAAAAAGTAGCTTGTCTATGATCTGTTAAAGAAACATCTACAGAGCATGTATGTTTACCATCAAACCTAGTAACAATCCATAAAAATCTATCACCATGGAAACAACATGAAACACGTACTAACCCTGAACATCCTTCAAATACGCACTGCAAAATAAAAACTTGTTTGTTTGATTTAATAGTACAATATTGAAAATTGTCTCTAATGGCAATGACTTGCAAGGATTTTTTCAACAAAGCCTTCTTTGAAACATGTAATGGTTTTTTACTTCAAAAGTAGAAGAAATTTTTTACACATCAATATTTTTTTTAAAAAAAAGGCCCCCATCTGCATGGATGTCTATTGGCAATGAATTAAAAGCTTTAGAATCCAAAGTAATAGGGAAGCCGCCAACAAAATATAAGACTATTGACATATTAGTAATGAGAGCAATGTGGTGATCGATATTTGATGTTATTATGTGGTAAACCCATTTTACATTGATATCATTAGTAATAGACAAGTTCTTTTTCAAACATTCTATAGGATCTAAGCAAATGTATACATTCAAATTATCTATATTAACAAAACTGCATAACTTGGATATAAGACTATTGTGTAACTCTTGAAAAGACACATGTTCATAAACTAAAATTTCCAATACACTGTAACTAATATAGTTATTCAAATAATTGAAAAAGCATCTATATATATATATCATTATATACTATGTAAAATTATGAAATGATCTTTAAATGTATGAAAAACATTGCAAATGGGATGGAATATAGTTGTTATAAATTGAAACTATATTCCTCTCAAAATCAATAAAATTAATCTTTACTAATGTAAGGAGAAATCAATTGAAATGCTTTAAAATCCATTGTAATAATCATTTTAAAAATACATTCCACTTGGTGTTTGATATCAAAAAAGCAACGCTATATACTATGCAACTCTTGATACCAAAGATCCATTTCGATACCAAAAAAGCAACATTATATATAGAATGATAATTGGACAGGATATAGAAGACGCAAAAAGTATGAACTCACCAAAAAACATGAAGGAGATGAACAACAAAGAAATACGACATTTGACCAAAAGAAAAAATGAACGGAGAGAGAGTTTAGTTGAAATATTGTAGATAATATACTTGTTAATTAAATTCAAAATACAATTTTGCTAATTGTATGTCATATATACCATAATTAGTTAGTATCACTCATAAATTAAATAAAAAAAATATTAAATAATTAATGGTATAAATATGTTAGTTTTAATATCCATAATAAATGCAGTCCAAAAAATATCAATTTTCGTATATATCTTTTATTTTAAATTAATGATAAGGTCAAATCCGTCTATAAAATTGCTAAATTTTATTAATGAAAATAATTGAGAAATCAAGACATTTGTGAAATACAATTAACTTTCATAAATAGAACAAACGTGAAAAATATTTAGTGTCACAAAATGAAAAAACTCATGGAATTTATCATTTTTTTTAAAAAAAAATCCAGGTTTCCATTCTTTATCATGTCTTTTTTCTTTTTCTCTTCTGTGATATTTTTTCTTTCCATCGGCTTTTTCTATTCTTCTTTCAAATTTTTTAAATATTTTCATTTAACCTTCCTTTTCATATTCTTTATTCTGCAATTTTTCTTTTCCTTCCTATCGTCTTTTTCTCTTTTTTTGTACTTTTTTTTTTTCCTTTCCATCATCCTTTTCTTTGTTCAGTAATTTTTTTTAATATTTTTTTCAAATTGTTATTTGGTTCAAGATCACGTGTCAAATCTAAACGATCAAATACAAAAAATCTTTAAAAAAATCGTTTAGATTTTGCTGCCCTAATTTAAATGATCAAATCTAAACGATCGTACTAAAAAATCTTGAAAAAATTTATTTAGATTTGGCTACCCAAATTTAAATGATCCTATACCAAATCTAAACAATGTGTACAAAAAAAAATTGTCATTATTGTCCCTCAATTTATTCACTCTAAGGTCGAACAACCTACTTTACCTATTTTAATTTTGACATTATGCAATTTATTCTCAAAATTAGAGGGTTGAGTACTCTCTCTCTTGAGTATTGAGGGTTAGAGTACTCTTGTTCCTTCTTTATTAAACAAAAAAATTACGAGCAAATATCACTTTATACCTTTAAATTTTAGAAGTACTATGAATTTACTCTTAACTTTTTCAATATATCAAATTAAATCTCTAACTTACGTTAATAATGAAATGTTTAAATTGAAGAAAAAAAATCATATAATATTAGAGTTTAAATTAACAAATTTATAAAATTTTAGAATTTAAATTGAAACAGTTATATGATAGTTTTCCTAAAAGTTAATGTATAAATAGTCCTCACCAAGGTGTACCTAATAATCAATGTTGCAATTATAATAATAACATAAGACAAACTCTTATTTTGTTCGAGTTTTTTTATTAATTAATATTATTTGGAGTTTAACAACATAGTAAACTCAACCAGTGATGCTTTCCTCCAATTTTATGTGTTTTAAACTATACCAAAGTAGTAGTATTTATTTAATATAAAACAATTTGGAGACAGTTGATAAAAGATAAAAGACAAAAACTAGAAATTACAATTGAAGATGGGTGAAGAAAATAAAACTAGCTTAGCTACATTTGGCCTTCATATTTCATAAATATTTGTTGGTTGCAAATTTCAAGTTTTAGCTGAAGAAAAAGTTAATGGAGAGATAGAAACATAGAACTCCGGTCTTCCCACATTCCTACTTCAATTCAATTGTAGACTCCTCATCCTACATTAATCACATTAACCAGAATTAAATTACATTACAATTTATATCAATTTTTAACTAATTTAATGCTTTCCGCTAAGTTAATATATATATATATATATATGTATGTATGTATTTATGTATATGTGTTGTTGTACTTAATTAATTAATTAATCAAAATCATCGCACTTAATTAAATCTTATAGAAAGGTAAAAAAACCATCCTGGTGAATGAATGAAACTATAACCAAAGTTGAAAATGAAGTCTCCTCCTTTTAGACTCAATTAGATATCAGTAATATACTTTCTTAGTAGCTTTTCCTTGAAATACTCAGTTGAAACTTTTGGCTACATTTGGGAAACATAGAACAAAGTTTTGAGTGCAAAAGTTTTAGTTTTGTTGTTGTTATTATTATTAATATTTTCAAAACAAGAAAACAAATTATAATTAAAAGTGGATTTTAGAAATACATTACCCCAAAATTAAATTTTAAAATAGAAAAGAAAAGAAAATGGGGAGGGGTTTGTTTTAGCTTACCTTTGTTCTTGGTCAAGAAAGTAAAATCCTCTGGCGGCAGGTCCGGACCTTCTGTAATTAGGGAAAGGAACTTGGCCGGTTTCGATCTTGTTTACATCTTCAACCAACCTTTCGTAGTGTCGTTTCACTTCCTCCGCCGTCTTGCCCCCGACGGCTCTGGCCAGATTCTGCCACCGCTCCGGCGTGTCTTTGTCGTAGATGGCTAATGCATTTTCAAACACTTTGTTCTGTTTGGCCGTCCAATTGGATCCAGACCCCATCCTATCAAATCAACTCCCCCTCTTACACACTATCAATTTTTCCAGATCAGTGCTCGATTGTTTTTTTCCTTTTTTGCTGCCCTTTTCTGATGGTTTAAATACTAATTCCAATTACACAAACCGTATTCTATGGGCAAGTGGGTTCGACTTCGACCTTCTTTGCCTTTTACCTGTTGCTTTCCACGGAAAACACGCTCTCTTTTTTTATTTTTTATTCTTTACTTTAACAATATTTTGGTCATTATTTTGTTTTACGTTTTAAGTTAAAAACTACAGCTATAGTGTAAGTTGTGTTTAATTTTAAAATTGATTTCTACTAAACTACCAATTTAATTTGAATCCTAATTCATCCCCAATTTGGATGTTCGATTTTCTCACCTTTAACTACGTAAATCGTTTACAAGTTGACGATAAATAACTAGGCTTTTATCGATTATAGAAACCTATTAATATCTATAAATAGATATTCTTATAAATTTTTTCATATTTTGGTTCATTTTGTAAGAATACATTTAGAGAGTTTTTTCTTTAATGAAAATTATGGTTATTATTCAATTTCAACACAAATTTACTTCAGAGAATTAATTTGAGAATTATTGAAAGTAAAAGGACAAAATTTAGTATATGTCATTTTTGTAACCATTTAATTGTTTAAAATTAATTTAATATTTAATTTTATAATCTGAACTGAATTTTAACATAAATTGAATTATAAATAAAATATGGATTTTTAAAATATTTTAGAATTACAGAAGTGGCAGCTCTTGGTAAGGTGAATTTCATGGGACACAACTCCACGCCTGAAAAGTTTAACCGAGAGAAAATTTAGTTTTTTAAAAAATGGCATTTTAAGAGCAACTTTATTGGGCCCTCACGTTTCCCATATTTGGAGACAAAAATTAAACCCGTCAGTTTCAATTACTTTTATTATATATACAGTTCTACTGCTGCCCTTTTAGTGCTTCTCCACACCAACAAAAACACTAATTATATACAATCATTCTAACAAATTTCCTCTCACATTTTTTTATCCAACTAGCTACAATATTTTTTATACTTCTGGAACTTGCAAAGATCCTTGAAGAAAAAGCATAAGATGAGACTTCTGTAATTATACATAATTAAAATTGGGGGAAGTGGAGGACTTGGATTTAACTTTTTGGGGTGGACAAAGTGCAAGTTGTGCAATATTTGAGTTATGTGTTAATGGAAAAGGCCAAAGTTGGGTTTCGGTGCCTTTCTGTTTTGGTGTGTTTTTCAAATTACTATTTTGGTTTACTTAAATTTAGCCGTCAAGTTTATCGGCTCCGTACAATTTTGTACAATAGGATCCCCGTCACCCTGACTTTCCCCTCTTTCCACGTTACTTCACATTGCCCCAAGAAACATATATTTATATATATATATATATATTATAGTACTTAGACTTGCAAAATTACAAGTTTCATTTTTTCTTCCCCCACATTTCAAATATAATTGAATTGGAAAGATACTCTTATTTTCAATTTTTTTTATTAAATACTCTTATAAATATTTTACATTGGTATTTATTAATTAATTTTTAATAAAAATTTTAAATTTAGTCTTAAAATGATAGTTAAAAATATAAATTTTGAAATACATACATGGACCTTAAACTTCGTTTTAGTTTTTGTCCATTCTTGCCCAATGTGAAATTTTGCATTAGCTTATTTATTTGAATAAGATGATTTTATTTTTTTTAGAAAAATAAATTTGATTAATGCACGAATTAATTATGATGAATAACTTTGACAAACTAAGATTTAGCTCCAATACCATGCATTTGTAATTGTTTTATAATTCATTGAACATGAGGAAAGTATTTTTTTTTTTTAACAAATTTGGAGTAAGAATTTATTAAAGCTTTAAAATTGCAACAACACACCTACCTAAGAGGTGACAATTTGATTGAGTTGAAAATATAGTCAAACTAGAGAAACATAACTAACGTTTGGTTAAAATTCATCCTTAAACATATAATTATTTTAAATACTATTCTAATTGTTATAAGTGAATCAATTAAGATTTTTTCTATTCGAATTACAATTTCAAATTGACTATACTTTCAATTCTTGTACAAATGCAGACTTCTCTAAATGTCGGATTAATAAAACGAACGATTAAAATCGACGATGCATAGATAATCTCCAAATAAAAATTTTAATTGAAAGTTCAATTGACTCATTTCATGAAATATTGAGGAGTTTATCACTCACTTACAAAAGTTCAATGTTTAAATTGATAAAACACTAAATTTAGAGGTGTGAATTGATATTTTTCCTAAAGAACTATAATATATATACACAGTAACATAAATCCAAAAACTTTATTGAGGAAGAGGTTTATATCATGGAAAAAAAATATATGTATGATATGAGATTTAAACAAAAGAAAGTTCAAGCATACATCTACCATTTAACTACTAACTATAATTATTGACATCCATAGGTTTTTTCTACGTACATTATATAAGGAGCATAAATGTAAAATCTTCCGGTCCATATTTTGATTAAGTTTAAGCTTAGATGTTTATATTTTTTTTAGTTTGAATTGTTATACGGGTCAAGTTGAGATTAGTGAATTGAGAGGTAGCTTTTGTTATTGTTGGTGTGGTTGAGTGGGCATATTGTGTCAAGTCAAAGAGGGGATGAGAATAGCAAAAGAAAAAAGAGTCAAATGTTATGCCATTTGCGTCATAGAAAAGGGAAAAAAACATAAAGAACAAATACCATTCTTTATGGATATTAATTACCAAGATAATGTTATCGTAATCTTCGATTGTCCCATGCAATTTGCTATTCTTTTTCTTTTCTTTAACTAAAAAAATGGGTATATGCGTGAATACACCATTTCAGGAGTATTTTTGGTTTCTTCTACGGGGATAAAAACATATCTTATTTCTTTTATTAAACAAACCCAAAAAGTTATATATATATTTAACTTTAAACCCATTAAATTAGTGCAAGTTTAATTATTCCATTCCCTTCTCAACATGTTTTTATCTTCCAAAAGAAAGGTGTAATTTAATTATTTATGTCCACTTGAAGATATTTTAAAACATATTATCAATATTCGGTGACATACAAAAAGAAAAATTGTTTAAATTACTAAAGTAATGTTAATTCCTTTTGATATTATAGTGCGGTATCTTACTTAAACATTTTCAATAATTAAAGACAAAATGTATTATTGTTGTAAATATACATAAGCCTCTAACAACTATGCAAAAATATATAAAGAAAATGCATATTGATTATTATTCGATTGGCAATTCAATTTAGTTACGATATTTAAATTTTTCTTTTAAATATTTAACTCGTTATAATAAGTTGATAAGTAATTTTGTTCACAACACACCACTTCACTTAAAAAGAGGTTTCTTTTTCTTTTTTTTTTTGTTTAATATGAGTGGTTGATGGACTACTAGTAACTTTTATAAACCATAACTCGCTTCTCCATTGTCTTTGATTTTGGACAATACTAATCTCTTAGCTTGGACATGTTGTTGAGAATTTCACATTCAAAAGAACTAAGGGAACCCAAACTTTTTATAAGAAATTACTTAATTCTCTCATTGTCAATTGGTTTTGAGATGAAACCTCATACTATTAAATAAAGTATGACTATTCAGTCCAATAAAATAAATTTGAGATATGATCAAGGTTAGTCAACACAAAAGAAGACATCATTTTGAAGGGGCATATTGAGAATATATCTCATATTGGAAAAACCAAAATGACCCAAATTATTTATTACATAGATTGTCAAATGATTTTGATAAGGAACCTTACACTATCAAGTACCTTATTGGAAATTAGGAAGGAGCATTAGTGATTATTGTAACTGGCACTGTAACCGTAACCAATTAATTAACTGGAACTTGAACATATGGTGGTTAAATGTTGCTTGGAATGCACTTTTTTTTATTTTCAATTTGAAATGTGGAGAGATGTCAACAAATCGACATTTGTTAATCTCCTCACTCCTCTAAAACATGTGGGTACCTATTAGGATCCTAAACCCATAACTTAAGGTAGAGGTTTACAAAGGAGTTTTCACATTGCAATCTCATTAATATGTAAATCCCAATTTAAAATAAAATATTAATATAATTTTCTTCAAACAAAATTTCATCAACTTGATACAATCATGTATATATCTTAGCTTCAAAATATAGTTCATATCTATCTTCCATACGTTTGTGGGGAAAAACTTTGACAAATGTCGAAAGATTCACGGTTTCATTGTTCATTATATTGGGGATATCTATTATGGGTAGATCTTAATGTTACATTGCGTTCATATAAAAAAAATAATAAGTAATTTTGTGATTTTACTACATTTGTGATTAGTGATCATCAACATTGAAACGCATAACTAACCTGTATGATGGTTTGCATTTATTGTCAAAATGCAATAATTGAAAATCCATGAAAGTTAAATGAGATGTAAATTTTGTATGAAGAATAAATTTGAATCTCATCTTTAATTTATCTAGAATTTAATGGACAGTGTAAATGAGTTTAGTTAATGGTAATTATCCACACCCTTGTAATTGTTAATACTTGAAAGAAAAAAAAAACTAGGATAGATCGATATCGTACCCCCCAACTTTTTTTGTTGCAATTACAAAATACTTTTATGCACGTACTAACAACAAGATAATTGTGATTTTTTTTTGTCGCGATATGCTTTGAGATATGTCTCCCTACGTAAATCTATACTTTATTAAAGTAGGTTAAGAGTTTAGAATTTTCAGACATTCGTTCATACTCTTCACAACAATTTTTTTCAATTAATTTTACATTTCTCGTTTTCTATTAAATCTCTCACTATAAGAAAAAGGAATTTTTCCGACGCACAAAATCGTCGGGAGATATACAAAAAGTATCGGAAAAGCCTTTCCCAACGCATATTTATGCGTCGAGACACGCGTCGGGGAAAATGTGTTTGGAGAGGAACTCCCGACACACAACTTGTTGTACGTCGAGAGTTCCTAAACATCTTCCGATGTTGTATGAACGTCGAAGATGCTGCCAATATAGCATCGGGAGATGTCTAAGAACTTCCGACGCCCGACGCACATGTGCGTTGGGAGTTCCTCTATTTTTTTTAAAAAAAAGATACCCTCCATTATTCAATAGAAGGTATATACATCCTCAAACTCATATAATTGCTAAATTCAAATTGGAATTTAAATTAAAATTTTGAAATTCAAATTCTACTTCAACACTTCAAATTCAAATTCAAATTTAACACTTCAATCTCAACTTCAAACTCAACTTCAATCTCAACTTCAATCTTAATTTCAACACTTCAAATTCAAATTCCTAAAACCTACACCTAATTCAAAAATCCTAACAACACTTCAAATTCAAATTCAATACTAAAACCTACAACTAATTCAAAATCTAAATACTAAAACTAATTTGAAATCTAAAACCTAAAATCTAAAACTAATTTGAAATCTAAATACTAAAACTTATTAACTTAAACAAAACAATAACTAAACTAAACCACTTACCGGAATGAAGAGTGACGGCGAAGACGACAACGAACGATCGGATAAGGACAACGGCGAGCGGCAGCGTGGATCTCTCTCCTTCTCAGCCTCTCTCTCAACTCTCTCGGCCTTCTCCTTTTCAGTTCTGTGAATTACAGAACCGAAAGGGTTTTTATAAGAGAATTCCCGACGCATATCGAAAACGTCGGAAGACACCACCCTATTCTCGACGTTTTTACTTATGACGTCGAGAATGACTAAACGTTTTCCGACGCTTTACTTACGTCGAGAATGGCTACACGTTTTCCGACGCTTTACTTATGACGTCGGAAATGGCTAAACTTTTTTCGACGCTTTATTTATGACATCGGAAAAATGCAAGAATTAAATATTTGTTTATCTTCTCCCGACGTCTTGAACTACGGCGTTAGGAATAATTATATCGGCTGACGTGTATTTTATGCGTCGGAGATTGGCCTTTGTTCCGACGTTGGTTTTGCGGATGCCTTTTTCTGCGTCTGGAGAACTCTGATTTCTTGTAGTGTCTCTATAATTTCTATTTGGTCTATAAATCCTTGTTTCGAATATTAGTCTCTTTGTTTCGAATGATTAACTTTTTATTTAAAAAATAAAAAACAACCAAAATATTTTCTCCAATCTAATTAAAATAAAAGTGTCCTCACAAACCAACACGAATCATAACGTAGAATTGTTACCAGCTAAACACATTTAATTTTGAAGTTCCAATAATTGAGCCACTAAAAAGAAAGGGATCAATCGTTGGTATAAGTAGTAACTTTTGATTCTTTTAAGTTTTTAACCTTAATTTCATGTTTTCACGATCCCTCTCATTAAAATATAATATCGATTGATTCATAACTTCCTTTTAGGACGTTACAACATTAATTTTAAACTTCATGTCTAATATTTACAAAACCCATTATTTGTATATTTTTCAGTATAAAATTATGTTTCAAACATTTTCACCCAACCTCCGACTCATTTCATATTCATTATAAATTAATTACTAACATTCATGGTAATATAGTCTTAGTTATCTAATCCCTTTCATTACTTTTAATTTTTATGTTAGATATACTATTTAAATTTAACAAAAAGTATATTTATTAAATTTTTTGTTCTAAAAGATTTGAAACCACTTGTTGCATATATATATATATATAATGACAAAATCCCTTAAAAGAAAGCAAAAATCATTTTACACTCTTGTTTATCCATTTAACAGAGTGTGAATTCATATTATACAAGTACACTTAGTAAAAATAATTACAATATATAGGTAGCAATTTAAATAATAATAATAAAATATATAACAACATTTTAAAAAAGTACAAATATAACAAAGTTTAAGTTTATTCGCGATAGATTGATTTATCATTGATAGACCAATATTTAGAATTTAACAACATTTACACCATGATCTATTAAATGATAAGTTTCTATTATATATTGATAGATTTCAAAAGAATTTGCTATAATTGTAATTTTTTAAATGTTATTTGTATGCTAATTTTCTAATCCAATTTCTATATTTGCAACCATTCTATAATTAAAATACTGTTAAATTACAAAATCGGTCGTAAAGATTTCCATAGAATTAGAATTTAATTTGGTCTATAGTTTTATATTAGAATTTAGACATGTAGTTTACAAAACTCTCATGAATAATTCCTATGGTGGTGATCATTTATCATAATTTTATCGAATAGTTCAACTATAGCTGCGAAGTCTATGTTGATACTATATTTGTAATTTCTTTAAAAAAAAATGGTATGTGGGTTCTTATTAGAATTAAAAAAAAAAGGGCAAGTTGGAATTGTGAAGTCTGGAATGTTGTATAATTTAAAAAGTATAAACATGTATTGTTCCAACAATTGTTGTGTGTTGTCATAATTGACAGTAATATTTAAAAGTTGGATTGAAAATGTTGGCCAATCAGAAAATTCAATTGGAATTCAATCCCTTTTTCCTTCAACAAAATTTCATGTTCAGAATCCTTATCGCCATATCCTACAATCTTCAAACAAGAATATTTTTATTTTTTATTTCTCTCTCTCTCCGATCATCGCCTTTTTCCCGTCGTTTTCAAAACCGTTCCCTACTCTCTCTCTCTCTCCGATTGTTTCCGCTACAAATTGGCGGGGCCGCCGCCTCTGTGCCTGATTCCGATGCCCGAGAATAATCGCTGACTTTCTGGCCGACAGATTCAATTTTCCGGTGCTTCAAAATCAAGCGCTTTCTCCATAAACAAAATTTCATATTCAGCTTTAATTTTACGCCTTTCATTTTTCTTCAACCTAAACCTTTAGTTTCTCGATCGGATTCAATGACGGCGGCGGCGCTGTGCGGAATTTGACTCCTCCAACGGCGTTGTTTAGAGAGAGAAAAAAAAGGTGATTTATACCTGACTTACTGTGTGAAATGCGAATCTTTATCGTTTATCTCAAAGGAAATGTGATTCTCAATGAACCTTTCAACTTTGACGAAACTTTGAAACTTTCTTCAAAAAATACTCTGTCATAAATCCTTTTTTTTTTATTACTTTTTTATATTATATAGAAGTAGAATAATGAATAAAATTATGGCCAATAAATTTACTTTTACAAAATTCAATACCCACTTATAAGTTTGTTATATCTACTCTTCTCGTGATTGTATTCATTTTACTTGGGAGCATAATCGACAATAGTGAGGATCCACGTGCCTCAAATTAACATTGAGTTTTGGTAAAAAATATTTGAATGAAAATTATTAAACATATTTTGACGTAAGTATGAATAAAATATTAGATTTTGTTAGGACTACAAGTAAAAAAAAATTAAAA
Source organism: Cucumis hystrix (assembly GCA_025688845.1). Taxonomy (NCBI): domain Eukaryota; kingdom Viridiplantae; phylum Streptophyta; class Magnoliopsida; order Cucurbitales; family Cucurbitaceae; genus Cucumis; species Cucumis hystrix. The sequence continues at coordinate 4,963,574 of CM046886.1, forward strand.
GAAAGAAAACTAAAAAGTTAAAGGATCTACTTCACTAGAAGATTGAACATTAATAGCTATCAATTAGAAAAAGAAGAAAAATGAGATGTGAACAATTTGGTTGCATGAAGATAGGAATTGTCCTAGTAGAGTAGTTTAGTTTGAGAGCTCTAAGTTAGATGTTGACTTCATTTCCATCGTCGTAGAAGATGGCAATTCTTTTTCTTTTTTCAAGAAAGATTGTAATGGGCATCCAAATAGTATGTCCATTTTACCATAATAGAGGATGCGATAATATTAGTTGTGTTCTAATGCATATGAATAACGTTGACTTATTGATTATGTAAGGTGTTTGGTGGAAGTTATATGTTAATGGTGAAAGAACTTAAAGAACTTTTCAGGTGATCAACCAAAGTAGGTGGAAGTTGTATCATTGATCTCAAACAAAGTTTACTAACATGTGAAAGAAAAATGAAAGTAATTTTGTTGAACTCAAAGATAGGTTGAGTCTTTTTTGACAAAATATTAGAAGTGCAGTTGTTCTGTGTTAAAAAATTTAAAGAAAGTGACAGACTCCAAGTCCTATAAAAAGAGTCTGTGCAAGATTTTAAATAATCTCAAGTACAATAATTTAAGTTTACATCTAATACCTCTAGTTAAATTCTTCTTTTTCTATTTTTTTAGTTTGAGAAAGACTTAAGATAGATGGTGTCTAGTACAAACTTTTGTGAGGGTGTTATTATAATTGGAATTAAGAGAGAATTGTTTTGTAGGATTATAATAATTTTTCACATATATATAAGTTCTTGGTTCAAGGTTTTTTTGGGTTTGTAGTTTTTTCCTTGTTGATTATTGTGTTTCTTCCAATTATTTTTCATCATTATTTTATTTTATTTTTGCTTATTCTCAACCATTCAATTGGGTGCACATTTATATAAAATTAAACTAACCTTTAAATTTGGTTCTTTACTAACAGGTCCATATAAAACTTTTATGCCTAAAGAAATCTTTCAGCTTTCTTAATTCCTTTCCCAATACGTATTCGATAGATTCTAAATTTATAGAAAATAAATAGATGACATATAAGAGTTTCATATGAAATGTCCATTTCTATCCTTAATTTTGGTATATATATAAATTAAAACTCTAAACTAATATTTATTAATTTAAACTATAAATTATTTTTATAACTGTGTCAATTTTAGAAAAGTATTTTTTTTATAAGTGTATCAAATTTAGAAAAGTATTGCATGTGTGCCTTCAAATTTCAATTATATATTGACGATTTTTAAAGTTGGTAAGCCAAACATTGAACAATTAAATTTTACCGATCCATGTTGATAAGCTAAACACTCTCTATAATTATGTAGATTCTAAAACCATGTAATATTTATTTAGGGATTTTAGAAACTAAAAAGGAGTTTCAACACAAATATAATTTGTTAGAAAAGAATAAAAATATATTTCAATTTTTATAAAACATATGAATTAAAGATTGAAAATCTTTGTCAAAATGAGTTTAACATAGTGATATTTGGTATGATTTTCATGTTGGAAAAGCATGTGTGTCTTTTGGCCCAATTCAAAGTTACTCATATATTGTTGTCCCACATTGGAAAATTTGGAAGAAGCAAATGTTTTTAAAAAGTGCAGTACTACTATGGGAATACTAATTGTGTTGATGGTGATAGTATGACCTTGTCATCACACACATTGTCGTTCGGGTGGGTGGGATTGGGCAACTGTTCTTGTGTGAATAAGGATGTATTTTTTGATACTCATCCGAATAGTTTTTTTGTTCAATTCGGGCCACTTCTCCCGATCGTCCTGAATAGTAGGTCTTCTGCACTTCATGCCCTGTCCGTACTTCCCTCCGCGTCCTTCCTGTGACGAATTTTTAGATTTCAGTTGAGGAGGACTCCATTATAAATAGAGCCCTCCTCCATTTCATTTTTGTCATCAAAACAAATATTCTCTACCTTTCTCTCTAAATCGTCCTTTCTACCGATATACATAGTTCTGAGCAATTCTTCATCGTTTCTATTCCTATTTCCGGCGAGTGCACGTCAGGAATAGGGAGCTATGTTAACCTTGGGGAGCAACCGGCAGTGAGATTAGCACCACGGTCTGGTCGAATTTTGCTTTCAAGGTAGTGATTCATCACAACACAACAATTGATCTTGATCTTCATCATCGAATTATTTTTTACAACAGTTGAAAGTAAAATTTTACGATGTCGATCAAAAACAAAGTTCTACCTTGTCTAAACTGGAGCCACTCGACGGAACAAACTACCGATGTTGGTCCCATAAGTTATTGATCTTTTTTGAACAACTTGAAGTCGATTATGTTCTCACCGTCGAACCGCCAACCGATCCTCTAGCACCACCAATCGATCCTCCAGCACCCTCTGATCTAGAATCATCCACGGGATCCCTTGTCGTCACTGCTGATCAGGTAAAGAAAGCATATGCAATTGATCTTGAGAAGTACAAGAAGGACAACAAGACAGTTCGTGGACATCTGTTGAACCATATGTTGGATCCCATGTTTGACTTGTTTGTAATCCAAAAATTTTCCAAGGACATCTGGTGCATTCTGGAGTCTCGCTATGGTGGAGACGACGCTGGGAGGAAGAAGTACATTGTAGGAAAATGGCTGCAGTTTCAAATGACAGATGATAAGCCAGTTGTGGAACAGATACATGAGTATGAAAACCTTGTGGCCAATGTTCTATCTGAAGGTACGAAAATGTGTGAGATACTTCAAGCTAATGTTTTACTGGAAAAATTCCCTCCCTCCTGGAGTGACTACCGAAATCACTTGAAGCACAAGAAGAAAGTGTTTATAATGGAAAGAGAAGACACATACGTCTTAGACATGAAGCCGTGAAGGAAGGAACTATTTCTTTAGAATTTGTTTGATCTGAGAAAAACCTGGCTGATCCTTTAACCAATGGACTGTCTAGAAAAATGGTTCTAGATTCCTCAATAAACATGGGACTAAAGCCCTTCGGAGATCCATAGCACTTGATTTTGGGTGGTCTATTTAGACTTGATGGTCCATAGCCTCTTATTAGGTGGTCTGGTATGACAGACTTAATGGTCCATAGCCCATTTGTGCAGACAGTCATTTATAGACTAGATGGATATTACTAAAATCTTTATGTGATCTATAACTCTATGGATAATGGTGAAGTCTCCATAGCTCTTATTGGGTGGTTTGCTTTAGCAAACTTGATGGAGCATATAACATGATTGTGAAGGTGGGGCCCCCTTCTATGAAAGAGTTTAATGACCTCTTTCTAGAGCTTTCATGATGACCCAAGGTTCATTCTATGTGCATGGCCATAAAAGCACAAATTCATATTGCAGAAATGATGATCGAAACCAGGGATAGAGCGTGTTGTAAGGGTCTCAACCAGTGTTAAAGAAAGTTCAAGATCTAATTTTACTTTCTTTAACAAGGTTGTTGTCTTACTTCACTACGCATCAATTCAAATCTTCGGATATTGATGTCTAAGCTTAATATCCCATCCTCGCTCAGAACTATCTTTCTCTCTACTTTTATGTAACTTTGCCGCTACAGTCTTTTGTGGAGGATTGTTGGAAAAGCCTGTGGGCCTTTTGGCCCAATTCAAAGTTACTCATATATTGTTGTCCCGCATTGGAAAATTTGGAAGAAGCAAATGTGTTTAAATAGTGAAGTACTACTAGGTGAATACAATTTGTGTTGATGGTGATAGTATGACCCTGTCACCATACGCGTCGTCTGCCCGTCTGGTTGGATGGGCTTGGGCAACCATGCTTGTGCAAATAAGGAATGTATTTTTTGATACCCATCCGAATAGTTTTTTGGTTAGGCCTTTCGCACTTCATGTCGCGTCTGTACTTCCCTCCGCACCCTTCCTCTGACGAATTTTTAGATTTCAGTTGAGGAGGACTCCATTATAAATAGAGCCCTCTTCCATTTCATTTTTGTTGTCAAAACAAATCATCTCTACCTTTCTCTCTAAATCGTCCTTTCTACCGATATACATAGTTCTGAGCAATTCTTCATCGTTTCTATTTCTATTTTCGGCGATTGCACGTCAGGAATAGGGAGCTGTGTTAACCTTGGGGAGCAACCGGCAGTGAGATTAGCACCACGGTCTGGCCGAATTTTACTTTCAAGGCAATGATTCATCACGACGCAGCAATTGATCTTGATCGTCATCATCGAATTATTTTTTACAACAGTGAAAGGTTGGATCTTCTTTCTATACCATTGTTTAACTCTAGAAAATAGAAAATAAAAAAGAACCAAGTAATTTTGTTGAACCCAAAGATAGGTTGAGTCTTTTTTTTTATCTGCTTGGAAATTCAAAGGGATATTTAGGTATATAAACAGTAATTGCACTATGATCAATTTGAGAGAATAGCAAAACTGAAATTTTATAAGAAAAATCATCCTTGTCCTGAATTTTGATTAACCTAAAATCTCGTCTATTTCTCTTATTTATGAAGTCTCCACAATATCAGTACTAGAATTCATAGCACTGACCAACCACAATTTAGATGGCTTGCTATCTAATTTTTCAATTATTTTTAAGTTTTAATGTATTTGTGGACTTAGTCCAAGTACAGACTACGTTCTTCCTAAAACAATATATACAAACTATTGTAGGTCATGTAGATATCTTATTGCTAGCGCACTACAGAACTTTCATGAAACCCTCCATGACAATCTTCAATTACAACATAACTAATCATTTTTCTTTGTTTTTTTTTCTCCCATCTCTCTCAACAAATCATCTTTTCTCAAATATCAAAATAAAGTCTAATTTTTTTCCTTCGAATAATCATTTTATTTATTTCTTTCCATTTTCCTACCTTTTTCTATTTTTGCATTTTGATTTTTTAATGTTTTTTAATATAGTTGGAAAACCAAAATTCTAATGCAGAATTTTTTTTATCATAGTTCTTAAATTTTCCTAAAATATCTCTCAACAACGTGTTTTGGAATTAAATATTTGTAATTTTGTATAAGAAAAAACCCTTTAATTTATTGTGATTTTAGGGATTTGGTAATTTGTATTATTGGAATATTGTTAAAATTTAATCCATTTTTCCATTTTGTTGATTTCATGACCATTCCATTTTCCAACTTACGGAACAAATCTCACATTTTTGCCGACTTGAGTTGTTTTGCTGTAGAATTTAGGAGTGGAAACCGTTCGGTTCGGTTATGTTTGATGGCCAAACCGAATCGAACCAATTTATTCATTTAAATTAAACGGTTTGGTTTAGTTTCAATTCGATTTTGGTATTTTTAAAAATTAAAAATAATAATTTGGTTTGGTTTTAAATTCAATTTTATTCTTTAAATTAAGAATAGTTCGATTTGTTCCTTTTAAAATATATAAATATATAAATAAATATGCAATAGTTGATTTCGTATCAATTCGGTCTCAAATTTCTTTAAATTGGGTCGATCTGCATTGTTGGTTTTATTGAGTTTTCAGTTTGATTCGGTTTTAAAAAACAACGTGCTTTTTACGATTTGAATAACCATTTCTAGTAGAGCTTAACCTCAAGCATGACATAGGAAACAAGATTTCTAAAGTTCTAAGCTGTAATTAATTTTCTTTTTATGTTAATCATAACTTAATTTGGAAGATTTAGACGGTAATTATTTTTGTTCCCTGTCAATCAATCTCAATTTGGTTTCTTTAGGTTTGAAGTTCAAATGTGATTTCTGTGTTTTTTTAATGTTAAACGAATAGGGTTTAAGTGTTTATTATCACATTTTAGTTTTTTTAGGAGGTTTGTAAGGTATCTTAGTAAGTTGAATCAAATTTTATTTTCTTTAAATAAAATATATTTTAAATACAAGTGAAATCTAGGTTGTTACTATTTTAAAAATATATATGTATTTTTAGAACAAATTAATTGTAGATACTCTTTGTCGTATTTTTGCAATCTAATATATAATAATTAATTAAATTTAAAATTGATAGACTTGACAGATTTTATTACATTCTTAAATTTTTTAAAATATTGAAAGGTTGAAAGATGGTATTTAGGTTGTTACCCAAATAGCAAAACAAATTGCAAGTGAAGTGAAACAAGTGGGCTTTATTAATTTATATTCCTAAACCAATACCCATATCATCAGCCGAGAATAAGTTGAGTTAGCCATCAATTTACATTAAGCCCAACATTTGTGGTAAAGAGAAACACCTCAGCTTCCCTTTTATTTTGTTTTTCTTTGGGTTTTTTTAAGAATAATAATAAAAATACATATTTATAACAAAAAAAAAAAAAAACTATTGCAATGATGGGGCAGATTTTGCTTTTTTCTTTTTAAAAATATTTTAATATTTCTTTTATATGTGTGGTGAAAAGAGATGCACAAATATAGATGATACCTAAGATGCACCCAAGTATTACCTTTTACAAGTCTAGCAAAATGTCACAATTATTGATAGACTTTGATAGACTACTATTTGTGTTTATCAATACATAGATAACAATCTATCATGATTTATTGGTAATAGACTATAACATTTTTCTATATATTTATAAATATTTCAATTTATTTTATACACATATTTTGTTACATTTATGGTTTATTGCACACAAATATCGATTTAGAGCTTATAAATGTGTAAACTCAATAAAATGTTAAAGCTATCATGTCTATAATATGAGATGTATACTCTTAATTAAAAACGTATACACATATGTAGATGTCTGATTGTTAAAGTTAACATGTACTCTTAATTAAAAACGTCAAAAATTCAAATATTTCATTCTAAATTGTTGTTTAGGCTAAAAAAAATGTCGTAACTAGGTGTTTGCTAATTGCTATTAGTAATGTGCAACTTCAAAATTTTCACAAGTAATCACGTCATATCATATCATTTTAAATATGAATATTTATGGTACATAGATGTAAAAAATTCTTACAATTTTTTCTCGTAATTATAGGATATTTTAAGATATTTATCCTTCTTTTAAGAAAAGAACATAGAATTACTCAGGGCGTTAATTATCCATTGTGCACGTCACATTTTAGTGGACGTGACATTGAAATCATTCGTACTGTAATTGTCTTCACACACTAAAGCTCTTCCTTCTTCTCTTGTTTGTGCTTTTGCTAAACTAATCTAATACAATAGTGCTCTCGTACGCTATGTCATTTCTTCCCTTGTGTTCACACTTCTCAATGTTTTCTCACTCCCCCTCCTCTTCCTTTCTTTTTATTTGAGATAAATATTACTCATGAATCATTCTTCTCATTTAGGATCAATTTATGCCTTAAATTCTATATGTTCTTGTTGTAATTTTAGCTAAAAATCTACATTATTTATTGTAAAATAGATTACATTTGTGTATAATGAGTACAAAAGGTCTTAATTTAATAAGCAAATTTACTTCTTTTTTTTTAATTTGTTCTTATGGTATTAGAACATATCTAAATCTTAAACATATTTTCTTTTTCATGAACACATCACAGCATGTCCCCTCTACCAGCACCTCTTCACTAGTAAAGTCTTCAACAAAGATTCGTATATTAACGTTAGGACATATCTCCTAATTCTATCGCAAAAATAAGTAAAAAAAGAAAGAAAAATCAATAAAAGCTAAAAACACAAGAATTTACGTGAAAAACTCCCTAACTGAGAAAAACCACAAACTAAAAAAATACTACTATGCGAAAAATTATTATAAACACACACAATGTTTTTCACTTTCCGTTCCCAAATTACAAAACTACTCTCTTCAAAGTTTTTGATTACTCTGCACCATTTTTCACTCTCAAGTTAAAAATACAAAAGAAAATTAAGTTTGATTCAATACATAAAAACTTAAAAGTATGAAATTGAGACATTTGTAAACAAAAGAGTTAGAATTATTTGATAGGCTTGTAGTCACCCATCTTCCTACCAAATAACTGCGACATATTGTCCAACCCTACCATTTCTTCACCAATGTTTCACTTATTTAACATTTGCATTTTAGTACTTTAATTGGATTCAACCAAAGTATCAAGTCTCCTATGCAGAAAAAATACTCAAAATTTTCAAATAGATTAAAACAATTACCAATCAAATTATTCATGTATAATCTAAATCTATAACACATATTAATAACTAAAATTTTATAAAAACTCAAACTTTAAATATCAAAATTCAACATACCAACTTCATAATAATATGTATGAATTATAATATATCTATAAGTTATAATATATATTTTTTAATCATATTAAAAATTCGCATTAAGTTGAGTCAACCAAAATTTTAAAAAATGTAACCTGAATCCAATCCAATCGACATAAACATAAAAAATTCAACACAACTCAATCCAAAATGAAAACTAACCCAACTCAACTCTTACAAATTGAGTTGGATAGTCAAGGATTGTTTGAGTTGTACGTCCAGTTGTTTGGACACACCTACATAAAACTTTAAATTTAATATAATAGTTACATTATACAATAACAACAACATAACAATGTCAATGTTGATCTCCAAAAAAATGCTTCGAAGTATCCTATTGGGTTTAAAGATTGTGGATTTAAATATTACTAGTTCATTTGCACGCAATGCTTCAAAAATTTTGAGGCAAACCTTGTGGAATACTTAGGGCTCGTACTGAGCCAAAAATCTCTTTCTTAAAAGTCATAAATGACATTTTCCCTACAAAATATCAAATCTTCTCAAGAAAGTAGTCTAGTATGATCTTTTGTGTGTTTTGTAGGGTGCACGAGGAAACAGTACAACATCTCGTTGGAAGTGTTAAATTACCAAGGAGATTTTGTGTAGGTTAACTAATGTTGATATCCTTTGTGATGAGAGACGGTTTAATTTTGTTGGAGTTACCAAGGTCCTAGAGTTACCAACATCTCGCTTGTGTTAAAATGGTATTTCGGTTGCAATCGACAATTGTAGAGCTCATTAGTGACTCAATCAACAAATATATCCTTGACTTTCAGCTTAGGCACGAAGAGACAAAAGACAAAGGAACTGTGGAAACTCTTCGCTCTACTTCTTAGCCTACGAGGAGATGACACTCTCCAATAATGTCCTTCTAAAAGCTGATAATACTGATGTAAATTGGAGTTTGGTCACCAAACCAGACGGTTTAGGATGGGTACCTAGAGATTATTTGGGTTGTGTACTTCTTGTTGGTTGAAGTTCATTTCTCGTTGCTATAAGGTGAGGATTCTTGAAGCAATTATGACTGTATGTTTTGTACTTAAAAGTATTTTATCGCTCAATCTATCAAATATTTTAGTTAAATTTGATTGCTTGGAGGTAGTTAAACCGATGAATTATAAAACAATTGACATTTTTTTAAGTATGAAATGAAAATTGTCTCATTCTCTTAAGTTCATCACAACCATAATTCTTGGTGCACACAATAGTACACACAACTTTAGTCAATTGTATCCTAAGTGGTTGGCTGGATATGTCTAATGATGTAATATTGTAAATTGTTTCTTCTAAAAGAAACCAAGATAATAATAAATTAAAAAGAGGGAAATGGAGACTGTTGAGCTTGTGGGGAATTTACTCATCTTATCATTTGATGATTATTATTGAAAAAGAAAAAGAAAAAGGAAAGAGACGTTGGCTTGGCAATGGGTTCTATAGAATGAAAAAGGCCAAATGAGGAAGTTGCTCCGCAGCTACTGGTTGTACGTTAGGGACAAAAATGTAAATTACAATCCTTCTTCAATCTGAATGCAATAATTCGAGGTTGACGTCCACGTCGATGTGAGTGTCTATGTCTTCAAAATAATTAGGTATTGCTCACATGCCATTTCCACTTTGTGCAGACCAAGTCAATTGTACATTTGTTTTTTTCTCATTGGCTGCCGCAGCCGTGGACCACTTTATTTTTCCACCAACACGTGCCACCTCACTTTTCTAACTTTTGTCCTCCTTCCTCATCACTTCTATTCTTACCCTAACTCTATCATCTTCCTCTTCCCCTTTTGGATTTCACAATTCATCACATCAAATATTTCATAATCTTTTTATGTGCCAACATTATTTTCTCTTTAATACGAGATAAAATATGATAGTTAAAAGAGAAAATTTGGACACTTTTAACACATACATAAATGGTTTAGAAGAAATGTGAAAACTAGAAGGATTGGAGTCCAGTCATATGAACTACATACAAATTAACTATTTTAAAAGCACTTGACCAGGTGTATATGTATGTATTTATATATGCTATATTATATATATACATAGTTTGGTAGAATATAAAATATTTTGGATATATGTATCCCAAAAAGAAAAAATTAAAAAATGTTATGTAAAAGTGGGGCATATTGGGTACATGATGATTAAGACAATTGCAAACAAAGGAATGCGATACATGTTGACGTTGGGATGTCGACTGGTTTGACTCTAGTTACAAGTGGCAAGCTGATTGACCATACCTGAGTTAATCAAGTCCATTCGATTCAAATAAACTTTGCTATTACTTTTTATTATTTCTTTACCCAATATACCTTAATTTACGAACAATTTTAAAAATAGCAAATTTTACAAAATATTTACCAGTTATAGCAAATTCTATTCACTAATAGTCATTTATATGCTATAGTGATAGGAGACTATCATTGATAGAATCCAAAATTTTGTTATAGCTTATAAATATTTTAATTTTTTTTTTTGCTATTTTTAAAAATGTCCCTTAAACCAATTCCCACACTATTTTCTCTATTTTTTTTAGACAAGAGTAATTTATTTTCAGTTACGTTCTAATAAATAATAAATATTACATATGTTTTGTCTCAGTTAATTTTCATAAATATAATAAACTGATAAAATATTTACGGATCGTGTAACAAAATGAGAAAGTTCATGTTTGCCTTTCCAAGTTTTCTTTTGTTCTGCTTGTCCTTCCATATATTCGTCATTTATTTTAAAATATTTCATATTTGCCCTTCATTTTCATCGTTTTTTCTCTTCCTCTTCTACAATTTTTTTCTTTCCATCGTCTTTTTCTCTTCTTTTGTAATTTTTTTAAAATATTTCTGTTTGTCATTCCTTTCCATCTTATCAATTTCTCTTTTCTTTTTCATCACCTTTTTTTCTTCTTCTGCAAATTTTCTTTTATTTTTTTCAAATTGTTATTTGGTTCAAGATATATCTATTTTTTTTTAATTTGATACTGGATAGCCAAATCTAAACGATGATGTAGCAAACAATCTTAAACGATCGTGTACCAAATAATTTTTAAAAAATCGTTTAGATTTGGGTAACCAAATTTAAACAATTACCTAATATGAACGATCATCATGTACTAAATCTAAACGATCGTGTACCAAAAATCTTGAAAAAAATATTCTTTGAAAATTGATCAAATCTAAACACCAAATATAAATGATCAAGTACCAAAAAGTTTTGAAAAAAATTGTTTATATTTGACTACCCAAAGTTAACAATCGTGTACCACAAAAATCTTGAAAAAAATCGTTTAGATTTGGCTACCTAAATTTAAACTATTAAATCTAAACGGTATGAAAAATAATAGTCAAATTTAAACGACGATTGGGGTGCTAATAATTAATTAACAGACTTTTTTGGTATTTTTTTATTATGGACATGTACGTTTTTTTCGTTTTCAAAATTGTTCTGTACACTATAAATATTTTGACACTTTGTTATAGTTCTAAAAAGATCCCGTTTTGTCTCTCTCTAAAATTTATAGTACTTTTCTACATTTTTGCACTAATATTTTCATACGTAGTGGATTTTTTTAACTCTCCCAAACTCTTATTTTTGTTAGTACTTTTCTCTTCATGAATTCAATTGTATTGTATTAATTGAGTTTTTCAGAGGAAAATATTAATTAAGTTGAACACCTCTGTTGCGTGTATATAAAAAAATTAAGTAAATATACAAAATTCGAAAGGAATGAATTACAAATATAACGGTTAGATTCAAAATGTTAACATATATAAGAATGTTTTTTTTAAAAAAGTTGTAAATACAATAAAGTCAGTTAAATATGTCCATGACAGAAGTTTATCACAGATAGACTTTGTTATATTTACAATTTTTAAAAATGGTTGTTATACACTTAATTATTATCTCTAAAATTGCTGCACATTATAATTATCTAAATTCAAATCTAATAGAGCTATATTGTATAACTTTAAAGCTTGATAATCTAATTGAAATAAATACAAATAAACATAAAATTGTTCGGAAATTAACTTTTTTTACATGATAAAAAAAATGTTAGGGATCTAACTCAATCTTAACTTTTTAATTTTGTCTAAAAATTTCATTAATTAATGCTAATTAAAAAGATGTTAAATTAATTATCTCATATAACATTTATTTTAACTTTACATAAAATTGAGATTTGTTCTTGTTCCCCTATCTTTTTTTTATTTGTGCATAAAGATTGTCTGTTCTTACCATGAGCTGGGTTGTAGTAATTTGAAGGGGTTCAAATTAATATTTTTTGTCAAGTTATATCTCATGTTTGTTTCATATTATTTAACAACAATACGTGTACATGTTGTGTCTATGGATACAAATAAAGTTTAATCAAATGTCCATATTTTATCCCTGTAATCTTTTTATCCTTAAGTATTATTGACCCTCTAATAAACAATTTGCTTGTGGTTCTATCATATAAACTAAGCTCTTTCCAAACTAATGAAAAGGTATCGCCTTATTGGTCAAGTCTCGCAGTTGGCACTTAAGGGAACTAGTCATCTACTTATACTCTAACTAGAAAGAATTGAATTTCGTCATCTTGTAAAGTTATGTTCCTAGCTCTCCATTCGATCAAGTCTCTAAAATGATAGACTTATTGAGTTAGTTTCTTGAGTCACCCGCGCTCGTAAAAAACAAAGGACATAGGCCCTTACAGGCATGAGTTCATAATTCACTTAGGATTTAGATCGAGTTTTTTATGATATATTGTGTGAAATATTAATCTCTTCCATCAGTCACGTTACAAAGAGAGATTTATAATTTCTTGATCCATTTTATCCAAACTCATTGGATAAGATACTCACACTCACGTGTTTTCATATGAACAATTTTAATTGCATCGTTTGCAACCTTTACAAAATGAGTTGTATCTATATGGTTTAGAGGACGTTAGAGTTTAGGTCTTATGATTTATAATTATAATTTAGTACATATAGTTTGATAAAAGCTTCATAAATAGCCCATGTGATGAAGATTGTTTAAGAAAAATCTTAGAGTCTACATCTATATGAAGTTATAACAAACCATAGATTAAAGTTCAACTTTTAAACTTTTACAACTAGAGGGATTAACTCCTTACTTTATCTAAATTGAAGCGACCAAATATGTAATTTAATATTATTCATAAAACACTACAAAATATTGATTTAAATTTTTTAAAAAGAAATTGATACATCTAAATACATGGTAGCAAGACATTTTTTTTTAAAAATTTCAGATACGTGTATTCCCTTCCAGATACCTGAAGAGGATAAGTCAATCAATTTTTATATATATACACACATAATTTGAGATTAAATATTTAAAAAACTAAATGAAAAATAAAAATATAAAATTAAAAAAATGAAAAAAAATATACAGTAAAATCATATTTGTCTGTTCTTCTTGGTACATCCCCTCAAGGTTAACCTTCAAATCCTTTTCAGAAACTCAACATCCGGTGTATCTCAATTTCTTAAAACTTAACGAATTGTGGAGTTGAATCGTATAAGTGCTTCGTAAAGGGTGGGTTTGGAGTTTGGAGGCTGGAGGTACCTTAGACCCACGTAGAAATTTAACACCATATTTGAGTTCTTTTGCCAGTCGCTTTCTGCCCAACTACTCTTGTCCTATAGTTTACTGTTGTTTGGACACGACTCCTCAATTTGTTGCACTACAATCTCTCTAATAAAAAGTTTGCAAAAACTTCATTTCTTTCATTTCTTTTTAAAAAAATCCATTTATACTTTATATTTTAACTTAAAATTTTGAATTAAGATCTCTTGTCTTTACGTACGGATACGAATTAAGCTAAGTTCTTGTTTGTTAAAAATAACATCGATTAATATCTTATTGATTAAATAAAAAAATTTATAATTCTATTTCTTTTCAAAAATCTATCAATTTACTCCATTAATCACATTTTATTTGAAAATTTACCGCTATTTATATCTATAAAATTCCTAACTTTTCATAATTAAGTGTATTAATTTACATTTTGATATCACATTTATGAATTTATAATCAAAATTGATGTAATTATAATAAAATTATATGGATAGATAAAATCAAAACAATTATTTTATTAGGTTTATATAGAATTACGAATCTATCACATATTTATTATTATTATTATTATTTGTTGCTATTTGATTTGGTAGATAAGGTAGTGGTTCCCACATAATTCTCACTCACAATTAGTTTGAACACTCCCGATTGTGGATTTTGATCAAAGATTTTAAGATAAAACTCACAATTCATGGGTAAACAACAATGAAATGCTATCAATTAATGCTCACTATTTAGATTATCTTTCATTGATTGCATTTCACTTGGTAAATATGATCTTAGTTATAATTTTTAAGTCACTAATGCATCAATTTGAATTATTCTTATAACACTGACATTTTAAGAAATTTGCTCATGTATGCGAATTGATTCATGTATGATTTTCAGAGGTAATTACAATAAAAAAAGTTAAATTAATATTTGCTGGTGAAAATTGGTGTGTTTAGTTGACACAAATTATAAATTTTCATGTTATATTTTTTTCAAACAAAATCTAAAAAAGGACATTAATTAATCCGCCTAAGAAAGTGCAAGATTTAAATTATGTAACTATTACTTCACAGTTTAAGTTAGTACAATCTTTTAGGGATGGTTTGATATATAGAAATTAAGAATAACAATTGGTAAATGTTATTTGTGATACCCTTACTTAGTATACATGTGGTGATGCTAAATTTTGAGAAATAGAAAACACACCTAACTTTTACGTGACATTGATAAATTTATAACATAGGAAAGAAAGGTAAAAATTTAATTATATTATGATTAGAGTAGTAATAATATTATACCCTAATTAGCAAAATAATTAAATATGAAATAATAATTATCATAAACTATCTCTCAAATATTTATAATTAAATTATTGTTTATTTATTAATAAATGTTTATCAATACATTTGGTTGTTTAATTAATTAATAAGTTGAAAACGATCATAATTTGGGCTAGTGAAATTGATCATTTTTCCCACACAATCATAAACATAATCATCTTTCATTGTAAATTCTTAAATTAAATCGGTTGTCCATCATATTAGTTAGAGTATTATATATAAGAAAAAGATGGAGTACCTTCGTTGTTTCTCTCTCCAATTATGAGAACTTTATAATTATAAAAAAGTTTTTTAGTCAACCAACATCAATGTCTTCCATGTAATTATTGATAAGCTTTAACTACAATTAAATCCTTTTTTTTAATAGATATAAATAAAACGACATTAAACACGTACTGATAATTATAAATATAATAATTAGATTCAAAATAATTAAGTATATAATAATATTTTAAAAATTTGTAAATATAATAAAATGTGTCAAAGTCTATTACTAATAGATCATGTTGCAAATATTGGTCAGAGTTTATCAACAATATAAATCTATCACTAATAGATTTCGTTATATTTATAATTTTTTAAAAATGTTGTCATATACTTAATTATTATTTCTAAAATTGCAACTAATTATAATTACACCGTTCGGATTCCATGAGATTTCAAACATTTAATATTTCTATTTGTTTTATAGACTTTTATTTTTTAAAATAAAAAATATTATTATCTAGAGAACGTGACATTAGTTTTTTCATAACACATGAAAGTGTGAAATTCTTATATAAATTATTATTGTTAATTATTAATTGAAGAATTTTAAAAATAACAAATTTTACAAAATATTTACAATCTATAGCAAAATTTTAAAATTCTATCACTAATAGTCACTGATATGCTATAGTGATAGAAATCTATCAATAATTATTATTGATAAAATCCAAAAATTTTTATAGCTTGTAAATATTTTAATTTATTTTTACTATTTTAAAAAATGTCTCTTATTAATATTCTAATTAATTTTTATTAATTTAATTACTTTCAGTAATTAATTTAATTATGTTTAGGTAAGAGGTATTTTTTTATTGACTAAGTAACTCATTAACATAACAATAAATTATTCTATGTCAAATTTAATTGATCTTTACTATTTAGTTAAGTAATTAATTAGTTTTATTTTTTTTATTAATTATGGAATAGAACACAAATATTTAAGTTTCAGATATCAATTATCGTGCACATCCGAAACATTAATTATGCCAGACATTTAAAGCTCAAACATTTGAATATCATATATTTAATATTTATTATCATGAAACAATATATGTGATTCAACCGCCCTTAAGGAAAAAGGGTAAAAAGAATCGACAAAATATTTAACCACTACAAAATATGGTTAATTTTCATAAATATAAACAAATAGTTAAAATATTTACGGCGTGGGTAACAAAATGAAAATGCCCATTAAGCTGGCCATTCTTTTAAAATATTTCAGATTTGTCTTTCATTTTTATCGTTTTTCTTTTCTTCATCTTCCAATTTTTTTTCTTCCCATCGTCTTTCTTCTCTTCTTCTATCATTTTTATTTCTTCTTCTTCAATTTTTCTTTTATTTTTTTTCAAACGAATATTTGGTTTCGATTGTGTATCAAATAAAAGATCTATTTTTAATTTTTTTTTTTCAAACAATTGATTGTCTACCAAATATAAAAGATTTTGAAAAAAAAAATGTATTTAAACTACCAAATAATCCTTAAAAAATCGTTTAGATTTATGTAGCCCAAATTTAAACGATTAAATCTAAACGATCGTGTACCAAAAAAATCTTGAAAAGAAATCGTTTAAATGATCGTGTAACAAGTACTAAAAAAATCGTTTAGATTTGGCTACCCAAATTTAAACGATTAAATCTAAACAATGTTGTATAAAAAAACTAAATTCCAAACGTGTACCAAATAATCTTGCAAAAAAATCGTTCTAAATCTAAATGATCGTTTTCTAAATATATTATGTCATGAATGCCAATTAATCATGATGAATTTTTTGTATTTTTTCTATTGTGGACTACTTTTTTCGTTTTTGAAATTGGTAAATATTTTAGTGATTTATTATTATTTTTATTAAAGACCCCTGAAATATTGTGTGTAAATCATTATTAAAACAAATATTTTTTTGATTTATTATCATATTTGAAAAAACTTTTTAATGGAAAAATTATAAAAGATATCATGTACTTTGGGTAAAATAATTATGAATTTTTAAAAAATATTCTCAAGCTTTCAAAAAAAATAAAAAATTAAAAAAAAAAAAAAAAAAAAATTTAAAACCCGGGTTTACATAAAAAAAAATTTAAGTTTTTTTTTTAAAAAAAAAAAAAAGATTTTTACCCCTGGTTTTACATGAAAATTTGTTAAGTGTTTTGCTTCACTAATATCCTTCAGCTTTTAAAACTTTTACAAAGACCTTTCATCTTAATTTTGGATATATGAATACAAATTATTATATCTCATCTTAAATATACTTACAAATTTTCAAAAAGTCAAATGAGTGCATTATAAAGAAAAAGTTTTTTCTTAAAAATGTATTTACTAGTTATCTACACCTCACTGCCTCCTTATTTAATTTCCTCTCTTTCATGCCTAAAAAGATAATAATAAAATGAGAAATTGTATCAGATGACAAATTTTTTTAGAAAAAAACAGATCATAGCATCTTTTTTGCATATTACGAATATGGCAAATATAACAAGTAATTAACCGTATCAAGGGCTATCAGAGAGTTATCTGCTTTTAAAATTGTTACTTTTGCAATTTAGAAAATGCAGTGATATATGTTCTATTATTATAAACTGTTTTGCTATTTTTTGCAAGTGTCCATAATAAAACCACTAAATCGCAAGAGTTAAAAGAGGCTATACAATATAAGAAATGAATTATTATAGTTTTTATAGTTGAGTTATAATAGTTTGTGTTTAGGGTGTAGATTGTTTTAATTTTAGGTTATAATAGTATGTGTTTGTGGTATAAATTATTTTAGTTTAAGAATGAAATAGTAAATAGTAGCAACTAATATAAAAAATGATGAATGTCAAATAGCAAATATTAAATACAGTAGCAAATTGAGAGTTTTGAAATAGTGTTTACTTTAGCTAATTAGAGATTTTTATATATTATTTGTTGTAGCTAGAATTGGTTATCATAGTTTTGTATAATTTTTCCCCAAACGACCCCTATGTTAATATAAAAATTGTTGCAAGAATCTAAATAGTATAATTTGCTTTGGAATTATTCATTCCACCTCAAAACAACATACAATAAATCTACAACAAAATGTAATTTTGATCTTTGAGATTTGAGTTTAATATCAATTTGGTCAATAAAGTTTTAAAATAACATTTTAGTCTCTAAAATTTGAAAAATGCTTATAAATCTACATGTACGTACACTCATGGTTAAAAATTCCAAAACTTAAAAATGTAATTTCTCCCGTTTTAAAAAATATAATACACAATTTCTCTTTTCATTAAAGGAGAATCAAATCAACGAATGAGTTATATTATTGCAACAAAGTACTTAAGTGCATAGGTTATGAGTTTTTTTAAGAACTTTTTTTAAAAATAGAAAAATTGATAAAATATTTACGCTTCATATAAAACAAAACCACATAATTAATTATATTTGATTTTTTTTTATGAAATGTAAATATTTTATATATCATTCAAATACTCTATAAAATAGGATGATTAATCTTAGTTAAATAGTTTTAGCATGCAACTCAATTCATGCAGTAACACTTGTCACAAAGTAACAAATAGTAGGGGTGAATTTATTAAGGGGTCAAGGGACACGTCCTTCCTCACATTCTCGGTTTTTGTATTTTAATATTAGTTTTGAAGTGTTAAATTATAATATATATTAAATTTAGTTTCATTTTGTTTAAATTTTGCTTTTGCAATAGTGGTTGTGAGTTTAAATCTTGTCTACTACAATTATTTTTATAAAGAGGTTTTATTCCAAACATCAATAATTTTCTTTTCTCAAATATCAATAATTTTCAAAATAGATTTTATTTAAAATATCAATAATTTTCTTTTTTCAAATATCAAATTTTTTTCTAAATTTCAATGATTTCCTAAAAAGAACATATCAAATTTCTTTCTAAATTTCAATGATTTTCTAAAAGAAAGATAATTTGATTTTTCTTCCTAAATTTTAATGATTTTCTAAAAAGAAGATAATTTGATTTTTCTTCCTAAATTTTAATGATTTCCAAACTTCCACTCACAACAATATTCCATGAAAATGGTATTATTTTTTTTTCTTTTTTTTTTTTTATGCAAATTTTAAATTCACATACTTACATTATATAAAATCATGTGAAAATTACTGGTATTTCTTTATTGCTACAAATGTAGTGACTGTTATTGGAGTATCAGTGAAACGTCGAGATATTTTTTTTAAACATTTTTTAGTGTGTTTATTATATAGTGCCTGATGCCCCCCTAAATAAAATTTCTAGATCCGCCACTGACAAAGAGGTACATATATTGCAAGCTTCAATTTCAAACAAGACCGATTGAATCGATAATACTTGTACAGTAACATTGGGAAGACCCTATATTCCAATTCAGCCTTGGATAGAGAGACAACTTTTTTGCTTGGAAGAGCACCACAAGATTAAACTCGAGCCTAAGAACCATATTAACCCATTGATATTTCATTGATCATTAGGTAATTTGCATCAATATATAATAAGTTAAAGCCGAAACAGGGGACTTCAATAACAAAATTCGAAGATGATTAGTGCCTTTTAAGTAACGTAATACTTATTTAGCAGTTTTAAGGTGCACAGATGTGGGAGCATGCATAAATTGGCAGAGTTTATTAATTAACATAGAAGCTGTTATCAGAACGAGTGAGTATACAATACTGAAGAGCACCCACTAAACTTCTAATACGAAAACTCCAACTGTTGGAATTATAAACTTGTTTACGATGAGAACTCCTAATTCTCAATCATTAAAACATCTAAATCAATATGACACGACGTTGTGAGATACATATGTACTTTGTTGATCATTGCAAATGAGATTGTGATTAACATATGGTAAACGTATTTAAAGAGTTATTTTGTTATAGAATTAAAATAACAACAATCTTCTCCCTACAAGAAAAAACAAAAAAGAATAACGACCAAAGAATTTTCAATTCTTAAAAAGAGTTTGCGTATTAATATGATATTTCCTTGAATAATTTCACAACGCAACAAAATTGAAGTAGGAATTGTAATAGCCATTATGATTTAGGTAGAGTACTTAAGATGGCATTTGAAAACATCTTGAAACTATTTTGTAAGAATAGAGTTTTTTGTTTTCCTCAAAATTTATTTATTTAGTTTGTGTTTCTTGAAAAACAATAAATGAAGAAGTAAAATTTGTTGAAGTTGTGATTATTTAAAATTATCATATCATTTACTTGAGATAAAAACTCATCAATATTTTTTAAACATGTAGATGATACTGGTAACGGAAACATGATGGACCATTGTTTTATTGCTATAATATCTCTAACAATTTAACTTATAAGTATTTGGAGACTTTTTAGATGTAGAAAAATGAATCAAACTATTTACAAATTATACCAAATTTTTTTATATTGATTACATGCTCTATGAAGTTTATTAGAAACTTATAAAAGTCTATCATTGATTCTATAGTGATAGAAACTGATACATGTCTATCATTTAAACTATCAATGATAAAAGTTTATCATTGTTTTTTTTTTCCTACTCTTGTAAATAGTTTGACATTTAAGCTTTTTCTCTTCGTCTTCGTACTTCGCCTTGTAATTTTCCTTTTCTCTAATCGATAGGACTCTAATACGACACCAATATTTTCTATTGTATTTCTATTAACTATTGCATTTCAATATGTTTGATGTTGTTCTTTATATTATGTTTTTGTAATATTATCATCAACTTGATCTTTTATGTTTTGTCAGTGGGGTACTTTAGTATTTTAATGAAAAATCTATACATTGCCTACTCCTTTTCTATACTATATATAAAGACGTGTATTCTTATATCATATTTTAACTATAAATTGACATATTGTGGTAAACCCAATGTGTGTATGTTTTTTTTACAACATGAGTAATTTTAAAAAGTATATCTATTATCCATAACGATCTCCATATAAATATTTGTTTATATTAAGCGTTTAAAATAATTGTTTTTACCAAAGCTGTGTTTCAAGCAAACCGTATTTAAACTTAATCCTAACCTACACAGTCACAAGGATGATATTGATGATGATGCTGAAATGGTGTCCAAAACTTTGTTTGGATTCTTGCTGGGTGGAGTTTCTTTCCGTCCACTTCTGAAAAAGGACAAATCAAACAAAGTTAAAAGGTAAGGTTTGAATATGATGGGAGCAGCTTCAATTGTTTAACAATGGCATCTTGTCTCTCTTTTATTACATTTACTGTTGTCATGAGTTTAATGAGTCCTTTTTCCATTATGATTCTCTGAAAAAATCTCTACCCCAAAGTTTTTTTAGCGCAAAGATCACAAAATTTGCTGAAAAACCAACTACCTGTTCTTTATTGTTGTTGATCTTCGGCGTCTTTCACTTTCTTGGTCATTTAGTACCCTGTTCTTCACCTTTCTATCTCTCTCTGTCTCCGTCTCTGTGCGTGTGTTTAATGGGCAAGATTTACGAGTAATGCTGTGAATCTGAATAAAATACACCTAGTGGAAGTGAAGTATATTATTGTTTCATTATTTTTTCTGTAGGTGATTTTGGGTTTGCATTTAATGGCGGTTCAGTGTAAGACGTAGAATCATCGCTCGTGATTGGAGGTGATATTTAATACAGCGTTAAATTGGCCAACTCTTACTTGAAGTTGCTCAAATTTGTTTTCTACTGGTGTTCTTGGATCCTCGAAGAAGATGGAGTTGCGAATTTAATTTCAAAACCCACTGTGAGTTTCTTGTTTTCTTCTGCGTTATCAGACGGCGATGGAAGTTCAAGCTCACCGGCGGTATCTGCTACTTGTAGTCGTATTGTTGTTAATTCAGTTTGGTTTAGGTCAGAAGGAGTGGTTGAACTCCAGTACAGAGTGGACGGCGTTACTCTATCTCAGGTCATCGTTAGGGTTAAGAAGCAGAGATTGGCCAATAAAAGCCAACCCCTGTTCCGATTGGAGTGGAGTTAAGTGCAAAGGTGGTCGAGTTGTTGGGATCACTGTGTCGGGTCTGAGGAGAACTCGGATTGGACAGGTCAGCCCTCGTTTCGCCGTCGATGCGCTAGCTAATTTTACCTCCTTGGTTTCGTTCAATGCCTCTGGGTTTTTGCTTCCTGGGTCCATTCCGGACTGGTTTGGTCAGTCTCTCGTTGAGCTTCAAGTGCTTGATCTACGCTCCTCTTCGATTGTTGGCTCAATTCCTTCCTCTATTGGCAATTTAAGTAAGCTTACTGATCTTTATTTGTCTGGTAATAGTCTTACTGGGATTATGCCTTCGGCTTTAGGACTGTTATCTCAACTATCTGTTCTTGATGTCTCGAGAAATCTGCTTACTGGGTCAATACCTCCATTTCTTTCATCACTTAACAATCTCAGACGGCTTGAACTTGCCTCGAATTTTTTGTCTGGACCTATCCCACCCAGTATAAGCACTCTTAAGAAACTGCAATTGTTGGATCTTTCGGACAATAGTTTAACGTCCTCCGTACCAAGTGAATTGGGTAACCTATCAGAACTACTAGTGCTTGATCTCAGTAATAATTCACTGACGGGTGCGCTCCCTGTGGATTTGAGGGGGTTGAGGAATTTGGAAAAGATGAATATTGGAGATAATGGCTTAGAGGGTCCTTTGCCGGTTGATTTGTTTCGAAGCCTTGCTCAGTTGGAAATTTTGGTTTTGAGAGGAAATAAACTTGATGGCCGTCTGAATCATGACTTGTTATCACACCCCAAATTGAAGTTTCTTGATGTATCCAACAACAATTTTACGGGTTTCTTGCCAAGTTTTGTGCTAAACAGTGTGGTTGTATTCAACTTCTCAAATAATGTTCTTTATGGTCATTTAAATCTACCGCTTGAATTGCATGGGTCAATCGATTTATCTGGAAATTATTTCCAGGGAGTCGTAGTCAACAAGTGTCCTGATGCTATCCTCCGTGGAAACTGTCTGGATATGGAGCCAGATCAAAGAAATTTTGAGGCTTGTAGCCTCTTCTACTCTGAAAGAACCTTAACTTTTGAAGGTTTTAAAAATGGAAATCCAGACGAAATGAAGCGTGGTCATGTTAGAAACAGTCGCTTAAAGTTCATAATGGTAGGACTATTTGGTGGGTTGGGCTTTGTTGTTATTTTTGTGCTTATCTTCGTAGTGCTCTTGAAATTTTGTGGTAAAGGTGAAGCAAATAAAAGAGGAAAAGCAAATGTAGGTCCTGTTCCAGATGGAGACAGCCCTTCACTTCTAAAGGATCCAGTCTACTTTGCTGGTCTGGGAGATTCATTTACTTATGAGCAGATGCTCCACAGTACTGGAAATTTCAGCGAAGACAATCTCATAAAACATGGTCACTCTGGAGATCTCTATAAAGGGTTCCTGGCGGGTGGCCTTCCTGTAGTGGTTAAAAAGGTAAATATGCAGTATTTGAAGAATGAAATGTACTCTCTGGAACTAGACTTTTTCAGCAAAGTATCGCATATGAGACTTGTTCCATTCCTGGGGCACTGCTTTGAGCGCGAGGATGAGAAGCTCTTGGTGTACAAATGTATGCCAAATGGGGACTTGGCTAATTGCTTGCATAACATTTCCTGTTCAGAAGATGACAACGTGCAGTCCCTTGATTGGATTATCAGATTGAAAATAGCAATAGGAGCTGCTGAGGTCCTATCTTACCTGCATCATGAGTGTAACCCTCCTGTCGTCCACAGGTATCGGTCACAAACTTTCTTTGTGGTACTATAATATCAAAATTTTAAGTGGAGATATTTACTCGTAAAATGTTAGTTTCTTATTTGATGAAATTAATTGTGCACATAAAGTATTTAGACGTTGTGGCCATTATCTCAAGGGCTGTTACCTTTAAAAATAGTCAGGTAGATTCACTCTATGCTTATGCTTTTCAATTGACTTGACAGAAGTACCATATGGTCTCCAGTTTATACTGTGTACAAACAATGTATTAACTTTTCTTTTATTAAATATTTGAAGGGATGTTCAAGCAAGCAGTATCCTCCTCGATGACAAATTTGAAGTGCGTCTTGGAAGCTTGAGTGAGGCATGTGTTCTAGATGGGGATCAGCATCAAAATGTCTTCACGAGATTGCGGAGAAAGCCACAGTACGTATCTTAAGTAGTATTTATAGAATTATAAATAAGCTATTCTTTATTGAAAAGAAATATCCCTATAATAAACTTCCTGTTTTGCTGTTCAGCCAACTATTTGTCTTACTATGCATGAACAAGCAAGATCCTTTTTAGTGAGTGTAAGTGGTTAACATTAACTTTTGTTTAGGCGAAGAGATGTAGTTTTTAACATCTATGAGCTTGTCGTGTGGCTATTGTTATTACATAATGTTGCCAGTCGCTCTTTGTGTAGACATGCAGACATCAGTACATGATTTGCATGCATATGGATTGGGAATGTAGTCTTTTATGTCCTATTGTACAGCACTACAGAAATATTACTTAAAAATATTTGGCTGTCAAAGACTACTTTTTTTTAATAATAAAATAACAATAATTAATCATGTAACAGACAATACCCTGTTTATGATTTCGTCACGTGTCTAATAAGTGGTGTTATGTCTGGAGTCATTAATCTTCGTAGATGTTACAAAGAATCGTCACAGTTGCATACTATACTACCTTTGGTTGATATTAAAAGTATCCTTCTACAACTAACATAAATTTCTGTTTGTTGAAACTTTTATTTTTATCTTTGACTCCGAATTGTTTTGATGATTTGCCTAATTATACTTGTTAATCTATGTAAAGATCATTTTCTTGAGGCTTGCAGCTTAACTTATTTTGTTTGTTATTTAATCAAAATTCTAATGTCTTCTTCTTGATTCTCTTGTGCAGAAGCTCTGAACAATGCTCTTCTGGTGCGTATTTCTTCTAAGATCTGAGATCTCTCTTTTTGAAGTATACTTTCTATCTAATAGCTAAGTGTAAGATAAATATCTATAACCTGAAGACTGAAGTCAACCTTACACTAACGAATTATTAACCAGAATTTGAATCCTTTACCATCTTGATAAACAGTACTTCATTTTAAACATATCTAACTGAAGAAGAAGAAAAATGACTTTAATGGCTACAGCAGACTTTCGCCAAGGTCTTTTGCTGGTCTAATTTGGTGGGTTAAAGGCTGCTTGATATAAATACTTAGTATTAGAACTATAGGCAAAACGAACTATTGGTTAGTCAATGTCCTCTATTTTTCAACTGAATGATTTTCTATTTCCTCTGTTGGGTTCTGGAAGTATGATTTACCAGTTTGTTGTGTATACAGGCCCCTCACCAGCATCAAGTTCGCAAGACATTTACTGTTTTGGTAAAGTGTTATTAGAACTCGTAACGGGAAAGCTTGGTATCAGCAAAGCAGAAGATTCGACAACAAAGGAGTGGTTGGAACACACCTTATCTAACATAAGTATCCATGACAAGGAACTCGTAACAAAGATAGTCGATCCATCGTTAATGATAGACGACGATCTTTTGGAAGAGGTTTGGGCAATGTCAATCATTGCCAAGTCGTGCCTAAACCCCAAACCATCTAGACGACCCCTCATGAGATACATCCTTAAAGCATTGGAAAATCCATTGAAAGTAGTTAGGGAAGAAAGCTCGAGCTCCGGCAGGTTGCGCACAACTTCATCAAGAAGATCTTGGAGTGCTGCTTTTCATGGTAGCTGGAGACACAGCTCATCAGATGTAAATAGAGAAAGTGGCAGTGGTTCTAAACAAGGAGGAAGAATAAGCTCCCATGGCAGCTGTGGATATGATTTCTCGTCTTCAAATAAAAGGCTATCCAATGAAATAGTCCCCGAACCAGAAGAATTTCGAGACGTTGAGAACTAAGGTTGAACATCTGCACCAACTTTTAAGGCTTCTGTATTGATGCCGAGCCAAGAACAGGCTCCATTTTGAACATAATTGCTACACATCAGATAAAATGTGAACATTACTGAAAGGAGAAGGCTGCTGCTCCAAAACAGACCTCCTAGGTTAAGAAGGTGAAGCTTAAATTCTCCTACAATGGAATTGATTGCTTTTTAATGGAGTTGAAATGGCTGGAAATTTCGTTGGAAGGTATGGAGCAAAATGCTTCGGCTGACTACCATTTGGTTTCTTGTGTCAATAAAAAAATAAAATAAATGGAAATCTAGAAAGTAGGAACTTGAGATTGTAACTACAGATTACTATTGTTATCAAAGACAGACACTACTGATATCATGAAATTTATTGGTAATGATTTTGGAATTGTTTTGAGGGAAGAAATTTTATGAACCAACTCTTAATATTTTGAGTTAGATTGATAATTTAATTGGTATTGTAAGGGAGAAGTTTTGAGTTCAAACTCTAGTAAAATTCTTTCTTTAAATTTTGAAGTTAAAATCGCTATATTTGTAAAGAACAAAGAAACAAGGCACTTTACAAAGAATGGTATATAGAAACTATTACATGGATTTATTTACAACAATTTTGTAATTTTAAGTAGTTAACATTGTTATTTTTTCTTTGTTGGAGAGTTAAAACATTTGTATTGAAGTGGTATATTTATAAGATTGTGATTTAAATTATTAAGAAATTAAACGAAAAAAGAAGAAAAAAGACAACTGTATAAGGTGAAGGTTGATGAAAATATCCAAAGGCAATGGCAATCAACGAATTTTTAGTCCACTATCATTTATTATTATTTATTTGAGAAGCGTGACAATTTGAATTAGCGGAAGAAGGAAGGAAGGAAGGATTTGGAAACTTGTAAGTGGGACCCAAAGAATGAGTGGACCACCACCAGGCACGAACCTCCCAAACTTATCCTATGATCGTACGGTGTAAAATGAGTAGTACAAAAGCGCGTGTTGTGAATCGCGAGTCAGTAGTGTGTTTTCTCTTTCACTCATTCATGTGTTTGGTTTTGGTGTGCGAACTGCGACGGAAAAAGGCGAATTTCTGTAGAAGAACCAAATATATTCTGTCAGTGCCAGTCTGCGATTCCCGCCGATTATCGAGGAAAATTCCTCTCCCCAAAACCGTTTGCACTCTAATAAGCGAAAGCGACCGCTGTGGCGGAGGCTGCGGCTGCTACTGCTGCCAATCATCTTCTTCCCTCATACTGAGAGGGAGGATAAAGTTGTTGTAGGCGAAAAAGCGCGGGGGATAACCTTCTGTGGCTCTGAATTTACTCCTTCAGAGAGACAGAGATGGCGGAAGATGTTCGGTGTTGTGAGTCGAAGTTCTTTTTGTTTCTGTTGATAATCGCAGGATTGGTGGCCTTTGCTGGACTCATGGCTGGCCTCACTTTGGGTCTCATGTCTCTCGGCCTTGTTGACCTGGAAGTTTTGATAAAGTCCGGCCGCCCTCAGGATCGAAAACACGCCGGTAATCCCTCTCACTACTCGCAACTCTTGAAATTCATTTCTGAACCTACTTGAATCCTGATGATCTTAGGGGGCTTATTTATGGAGGGCCTGTACTATTGAAAATTATGCAATTCTGTGGGAATTTGGTAGTTATGTTTGCGTGTATTGAACTGAGAGGACTTTGTTTGATTGATTGGGGGAGTTTTAGAAGATTGAGCTGAACGTTTTGTGCCTGTGGAATCATGTGAATTGTGAAGTAACGATGTTATCGTTCTTTGGCAGCTAAGATATTACCAGTGGTAAAGAATCAGCATCTTCTACTTTGCACGCTTTTGATTGGTAACTCTTTGGCAATGGAGGTAACCGTGTAGTCTATATTAATGTTTGCACATTGCTGTTTATGGAGCTTACATAGCTTGCTAATTGAGCTTAATGATGTTGTATGTGTCCCTGGTAGGCTCTTCCGATATTCTTGGATATGATTGTACCTCCTTGGGCAGCTGTCCTTGTATCGGTTACACTTATTCTCATGTTTGGAGAGGTAATTTTGATCAGACCAAAGTGAGAATAAGTTTTTCTGTTGGATGTTATTCAGTTTATGTGACATATACTTGACTGCAGATATTGCCGCAAGCAATTTGTACTCGTTATGGGTTGAAAGTTGGAGCAATAATGGCACCTCTTGTTCGAATTCTTCTCATGGTTTTCTTTCCTATTTCTTATCCAATCAGTAAGGTAAAACTAATGGGAGTTGATCATTCCCTTTAACTCTTCTTAGTACTAAGCTGGGAAATGAAAATAGAAGACTCTAGTCTGAGACTGATAAGATAAGATAATAGATCATCATCCCATATTTACGAGATATTTTGGAAGCTGGTTTCAATATCTTATTTAGCTGGAGGTAAGCAATAATGTTTACTGAGTCAAGCTTTTAATTTGTTTTATATTTTCCTTTTTAAAATTCAGGTTCTTGATTGGATGTTGGGTAAAGGGCACGCTGTGCTCTTAAGGAGAGCAGAGCTCAAGACATTTGTGAACTTTCATGGGAATGAGGTTTGTCAATCAACTTGGGCACGTACTCATGGAAAATCATTTGCATTAATTAATATGCTAGGATCTTAGTGTTCCAAAGGAACACTATCCTTATTTTGTGGCTCTGATTTTTCCTCGCTCCAGTCACCATTATCTGATGAATGCATAATATTTATCTTGTCTTAGGCGGGAAAAGGTGGAGATTTAACTCACGATGAGACTACTATTATTGCTGGGGCACTTGAATTGACTGAAAAGACAGCAAAAGATGCCATGACATCAATATCAAATGCATTTTCCCTTGACCTGGATGCAACTCTTGATTTGTGGGTTTCTTTTTTGTTTTTTCTCCCCTCAAAATTTTCCAATCTTGCGTCTTTCAAACATGATTTGCACGTTCCTTCTTTTCTCTAAAGTTTCTTCTTTTATATGGGCAGGGAGACACTCAATGCTATCATGACGAAAGGCCATAGTAGAGTTCCTGTTTATTCTGGAGATCCAAAAAATATAATTGGACTAGTTTTGGTAATCCACTTGGATCGTCCATTCCTATGACTAACAATACCATTACTTGATATGTTGAAACGAATCGTCGTTCTTGCTCTCTGTTGTGCCACCCTCTGATGTAGTGTAAAATAATGGGAGCTAAGAATGAAATTCAGAAACAGCTAAGAGGGATTTCTCAGGCCCCTCTTGCTTGGTTTTAAAAATCAGTGAACTTAACATGCAAAACTGAAGTACCCTGCATACCACCCTAAACCAAAGGTTACACTAATGTAGAACTGTCTCTCTGCTACACTTTTGGACAAAGGAGTTTTAAGAATGTGGGCTGAACTGTCAGGGTGCCAGCTCATGAACAGGAAAACAGAGGGTCTTGGCCAAGCTGTATTGTTTCTAATTAAAAATTGTGACATACAAACTAAGTAGAAAGCCTAATTGGGCAGACGTTACACATTTAAATGGTACACCTCTAATCTATGGGTTGCTCTGCAATCTGTTTATTGGAGTGAGTGAAAGTTGATGAAATTATTGCTCTTTTTTATTATTCAATTATTTAGTTTTCATTCCTGATGAGCATCTTTGTTTCGTTTTGTGTGTTCATTATTGTGCCAATGATAGCTGGGCTTGAGATATGTTCAGTGGGATGCCGTATCTGCTTATTTGTTCTATCTTGATAATTATGCAGGTTAAAAATCTATTGACTGTTGATCCAGAAGATAGAGTTTCCCTTAAAAAAATGATTATTAGAAAAATTCCACGGTAAGAGCATGTTCATTGCTTTTATTCTTATGCTTTCAGATTAAACGACCCAATGTCAGTTTTGGACTTCCTGTAAAATAAGCTCCATTAGTTTTTCTTCCTCAACTACTACAGGGTTTCTGAAGACATGCCTCTTTATGACATTTTAAATGAATTTCAAAAGGGCCATAGTCACATTGCTGTGGTATTCAAGAAACATGGTCACCAATCTGAAACATTGCCGAAAAAAGGTGAAGATGTGAACTAGATAAATTAAGAAAGTAAATGTATACAAATAGATTACTCCGTTATCTTTGGGTAGGAGGGTTTAGGATCACGTCAATTTTATAATTGTTGTGTATGCTTTCTATCTATTAGTCCCTCACAATTAAAAATAATATATTTCACCCAAATCTGTTTAGGATCTGCACATTACTCAGCTTCATTTAGCTCCTCGTCACATTTTAATGCTTCTCTCTGTTTGATTCTTTGATACTCTATAGATCCACCAATTATTGGGGATTCACATTAAATGCTCTTAGTTGTGACGTTTTCACTGTGAATAGATCATTTCCATTTGTTACTTTTGTGACGTTTCCTTTTCCTGTCTGTTTCATTTTCAGACAATGGTGTTAACTCTGGTGGTGCTGCTGCTACTCAAAATATAGGGATGAAAATGGAATCAGTCGATGCTCAAACAGTAGCTGAAAAGGCTGGTGGCCAACAGAAAAGTCCACCAGCTACTCCTGCTTTTAAGAAACGACACAGAGGTTGTTCATTCTGTATTTTAGATGTTGAAAATGCACCTCTTCCTGTCTTTCCACTTGTTGAAGAGGTGGTTGGTGTCATTACTATGGAGGATGTGATTGAAGAACTTCTTCAGGTAATGGCAAATTCCTTTCACTTGTTGTGTCATTTTCTAATATTGGCACATTAGCTCAGAATTTAATATATTTTGGGGTGTTTGGGGCAAGAAATGGAATGTGAAGTCGTGAGGACTTGCAGTTCCTTAATTAATGTCTAAGTTATTGGCTTTGTAAATATAGCTTAGTTATTTTGAGTTGAGGATGAGTTCGAATCAATCAAATCTAAAGCAATATGGTTACTTAGCCGGCTTAAATCATCTCTCTTACCCAGTTTTTATCTTGATCTTACATGTCATATATTCTTATGTCAGGAGGAGATACTAGACGAAACAGATGAGTATGTCAATATCCACAACAGGTACATCTCGCTAACTAAGAAAAGTGCATTTATGCTTCATGTTTACCTTTTCTTGTGACATGGCCTGGACCAGAACTCTAGAGTTTTCTTCTTTGTTGAGATTGCATCATTATGAATCTATGGAATTGAATTTGTTTTGTTCTTGTAAATATACTTATTGATTCGTTAATGTTTATCTTGAACGATCACAAAAAATAAAAGGTAATTTTGCTGAATGCAGAATAAAAATCAACATGCAACCATCTCCAGAAAAACTCAGCATCAATCAACCGCAGCCTTCCCCAAATGTTAATTTGTGACTGCATTCTTACCCAGCAATGTCGGCCCTCGGAAGGTTTCACAGGGCGATTTTGAATTAGTTATTGGCAGCTCTTGGCTATCCTCTTCGCTATGGCTTCAATAGTCAGGTTTCTCTATAACTTATTTCTTTTAATCTTTTAAGGGGATTTAAACTAGAAAAAAGGAAAAAAAAAAAAAAAAGAAGCGTAAATCTAGACAAGAATTTATTTCTATGATGGCATAGCGATGTACTTTCTAGATGATTGCATTTTAAAAATGATGCTCTTTGATTGTTATATAGGAATGATATGTAGTTAAAACTTCAATCCAAAGCAAATGTATTAATCAAGGGAGGGCACCCGAAAATAGATCCGTGTCATGCCAATATGTCTCCACCTTACCAATACATGATCTTCTTTTCTATATATCTAATGTTTTCTTTGTACCTAAACTTTGAAGTTTATGTCATAGTAGTTCTTGATCTTTTAACCTTACAAATTAAATTATTGAACTCTGCTTTTCTTTTAAGTTTATATATCTATGGTTGAAACAGATTTCATCGCCCTAATTCGTGGCAAATAATCTAAATCACGCATTAAGAACTAGTCTTAGTGGCAAGTCTGGGTCGATCTCAAGGACTACATTGATTCTCACACAAAATAATTCTCAACTAGAGGTAACCAATGGGGAGGGAGTTTTTGAGTGAAATTGCGCAAGAGAATAAATCACAGGAAAGTGAAACTTATGAAAATTTTATGTTAAAACAATTAACAATATAGCTTGGGTTGTTATGATTTCTCCCTTATTCTAAGAATTCGTTCATCGAACTATCATTAGTTAGCCTATGGATCTTTACCTAACCCATTTAATTGGAACTACCAATTAAATTGTCCTAAAGTTCTAATTGTTCGAACCCAATAGCATGCAATATTGAATTTTTCAATTAACATTAAGTTTCCATAGATGAAATGCTTAATTTTTCAGCGTCTAATTGACATTCAATAGGATTAATTCTAGGTTGGTTAGAATCAATGCGCATCAAAATAAATTAATAAGCTTACCGAACTTATTGTTTCTAACCCATTCTTATCTAATTGTCACTAGTCTGAATTTAGTGTAAAACTATAGTCATACCATGCATCCAACATATAATAATCTAACAATATTCATTTAAGAATGAAATTAAACTAAAAATTACATAAAAGTTTCCGTTTAAGTTCTCATGAAACTTTGAAGGACATAGGATGAATCTATAAGAAAACCGAAACAAGAAAAGAGTACCTTAGTCTCTCATCCACATGCAAGATGATGAGGGATAGTTTGAGGACTCAAAGTGCATGAAAAGATGCTTAAAATAGAGAGAATGTGAAAATTGTATGGAAAGGTGTTAGAGTTCGAGCTGGTGGTGAACGGAAGCGACGTACTTACACGCCCATTGAAAGTTTGAAGTGCTGTGGCGCCCTAGTGTAAGCAGCGGTGCTTGACCATTTACGTGGAAGGCAGCTTTTGGCTTACAACACTAAATGGCCGAAGCCTTTTGGCTATTTTTGCTTCCTCTGTCGCTTTGGTTTGAAATTGTTTGCCTCAATTGACATCGTTTAACTTCGTATTAGTCCAAATTAGCTCCAAAGTGACATTAACTCCAAATTGCACCTATGAATTGCTCAAAACCTATAACACAATCAAATAAGATCGTAAAATCACATAATGAACTCGAATAATTTTTTATCATATATAAGTATTTACCTAGGATAAACTTCCCATTTTCAGGGTATTTATCTTATAAGGTATTATTTCCCATTAGGATAAACTTCCATTTTCAAGGGTATTTAACAAATGTCATATATAAGTATTCTCTAACTATTCGTGGAAGCAGATAACATATTTCATACGCTATCGATCTACTAGACACAAAATTGAAACTTTCAAATTCTAATCAAACTTATATTTTATATATAATGTCAAGTATCTATTAAATGCAAATTGAAAGATAGAGTATCGATTAAACGCAAATGGAAAGATTAGAAATTTATTAGTTTCTTTTAAAAGTTTAGCAGTAAAAAGACAAAAGTTTAAAGTCTAGGAACTTAAATGTTAAATTTAAGAGAGACTGTTTGATGAAGATGTCATGAATTCAAATGCAACTTGTGGTTTATTTATTGATATGGGATAATCTTATTAAGTAATACAAGTACCAACTTTAGTTCTCAATTAAGTCACGTACCCATTTGATTTTTTTTCTTCATGGGGTTCTTTCTGACTTCTGCTACTTATAGTTTATTTATTGATATGGAATTAATCTTTTGTATTACAATTTCCAACTGTTGTTTTTCATTCATTATGTCACATTTCCCATTCCATTTTTCTTTAATGTTATTCTCTCTTGCATCACTGTTAAACTTATGTATCATGCATTTTCTTTGGACCTACATCAGGATTCCTTCCTTCAAGAGTTGTATTGTTTTCCGATTGAAATTATATACATGTGTGTGTGTTTCCATTTTTAAAGTTCGTAGGCACACACCACATGGGATTAACTTTTCTCCTCTCTTTTCATTTTTTCCTAATCAATTTTTTTTGTTTGATGTTCATGAATGTTTGAGCCAATACACCTCAACTAATTTTACCGAACTAATCTTACGTGAGTGTCCCCAACCAAATTTAGAGGGAGGAAAACAAATGCACAGATGTTCAATTTGGTTCAGATTATTCTACGAATTTTAACATTCAATTAGTTTGTTCTCAAATATTTTTTAAAAATTTGTATTGTTCTTAAAACTTCTGGAGTTAAATGATCTAAGTCATGCTAACTAATATTCATATCCAAATGCGTGTTGAGAAAAGTGCTATTTAAGGGATAAAAACTTTGAAGTAATTCTCAGTTGAAATTTGTTTGTTTGAACACATCTCACACAAAGACCCAATTATTAATAGCAACAAATAATACAAAAATACATCATCTTAAAATAGTTAATATCTTTCCAACTAAATAATTATAAAAATGAATTTTCTTTGCTAAATGTGTGGTTAATAAAAAAAAAAAAACTTTGCTGAAATAAACTAACATGATTTGCAACTTAGAAAACAAATTGTGAAATTTCAATATTTACAATAAAATTCATAAAGATATGGATCGCACATAATTTTTTACTAGTATTTCATAAATGTATTGTTGTTGGGATGAGAAGATAAATTGAGTGATTTGTGTGTAATTAAATAAATTTATTTACTGGTATAGAAAATTGATAATTCGTCAGGCTATTCATGTAAAAAAATAGTTAAAAAAGACAATTGTGTAATTAAATATATTTATCTAAGCTACGCCCTTATTTAAAATTCAAACTTATTTAGATTAAATGAATGAGGTGTAATCGAAATAGTAGATGTGAGAATTCACAATTTAGAAGTTAGAGATGTGTTTGTATGTTCATTATCCATTGCACAAAAACCTCTACCCGTGGTAGCTTTAACGCTCTAAAGTACGAAGGAATTAGTAGGATTCTAACTTGCTGTCCAACCCTTTGCTTCCTTGCAAAGTTTTGCAAGCTCCTTTCTTCGTTGGGCTCATCATCCCGCTCTCCCAAACCTTTCATCAAACTGTATTTGACTTTGATTATATCTCATCTCTTTAATCGTCTGTTAACCTATGTTATTACTTCAAAGTAAGGCATGAGACAAGAGGAAGGTAAACAGAAGTTAAGGGCAGGCACAATAGAAAGTCGGCCGGTGGCTCTATCTATCGATGGATGAAAAAGAAAAGAACCAAATAGAAAAGAAACCATGAATAACAAAAACTTGGGTATTGCCTTAAACCACTACATAGCCTCAAACAAAACCGCAAAAACCAATTGTAAATGATTCAATAAAATTTTTTAGAAGTCTGTCTATTAAAGGAAAAAAAAAAACACATTCTCAAAATGAAATTGTACATGACAACCATGCTTGCGTAAGGACGAACAAAGATAATCTACCACTGTACAAGAACTGTGACAGTTCTAGATATGTGAAAACGTAACTACTACATAAATATTTGATATAGTGATATAAGATCGACAAACTTATTCTTCCATACGATCTTGCTCTGATGGTGATGGTACCACTTTGACTTTGAGTTTTGGAAGGGTGAGGGAAGGATCCTCCTTGAGAACAGAAGGTGCTTTGACCAAACTGATGCTTTGATCCAATTCCTTCTTTGCCTCTCTGAACTCCTTTGCTTTCTTTCCTTGGTGTCTGCAAATGTGAACGATCCTGAGTTACAACTGAAATAGTATTTGCAAAAAATATAGGCATATAACAAATGGGAATGGAAGGAATTTTCAACCTGCGTGCAATATGTCTCGACTCCCTATCCATTCTGATCTTATCAATCTTCTTAATAGCCTTCAATGTATCTTCAGTGACATTCCTGTCATATTTATGCGGTCTATGACGCCACCTCTCAAATTCAAAAGTAGAGTCCTGGATAATACAAATGAAACAACAATTAAAAAGACGAAGACAATAAGAAATTTGTACTTACAAATCCAATTTGCTCCACAAATAAATGAAGAAAGTTTACCTTTGTCATATCCTTTCCATGCAACCTCCTATAAGCCTTGGTCCATTTTACTTTACGAGGATTTCTCTTCATCTTGAAGTTCTTGTGGCATTTTGATCGACAAAATCTAAAAATCTGCAGAAAAAATCACATAAGGAAATAGGAACATGGGGCTCCCACCCGCCATTACTAATTTAAAATCACAGCAAGACAAGAACAACTATCTATTTCTATACCCTAAAATATGCATCACAAACAAGCCAAGATAGAACAGAACGATGTAGTCACATCAATCCGTAAGCACTAGCAAGTAAGAACATACAAGCAATGGGCAGAACAAAGCATACAAATCGTGGAAGTTCGCAACCTACGTCCTTACCGTCGCATCATTGCGAACAAACTGAATACCATGTCCTGGATATATAGGGGAGGAACAGAACCAACACTTCTCTAACCT
Organism: Cucumis hystrix; assembly: GCA_025688845.1. Classification (NCBI taxonomy): domain Eukaryota; kingdom Viridiplantae; phylum Streptophyta; class Magnoliopsida; order Cucurbitales; family Cucurbitaceae; genus Cucumis; species Cucumis hystrix. The sequence continues at coordinate 5,000,036 of CM046886.1, forward strand.
CATTCTTTTCTTCACCAAATAACAAACCCTAAATTTCCTGCAACAAAAGGCACAAATGAGATAATCAAATGAACTGAAACTCATACATTCAGAAGATCGACTGGAGCAGAAAAAAATTTCTACTAATATGTATTTTGCTACTTTTTATTCATAATTTCAATCTATTTATGTTACTAATTTGTGAGGTATACATTGTTTTTATATTTTCATTAACACTAATTTGAAGAAGAAATCCAATGAAGAAAACAAACAGTTCTTCACTTTCTTCTCCGTGGGTGCAGAGAATAAACCAACAATAACCTAAACAACAAATAAATAAAACGTTGGGTGCGATCTCACCGACGGCGCTAAGGGCTGAACCACTGAGTTAGACAATCAGAGAGGCGAGAGAGTGAAAGAAGAAGAGAATGGCGATGACTTTGTCGGAAGGAAGAGACGGTGGCAGCTGAAGGTTCGCCGTGAATAGGAGCCCCTAAAGGAACCTGGAATGCCGGTGGCGGGATGGAGTGGGAGGTAATGGGGAAGGGGTAAGCTTATGCGAAATAGGGTTTACAAAAGAAAAATTATATTAATAATATTATTTGAAAAACTATTTATCAAAATAACTGTTTTGAAAACTATTTATCACTTTCTTTTCCCCGGTCGAGTCTCTCAACTATTCTTTTTCCTTTTCTCTCTCCTTATGAGCCGTTTGGATGGAAGGAAAGAAATAAGAAAAATGGGATTAAGGAAAGAAAATGATTATTATAATTCTTGTTTGGAATAAAGATTAAGTGGAAGGAATATGAAGGATTATTTATAATCCTAATTTGAGGGAAGGATTAAGTGAAATGATTACGAGAGATCATTATAATCATTGTTTGAAAGAATGATTATTTGGAAGAAAGATTATGACAAAAAAAATTGTATTTTTTTTCATTTGTGTAATATTTTTTTATTTGTACGTTAACCCCAATATGAGAAAAAATACATAATTATTTTTTTTGTGGGAATGAAATTATTGTTTCTTTTTTTCACGAACTCAATACAAAATGAAAAATGTGCTAATATTATTTTGCATTTGTGTAAATTGTTCGTACCTTAAAACCTCTACAACAAAAAATTGTATTCAAATTCATTTTTTAGTTAGGTTGTACCGTAATCTAAGCGTTCACAAAAAAATTGTATTGATTTTTTTGGTTGATTTTGTATAAATATTTTTTTTTACTTTTAACGTACATCTAGTATACTTTCAAAAGTAAAGTTTTTTTTTTCATTTGGACAGTAGTTTTTCTTTATTTTTACATAAAATAAAGTGTATTATTTTTTTTGTTGGGTAAAATATTTTTGTGAAATTTATATTGTAAATTCAATTCACACAGAAATTGTATTATTTAATTTTTCATTTGTCCTCAATTAGTAGCTCAATTTGATCCGTTAATCCAATACATTAAAAAAATATCCTCTTTGTTTTTTAATTTATGGAAAATATTTGTTTTTTCTACCGCAACCCCATATGAGAAAGAAATTGAATTACATTTTTTTCAATGGGTAAGAAATGCTTATGGAATGTTTTCCGTAAACCAAATATAAATAAAAATTGTATTAATTTTTATTTTGCGTTTGTCTAAACTTATTTATTTTGTACGTAATGTTTTCCAAAACGACGAAAAATTGTATTAAAATAATGTTTATACTTCATTTCTACTGTAACCCCAACACACAGCAAATATGTATTAATTTTTAAATTGATTTTGTATAAAAAAAAAAAAAATTGGACCGTACACACAATACACAATACAAACAAATTATATTATTTTTTTTCATTTATGTAAAATATGTTTCTTTAAATTGTACCGTAAATAGAATACAAAAAGAAATTTGTATTTTAAGTTTGTATCATCAATGCTATACAATAAAAAATTGTATTATGTTGTTTTTATTTTTTCTTTCATTTTTAATATTTTTTCTTTCACTTATTTTTTTTTTTCATGAGAACGATAAGCAACATACTATAGAAGAAGACTAATTCGTTTGGCACACAGAGAATGAAGAAGAAGAGATAGGGATTAATTTGTTTGGGAAAGAGAAGAAATAAGAGGATTTAATTTGGAGAGGATAATAAATAAATGAGGAAAGAGAAAAAGGAGAAGAAAGAGAAGGATTATATTGGGAAATGGAAGTATTATATTGAAAAATGGAAGGATTATATTAGGAAATGAAATGATTAAGTGGAGAAAGTGGGATAATAAATGAGGAAAGATAAGGAATAAGGGGATTAAGGGTAGTACTTTCCCTCACCTTAATCAACAAGGAAATGAGTCCTTCCCTTTTCTTTCATTTCCTTCCCCCAAACGGCCCCTTAGTGTCGAGTCGAGCTTACTCTATTTTTTCTTCTCTTTCTATTTTTTCTCCCTCATTTAATTTCTTAATTTAAGTAAAATTTGATCATTTATCTTAACTCCATCCTTCTAGTTTAGTTTTTTTTTTATTTCAATTAAAATGTGAATTAATTTTGTGTCTTAGATTTTGTTTAGATTGAATTAAGAAAAGAATATTTTTCAAGAATATATTTCCTTTTAAACAGTTTCTTGAAAATGAGTAAAATTTAAACATTTACTGTTTGGTTAGACTTTTTTATAAGTGTTTGTACGTGAATTTTGTTTGGTTTGTCATATACCAAAAATGTTTATACTTAACTCAAATTACCATAAAAGACTACTAAACACTATGACCTAATTTCATAAAAATATAATTTTTTTTATTTTTTAAAAAGAAATATACTTTGAAATTAATGACACGATCTCTTGAAACTAATTGTTTTAAAATTTTGAAATTTGTAAAGTTAAAACAAAACATTATTTTTTTCGTATTAAATTCTTTTAGATAATTTTATTTTAGAAGTAGAAGTATATTGATGTCCAATAACAAAACATAATAATAATAAATTTTCTTTAATAATATAATATTAACTATACATGAGAAGTTATGCAATTCAATCACATTATTCATTCATCTTCATTTCACGAACTAAACCTCTATGCTCTTCATTAACGTCCTCATAGTTTATTTCATCATTTGAAGGTAGTAGCATCTCGTCATCGTCATAAGGCTTGAACTCAAAATTTGTTTTTTAATGAACCCTTATAAAGTTATGAAGAGCCATTGAAGCAACAACAATTTTTACTTGTTTGTCAAATGGAAAGCTATGCATTTGACGAACAATTTCCCATCTATTCTTCCAAACACCAAATGTTCTTTCAATTGTGCATCTTAATGAAGAATGTCTATGATTAAATACCTCCTTCATGCCTCTTGGTTGGCTTCCACGTCGAAAATCAGTAAGATGGTATCGTTCACCTCTATAAGGATCTAAATATTCGTTCATCTGTGGATAACCAGAATATACAAGATTTTCCTGAAATAATAAAGTAAACACACTTAATAGTAAAAATAAATACTTAAAAAAAAATATAATAAACACTAATGTATTTATTCTTACCTACTAACCTCCATCTCTCTTCATATCTTTTGGTTAAGATATAGAAGGAGGGATGCAATCTTTTCTGTATGAGTTTCTGACGATCTATTGCTTCCAAAAATAAATAAAAAAATCTCTCTGCAAATATTTTTCCTTTTAAACAAAACAAAAACACAGAAGCCCCACAAACTCTCTGTTGTTTTTTCTATCTTGAGGATAACAAGGAAGACTTAGTGGTGTTCTCCTCGTGGTGTTCTTTGGGAGATTAAAGAATTCTTAGGAGGTTCTACAAAGGTTAGTTTTCTTTTCTTCTTTTCCACCATAGAAGCATGTTTAGGTGTTTTCTCTGTGTTTCAAGTTTAATTTCTTTTGCACAGCGTTCACACGCTTCCGCTATGGGAATTCCATTCCTTCAATTGGTATCAGAGCCAAATTGTGCAATTGTTTTTTCATTGAAACAAAAGTAAGAGAAAAGGTGGGTAATTTTTTTTTCTTCTACATTATGAATGTGGGTTTGCAAAATAGATGTTTTCGATTTTGGCACCTTAGATTGTAATTTTTTTTCATTAATCTGATTGATGTAAGGGCCTGATGTTTTGGACATTTTAATTTTGCAATCGAGTTTGTAAATCTGTGTCGTTCGATGGTTGCTGTGAAGATGCATTTTTTGGTGTGTCGTTCCATGGTTTCTGTGAAGATGCGCAATTGAAAAGATTTGCAATTGAGCAACGTTTGTTAAAAAAAAAAGGGAAAAATTGTAACAAATATATAATTTTTGCGCGAATTAAAGATACCATCCAAAGATTTTTGGTGCAGTGGCTGTATCATTCATTGTTGTGGAGGTCGCGTGTTTGAATCCTAGAAGTTGCAAATTTTCATTTTTTTTTAAATTAAATTAATATAATATGATTATATTAATTTGTTTTTAGAGGTGCTAAATTCGGTCTATTTTGTTATTTAGTCTAATATTTCTTTTTAATCAGATTAATTATATGCATAATGTATGTCATATAATTTAAAATCCCACCTTAGGATTATAATTATCATGCATCATTCTTAAATATAAGTGTTATATTTTAGTTGCATGATTTTCTGAGCATGCTCATGCATCATATTTAATATAATTGTTATATTATATGATTGCATGTACCATTAATATTTCCATGCATCATACTATTTTTAAATTGTTGTATTATATAGTTTGATTGATGGATGTTTTTATTTTTATTGCATTAATATAATTGTTATATTGTGTGATGAAATTGGAAATGCATTGAGCATGTCATTACTTAATGAATATAATTGTTTTCTTCATTAAATGACATTAGAAATGCATATTTATAGGTTTTAATTGTTTCCTTTTCTTATAAGTGTTATAAGTTTATGATTTTAGAATTAAAATCTATAATAAAGAGTTGCATGCTGACATAAGGTCACAATTAGTTTTAAATGGTTTAAAATTAATTCACCTAGACCTTAATGAATAATATTTCTAATTAAATTAGAAATAAGATTAATCTTTTATTGTTTTAATAGGATTAAAATGATATCAATAAAAGATTAAATTTATAAATTATTTGTCTATAAGGGACCTTTGTCTAAGGAAGGTTCTGTCTAGGCTGGGGTACTTAAGCTGACGGTAACGGAACACCCCTACCTGGGAACTGACCTGGAAGGTGAATTAGTCAAATATTTTATAAGCCTGCAATGCATGATTATTTTTATCAAAGTGTTTGGTGAACAATAATCATATATTGTTAAACTATCCAATATAAGAGTTATATTGGGCGAATTTAACAATGGACTTAGATAATTAATTAGCTGTTTATTTCTAAGTTAATTAATTTTAAGTAAAACATCAAGTGGGAGAAAATGGGGTATATGATACTTCATTTTTCTTTTCACGTTTCTCTTTAAACATTCACATCGTGAGATTTATGCTCAGCCTTGAGACATCTTTGCTTATGTCCCCCTACGGATGGTGTTTGCTTAAGTCAATAACAAGGTGAATGGAGATAGTGTTTATAGTAAGTGGGAGACGGATGTGTGTCAACACATCCCGCGGTCTCTTTCATTAGTTTCTAGTAAATTCTCATGCTTGGCCTCGAGGCACCCTTGTTTGTGTCCCCCTACGGAAGGTGTTTGCATGAAATTTTACTCAAACTCCAGAAATGGATAGGATTTCTTTAGTTTTTGCTCCAATCGTTTTTTCCCTACGGATTACTTATTGGGGCGGAACTCTAGAATCTAAAATGAAGGGTTACACTTACAAGAAATTTTTAAGTAAGTTAATCATTTCTTGACTAAACAATGATGACGAATTATTATAGGAATAAGAGTTATTCTAGTGTAATATTTAGTTGAGATTGTCTCAATTCAGTGAAGGGATAATTAATCACCCTACGTAGGTTTTTATCCTACCTCACTGAAGCATCATTGCAAAAATAGATATCACTTAGAATATATTAAACTTTTGCTAAATTGATTGGTTTTTTGTATGAAAGTGCTTGTATATCTAATATAAATAAATTGTATGTTTCAGCAATTTGATAATGACGAGTGCTACTTTGAATATGTTGGCTGCTGATAAACTTAATGGCAATAATTATGCATCTTGGAAAAATACTATCAACACTGTGCTAATTATCGATGACCTGCGATTTGTCCTGGTTGAGGAGTGTCCTCAAGTCCCAACTGCTAATGCAACTCGAACTGTTCGAGAAGCACATGAGCGTTGGGTCAAGGCAAATGAAAAGGCCCGAGCATACATCTTGGCAAGCTTATCTGAAGTATTGGCCAAGAAACATGAATCAATGCTCACTGCTCGTGAGATCATGGACTCCTTGCAGGAGATGTTTGGTCAGGCTCTTATCAGATCAAGCATGATGCTCTGAAATATATTTATAATGCCCGTATGAATGAGGGAGCCTCAGTGCGAGAACATGTTCTCAATATGATAGTTCATTTCAATGTGGCAGAAATGAATGGGGTTGTCATCGATGAAGCCAGTCAAGTTAGCTTTATTTTGGAATCTCTGCTAGAGAGTTTTCTACAATTTAGAAGCAATGCTGTTATGAACAAGATTGCTTATACCCTTACCACCCTTCTCAATGAGCTACAGACTTTTGAGTCTCTGATGAAAATCAAGGGACAAAAGGGAGAGGCAAATGTTGATACTTCCACAAAGAAGTTCCATAGAGGTTCGACCTCTGGAACTAAGTTTGTGCCTTCTTTATCTGGTACTAAGAAGTGGAAGAAGAAGAAGGGTGGTCAAGGAAATAAAGCTAACCCTGCAGCTGCTAAAAAGAGCAAGAAAACTAAGGCTGCAAAGGGAATATGTTTCCATTGCAACCAGGAGGGACATTGGAAGAGAAACTGTCCCAAGTACTTAGCAGAAAAGAAGAAGGCCAAACAAGGTAAATGTGATTTACTAGTGCTAGAGACTTGTTTAGTGGAAAATGATGATTCAACCTGGATAATAGATTCAGGTGCCACTAATCATGTTTGTTCTTCATTTCAGGGAATTAGTTCCTAGCGGCAGTTGGAGACTGGAGAGATGACGATGCAGGTTGGAACTGGGCATGTCGTCTCAGCGGTTGTAGTGGGAGGGCTTCAACTTTGTTTACAGAAATCTTTTCTTTTATTAGAAAATGTATATGTTGTTCCTGATTTGAAAAGGAACTTGATTTCTGTAAAATGCTTGCTTGAACAATCTTACTCTTTAACTTTTAATGTAAATAAAGTGTTTATTTGCAAAAATGGTGTTGAGATTTGTTCTACAAAGTTAGAAGATAATCTTTATGTGTTAAGATCGTTAACATCTAAAGCCCTCCTTAGTACTGAAATGTTCAAAACTGCGGTGACTCAAAACAAAAGACTTAAAATTTCTCCAAAAGAAAATGCTCATCTTTGGCACCTAAGATTAGGACACATAAATCTCAATAGGATTGAAAGATTAGTAAAGAATGGACTTTTAAGTGAGTTAGAAGAAAATTCTTTACCTGTGTGTGAGTCATGCCTTGAAGGTAAGATGACCAAAAGACCTTTTACTGGAAAAGGTCATAGGGCCAAAGAACCCTTGGAACTTGTACATTCAGATCTATGCGGTCCTATGAATGTTAAAGCAAGAGGAGGGTTTGAATATTTCATCACTTTTACTGATGATTATTCAAGATATGGGTATGTTTATTTAATGCAACATAAGTCTGAAGCACTTGAAAAGTTCAAGGAATACAAGGATGAAGTTGAAAATACATTAAGCAAAACTATTAAAACATTTCGATCTGATCGAGGTGAAGAGTATATGGATTTGAAATTCCAAGACTATTTGATGGAATGTGGAATTGTATCTCAACTCTCAGCACCTAGTACACCTCAACAGAATGGTGTATCAGAAAGGAGAAATCGAACCTTGTTGGACATGGTTCGGTCTATGATGAGTTACTCTCACTTACCTAATTCGTTTTGGGGTTATGTAGTGCAAACTGCAGTCTATATTTTGAATTGTGTTCCATCTAAAAGTGTTTCTGAAACACCTTTGAAATTATGGAATGGTCGTAAAGGTAGTTTACGTCATTTCAGAATATGGGGTTGTCCTGCACATGTGCTTGAGACCAATCCTAAGAAATTGGAATCTCGTTCAAAAGTATGTTTATTTGTAGGCTACCCCAAAGGAACTAGAGGTGGTTACTTTTATGATCCTAAAGATAACAAAGTGTTTGTATCGACAAATGCTACTTTTTTAGAAGAGGACCACATAAGGGAGCACAAACCGCATAGTAAGATAATATTAAATGAACTTTCTTATGAAACTACTGAACCTTCAACAAGAGTTGTTGAAGAGCCTAGTGCATTAACAAGAGTTGTTCATGTCAGTTCATCCACTAGGACACATTAACCTCAATCATTAAGGGAACCTCGACGAAGTGGGAGAGTTACATACTTACCTGTTCGTTACATGAGTTTAACTGAAACCTTAAATGTCATATCTGATGGCAAAATTGAGGATCCATTGACTTTTAAGAACACAATGGAGGATGTGGATAAAGATGAATGGATAAAAGCTATGAATCTTGAATTGGAGTCTATGTACTTCAATTCAGTATGGGATCTTGTAGATCAACCTGAAGGGGTAAAACCTATAGGTTGCAAATGGATCTACAAGAGAAAAAGGGGTGCAAATGGTGCAAACTTTTAAAGCTAGACTAGTGGCAAAGGGTTATACCCAAGTTGAGGGAGTTGACTATGAGGAGACTTTCTCACCTGTTTCCATGTTAAAGTCTATTCGAATACTTTTGTCCATTGCTGCATATTATGACTATGAGATTTGGCAAATGGACGTTAAGACTGCTTTTTTTTAAATGGCAATCTTGAGGAGACCATCTATATGCAACAATCAGAAGGATTCATAACTCCAGGTCAAGAGCAAAAAGTTTGCAAGCTTAATCGTTCCATTTATGGATTGAAACAAGCTTCTCGATCTTGAAACATAAGATTTGATACAGCAATAAAATCTTATGGCTTTAATCAAACCGTTGATGAACCTTGTGTCTACAAGAGAATCATCAACAATTCAGTAGCTTTCTTAGTTCTGTACATAGATGATATCCTACTCATTAGGAATGATATAGGTGTACTAACTGATATCAAACAATGGCTGGCTGCTCAATTTCAAATGAAAGATTTGGGAGAGGCACTATTTGTTCTGGGCATTCAGATCTTTAGAGATCGAGAGAACAAAATGCTAGCTTTGTCACAAGCATCGTATATTGACAAGATAGTTGTTAAATATTCAATGCAAAACTCCAAGAGAGGCTTACTACCTTTCAGGCATGGAGTTACTTTGTCTAAGGAACAATGTCCTAAGACACCTCAAGAGATTGAGCAAATGAGACACATCCCCTATGCATCAGTTGTTGGCAGCTTGATGTATGCGATGTTATGTACTAGACCTGACATCTGTTACGCGGTGGGGATAGTCAGTAGATATTAATCAAATCCAGGATTAGCTCACTGGACTGCCGTTAAAACTATTCTCAAGTATCTTAGGAGAACGAGGGACTACATGCTTGTGTATGGTTCTAAGGATTTGATCCTTACAGGATACACAGACTCTTATTTTCAAACTGATAGAGATTCTAGGAAATCTACTTCAGGTTCAGTGTTTACTCTTAATGGAGGAGCTGTAGTTTGGAGAAGTATCAAGCAAGGATGTATTGCTGACTCCACCATGGAGGCAGAGTATGTTGCAGCTTGTGAAGCTGCCAAAGAAGCTGTATGGCTTAGGAAATTCTTGACTGATTTGGAAATTGTTCCAAACATGTCAAAGCCAATTACACTTTATTGTGATAACACTGGGGCTGTGGCTAATTCTAGGGAGCCTAGAAGCCACAAGCGTGGAAAACATATTGAACGCAAGTATCACTTAATTCGAGAGATAGTGCATCGAGGGGACGTGATCGTCACACATATAGCTTCGGCGCACAACGTTGCTGATCCGTTTACAAAGTCTCTCACGGCTAAGGTGATTGAGAGTCACCTAGAGAGTCTGGGTCTACGTGACATGCCACACTTAATCTAGGGCAAGTGGGAGATTTACTGGGTGCGTATTGTATGCCCTAGTTTCTTGTTTTGTGTACTATTACAGTGATTTAACTTTTACGTTGTAAACCCCACTAGCTTTAGGACAAGTGGGAGATTGTTGTGATTGATGTCCTAAATCTTGTGGTCTTGTAGTTTGTAATTGTATATATTATACAAACATTTTATTTATCTAATAAAATAAAGTGTGTTATTTTATTTGACATTTAGTTGCATTAACCCACAAAACCCATAAACTAACATCCAAGGTTATCTTATGTAACCTAAACATGTATGTGGAGACATACAAGTGGATCATGTTTAAATGATAACCTAAATGGTCTGTAGTAGATGGATAAGGCTGGATACCTTATCCTGATCACACTACGAATACGGCCTGCTTTGTAGTTGTTACAATTGTTCTAAAGTGCTACAAATGATTTGATCCTAATCATTCATGTCGAGACATTAGAGCAGGGGTATTCTATACAAAGAGTTTGTATAAGATTGGACCATAAAATGAATAGTCTCTCTTATTAACACCGTTACTAGTTGAGACTACATTTCACCAAGATGACCATAGGTGACTTGACCTGAATCCTGAGTGAGTTGTGAACTTCTGCCTATGAAGGTAGTCCTTTGATTTGCATGGGTGAGAGTGGCCTATATCGCCGACTCAATAGACCTACCATTTTGGGGATTCGTTTGATTAGGGAGCTGGGAACACAATTACACAAGAAGGAATTCACTCCTCTATAGATAGAGTAAGTAGAGAAATTGCTCTCTTAAGGGTTGATTCCAGATCTTGAACAATGTGGCGCCACACCCTCTCTTGAACCGAGAGGAGTTTAGTTATAGTGGGACTATAACTATTGTTCATTAGAGGGATTGGTGGTACTTAAGGAGTTAGATGTAACTACAGGGGCAAAACGGTAATTTTTGGCCTAGCTGTACTTATGAGCAATTTGTGAAGGGTCATTCTGTTGATTGGTTATATCTAATGGACACAAAAATATATCTACAGTAAGAAGAGTGCAACTATTGGTCTTTAGTGGAATGACTAATAGTTAATGAACAGTGATTAATTTAATTAAAGAGTTTAATTAATTAATCTCACATCATTGGAGCTTTAATCTGTTGGTCCATAAGGTCCCCTTGTTAGCTCAATAAAGATAAATGAGAATCAAATTTATTTTGGTTTAATTTGAATCGTTCAAATTGATTAAAGGGAATAAATTGTATATGATACAATTAATATAATGTATTTGATATATTATAATATAAAGTTTTTATGAGAGAAGTTAATATTTGGATATGATTCAAATAATAATAATATGAATAAGATTCATAAATAAACTATAGATTAAAAATTAATATGGATTCGATTCATATTAGAACTATGGATCACATGAGAAGATCTAAACCATTGGTTATATTATATATGATATAATATAAAATTAATATTATATAAAATATAATATAAAATTAATATTATATAAGATATAATATAATTTGAATTTATATTATATTTATATTAATATTAATTTAAATAAAAGAATAACTCCCAAGGGAGTTATTCTACGTAATGGGAGAGGGAGGAAGTTATTTTGATAACTTCTCCCTCCATCTCTATTCATATCTTAAGATATAGAAGGAGGGATGCAATCTTTTCTGTATGAGTTTCTGACGATCTATTGCTTCCAAAAAGAAAAAAAAAAATCTCTCTGCAAATATTTTTCCTTTTAAACAAAACAAAAACACAGAAGCCCCACAAACTCTCTGTTGTTTTTTCTATCTTGAGGATAACAAGGAAGACTTAGTGGTGTTCTCCTCGTGGTGTTCTTTGGGAGATTAAAGAATTCTTAGGAGGTTCTACAAAGGTTAGTTTTCTTTTCTTCTTTTTCACCATAGAAGCATGTTTAGGTGTTTTCTCTGTGTTTCAAGTTGAATTTCTTTTGCACAGCGTTCACACGCTTCCGCAATGGGAAGTCCATTCCTTCACAGTCTACTTCAACTGCAAACCTGGTCTAACTATCTCCCTTCAGGCCCTAAGCCTTGATGTTCATTCGCAAGGACTCAAACTGAAGGATGGTTCACTTCCTTTTGCTGTCTCATACCGCATCTACTTCAAACTGATGCATACCAACCTTTCTCCTAAAGCCTTAGGTATTTCCCCCAAAGGCTACACCATGCTTATGGAAGTAAATCTGGAAAAGTCTTCCATAACCATTCCAAAGACCCTCCAGTGGGCAGATCTGACGAAGGATCCCATCTGGAATCTACAAGGAGAAACAGCCCCAGTCAGCAGAACCAGCACCTAGGCGTCAATTATCGAGTTTCCCGATGGAAACGTCGAAGTTCAATTCAACTCCGGAACCTCATATCCGAAGATCAGTGAGATCATGAGCAGTAGTCCTAGCACGCCTTCTGTTGTAAGGACAGAAACCTCTCTCCCTGATTACCTGACGAGATCAGAGTCAATTCGTGCATCGGTAGATTTCTCTCGCACAATCCCCAATGTTCACTACGGAAAAGAAGAAGGATCAATTTCTCCTACCCAGTCTGATATAGAAAGGAGAACCGAGCCGGTCTACAACCAGATCAACGTCATCACTACAGATCCAGACGACGTTGCTTGTTTTCAAGAACACTACAGCAGGTACATAGACTTATGGCTTGCTGCTCCAGAAGCAACAAGGAAACCTGTTCTTTCAATGCTAATCTTCATCGACATATTGAAACAAAGCGAGCGGACCAGAAATGAAGAGCTCGTCAAACAATACCGGGCACAAGGCCACATTGTGGTTATCTTCGAGTCAAACGTCTATGTTACCACCAAAGGTAAAGAAATAGCTTCAAACTACCCTCCAGAAGAAGAAGCCTATTTCTCTCATCCAGTCGTCCCTGCCATCAAGATGGTCTCATCTCCCTATAAGACAGACCATCGACGAAGACAAGGTTCAAAAGGTTGGAGTTCGCGAGATCAAGAACATTCAACATCAGCTCAACTACACCAACAAGGTGCTTTCTACGGTATCCAAAGCGATAGAAAGGATAGAGAATCCGATTCCCCAAATCAAAATCAAGAACCCAGAGATTCCTCAAGCTGACCCCAATCAACCGATCTTCCAGCCAAACAGCTTCAACATCGGTAAGCTCAAAGACGACAATTCAGACTATTTGGCTGAAATCAACAAGCGCCTTGCAGCTATCTCCATCAACAAGGAAGCAAAGACCTCGACAAGCAAAGTTGAGACTCAGAAAGGAATCAACGTGATTACCAAGGATTCCTCTCAGGCTTCTAGTTCAAAGATACTTCTGGTAGCTCGATGGGTAGACATGAAGAACCACTACCCTCGACCGTCACCCCAGATCTAGGATGGGATGACCTTCATCATCAGAAACATACCTACGATGGTATGTCTCTGGTTACTTGGAATATCGAAGGATATTCTGAAGCTCAAATGAAGAACACCTTTCAAGAGATGTTGTTAGCAGCCTCAGCCTACAGCGCCAGGAAGACAACTCTTGAAACAGCCCAGATTATAGTCTCAGGTTTCACAGGAAACCTAAGGAGCTGGTGGCACAACCAACTGACAGAGCAGGAAAGATACCGCATCCTAACTGCTACACGAACAGTTGTCAAGACGGAGAACGCCTTTGCCTCTATCCAGGTCGAAGAACAGGATATGGTCAATCAATTGGTCTACGCAATGACGAAGCAGTTCATTGGCAGCACCCAAATCCATTTCAATCTTGCAACGGAGTCCCTTCTTGGATTACGGTGTCACAAGATGAGTCAATACAAGTGGTATAAAGATACTTTCTTAGCGCGCCTTTATACTCTTACAACCTGCGGAGCCGACATCTGGAAGCAGAAGTTCGTCGAAGGACTGCCGCATTACATTTCTCAAAAGTTCTATCAAACGGTGGTGACTAATTCAGTAACCAAGCAAATCGACTGGTCTGAATTAACCTATGGAGATATCGCAGCCACAGTTCAATCGATATGCATTAATCTCTGCACGGAGAATAAGCATACCACCAAGGTGATCAAGGACTCTGACTACAGGAAAGAGCTCGGCACCTTCTGCAAGCAGTACGGCCTCGACAAAGGACCGAAGGAAGAACGGAAGAAAAAGAAACGATCTTCCTCCAAGCAACTCTTTAGCAAAAGCAAAGCTAAAGATCCCGAATTTCCTCGAAAGAAGAGGAAATACTACAACAGGTTCAAGAGCAAACGACTTTATGCTGCAAAAACCAACGTCTGCTTCAAGTACAACCGGAGAGGTCACTTTGCCAACAGTTGTCCCCTAAAGGATAAAATCAATTCCCTGACTATGGACGAAGAAACCAGACAGTCTCTTCTCTACGCCATCAGATCAGAAGACGATACTTCTTCTCAAACCGAGTCCTCTTCAGATGAAGAAGGTATCAACGTTCTCATTGACGAAGGATCTTCGAGCGAAGATGCCTTCTATTCTCAAAACGACTCAAGCGACGAAGACGGAGCGATTCCCTGCACAGGAAGGTGTGCTGGCAAATGTTTCGGTCATATCAATATCATCACGAAAGATCAAGAACGTCTTTTTGATCTTATCGAGGAACTACCTGACGCGTCTTCCAAGCAGACCTGCCTCCTCAAGCTAAGGCAGAGTATTGAGGAACACAACCCTCAGAAGACGATTCAAAGCCCGATCATCTATTCGTTTCAAGACATCGTGAATCTAATCAAAGGCGAGACAAAGAAGCCCATCCAAATTGAAGACCTTAACCACGAAGTAAAGGTTATCAAATTGGAAGTTGCAAACAACAGACAACGTCTCACCCTTCTCGAAGAAGCATTCCGAGAAGCATCAAGCCTAAAGGAAGTTCTGGGAACCTCCTCTTCCAATCCTGAAAGACAGATATCAGGAAAGGCGCTGATGAGTGAAGAACCAGTTGAAGCCGGAGTCATCAACTACATCAGCAAATCTCAAAAACAAAAGTGGATAACGAGGATAGTCTTCAAGGTAAAGGACTTTCTTCTCGAAGCAGTCGCCCTCGTTGACTCAGGAGCGGATCAAAATGTCATTCAAGAAGGCCTCGTTCCTTCTAAGTATTTTGAAAAGACAAAGGAGTCTCTGAGTGGAGCCAACGGAGGTCCGCTCAACATCCAGTTCAAGCTGTCCAAGGTGCACATTTGCAAAGGAAACGTGTGCCTCATCAACACATTCATTTTGGTTAAGAACCTTAATGAAAAGATCATTTTAGGAACACCATTCCTAACCCATATATATCCTTTCCATGTCTCCAGCAAGGGTATAGTCTCAACCAAGTTCGACAAGAAAATTACTTTCGAGTTTATTAATCCGATAACTCCTAAGTACATCAACAGCGTTGAAGAAGAAATTCATCAATACATCAACCGCATCGCTAGGAAGGAAAAACAGATTGAGTTCCTTAAGACGAGGTCAAAGCCAGCAAGGTGGCTTCCCAGGTCAACAAGCCATCAGTTCAACTCAAAATCCGAAGCTTCCAACAGAAGCTTGAAGGAGATGTTTGTTCAAGCCTTCCGAATGCGTTTTGGAACAGGAAAAAGCATATGGTGACCCTACCATATGTTGACGAATTCAAGGAAGCCCAAATCCCTACCAAGGCTCGACCCATTCAGATGAACAGGGATTTAGTCAAAGTCTGCTCCGAAGAAATAGCAGATCTTCTCAACAAAGGACTCATAAGCCCATCCACAAGCCCGTGGTCTTGCGCGGCCTTTTACGTTAACAAGCAGGCCGAACAAGAACGTGGAGTTCCAAGGCTTGTCATCAACTACAAGCCTCTCAACAAAGCCCTCAAGTGGATTAGGTACCCAATTCCTAATCGCCAAGACTTGCTGAAGCGAATCACTTTAGCAAAGGTCTTCTCCAAGTTCGACATGAAGTCAGGATTTTGGCAAATCCAGATTCATCCATCCGACCTCTACAAGACGGCCTTCAATGTTCCATTTGGTCAGTACGAATGGAATGTCATGCCTTTCGGATTGAAGAATGCACCATCCGAATTCCAAAGGATTATGAACGAGATCTTCAACCAATATCAAGAGTTCACGATCATCTACATTGACGATGTCTTGGTATTTTCAAGTTCAGTGGATCAACATTTCAAGCACCTGCAAATGTTCCTGAATGTTATCAAGTCCAATGGTCTCGTGGTATCTCAACCAAAGATCAAGTTGTTTCAAACAAGGATTAGGTTTCTTGGCTATGACATTAATCAAGGAATCATCAAGCTCATTCAACGATCTCTGGAATTCGTAGACAAATTCCCAGATGTGCTACAAGACAAAACGCAGCTACAGTGTTTCTTGGGTTGCGTCAACTACATTGGTGATTTCATCCGAGATCTCCGCTCAATCTGTCTGCCTCTCTACGACAGACTGAAGAAATCTCCAAAGCCGTGGACGGACGAGCATACTCGAGCGGTCCAATCAATCAAGTCTTTGGCCAAAAGCATCCCATGCTTATCCTTGGTGGATGAACAGGCCAAACTCATCATTGACACTGATGCCTCCGATATCGGTTACGGCGGCATTCTCAAGCAGGAATTTAACGGCAAATCTCTGGTGTCCGTTACCATTCCGGAGTCTGGAATAGTGCACTGAAGAACTATTCCACCGTCAAGAAGGAAGTATTAGCAATAGTACTTAACGTCCAAAAGTTCCAAGGCGATCTTATCAACAAGGAGTTCGTCATCAGGACTGATTCAAAGGCGTCTAAGTTTATCTTCGAGAATGACGTCAAGAATCTTATCTCCAAGCAGATCTTTGCCAGGTGGCAGGCGATCTTATCCTGTTTCGATTTCAAGATCGTGCCTATAAAAGGCAGCGAGAACTTATTAGCTGATTACCTCTCAAGGGAGCACCTCTTGAGTAAACCACAATCAGCCTCTCATGCAACCTCCTCCCGGCCGGCAACAGCCACCATCGCGACCACCGCAGCAACAGAATAGTTCTCAAAACTATTCCCTTCAATCAGTAGCTTCCTCCTCAGGAACTACTCCTCCGTCTAAGGGAAATCAACCCTTAGGTCAATCTTCTGCACCTACTCCAATGAGTGCAGAAAATTACGCCATGGACTTGCAGTTTCAGCAAGTATCAAGGCGTCGTCAAGGTTCCTCTCCAAGGAATTTGACAATTCAAACAGACCCTTCTGGTCTTCCCCCTTTTCCTTCAACCACGTTGTTACTCCCTACTGGTGTATCAACTCCAAACAAGCGTGCTGCTTCTCCAGCCGCTTCTTCCTCAAGATCTCCAATTCCGAGGAATCCTTCCCCGTTCTCTCAAGTAGTTAGGCCCATGGTTTTCCAGTCTAAACCTCCAATCCAAGGTTATTTCACCAAAACCACAATGGTGGACTTAACCATTGAAACAGAGTTCGATGGATCTTCTGTCCAAGAAGTCTGTAACCAAATATTTCCTCATGGCTTCAACTTCCTGCCAGAGGATCTGTCCAAAACCCGGACTTTCTATGAGTACATTTTGGTCGACTCTAATTCTGCCGAAATTACTCATATTCCAGACAAGAATGATCCTTCCAAGATCATTTACTCCAAGCTGAGAATTTTCCGAGTCCTCACCCCTTCCTCCTGGAAACAGGGAATGTTTGTCGGTAAGAAATTCTTCCGTCCCTTCAAACCAACATCTTACAATTACCATGACTACACAAAGGCATGGTACTTTGTATTTTGGCTTCAACCGTTCAACCACTCTTGGTTTGTGACATTCTGTAAGCAAGCTTACAAAATGCACTTCCCTAATTGGTTTCAAAATTGGTGGATGTATTTTGGACTTTCCGAGGAAATCTTCCCCGTTGAAGTTCAACATTCATACCATCTCTTCCAACAAAGTATCTATTCGTCTCCCCATTCAAAGACGTTTAGATTTGATTTGTATTTCCAAATACCGTGGATCTTTTGCTAGAATTTCCAGCTAGGACCTTCAGGTAACTTCAAGTCCCTGAGTAAATCTCTCAGAATCAAGTGGTGGGAAAAGTTCAATTTTTCACACCTGGAAGTCAACAAGTTGAAGGATTGGTTCAAGACCAACGTTCATCTTCAGGACATGACAAGGCAAGAAGATGAGAGCTTCCTCCTTGCGAAGAATGCCGTTATGTCCTCATTAGCCGGAGCAGGATCCCAAGAAGAGTTCAACTTCGTCGTCAACACAATTGCTGTTCATTTTCTGGATTCAGAAGATGTCCAAGATGAAGCAACCTCTCCATCTTCAGTCAATGATGTCGAAGACGAAGGCATAGACACCTTCGATCCCTATGAAGGATATGACATCAACGACATCAACGACCCATTTCTGGATTCACAACCTATGTGAATTCACTAATTTCAATTGTTTAATTTAATTTTGTTCAAGTGTTTTTAGTTTTAGTTTTAATGTAAATTCATATAAATTAATTTGTTTAAATTTCTTGCATTTATTTAGATAAGATCATTGTATTTCGATCTTATCCTCGCTTTAACAGTCTGCTAAAATTATGGATTTCACTGAAGAACATTTGAAAGAGAAGACTCCATGCCCGGGATGGCATACTTCTGATGAGGAATCACCGACCTGAGGTGGCGCGACTAGCGAGAATGGACTGACTCTGTGCAAGAGAATATTCCTATATCTCACACGGCAGAAATCATGTTTGAAGGCTGGGTGCTCCTGAGTGGCAGCAAGGCGGGGTAGCCGAAGTAAGACCATGTGTGTTGAGCCGTTTAAGCCTAAGAGCATGATCAATGCCCATACGATCGATATTAGGGAATCAACAGTCCAAGCCAATCAGAAGACAGCTGAGTGACGTCATTATCTTCTCCAACAAGTTTTCAGAAGGAAGAATCCAAGACTAGCAGTCATATCCAACCTATGTTTAATTGCTTTCTTTTATTGCTTTCCGCTGTAATTATTTTATTTCCGCTGTAAATTTTATTTTGCTTTCGATAAGAATTAGTGGGGCCTGTCCCACCAATCATATCCTTTACTTTTCATGCAAAGACTTTCAGAACATGCCAAACAGGGGTCCTGTTCTATCGGCCATTCTGAAAAGTTAATTTGTAATTATTGTTGATTACACTGTGTAGACAATAATGGAATTAATAATTGGACCCCACGGTGCAATTATTGATTTGCATTATAAATAGTAGTGCAATCGATCCTCAAAACCAAGCAAATCGACTGGTCTGAATTAACCTATGGAGATATCTCAGCCACAGTTCAATCGATATGCATTAATCTCTGTACGGAGAATAAGCATACCACCAAGGTGATCAAGGACTCTGACTACAGGAAAGAGTTGCAGGTGCTTGAAATGTTGATCCACTGAACTCTAAAATACCAAGACATCGTCAATGTAGATGATCGTGAACTCTTGATATTGGTTGAAGATCTCGTTCATAATCCTTTGGAATTCGGATGGTGCATTCTTCAATCCGAAAGGCATGACATTCCATTCTTCAATCCGACAGATTGAGCGGAGATCCCGGATGAAATCACCAATGTAGTTGACGCAACCCAAGAAACGCTGTAGCTGCGTTTTGTCTTGTAGCACATCTGGGAATTTGTCTACAAATTCCAGAGATCGTTGAATGGGCTTGATGATTCCTTAATTAATGTCATAGCCAAGAAACCTAATTCTTGTTTGAAACAACTTGATCTTTGGTTGAGATACCACGAGACCATTGGACTTGATAACATTCAGGAACACTTGCAGGTGCTTGAAATGTTGATCCACTGAACTTGAAAATACCAAGACATCGTCAATGTAGACGATCGTGAACTCTTGATATTGGTTGAAGATCTCGTTCATAATCCTTTGGAATTCGGATGGTGCATTCTTCAATCCGAAAGGCATGACATTCCATTCGTACTGACCAAATGGAACATTGAAGGCCGTCTTGTAGAGGTCGGATGGATGAATCTGGATTTGCCAAAATCCTGACTTCATGTCGAACTTGGAGAAGACCTTTGCTAAAGTGATTCGCTTCAGCAAGTCTTGGCGATTAGGAATTGGGTACCTAATCCACTTGAGGGCTTTGTTGAGAGGCTTGTAGTTGATGACAAGCCTTGGAACTCCACGTTCTTGTTCGGCCTGCTTGTTGACGTAAAAGGCCGCACAAGACCACGAGCTTGTGGATGGGCTTATGAGTCCTTTGTTGAGAAGATCTGCTATTTCTTCGGAGCAGACTTTGACTAAATCCCTGTTCATCTGAATGGGTCGAGCCTTGGTAGGGATTTGGGCTTCCTTGAATTCGTCAACATATGGTAGGGTCACCATATGCTTCTTCATGTTCCAAAACGCATTCGGAAGGCTTGATCAAACATCTCCTTCAAGCTTCTGTTGGAAGCTTCGGAGTTTGAGTTGAACTGATGGCTTGTTGACCTGGGAAGCCACCTTGCTGGCTTTGACCAAAAAAACAAAAACAAAATTCGAAGTATGTAATCTAAAATAACATTCTAAAATGGTAATTGTTTACAAGCAAACATTTTTTATATATCTAAGGTCGTTCAAACTTTCTTGTGCTTCAACCATGCAACTTGAATTTTAGGCTTTTGTAGAACTACATACATTTCTCCGTTTTTCCTTTTTGTAAAGATATATGCAGTTTTCATGAAAAGCTCAATGTCTTTTACAACTACAGGTATGCTCATAAGACATTTATCACTTAAAAAATACTGCATCCTGGAAGATCTCTTCTCATATAATCTATTGATCCACACACGTTCCAACTGATCACAAAGTTTATTTGCAACATTACCTTTTGATATTATTCTTTTTCTCTCTTTTTTTTCTTTTCCTTGAGTGTAATCCTCAGCAGTATGTATCGAATATTCTGTATCATTGTATCATTATGCTCTACATCTTCAAATGTATGGAATATTCCTTCTTGTAGTTTTTTTTTTTTTAAATTTAATTAAGATGTGACTTAGTTTATCTCCTTGTAGTTTTTTTTTTGTTAATTTTTATAAATATAATAAATCAGTCAAATATTTATGGTTTGTGTAACAAAATAAAAAAACCCATTAAACTAACCATTTTTTAAAAAATATTTCAGGTTTGCCCTTCCTTTTCATCATCTTTCTTCTCTTCCTCTTCTCCGTTTTTTTTTATTTCCATCGTTCTTTTCTCTTATGCAGTTTTTAAAAAATATTTATGTTTGGCCTTCCTTTCCATCAATTTTTCTTTTTCGTTCCATGTCTTTTTCTTTAAACTCTTATTTAGTTGTTTAAGATTGTGTGCAAAATATAAAATATCGTGAAAAAAAATCGTTCAAATATTGGATTGCCAAATATAAAAGATCGTGAAAAAAATCATTCAGAAATATAAACGATTGTGTAGCAAATAAACGATCATATCCCATATATAAACGATTGTGTAGCAAATATAAACAGAAATGATCGTATACAAAAAAAAATGTTTTATAAATATAAATGATCGTGTATAAAAAATAAACAATCGTATACTAAACATAAACGATCGTATACTAATTTTTATTTAAAAAAAAATCGTTTAGATTTAGCTACCCTTTAGATTTGGTCCCAAACTAAACGATAATAGTGAAATCTATACGATCATTTCCCAAATATATTATGCGCTCTGGATACCAATTAATCACGAGACATTTTTTGTATTTTCCATTATGGGCCTGTGGCCTTTCTCCGTTTCTGAAATTGTTCTATAGGCCTTTTTTCGTTTTTGAAATTGTTCGTGTAAATATTTTGTCGCTTTGTTATTTGAAAAGATTCATTTTTAAAAATCTAATTAAAATGTGATTAGTTAAAATGTGACGAATAAGTTTTAAGAAATTAGCTAAAATGTGACTAGTAAAGATTAAAATGTGTTAATTAAGAATTTGAATTAAAAAGAACAAGAATTTGAATTAAAAAATGTTGTGGTTGTTGTTTTAAATAAGAATTATTTTAACTAATTTAATATTCTCTCACATTTTAACTAATTCTTATTTTTTTTAATTTAATATTAATATATTTTTTCTCTCTAACGAAAAAACGAACCTACAATCATTCGTATTTTTTTAATGAAAAAGTTACATCAATTTTATTGTTATTGAAACTTATTAAAAAAGTATGTTCTTTGTATTTTCAAATTGACGAACTATTTTTCCAATTTATTTTTACGTTTGTTACTTGACATGATAGATTTGTAATGATCAACAATTAATCAAAAATTTATCACTTGAGTATGCAATTTTATGTTAGTAGTTCGTTCAGTTTATATTAATGTCATCTTTTATGGATATTTATCGTTGTAATCCATTCATTTTGTATTAATTGAAGGTTGTAAATTTTTAGTAATTGGTTGTGATTGGAAAATAATTAGAGAAATTGCATTAGATGATAAAAGCATTTAGAAAAAAAACAGCCCATAATACCTCTTTTTTGCATGTTGTGAAAATGACAAATATAACAAGTAATTAGTGATATCAGATAGTTATCAGACAACTATTAAAGGGTCATCAGTTTTAAATTTGCTACTTTTTCAATTTAGAAAATGTAGTGACATGGACCCTATTATCATAATTTGTTTTGCTATTTTTGCAAGTGTCTCAAATAATTAAACATAAAGTATAATGTTTAATGCAATAATTTAACAATTTTCATTCAAGAAAAAATTAAAAACAAAAACAATGTGTTCCATAACTTGTATGTCGCCGATTTCAAGTTGGTTATCGTTGTCGACTCTGCACTCTTCGTTGCTCTAGTCCCTATTGATTCTCTTGTTGTTGTTGCTCATCTGGTTGCTCGGATACGCTGCAGGCATTTCGAAGTACAAATATTTGTTATGTTGAAGATGATGCATGTATGAAGATGATGGACCGGTCCCTAAATCATAATATCCTTGTTCAAAGTTTGATGATATTGGAATTTATGTCCTAACACTCATAGTTTGTAGTTTAAAATTATATTCTATTCAATAAAGTAGTTATTGAAGACTTATAAGTGAAAATAGAATATTATAATTTTGAATCCAATAAACTAAGGTCCAGAGGCTATCTAGTGTAGACTTGAACTTTATGTAGAGATATAAACGTGGATCGAGTTTGAGTATATAGCCCAAACGGTCTATAATGTATGAATAAGGTTGACCACCTTAATCTGGGAACATTATGGATGCAGCTGCTTGTCGGTTTGGACTTAATAGTTTCCAATGTGTATAGTGCAACTGCAAGACGTCACTAAGTCAGGTCATTGCGCGTAATGCGTTCACCACAACTTTTTGTATTGCGTGCTTTAATTCTAGGCGATGAGTCACGTGTTATGATCATAGCATGTGAGATGCTCACTATGTACCTCTTCATCACGTGATACATAATTCCTTACTGAGTACAAGTTTTCCTACTACTTGTCCAAGTGCAAGCAAAACAGTAGGTTTACTAGGGTGATCCAAGGTCAAACACAAAAATTTGTTTCCAGATGATAGTTCTAGGGTCTACTTATCGTTTAGGCGTTATGACAATTAAGTTGAAAGAATAAAAAGAGAATTAAAACTATTTACATACACCTAGAGACTCATGCACAGAGAATAATATGTGGCAAGCTGGAAGATTGAACGAACTAACTTGTATGCGGGAAGAAGGTGAAGGATGGTCTATGCATTATTAGGTGATTAAGTAATGCGATGTAACTACATAATCAGCACATGATTATGGCAACCTCTCGAAGTGTTTAGACGCCACACTTGCTCACTTTTTGGGATGCAAATGATTATGTTTGATTAGGCGAGCTATATCTAGAAGACTTTCTTTCTAATACTTATAGAACTTCTCGAGGACAGCAGCCTCTGAAAGCCTAATGTCCGCACTTGTTTACCTTTCAAGATACAAATGTTGGAAGTTATCTCGCTAAGGTGGAGCCTTTTGCCAAACTCATCCTTGCATGCAATAATCTTATCCTTGCTACTTCCCCTCTTGGGTAGTTGGCAATTGACACTGACCAAGTGATGAATATAGCTCAACTAATGTGATAAGACTTATAAGCTAAACGTCTGATGAAGAACTTATCACAAATCAAACTACTAATAACGCAAAGACAGATGAACAGTAGAAGCATGGATTGATTGAAAAGTGTATAAACATGTAATATATATATATAGCATGTAGGGCTTATGTTATTGTACAATATAAACAACATATATTACAATGAAGTGAAAAAATGGAGAGAAAGAAGAGTGGAAAAATACTACAAGTTAGGGGGAAAATTGAGGGGGAGGGGGGGGGGGGGAGGGGTGGGAGGGAGGACTCCTCTCTTGCTTAAACTCTAAGCTCTCTAACTTCCTTATTCATGTTCCTAATTGGTCTATTCGAGGCTCAACTAGCCCATTCATGCTTCCAACTGGCCTATTAGGGCCTTCTTTCTTAGTGAGGATGAAGTACTTGTATAGGTCACTTTTCAGCGGGAAGCTTCTATTTCTCTAAGCATGTCAGCAGTGACTCTGGCCTTATGAGGTCCTGTCATTCCAATTACCATTCTTGTCTTTTAGTGAGCTTTCCTTACGTGATGACATGTTTCCTCGCCTGGGGTTGTTAATTGCCAAGCAGGTCTCCATCGCGTGGCCTCTGTGCGAGATGTCCTTTGCGATTTGCATCTTTCTTCTTTTCCACTTATCCTATGTTTAGACATGATAATTGCGTAAAACAGACATGGTGCTTATGTAATTTGTATTTCTAAATATTTATGAATTTACAACGTGAGTCACACGCTTTGATCCTATTTTTATGCGTTTTGACCTCATTATTCTTATAAAGGCTATAATAACGGGTGTTTATAAGCGTTATCAGCAGCCCACTTTGTAGTTAGTACAAACGATGTGATCCTAAATCGTTCATATAGAAACATGGAAGTGGGGCATCCTATGTAAAGAGTTTACATAAGACGAGAACCATGAAAAAGTCACTTTTAAGTTATAACACCATTGACTGTATAAAATTGACTATTTCGATTATTGATGACCTAGGTATCTTAACCTTAGTCCTAAGCTAACTATGAGATTAGATTTAAGAGCTGCTCTTCTATTACTATCTTCCAAAACTAGTAGGTCTTGAGTTTCCTTTTGATATATGAAATCAGTCTTGTTTGTTAGCTACTTTTTATTATTGGTGCACTGATTTATCTTGTTGTTTTGCCATGCTTTGACTAACTTGGCTAGCTGTTTTAATCTCTGCATGCACACAAATCCTGGATGTACTTCTTGTTTTGTATTTGCCCAACATCTGTTTATACTTTTCCTGAAGTTAACGTCCTTTAATGTGAAGTTATTTATTCTAAAAAGAGAGGGACCCCAACTTAGTTCAGTGCATTCAAGAACTATTAGGTAGTGATCCGATGTAGTCTTTGATAGTGTTCTGAAGTAGTTGAAAAGTTATTCCCAAGAAGGATTGTATAGAAATCTGTCAAGTCAAGACATGATCGGGTTAAGTTTAAGATTTGACCAGGTACGTCTGTTGTTTGTTAATGGAGGGTTTATCAGGTTACAATTATAGGCGAAATTGTTAAATTTTTTTATGTTATGCTTTGCTGGACTGACTGCATTTGTTTCTTCTCTCCACTTGATGACATTGAAATCCTCTCCTATTAACCATGTTGGGGAGAACTTTGTTGATAGATCATTAACTTCCACCCACAAATTCATTTCTGCATTTTCTCTTCACAGGTCCATAGGTAACTGTTAGCCACCAATTTGCACCATTTAATTCCAATATGTTTGCAAAGATTGTAAATGGTCCCTCAACAGAATCAGTAACTTTGTATCTTAAGTCGTCCCACATTATTAATATATCTCCTGAATTTCCTTTAGAAATTTTGGCTAACCATTTAACACTTTTGGAATTCTATAATGATCTAATGATATTCATCTTTGTAGAACACAATTTTATTTCAGTGATAATGATGAAATCAGAACCATAACTAGAAATAACACTTTTTATTAGGGCTATTTTGGAGGGAGAGCCTAACCCTCATACATTCCAACTGAAAATTTTCATGTAACACTGTCATTCGATGTTACAACATTGCTTGTGTTTTCTCCTTCCCCCAATTGTTCATCCATCATATTGTTCTTTGACGTGCTCGAAATGTCAGAGAAGGTTGTTGAGGCCAATTTCAAGTTGTTCTCTTTGAGCCAGCTTACTAGCTGTTTTTAAAATCATGACTCCTTTCACATCTGTCTTCTTTTCTCTTGTAGTTATGCTTGTGGGTTGAACTCTTTGTTTTTTGAGGAGAGTTACTTCTTTCCATGGGATCAAGTTTTGATGTTTGACTTTGAATTGGTGTTTCGAAAACTATTTCTGATCCAAAATATTGGGAAACATCTTCATTGTTGTTGCTGCTTGAACTTCTAAATTTGCTTGTCTTTCCAGGGGAGGGATGAAGCCAAGGTCAACTGTTAACCTACACTCCATATCTTCTTTTTCTTCAAAAACCATTTGCAACGGCTGCACATCTAGATTGTGTTGGATCTAGATTTGACTTTATACTCTTTATGATGGGCAAATTTCCTTGATGTAGACTTCTTAACTGAACTTTTCTTTAATTTTTTTTGACGAATTGATGTTGAAAATTTTTGGGATTGAAAAAGATTGTTTTATTCTTTGGAGAAGTAAAGCTTACCTTCCATTTTAAGTAAACTTTAGTTAATTTGCTGTCAGCTTCATGATTTTCGTACATTGAATTTCCATCCTTTCTCGAAAGCCCACCATTGTTGGGTAATAAATTCTTCCCTTTCTCCCTCCAAATTTCATTCTTGTAAGCTGCTTCAAAGCATGATTTGGATAGATCTCCCTCATGACCTCCCTTGGCTTTTGAGTAATTTTTCTTCATAACGTATCAGCATTAATTACTATCTTGTTTTTCAATTTGAAATATTTCGGTGGAACTGCTGTGTTTCCAACGAAGAATTATTGTTTTGACTTTGACTTAAAATTGTCAAACTCTATTGTTGCTTACCTTTGGAAAGATCAGTAGATCTTCACATCCCTTTCAATTAACCATTTGCCTTTGACCGAAGTAACTGTTTGCATTATAAATTTATTTTCTGCTTCATCTGTAATACAAATATTTACAATGATAAACTCGTAAAAGTTGTATATGATTTTGATTCTGGCCTCCATAAGATTCACTATGTTATATGTTTCTTTGGTTACTGATATGAGCCCTCCACATACATTGCCTATTTGTGACAAAGTGTCATAATTCCATGCATGCAAGGGGTATACCTCTAAAGATCGTCCTCCACCGTAGCTTGGGACTAATCTTTGTGTTGCATGTTTTTCACCATCATCCACCATCGTCCATCCACTATTGTTGCAAATAAGCTTTGTATGTGTTGAGTCTCAAAAAATAATCACGACTTTGTTTGGGTGGAATGGAGTGAAAGAGAAGGATGTTTCCATTTGTTTTCTTAAGTTGAGCATAATTTTCTTCTAGTCATCGTGGAAGAATCTTCTTATTAAAATCACTGCATTTTCCCCAGCAAGACTTCTTAATGGGCGGATTGATTCCCTTTCTTCTTTTAATGTTGATGAGTCACTCGAAGTACCATATGTTACAACTCTTGCATAGGATTTATGGGAGTCTAAGTCGGATGACGAAGAGTAGTATTTGCTAGTATCTCTTAGTTGAATCACTAGAGGGTGTATTTTTTGTTCCATCTGCACATTTGGGCTTATCATTCACAAGAACGAAACCCAACCACTTTTTTCTAAACCCTCTGAACCATTATACAACCTTTTCTTTCATGACTATCAATTCGGAAAACTTTAGCTGTATTTCCACTTTTGTTTCTCATTTTTCTTATCCATATGCAGTGGTCTTCATACCTGTGTTTCAAGAAGAATCTATTTGTTTCTAGTATTACAATGAGGGATTTGAAGGTGCTAGTTAACCAATTCAATGATTCCAGGAACAAAAGGATGGAAAATGACTTTTGGGAACCCACTTCTGTTATCCAAAATCTTTGAGTCTTAGAATGATTTTCTAAGGAAAGGATAAAATCCTTCCTCTCAATTTGGCATGAACATGGGAGGTGTTTGAAAGCGACATTTTTTGTCTGAATAGGAAAGTAGAGTCCTTATAGTAAAAGGTAAAAGCTTGGGTGTAGTTGTGTACCTTTTAGGATTGGAGATGCTTGAGACTTCTGTGCAATCCATGTGAATGTTAAGTAGTTGCAAGTGAGAGCTATTATCTTTTGCCATCATTTTTCTCCA
Source organism: Cucumis hystrix (assembly GCA_025688845.1). Classification (NCBI taxonomy): domain Eukaryota; kingdom Viridiplantae; phylum Streptophyta; class Magnoliopsida; order Cucurbitales; family Cucurbitaceae; genus Cucumis; species Cucumis hystrix. The sequence continues at coordinate 5,028,324 of CM046886.1, forward strand.
GTGGCGAGTCTTCAAAACTCACCCTCCTTCACGAAAAAGTATATGCCCCTTATGCATGTTTTTTGCGCGTTCTGAAGAGAGGAAGGTGATCCTTCACCGAAATGACAAACTTCTGTCCATGTCATGCATTCTGTCCACGCCATAAATTATAATTTCAAAGTGAATTGTGAATAAGGAGAAAAGTGGACTATGAGGGAAATGGAAAAGAAAAAATAAAAAAGAAAAAGAGTATGGCAAACGATGAGAAAGGTGGAAAAAATAGAGAGTGAAAGGAAACATAATATATATATATATATATATTAAAGCCACCTAATAAAATTAATAATATATAATTGCAACTCAAATTAAAATTTGTCCACACAATTGCCATGTCAATTTTTCGTTAGTCAAACTAACGATAAATTGGATGGAGGGATCGTTTAGAAGTTTTTTACAAACTTTAGGGATTAAGGTGTTCCTTTTGAAACTTCAATGATCAAATGGACACTATGTAACACCCAAAAAATTAAGGTAATTTTATATTTAATTATCTTAGTGTAATTTAATTATGTTGAAATTATTTGGGTGTTATTTTAGGTAATTTGTGAAAATTGTTTGACTTTGTGGAAATTAGGATTTATTAAATCCTTATTGAAAGAATATTTAATTAATTATTGAAATTGGAGATTTTGGTGTTGTAAAAGATTTGATGAAAGTTGAATGATATTGGTAATTTAATTTAGTGAGATTTAACGATTTTTTTGTAAATATGTATATATATATTTAATTAATTAGGTTAGAGAAAGTTAAACATAATTATATTATTGTGGATAATATAATTATTAAGAATAATATATTGATATATTTTGGTAAGAATATAAAAAGAATATTTGATAGGAATTTAATGAAAAGAGAAGTGTTGATTTATCTTGAAAAGGTAAAAGGTAAAAGGAAATAGGAAATAGGAAAAGTAAAATAATAATAATAAAATTGTTATTATTATTTTAAATAGACATTCTCGATTTGCGTGCAAGAATATTTCCTTTTCTTCTTCCTCATTCACATTAGAAACCTTAGCCACCCACTGTTTTTTGTCCATCGTAGCTCCACCATCAAGTTCGACATGTCCCTACTGTCAGTCTTTAGTTTCGCCGGTCGTTGAGCGTTGTTCCTTCGCGAGTTAACTAGTCAACACACGACGACATCCAAGTATGTCGGTCATCTCTGTCTCTGTCTGTGGTGTTCGTCAGCCTTCTCTCCGTTGCAATTAGAATTTTCCAAAGTCGAGTCGCGTCGAGCCGAGCCATGCATTTTTCTCAAGCTAACCTCTAAACTCGAGCTTTCTTTTGTAATTCAAGCCATCAATTGAGCCACTTTGAGATTTTCTTTGTAAGTTTTGTTTAGGTGCAATTTTGTATGCACATCTTTCACAAAAGGAATAGTTGCAATTCAGGTTGCACTTATGTATTGTTTGTTACATGTTTTTTTTTTTTTTTTGTTCTTTGCTTTGATGATCACTAAGACTATCTTTACTATCTTCTATATATCTTAATTTCTCTTTTGCATGAGTATTGACAGAATAATTGTAGATATTCCTTGAGGAGCAAACTTGAGATAAGGTAATTTTATGCCTTTTTTTAACTAATATTTGAGTGCATTTTTTTTTGTTATATATATATTAAAAGAAGAAATTAGAATTCGTTATTGGAGTTGGACCAATTTGAGATTTAAGTAGATTTCAATAAATATGCACCAAAGTAGTTTTCTTTTAGTTAATAAGGAATAAACAATACCTTCAATAGAATGACATGCATATAACTCTACATTTTCATTATATATACACAAAATTAGCCTTCAATCATCACTATTGTTCAATTACATTTTGTTTTCATGCAATATAATGGAAGATAATTGAAAAAAGCCAATGGTTAATTAATTAGGCTACATCTAAATTAAATCTCATATACTTTATTTAATTCAATATATTTTTAAAAATTTGCATGAGAAATTTTTATTGGATACTATTTAAGTACGTAGCTCAACCTACACCTAAAATTGTTCTTAGAAAAATAACATAATATCATATTGTATAAAGGGTTACATAGTTACGACTCATAAGATGAGTGTCATCTTATATATAAAGAAACAAAACAGTACATTATGAGTAAGTCATTCGATGGAACAGGAAAGGAGATTATGTAGTACTTGAGAACACGGTCACCTATTGGTATTTTACGACTCATAGTTTCGCCTTCTATGTTTTTCAGTATTTAACTTTTAATATTTTATTTAAATTTATAAAACCTATGATTTAATTTTATGTTATTTTTCTTTAAAAGTTAGATAGGACCCGAACTAGGACTAAATTTTCTAGTATTTATTTTAATCTTTCCAAATTATGAATTATAAACGAGCATTTGAAATTCTTTATTTAACAACTTGGTTTTCTCTTTTTCATTTAAATGGAATCAAGTTGTTATTTATTTTGGTAGTAATGACCTCAACTTAGTAAAAGGAGTTGGGTCGTTACACACTAACCCCAAACTTCAGAGACAAAAGTGTATTTTGGAATTAAAATAAAACATTATTTACAAAGCGTCTTCTTTCTCACTTTATTTTTTTAATTATTTTTTTCTATCTAGAAAACCCTCTCTTGCCTTTTTATATTGTTTTTGTTTTATTTTTTCTTTTTTCATATAACAAACATTTTTTTCTTCAAAAATAGCAAAATATTGAAGTTATTTATAAAATATAGTAAAATCTATCAAACTTTATATAGTTCATTTAAGTTTTATGTTATATTATGTAAATAATTTGATTTTTTTTTACTATTCATAACAATTTCTCTTCAAGGTATTAGCATATATATAGCAACATCTTAAAAAATTGTAAATATAGTAAAATACGTCAAGGTTTATCGATGATAAAATTATATTTAAGATAAATCATATTTCACATTTATGTGAACCAAAATTTACATAACTATTTCCGTATTAGATTATTTTAACATAATAATTTAGGCGATAAAGCTAGATTTATAATGATGGAATTAAGATCAGTAAAATTAAATCAAACAAAATGAAATTGAGCCAAATTCTTTGAATTTATGTATTAAATTTTTATATTCAAGACCAACAACCATTTAACTATTTTATGTTAAAAAGTGATTTTAGTCAATCCGTTAACTAAACAACCATCATTTTGTAACTAACAATCCATATAAATAAAGTTATATCCTCAAAGTTTGGAGATGGATTCAAACATTAAAAAAAAAGGTATTTTGGTTTGCACATTGATATTAGAGCAATCACGTTCCTGGGATCCATGTCTAAATAGTGTAGACTACAATTAGCGATAGATGAGGAAGCTGCTCATAATCAGAAGTTGAAAGGCACTTTTTTCCTCTCTCTAAAAACATCTTCGAGGCGCTTATTATCCGTTGAAGCTTCATTTGAGGAAATCTATATGACACGTTGAATACTGTAATTCGATACATTAAACCCATGACAATTTTGCCACATAGAAAAATTGAGACTCGTACATCAGTGGGGAAGATGAATAAGAAAGAGATTTAAACAACAAGATCAGCAAGACTAAAACAAGAAATGCAAGATTACTAGTCTAAATTCCAAAATTGACTCCAATAACATGATACTAGAGTTCTTCAAGTGAAAAAACTGGAAACAATGACTACAACAATATCAAAAGGCAACAAAATAAAAGTTACATAAAAAGAAAACAAGATTCACAATAGTTTTGAAATTGACCTCCTCAATTATCTTTTTCTTTTCTTATTTTACTTTCTTTCTTATAGTATATATTTTCTTTTACAACTTCACGTGAAAAATATATATATTTTTTCATTTTTTTTATATTGTTAGCTTCTTCATCTTATTTTTATGTAACAATTTTTTTTTCCAGGTAGATATTTTCTCCATATATATATTTTTTATGTAATCTATTATTGGTAGTTACACTAACTTGTCAAATTAAAACAAATGAAAATATAATACAAATGTGATAATAACTAAATCATGAGATTTTCAAAAGTGTTGTGTTCATAGAAGCTTAATGTGTACCTCATAGTCTACTTCAACCGAGAAAACATTGACTTTCAACACTTCAAACGGTACTTCATTTCTTGAATTAACAGGTGGCACGTAGAATTAAGGAGGAATTGTAAACTCTCATTTCATTCTCCTTTTTATTTAATATTTACTGAGCTTGAAAAACAAGTTTAAATTTAATTATCAATTTTCTAGGGTTGAAATTTTTACAATAAGGATTTTGGAGCAAATTTAATTTGGAACAAAACTTGAAATTTTAAGTGTTGAAAGGATGGAGAAACTTAAATAATGACGAAAGTAGAAGTTAATGTTAAGTTAAGGTTATCTTGGTTATTTTCCCATTTTAATTACTTATTTTCTTATGTGTAAAAAAAGGTAAAAAAGAAGAGAAATCATTCTCCCCCACGTGTGAGTATTTCGTTTCTCCCTCTCTCTCTCTTTCGAAGCTTCATTTTCGTCGGCCTATCCCCCATCATCGTAAAGCTTGCGCACCGATGAATCTCGACCGTTGCCACCATAATCAGTGCCGCCAAACTGATTTTTCTCTTCCAACAAAATTCTTTTAGAGAGAGAGCTAAAGGATGAGTCTGTAGAAGGCATGAGGTAGAAGAAGAAGAAGGTTGCGTTTTTGGTGAAAAAGAAGAGGAAAGGTGTGAAGGAAGTGGCAGCCATGATAGAAACTCGGAGCTCATGGACAATCTCTGAAGTTTTAGTTGGTTTGAGTTTCTCACGATGAATTAAGAGGTCAAACAGCAGTAGGGACAACATATAATCCTAAGAGAGCCAATTTTTGACAGTAGCGACCCAGAACCAAGTGTTGTTTGAGCTCCATCTTTCTTGTGGATTTTCACTTTTTTTTTTTGTATGTGTATAGTTTAAATTTTTGTTAATCATCACAGTGTGGTTAGTCATATATAGAGATGCATTATGAACTTGTGTTTTGGAAGATCTTAATGAGTTTAAATACTTTTGTATGTAATACGTAGTTTGCACCTTAAATTCTACTTGAAGTTTTGAAACCGTCTAAATATGTGTGGTGAGATACTCTATTTAAAAATGTGTTTAATAAATCTTACGTTTCAAAAGAATATTTTAAGATGTTGATAACACCATGATCTAGTTTAGAGGAAAATTCTAGAACGGGTTGTGACAGGAATAATCTTATCAATTATTGTACATGAAAAACGAATTATTGTTTAGTCTTTTTTATGCCTTCCATCTTGTAACTGGTCCATATGGAACATCATGAGTCGTATCATTGTCATTGAGGTGTTAAAGAAATAGATTGATTGAATAATATATCTATTATGTATATACTACATATATATTGCATATGTGTATATACTATGTATATTATATATATATATAAAAATGATTTATTTTATGGGTATTACAATAGTAGTTATATACTAAGGGGCTCTTGTAGAAATGACAAATTTATTACAAAAAATTAGACCCATAACACAATTTATACTTTTGCAAATATAACAAAATGGAAGCCCAACCCACATTTTAAACGTACGAATTTACAAAGCTACCATTCATCTTCCCTCATGCATTTCTTTTCCCTCACATTGTTTCATCTTCCCAAAATTTAAGTCACTCCGAAAACCACTCAATCGAACAAACTTTGGACGAAAAACTTGACAGAGACCATTTTCTTGATACATGAAATGATAGGGTATTTTAGAGAGACTTCTATACACTTCTATACAACCATGATTTGATTTCTTTTTCTAACTCATACACTTATGTACAATTCTATACACTTTTATTCACTTACCTGTTATTATTTAATTTCTTTTTCTAGTATTTTATATTGTTGTTGAATACAAACAACTTTTTGAAATTGATATTTTTTATTTTTTATCGAATACAAACCAAAAAGGGAAAAAAATTGAAAAAGATAAAACGACGAAAAGAAAATTAAAGTTTGAAAAGGGTGAAAGTTAAAAAAATAGATAAAGACAAAAAAAAAAAAAAAAGATCATCATCCAAGAAAGAGGTAATTACTATATATCATTATATATAGTTGATACACTATTTGTTTCCCTCATAAACTGCCCATACACATATTATTAGTTTGAAACACTATTTGTTTCACTGTAAATTATTTTTCAGTGTGTTTATCTTAGTGCTTATCACCTACAAGGTGTTGAGTTAAGTAATAAGAGCTACGCGCAAAGCTAAGTAGAATAGTTTTTTTTTGTTGCAGTTAGTGTTGAAGATCTCCAAGGCTCAATGGAAGAATTTAATAAAGAGACAAGAGAAATGATTGTTTCGCTTACTAGGTGTTCAACCTATCATCTCGCAGAGAGATACGCAATGGATGTCTAGGCTGCACGCTCTCATCTAGTCGGGTGGAATGACATTTGGGGTGGGGCGTGACAATCTAATTATTACAATACTAATAGCAATGATAATTCTAGCGAATGGGATGATGAATATGAACTCGATGAATTAGTAAAATTGGGATGTAGTGATGTAGTGCATCATTTTGTGATGCATGTTTGCAAAAAGCTTTGTAGTTCATCTTCTCACACTGATTACAAATTTGTAATAGAGATCTTTTATGGTCGAGAGGATAGATGTCACAAACAATATTTTAGTAGTACTTGAACAACAATATAGCTTTAGTAAAGCCAAATGTATGCTTTTGGATGAGGCTCTTGCAATCTTTCTTATTATACTAGGTCATGGTTTTTCAAATAGAATGGTTCAAGAAAGATTTCAGAACTAAGATGAGACTATATCCAGGTGATTTAATTTAGTGTTAGATGTTATGGTTGTAAATATAATTAAACTTACAGATCCATAATTCAAACCTACTTCTGATAAAAGTTAACAAGATACTCGATATTGGTCGTTTTTCAAAGATTGTATAGAACCAATTGATGGTATTCATATACAAGTTTGTTGGGGCAAATATTGACCCATTTATAATTACCTTATTTTCAATACATATCATACTCATATTCATTATTTTGCTATTTTCATGCAGAATATGAAAGTAGACTCCGATATGAATCCAATGACACGAAAATCACCTAAAACGAAGTTCAAATGAAAGAGAACGGGCAAATTCAACATCAGGGGTATTTTGGTAAGTATTGAAGAAGATTGACACGTGTCAGTTCCACACGAGTGCAAGTCAACCCAAAGTCATGAGTTCGAATTCCATCCAATGCATATTAAATTTGGATTTTCAAAAGACAATATGACATTGTTTTGACTCTTCACTCTTGTGCGTGTCCCCCTCGTCACGAGTTCTAACTCTGCCCAACATAGAATTAAATCCAATTTATTTTGAATTCATTCTTGCATGCCTTTTTTGTCGCTTACGCTTGACACCCAAGTTTGAATCCAGCCCGCTTAAAACATTTTTTTTCTTCTTTGTTTCCAAGGGAAAAATCGTAATTAAATATCAATTATCTAAAATTTCCCCCTTTTTCCGTCAAATGCTAGCGTGAAATAGCCCAAAGGTTGTGAGTTCGAGCCCATTTGACAGTTATTTTCAATATTTTCTATATAAACGTTCCATTACCCCTAATTTCACAATCAATTCACCATTTTCTCCAAATTCTTCCCAAACTCTCCCAATTTCAAGTATCCTATCCATCATTCTGTCATTTTTTTCATTCTTCGAATTAAATTCTAGATTTCTTCATGATGGAGGGCTAATTCCTTAGAGGTAAGTGGACTTAAAGTATATTATCTTTGAGAATTCCTTTCTTTAATTTTCCATGTAATTAGATTAGATCAATTCTTGAATTTCATGTAAAATTTTGTTAAATGTCTAATATTTATTATATCAAGAATTAATTTAATGTCTCAATTTCAATAATTCTTGTCAATTTAATCTTGATTTCAATTTTGATTCAATTTTTGTATGCAAGATACTTTAGGTATGAAAATTAATGCAAGATTAATTAGATTACCGTTGTCTACATAAAAACTCACTTTAAATCTTGAAATTGATTAATTGCTTGATGATTCTCCCTTGTTCTTTGCAATTTCTTTAGAATTAATTGCATCAATTTTTATTGCACATCCAAGTAATTCTTTGATTGAAAACTTGTGAATGAAATTTTACTTTTCTTTAAAGAACAAGTTAGGACTTTAATTAATATTGCAAGAATACAAATTAATTCCTATGAAGATCATCACTTTTTTGAAATTTTGATCGAAATTCTTCCAAAATCAAGCAAGTTAATCTTGCAAAGAATCTTGATCAAGAACCCTCTTAATTAAGCAAAAAAAATAAAAATAATAAATAACATTTCGTAATGATCATTAATTCAATGATAAGGATTGATTAGTGTCCCAAATCCATTCCCTCATTTTTGTCATTGAGTTTTAATCTTTACTACTTTTGCTTGTGAATTGAACTTGCAAATTAAATGTCCCCTTAATTCTTTGTTATACTTGTCCAAAAATCTCTTTTCAATGCTTTTCTTTTTGTTACTAATATAATTTGTTTGAAGCTTTTATTCAAGAAAATATCTTAGCCTACACTCTATTGGGTTCGACACCTGTGCTTCCAACTATCTATGGTAAGAGGGTAAACTACAAATTACTTTTGTCAAGCGAATCTAGGTAAGTACCATTTTTCAATAAATTTCATTTCCAAACATTCTTGTGTTAAATTGTAACGACCTTGCCTTCATACTTCTTTACGTATCGCATTTGTCAAGGTTGTTTCAATTAAAGGAAGGCATATACCATACATTGGTCGGAAAAGTATTACCATCCAAAATATTATGACGATATGTGATTTTAACATGTGTTTTACATTTGTTTGTGTTGGATGAGAGGGTGCTGCTCATGATGCTCAAATTTTTGTGGAGGCATTGACCACATTTAGGGTTTCCATATCCACCCAAAGGTTAGTATGTAAGAATAAATACATTAATGTTTATTATATTTTTTTAATATTTATTTATACTATTATGTGTTTAATTTATTTTTTTAGGAAAATGTTATTTTGTAGATTTTGGTTATCCACAAATGAAAGGATATTTAGGTCCTTATAGAGGTGAACGATACCATCTTGCTAATTTTCGATGTGGAAGCTAACCAATTGACATGAATGAGGTATTTAACCATTGACATTATTCATTAAGATGCATAATTGAAAGAACATTTGGTGTTTGGAAGAATAGATAGAGAATTGTTCGACAAATGCATAGTTTTTGAGTTCAAGCTTTATGACGACGAGAAGATGCTATTATGTTTTGTTGTTGAGGATCAATTATAGTTTTTATGATTATGAATTAAATATCAAGATACTCCTACTTCTAAAACAAGATGATTATGATTATGAATTATAGAAAACTTTAATAAAATTCAATTTCTTAAGAAATTGTCGATAATAGACTGTCGGATAAAATCCCTTAAGAGAACGTATCAGGCCATCGCAGAAATGCGAGGCCCAACATTCAGTGGATTAGGTTGGGACGAATACTAGTGCATCATCATTGAACGCAATGTTTTGGACAATTAGGCGAAGGTATGTATCTTTAATTTGTCGAATGTTTTATGTTTGTAATCATAATCAACTAATATATTGAAATGTTTACACAGAGTCATCCTGCAGCCAAAGACCTCCTGAACAAATTGTTTCCTTATTATGATGACATGTCGTACGTTTTTTTGGAAAGATCGGGTTACAGGAGCACAAGCAGAGATCTTTACTGATGTAGAGCCCAATGTGTCAAGGGGGTTGGCTTTCCCATTGACGATTCTAATGATTCGAAGATCCGATGATGTATTGTCAGGGACTGGAAATGTCGCCTAATAAGCTCATGGGCACATGACCAAGTCAATCTAAAGAGGGGAGAATGCTTTTAGCGAAAGTTAGAGGAAACTCGAAGGACAGATGGAATAAACTATTGATCTTATTCGCAATGCAATGGAATTTGTGAATGACCAGTTGAAGGCCATTGCAAATTGGTCGAAAGAGCAACATCAAGTGGAGGATGAATATGGTGCAAAAGTTGTGAACATAGTTGCAGAATATTCCTAGACTGGGTAGTCGCGATAGGGTGTGGCTTATGCGGATCATAATGCGTAGTGTCCAAGACATGAAAGCATTACTGAGGATACCCATGAACCTTAAATTATAGTAGTTTATCGTGTTGCTTAGAAGAAACGTTTGACCAATTGTCGATTTTTTTTGTTTCTTTATTATGTCGAGTGGTTATGGTGTTTTTATGAACCTTTATTTATTTCTTAATGTATTGAAAACTCTTTCTTTAGAAAGCTTATCTATGTTTGGGTAAATACGTATTGCAAATGTCTTTTTTTTTTTTGTTTTTTACCTAAGTAATTACGTAGGCAAATAGTAGCGATGTATGCTTAAACTAATATCGAACACAATAACCTAAAACAATGAGAAAATGACTTTGTGGAGATTAACCCAAAATTAATCAAATGAGGATTCTAATTAAGAAGATTTAATAATATCAATTTAGGAATTATGTGTTTTTCATTATACGTGTAGGGCGAAAAAGAGTAGTGAAAAACGTAGATTAAAGGTAAGTTTATTAAATAAAGATCAATATTAACGAGATTTTGTGAAGTAATTTTTTTTTAAATGTATATTTATAGTATAAAGTGTAGTAAAAAATTAAGATTAAAACTAAATTTATCAATTGAACATACTAAATAACAAGATTAAATAAAATCATTTGATTTTTTTTATTTGATGTACCATGCAAACAAAAAAGAGTAGTGAAAAAACAAGCTTTGAAAAACACACATTATAATAGTCTTTACCCCAAACACAATTTATAATAACACAAACTATAATAGTCTGCATCCAAAATACAGACTATAATAATATAGATTATAATAGTCTGCCTTTCAAACACAGACTATTATATATAGACTATTATAAGTCACTCCTCGCTCCAAACACCGACGAATGTTTTTTAGGGAGAAAAAGAAAAAATAATGATAAATTGCCACCTGAAATTGAGTATTTTATTTTAGTAATGCAATTTTACAAACTTATTAGAAAAATACAGTAGTTTTGAAACTAAATAGGAAAATATAACAGTTTTAAGTATGACGACCTATTTTATTTATTTTTTAAAATCATATAAATCAGAAGGCTTGACCTATTAAAAAAAGAAGAAAAGTAAGTCGGGTATTCAATACTCGATCTGTGCTCATGTTTGCCTTTCTATCGTTTGTCGTTTCTGCCATGGAAGTAAGTTGGATGTTGCATGTTTTTCAGAAGGGCAAGTGCCTTTTTGAAGAAAATGGACATGCATGTGGAAAAGAAAATACAAGTGTGAAAAAGAAAATATAAGTAACTCAGGTTTGCCTCCTTCATGGTAGAATTTTTAGAGCTAAGAAAGACTCACAATTCTTCCTTTTAAACAACTCACATTCTCATTCTTCACAATAGAGTTCTTCAATTCACTACCTCTCGACTTCTTCTTTAATTAATCTCATCCTCACAACCCTTCTTCTTCGCACTATCTCTCAACGCTATCTTTTATTCTCATTCATTTCTGATTTTCCTTGACCCTTTCCTCTATTCCCTCTTAATTTTTCCATCAAAATCTTAAAAGAGATTTTTTTTTCTTCAATAAATTGAAGTGTGGTATGTTATTTACTTTTGTTAATTTTATATTTTTCTAAATTATTCACATAAGTTTTGATTAGATTCTTATATTATATTTGTAGGGTTTGTGGCGGTTTGACAAAATTAAACACGAACATGTATATTTTCTTTCGAACTTTTTTTTAAAATAATATAATTTTTGAAAATTATGTCAAAAATAGGGTAGGGGCAAAATTATTGACAAAAATAGGTGTTTTTAGGTAAAGTCGTCTATGACTTCAATAAAGTGTTGATGTGGCCTCACACCTTTTTTTTTTCAATTATTTCGTGTGGGCCCACACCTTTTTCTTTTTTCATATCATCGTTTATTTATTTTTTGTGTAGTTTTGTTGTGGAACGACAAAATAAAATGAATCACTTGGAAGGCAATAAGAGAATCTAGTAGAATCACCTTACGATTTGTAAGTTTTTTATTAAATGAAGCAATTGTATTAGTATTTTATTCTTATTTTTTTTCGTTATTTAAAACATATGTTTGATGATTATACGCATGAAATGTATTATGCTTAGGATTTATAAACCCATTAACAATGCACGAAACTATTTATAGGGAAGATTAAGTTGGATATTTTAATAGGTTTTTTTATGGAGTTTGAAAAGATTAATAAAGATATATCAAAATAATATAAACAATTAATTTTTATTTATCTTTTTTAAAAAAGACCTTCCAAATAAACAGTTACAAAAATTTGAAACAAACTTTTTTTTGTTATTATGAAATTAGGAGTATAGAATTTAAAATCAACTTAAGATGTAATAAATCAATGAATATAACATTAAACCCAAGTTGAATATGGAGGAGTTGTGAAATTTGAAAGAATCACATAATTATAGAATTCTCTATACATTTTATTTTTTCTACAAGTTAATTTTTTAAAAAATACTAACAAAGTAGAAATTAAATGAGAGATATATTTGAAATTAATAATAAATATTTGGACAAAATATAGTTTAAAAATGATTCTCCAAGTTTAAAGATTTTATCGTAGATTTAAAATTTGGCAAGGGGTAGAATATTCCAAAAATGATTCACCCCTAAGCCACTTTTAATATATTAATGATAAAGATAAGGATTGATTTGACATGCATGAGTTATATTAAATATGAATAACTATATATTACCTTTTCATTAATATAAGAAAAGAAGCTGAAATATAAATAATTATTATCAATTTTTTTCGTTAAATCCTAGTTCGAATAATTTATAGATCATAGTAGTAAATTTAGCTCATATGATTTATGTGATTGTATATTTCTTTTAATTGTTCAATCTATTTAGTTTTTTTTTCATAGTTATGTGATTTTATCTTTTTTTACTGATTGAATAAATTTTATTCTAATGCCTTTTGAAAATAATTAATTATGTGTATTGTTTGTTCTTATTTTTTATATAGAAAATGACATATAAATATGTGTCATTTATGTTGTTTACAAATTGTCATATGATTGATGTTGTCGATAGGGTTGATTATGACCAACCTCAATGTGAAAATTTTAGTATAAACGTGAGAGTGAAATTGTTTTCGAGTAATTCATCCAAATGGTTGGATTATCACTTGGTGTAAATATGAGTTCAAACCAGATAGATATAATATATAGACACCCTAATTTAACCTCATTTAGATCGGTAAGGTTTGTGCATTTTTCTATTTCGAACGAACAAGCAATGAACACCATGTTTTCAATTGTATTGTCGTTTTCAAACATGGTGCATTTGTACGTGACTATGAGTAGGGTAGATTTGGATATAAACTTAAATGTAAAACTAGAATATGTTAGACCCAAAATTAGTTGCACAACCAATGTGTTATGAAGAAGAAATGGTAGCTAACGATGAATACAGAGACTTTAGAACAAAGACTGATGATAAATTCGAAGAAATGAACTTTGATGGTCGAGAATACGAATTTTTCTCAAATACATTCACTAAGTTGGACATGAATATAGTATATAGTGTTCGAGAACACGATTCAATTATAGTTTTAGTGGTGACCGACAACCCAAAATTGTATAAGGGAATGATTTGTGAAGACAAAGAAACGTTACAACATATGGTCAAATGTTTTGCTATCAAGAGTCACACACCATATGAAGTAGTAGAGTCAACGCCGACAAAGTGGGCCATTCAATGTAAGAAGTTGGAAGAAGGTTGCAAATAGAGACTTCGTGCAATAATTAAAAAATCTCAACGGTTTATTTGAGATCACAAAGTTGTCGGACCAATAGACATGTTTCTACTATGAACTTAGTATGTCATGTGCAGTTGGATTCTTCAATGATTGCACAAGAGTTTTGTAAATCGGTTAGAGAAAGACCATCGAGAAGTGTAGCACAACTACAATCTATGATCAAGGAAAAATTTGGTTACCATGTTCCTTACCATAGAGCTTGAGAAGGTAAAAGAAAAGCAATGACCAAAGTGTTTGCCGATTGGGATGAATTATACAAACTATTACGTAAGTAGTTGTACATGGTGAAACATACCAATCCTAGAACACACTTGTTGAATTTAGCGTACAAAGCACACCTATCGAAGGACACGTCATACTACCATCGGTATTTTGAGCATCTGGTCTTTGTATAGAAGCCTTTAATAAATGTAGGCCACTTATTCAGATCGACGACACTCACTTGTATGGCAAGTATTGAGGAAAGTTATTAATTACTATCCGTTGATTTGAATGAGCATCTTCTACCATTAGTATTTGTGGTTGTTTAAGAGGAGTCTGTAAATTCATGGGGATGGTTTTTACAACATCTTAAAAAAATTGTGCCTCACGATAAGGTATGCTTGGTTTCCGATCGACATGCTGACATCATATCATCGATAAACAATTTAGAGAATGGGTGGACAGGATCGAGATGTCATCATAGATTTTATGTACACCATATTGTAAACAATTTCCACAAACGGTATAAATTTACACCATTGAAGAACTGCGCTTATTCTGCAGGGTGTCAATTCCATATTTGAAAGTCCGAGAAAGCAATTTAGGATCTCATGAGAATAAATAGTAGTTGTATGAGTGTTTTTATGACATTCCTACGGAGCAATGACTCAAGCACATGATGGAGGATTTCGGTACTGATGGATGATGACAAATCTATTGGAGTGCATGAATGTAGTCCCCAAAGGAGCTCCAATGTTGTCGAAAAATGCTTGAGCTCAAATTACATTCTTCAAATGTGTGAATTACTTTGAAAAAATGAGATAGGAAATAAAAGTTGTGTCGGAACAATGAGATTAGAAAAAAAAAATTAAATGGTTTGCAAGATCCAGTAAGCATGAAGTACAAACATATGATCAACTTAAAGGTGTTTTTATGTGAAAACTAGACGTCATAGCTTGTGAGGACTTGATCCAAAGAAAGAACCATTTCTGGGAGGATCGGCTAGGACAAGTAAATGTGAGGGATAGTTTGTGGGAAAGAAACGTGAAAAGAGGAAGGATGAATAAGAAATGCTCAAGTCAAAGTTCTATCGCGAGAAAGTAAGTGACATGATGAGAATAATTAGACATAGAGAATGCGTTATTGTAGGGATAACAACCCTTGGTAGAGGAAGATTTTACAAAACCATTCTTCAATTTAATTTGGAAACTCCAAAATACCAATACATTGATAAAATAATACATAAACGAATTTTCTTATTATAACTTAAAGTCTAAACATGTTTTCTAATTATAGATTAGACAAAGAAAAACCCAAAATACCAATACATTGATAAAACAATACATAAACTAATTTTATTATTATAACTTAAAGCCTAAGCATGTTTTCTAATTATAGATTAGACAAAGAAAAACTTACTTAATTTGACGCCTCATAATCTACTAAAAATCTAAATTGGAACATCACCTGTCAGAAATTTTCCTATCCTCTGGGATAAGATTGGTTTGTGGAAACCAATTGAGATGAAAAAAAGTTTAGAGAGAAACTATTTTTGCAAAGAACAAAAGCATAGGTTTGATAGATTATGAAAAACTGTTTTTTTATGCATAGTTGTAACTCCATTAATTTAAAAAATATTAAATTAATATAAATTTCAAATCAACTAATTAATTAAATTATATTAAATTAATATTTTATTTAAATCATATTTAATGAATATATCTCCACTATCTTATAGTTTTAAATTAATCAAATCAAATCAAATCAAATCAAATTAAACTATTAATTAATTCTTCAATTAATTAAAAGCTAAATTAAATATCTTATATTTGACTTAAATTAAATTTGAATCATATTCAAATATAAATTTCTCTCATAACCAATGATTTTAATATGAATCCAATTCACATTAAATTAATATTTGAACTCATTCAAATATTTATATCTTATAAGTTAATTTTAAATCATATCCAAAATTAAATTTATATAGTAAAGTTTGATTAAATTATAAACTTTTATTATAATATATCACCATACCTTATACTAATTTCCAAATTAATTTTGAACATTTCAAATTACAACCAATATAAATAAATCTCATTACCCTTTCGAGCTAGGAAGGAGACTTAATGAACCTATAGATCAGAAGCTACAATGATACGTGTTTAATTGGCTAAACTCATTAACCACATTAATCAATATTCGTTAACTGTGTGTACACTCCACTAAAGACTCACAGCTGAATTCTTATCACACTAGATATATTTATGTGTCCACATATATAGACAAATAACAGTAAGTTAGTCATTCACGAGTGTTCGTAACACCAACTGTGGATCAAACTATTCTTTTACCCTTAGGTTACCTCAAGTCCTTAAATATCAGTGCTCCTCTAATGAACAACTTATTTATGGTCCAACCAATAAACGAAAACCTATCTCATGCCGTAGAGAGGGTAGGACCCTTTGTTCAAGTTCAAGAGACACCATTTAAGGGAACATTCATCTACTTACCCTTAAAGTAGGAAAGAAGTGAATTTCATCTTATGTAATTATGTTTCCAGCTCCTCACTCGGTCTTGTCCCCAAAATGATAAGCATATTGAGTCAGAAATTGTCACCTTACCAGTACATATCAAAGGACAATCCCTTGCGAACATGAGTTCATAATACATGTAGGATTAAGACTAAGTTACCTAGGTCATCATAATGAAATAGAAATCTAACTAGTTAACAGAGTTACATCTATTGGTTACTATTTCGTGGTCTGGTCTTATGCAAACTCATTGCATAGGATACCCTCATTCGCATGTCACCTACATAAACACGTTGGATCATTGTGTTTGTATCAAATACAAAGTGAGTCGTATCCATAGTGTTACCAGGATAACGTACCCAACCTTATCCTTATACTATAGAACCTTTAAGTTGATCTCGAACATTGATCCTTGTATGTCTCTACATACTGTTCAAGACTCATCAAACAACTTAGGATGTTAGTTTATTGGATTTTGGTTATTAAGACAAACTAATAATATGATCAATAACATTTATTATAATAATAACACTTTATTAATAACGGTCAATGAATTATATTTATAATCTACGAGTTTTAGGACATAAATCCCAACAGTTACACAAAGAAGGTTGCATTGAGTGGAATGCATTCAATCTTGATGATGTGAGAAGAAGCAATGCGTTCAAGTACATAATTAGCTGTATAATGCAGTAATGTGAGAAGTCGTACCCATGCCTAAGGGAGTTAGGCAAGAAGTAAGTGTCTTGTTGACAAAACTAGACAGCTCTATAAGGAGAAATGAATGTTCATTGCTTCCCGAGAAGATCGGAGTCAAGCGATTTAAAAGGTTTGGCTTTCCAAGAGGATAAGGTTAGGCATTTCCAGAGAAATGTCTAATCTTGAGTTGATCGATGGCTGACGTGTTGATTTTGAGTTGGTCGCATGGTACGACGAATTGGTAAGACAACACGTGTAAAGTAAGAAAATGACTCATAGAAGTGAAAGTCCACTATAAATAAGACCAAAGATTAACAGAGAAAGGAGTTCAGAAAATGTTAATAAACTCTAATAAAGATAACAAGAAGAAGCTCCGAGTGCTGAGAAGCTGGTTGTGGGAGCATTTGGACAAGAAAAGAAACCCTAAAGTAGAAGAGGAAGAGTTGAGGCTAAGTACTTTGTGTGAGTGACTTGTGTAAATGATTTCTATATTTAAAAGATGTTTTGTGTGAATGTTATCTCATAAGAAGAATGCTTTGGGAGTAACCTGTATGAGTAAAACGAATGTTTTCATAAATGAAGTTATGTTTTGAAAAGCATTCCTTTTGAGTCTATAGTTATGCATAACCTATCACGTGAATCTGTATATATTATGGTTCCATTCGCGATTGTTGCTGGGTTTTTTGAAAAGAGAGAATGATTGATTTCTTATGTGTTGATTGTGATGCTTGTGTACCAGTAAAATCATTGGCCTTATTCCTACTGATGAATTATTATTCCGTGGAGTGCACATACTGTGTGAACGTGTCGTGTGGACATCTAATGTAACATGAGAGGAATCAAGAAATCCCTAGATGATGTGGATGGAGTGAACATCATAGTAGTCTGAATAGAAGATGCCGACGATAGTGAATCCCATTAGCTTTTGGTAAGCAAACGATTTGTGAACTAGGGTGAAAGGAATATGAGGGCCAATATGTGATTTCTATGACTGTGAAAAGAGGCGTTGATGCCCTGTGTTTATGAAACTAAAAAGTGTTTTATGTTACTTCTTGTATTTCCCAAAAAGGTATTTCTAAACTCTCACTCACTAAGTCTGTTTGACTTAAGTTTTAACTTTTTCTCCTCAAGTTGTTAGGCGTTGAAGCCAAGTAAAAGATGATTCCTAGGCATAAAAGCCAAGTTAAGAAGGGAAAGTAGAATGGTTTTGTAGTCCTATGCGGCATGGTAACCGTGTCATCTTATCTTGCATCTAAGGAGCCGGTTGGCAAGCTAATTGCTCCTTAACGTGGAAGGCTCAATTCTAAAGGAAGGCAAGAACAACACCGTCGTTGGTAAGGATCAGCCCAGAAGGTGAGTGAGCCAAAGAACTAAATCATGTAAAGAAAGCATTAAGCATTGTTCTTAAGTTGGATTATTGGGTGACTAAGGCAAAGGAAGAGATGGAGCTTTTACATCTCTAGGTACCCAGTCTCAAGAAATAACATTTGGTGGCGAGAAAAGAATGAGGCACATTGCTAGGTGAGCAAGTCAAGCGTCAAAGTTAGAAAAATTGTGTTAGGCAAGGATGGCCTAAATCTATTTTTAAGTCTCGTTATAAGAGAAAGTCTAAATTCTGTTAATGTAACGACGAATTAATAAAGCAAAAGAAGTTTATATTCATATTTGTTATGAAGTGGTCGAAGTGTATAAGTGAACTAAATGTTAAAACTGAACTAATGAAAGATAAGTTATGGTTTTTCGTTGTGTTGTGTTGGGAAGCTTGGCATTAAACCCTGTGTTTTAATTTTTCCTTGAGAAATTGTTCTGCTTATTAAGCATTTGGTGTTCACCACGCAGTGTGGTATGCGTTGAGGGCCTAGGCAACATGCCTCTACTTGATCGTGAGGAGTGACAATTGGGGTGGGGTGTGACAAGGCCTAAATTCTAAAGGAGGAAACATCCAAATATAACGGCTAAATGCGTCCGAGTAGTACTGTTCGTGTAACAAGTGGCAAGCCTTTGGTATCCCATGCTCATATTTTATGTCAGTTTGTTCAAGGTTTAACATGAATTACAGGGACTTCATTGAGGCTTACCATAAAATATCAACTTATGCTACATGCTACGCTCCTTAGTTTCAACATGTATCGTTGTTAAGGAAACCAGACAGACCAGAGAGTTCACATTATCACAACGAGATGGATTGGGCAGAACCAAGTGCTCAACAGTGATGCTCTTTATGTGGTCAACTTGGTCACAACCGACGAAAATGTATTTTGTTAATGAGACAGACATCTAATAATTAGAGATAAGTGTATTCAAGATCTTTTTGTTGTAAATGTTGAAATATTTAATGTACTTATCATTATTACTTAGAAAAAGGAAACATTTTAAAATGTTTGTTACGGTAAATTGTAAACAGATAATGACATTAAACTCAAAACCAATCGATCCTTAAGTTTTATATGATCAGAACATTCATCGATCAGACACTGTATGGGATGATCGAACTACACTTGAGATAAACTATAGATGGCGTGAGGTAGTTGTTTATTGTATTATTCCACTCCACTAAAATATACCTCTACTGCTACGTGCTTCGAGATTTTATTGGATTGCCAGATTGAGTTCATTCAGTTAGATTGACATCTCATCATCGCACTTGCTGAGAGATGGAGATCAGAGACACGTATATTTCACATGCCGACTAGAGAATTCACAATCACATTACAGAATGTAGAAGTTTTGATGGGATTATCTATTGATGGAGAGCCCATTTCCAATCAGAGCCGAGACATGGTGATTGGTTGTATCTTTGTCAAGTGTTTAACATGGTTGGAGGCAAGAGTTTCCTAGATTGGATGACGATGACGATGAGGACTATCACAAGATATGCACGAGCATATCTTTTACCGTTGATGGATGAGAGTATGCTCGCAGATAAATTAACTTGTTATGTGCACTGAATGTTTTTACCATTCTTAGCTAATTTGCACAACAAGGGACAATATTCTTGGGGTGGAGCCTGCTTGACACAGCTGTATAGACAGTTATGTAAGCAGCAAAACAAGATATTCGTGAAATTGCTCGACGATTAATATTGTTGCAAATATGAGCTTGAAAATGTTTTCCAATAGTGTCTCCACAACTCCTACATGTCAATGGACATCAATTACACGGATGAGCTTATGGTTGAAGGTATGTTAATTTAATTTCATTTAGATTAACCATAAATTTTTATACATATTATATTTAAAATCTAAAATATTAGTTGAATGATAACAAATGGAGAGATCAATTTTGTATGACCAGGGCGGTTACACATGTAGTTTCTCAGTATAAGTACATAATTGATCTTCTTCAACCTGATCAGGTACATTGTGCTGAACTTGAATTTTAAGTTCCATATTATTTGTTTCATATAATATGTTGTATTTCAAATTATCTAAGAGCTGTACAAAGCTGCAAGGGATAGTTTGCTACATTTATACACGAACAGTCACAACATATGACGGAGTCCTCTCATATGTTTTCACATCTGTGAGTGGCATCATCCTAACAGAACACTCTGACAGTTTGGTCTTCAACAAGATGTTCCACGTGACTGTAATACTAAACCACTTCTGCACAATAATAACTTGAGAATGGCTCATTAGTGAGATAAAGTTACCCATTTGGTGATGCAATGGCTAAATCGCAGAAGGTTTATTACTATGGGACCTCCAATTGGGCAATTAAATGCGGATGTAACTCAACAATACATCTATTGGTACAAAAATATTATCACGCTCTATATCACCCGATCGAGAGATGATGTGGATCATCTGGAACGCATTTAAATATTGTCTAATTATTTTTAGTACAAATTTATTTTGAACGCTTTCTAGTTTATTTTAATATTTCACATATATTGAATAATAGTAGACTTTGAGATATTGTAGATGATCCACTATAGTCTTAACTATATGCAACGATATCGAGCATGACATGGAGAACATAAACTATAAGTACGATGTACCTATTGAATCTGCTCCAGTTCAAAGAAGATGTGCTTGAGTGTAAGAGGCTGATGAATTGGAAGAAGTTGACCAACACGTGGAAGAAATGCCTCTCATGACACAAACACAAAGCGAGACTGGCTACGTTAGTCCAATGATGATGATGCCAACATTGGAATGAGATATTATGATTCAGAAGTCGGTCAATCCTCAGACTTTGAAATATGATATTACAATTCAGAGGCAAGTCTATAATCATCAAACTTTGGGCAAGAATAATATGATTTAGGGACCAATCCATCATCTTCATACTGCATGGTCACGGGAACAGTCATGGAGAACATAACAAATATTTGTACAACGAAGTGCTTGCAGCGGTACCCTAGGAACCAGATGAACAACAACGACAAGAGAATCAGAAGGAACTACAACAATAAAGAGTGTAGAGTTGACGGCAACAACCAGCTAGAAATCATCGACATCTAGGTTGTGGAACATTTTTTTTTTCATTGAATGAAAATTGTTAAATCATCGTATTAGACATTCTACTTTATATTTAATTATTTTCTAACCACAATAATTACTCAAAATTTACAGCTTTCAATTAACACAAAACAAATTGATTACAACTATACATATCCATAAATTGAAAATTTAACGAAAACATAATTTAAAAATTTTTACAAAAAATTGAAAGAAATTTCATCAATTTAAATATACAAAGAACGCACATATTTAATAAGTTTCAATAACAATAAAATTGTTTTTCATTAAAAAAAATAGGTTTATTTTATGGGAGAGAGAAAAATAAATTAGTATTAAATTAAAAATAAGATCTTAATTTTTAAGAACTAAAAAAAATTCAAATTGAATAAAGATAAAAAATGAAATGGAAAATAAAAAAGTAGAATTTAGTTTTTAAGAATGAAAAATCGATTTTTTTTAAAAATAATGTGTTTTTGAAAAGTAATGACAAAATTAGGGTGTTTGTCAAAGAAATGTAAAAAATAGGTGAGTGAAGTCGTGTACCGGGTACACGACTTCAATAAAGCTCAATGGCGTGGTGGACTAGGCCTACGTTTTTTGACTGGAGTCGTGTACCGGGTCCACGTTTTCTGACTGGAGTGTGTACCCGATACACGACTCCGATACAGCTGGTCAGTTTTGTCGCGTAGGGAGGAAGTCGTGTACCCGATACACGACTTCCGTACAGTCAACAGTCAGCAATCAACCATAGGGTCAACCATAGGGTTCACGAGCGCTGCCACATGTCACTCATGCAGGAAGTCGTGTACGGGGTACACGACTTCTCCTTTTTAAAAGCCCTAATTTCTCACCATTCTGCATTCATTCCTCAATTCAAATTTCTAATATTTCATCTTCCTCTCTCGATCTTTCCTCCTCCTCTCTCGTTCTCCCTCATTTTCTTGACCAAAAAATTTCAATCTTCAAGATTTATACACACTTCCATTCACTTCCATACTACAAGACTTCCATTCTTCACATCAAAAAGTTGTTCTTCCCCTCC
>CM046886.1:5055987-5235029 GCA_025688845.1 Cucumis hystrix
TACAATATTGGTATAATGTTTTACTACCTGAGAGTTGATCAGCCTAGGTATGTTTTTTGTTGCTTACTTATGTTTGTTTTTTTTTAACAGATTAATTGGACACCATACACGCACCAAATATGACATTGCTTCCTCAACAATGTCATAATGGTCAATCGGTGTGGACATATGCGGGTCCTATGATTTGCTTTCATCTCGTTGAAAAGCATCAGGCAGATCATGTATTACGACAGTTCAATATGCTACAAATGCCACCAGAGTTTTGCTTCACAGATCGGGGCCTACACCTTGTTTAGCAGACTCGACGACTAAATGTTGCCGACACAGATCGTAGACGCATTCGACGACGACGAGGAGGAGGTGATGATGTCGTAGAGGGAGATGAAGAAAATTCTTGAGTTGTATAATTTAAGTGATTTTAATTGTGCTAGAACTTTATTCAAGTTGTATAAATTAAAAATTGGACTTTTTAAAACTAATTATAAATTAAAAGTTGCTAAAACGTGATTTAGATGTAGGAGTCTTAATAATATCAAGATATAATATTCTTTTTAAAAATAGAGAACCAATTATAAGAATTACAAGAGTTAACATAAATTTGTTTGTTGGATATCACCGAGGTAAATAATGGAAAATTGACTTGAACCTAAGTTTCATACCAAATATATCTTATATAATATGTAAGAAATATAATTAAATTTGTAAAACTAAACTCAACGGCGTTATTTCATAATGTTGTACAATTTATGAGATTTGCTAAGGCTATGGGATGAGATCTATTGCATAGAGTTGAAATTTACATTAACGTCCATTTCAATAGGAAGCCTTTTTCATTTATTTATATTTATTGACTTATTAATTTGATCATATTTTAACTACAAATAGTTTTATCGCATTTATGGCTCACCGTCTTTTATTTTTTATGGCATTGCCTGTTGTCATCTAGGAGAGAAATTTTTCTTCACAAATTTAGGATGTTCTTATAAGATATCACTAATTTGTTAAAGAAGTTGTGATACTTGATTATTAGTAGAGAGGGAAAAAAAATATGAAAATTTAGCTACATTTAGATGAGTGAATTAAGATTTGAAAATGATCTAATGAGAAAATGTTGAAAGAAATTATTTCGGTTTTCCTCCTATCAATTCACTTGAAATGCCGTCTAAGGATGTGTTTTATCTTTAGTTTTTCGTTTTAGCACTTGCCATGCCAAATTTTGAAAACCAACCAAAAAATAATAATCAAAATTTTGTTATTATTTTTGTTAATTTGTTTAGAACTCAAATCTTAATTAAAAAAGTTTAATGGTAAGAAATTGATATGAAATAAAATAAATTACCAAAAACTTGGACATTTGAACAAAAACTAAAATCTTAACGTCTTTTATTTTCATTAGTTTTTTACAAATGTTGTTATTCTAAAAATAGTTAGTCTTTTAAAATCTAAGAATTTTTTAAATTTTTTTTAAGGAAGTCGTGTACCCGATACACGATTTCAGTCATCCAATCACCTTCCACGTGGGTCAAACTGGTCACTTTTGGTCAATTGTGCTGACGTGTATAGTATGGAAGTCGTGTACCGAGTACACGACTTTTTTAAATTTCCAAAACTCACCTATTTTTTACAATAGTTTGCCAAAACACCTTATTCTTATCATTTCTTATCAAACTACCCTATTTTTATCAATATTTTCAAAAAACACATTATTTTTTTAAAATAATCCTGAAAAATCAAATTCAAATTGAATAAAGATATATATATATATATGAAAAAAAGTGACTAGTCTTCCAGGAGAGAAAAAAAAAAGTGTAAGTCTTCCATACTTGTCCACCGAGAGAGAAAAAATAAAACAAAAAACAAGATTATTTTCTTAAATAATTTTGAAACAACCTTATTTTTCTAAATAGTTTTAGACAAAGAAAATTACATCAAATGACAAAAACATTTAAAAAAAACAACACCAATTTTTTTGTATATTTGTGAATATGACAAAATTAGTGATATCAGACGATAATCATATGGAGACGATAATAATTGAATTATCGGATTGTTATCACCTTTCAAATTTGCTACTTTTATAAATTTAGAAAATATGGTTACATAACTGTGTTATTATAAATTTTTTGGCTATTCAAAAACTCATTTGAAAATGTAATATTAATATAACTTTTTTTGAGATGTAAATAAAAATTAGGAACCATTTTTTATTTCTCCTAAGAAAAAAAAAAGAAAAAGAAAAAAAAGACTTGAGTAGGAAAATTGAAAAGCATCAACTCACCACATTGCCGGCGTATTTCGTCGATTCCCGGACGTTTCACTCTCTCGCCTGAGGCAATTTGTTCCAAAGTTCTGAAGCTAGTAGCCTTTCCGTTCCGGCTAAACCATTTGACTCAATATTTTGAATTTTATTATTCTATTCCATTAGGAGACCGATGGTTTGAACAATTCATTGTACTCAACAACAGCTTTTTTGTTATTCAAAATTCAGGATCTGATATTCCTGCTACTGCAAGTACACCATCTGAATCTCATTATTTGGTGTCTAAATCTAGATATTGATTCTGCTTCGTACTTAAGAGGTAGACGAGTATTCATCCACTTTGATTCCGACGCAGCATCGGATTTCTGAGCTGAGTATTCCTAGTTTTTTTTTTTTTTTCATTTTTAAACTTTAGTTGTAAGATTATCAGATCTTTGTATATTTCTTCGATTTTGTATGTTATGCGATCCAATTTAGTTCTGTTTTCGCAATCTTGTTCTATTAGTTCGTATGCTTTATTTTCTCTGCGTTCTGTCTGGGAATCGGATTTCAATCCGCGTAGTATATTTGTAACTTCAAGATTTTCCGAGAACTATCGGGTGCCGCATGGCTATAGCTCGGCTAGCTCGCCAAGCTAAGCGTTCGTATGGGTTTTGCGCGAAGTTGACGGCAGTGGTTATTTTAGGCCTTAGCTTTATAGTCGTTTGGTCTGTTTTTGCTTCTCCTTCCACGTCCGTGACTATTCAGAGGGAAAGTTTCGACAATATTGGCGAACCCGTTACAGGAAACACGAAAGTAAGCCATCCTAGAACTCAAAATGATAATAGGAAGAGGATAGATGAGGGCAAATTGAGCCGGGATACGAAAGATAAAGTGAAATCTGATCTAGATGGAAGGGATACGAAAAAGGTTAACGGTTCAGATTCCAAGTCTCCCAGTAACCATAACCATGCATCTGAAAAAAAGCATGGAGCAGCAAAAGAGAAAATCGAGAAACATAAAGAAAACAAACCAGAGGTTACAAGAAAAGAGAGTCAAGGATCAGAGGAATCTGAGGATGAAGATGCAGAAAAGGGAAATGAGGAGGAAGAACAGGAAGTGGTTGATGGTCAAGAAGGAGAGCTAAAGGATGATGAAGCTGAAACAGAAGGTGATCTGGGTGAATCAGATCAGGAACCCGAGGATAGGATTGAGCCAAAAAATACAGGGAAAAAATTCAAGAGAAAAGGTCCATTGTTTGATCCAAATGCTCGTTATAGTTGGAAACTATGCCGAGCAAGAAGTAAATACAATTACATCCCTTGTATTGACATTGAATCTGGAGTGGCAAGACAACAGGGCTATCGGCATAGGGAAAGGAGTTGCCCTAAAGCACCTCCATTATGCCTTGTGCCGCTTCCTCCCAGTGGATACAAGCCCCCGGTGCACTGGCCGGAGAGCAATTCAAAGGTATCAAAGAATACATTTGTTAGGTCTTAAATTATCACTTTTTGAGGATATGTGAATTATATATATTTGTTAGTTTATAGATTATCACTTTTGAGATACGTGAATTATTATCACGTCCTTTCTAAAAGCAATAAATTTTGCAGATACTTTACAAGAATGTGGCACATCCAAAACTTGCTGCTTTCATTAAGAAACATGATTGGTTGGTGGAAGTTGGAGAGTTCCTTACATTTCCTCAGAATCATTCTGAGCTCAACGGTGGAGTTATCCACTATCTCGAGTCCATCGAAGAGGTTAGCTTTTGACATCGTGCTTAAAAGCTGGTCCATTATTTTAATTTTCATGATCTTTTGACATCGTGCTTAAAAGCTGGTCCATTATTTTAATTTTCACGATCTATCGGTTTGGAAAATGCAATATAACTCCTTCCCAATTAAGTCCTGCTTTTTCATGTCTGTACTGTTAACTGATTTGTGGGTGGATATCAAGTGAAAGGCATGCAATCTCTCCATAGCTTAACTGTCTTGTATGATAATGTGATGGAAAGTATTTTTGTTCTCCTTTGCTTAGTCAGATTGCAACAAAATCAGAGAAATAAGAAACAAAATCATGTTGGTATTTTGGAAGCATAAAGCAAAACTTTCCGTTTATTCATTTTCTTTTTCAGACAATATTGAAAACCTCACGTTGCATCAGTATATTGAAGACCTCACATTTATAACTCTGGAATGAGTGTAGAATTCCTTCGTTGATTTCTTTCACTTTAAAAGTAAAGGTGTGCATTTGATTTGGTTTCTCTACTTCTCCAGGGAATTATGTTTCTATTCATGGATTGAAATTTGAATACATTTGGCAGATGGTACCCGATATTGAGTGGGGCAAGAACATTAACGTGGTTCTTGAAATTGGGTGCACATATGCAAGTTTAGGGGCTTCTCTTCTTGAAAAGAATGTTATAACATTGTCATTGGGCTTGAAGGATGACCTTGTGGACTTGGCTCAAGTTGCCCTTGAGCGAGGGTTTCCAACTGTGGTTAGCCCTTTTGGGAATAGAAGACTTCCTTTTCCTAGTGGTGTTTTTGATGCCATTCATTGTGGGGGATGCAGTAGAAGTTGGCATTCCAAAGGTTTGAGCACCTTACCTTGTCTTCTTGAAATTTATTCACAAACAAGTAAAGGCCTTATCTAATAAATGGTCTTATTCTTTTTCTCTCTTTCTCTAGATGGGAAGCTTCTCCTAGAAATGAATAGAATTTTAAGGCCTGGCGGATACTTCATCTTGTCCAGTAAACATGACAGCATTGAAGAAGAAGAAGGTTTGACATGTTCTTCAAGTTTTTACCTCATTTGCGTTAGAATTTATTCCAATTCATTTCTAGTTCTCAAATTAGGATTTCGTGCACTTCTGTACTAAGATTAGAAGATTTATTAATAATTCAAATGTCAATATTTGTGGAGAAAATGGCATACAGTAGATGTTCAATTCTGAGATGTATATTTGTGAAATGTTGCCTTAACGAATAATGAGTCTTCTTGCTTGCAACTCTTCTTTTGTTGAGTAGTAGATATTTAACATTCTTCTTTAGCTCTCATATATTGCTTGCTTGTCAATTCTCTTTCAGCAATGAGTTCATTGACGGCTTCAATTTGTTGGAACATTCTGGCGCATAAAACTGACGAAGTCAGTGAAGTGGGTGTTAAGATATATCAGAAACCTGAATCAAACGATATATTTGAGCTGAGAAGGAAAAATCCACCTCTCTGCAAGGAAAACGAAAACCCTGATGCTACCTGGTAATTCTTTTTCAATGAACATGCTGTAGAAAGATATGATATTCTTACTAGGTGCCATAAACTTTTTTGTCCAAAAGTTTGTATTTGGTCTTAAAGAGTTCAAGAAAACTAGATCAGAAGAGGAATAAATCAAGAGAAGGATCAGGGCCATTGCACCTAGAAACATTTGAAGCAAAGCAACCCACATTGCAATTTCAATGTCCTTCAATGATCTTGATTGCTTTTCCAAAATTGCCCAACTCACATTTTGAAATTCGAATCTGCACATGATAATAATCCCGTGGAAGATTTTTTTAGAGAAAATTGTAAAAACTATACCTGTAGTATGGCGGTACATTGGTAGTTGCAATTATATAAGTGTTAAATTGAGCTCTCAAACTTACATAGCTATAGAAATTGTAACAATCGTATAAGTTTGAGTGCTTAATTTTTATCGTTTGTAATTGTGGGTCCAATTTTTATAACCATGGTAAGTTTGAGGATCCAATTTTAACACTCATTAAATTTGAGGGCTCAATTTTTATCATGAAGTTTAAGGGTGTTACTGCAGTTACCACTGTACTTGAGGGGTGGTTTTTGCAATTTGCTTAAAATTCTACAACTAATTACCATGTTCAAAATGTAGTCTATACTTATACGAAGTTGATTTTATTTACTCGTACTTGAGTACCATCTTCATTTTCTGCTTTGGTACGTGGACCTTTTCATTTTTGCATGATAATTTATGTTTAAACAGGTACGTGCCTATGACAACCTGCTTACACACCGTTCCAACTTCTATTGAACAGCGTGGAGCAGAATGGCCTGAAGAATGGCCGAAGAGACTTGAAACTTTCCCTGAGTGGTTGAGCAATGACAAAGAGAAGTTAATCGTAGATACCAATCTCTGGAAAGCAATTGTTGAGAAGTCATATCTCACTGGAATAGGTATTGACTGGTCAAGTGTTCGAAATGTGATGGACATGAAAGCCATTTATGGAGGGTATGATATCATCAAACTGCTTAATATGATAGACTTACCTTTCAATACTATTTTGCTCGATATAGAACTTATAAGTCAACTGGTAAATCAGATTTAGCACTGTCAATTTTATGCTTTGTTAAGGATTTAAGTCTTCTTCCCACTTCTTTCTTTGTACTAAAAACAGAGAGAACGAGATTAGAAAAGAATATGTTCGTTAATTCTGGCATGCATTTCCAGGTTTGCTGCTGCTGTCTCTCAGCAGAAGGTTTGGGTAATGAATGTGATCCCAGTCAATGCACCAGATACACTTCCGATAATCTTTGAACGTGGTCTGGTTGGTGTCTACCATGACTGGTGTGAGTCTTTTGGTACTTATCCACGATCATACGACCTTCTGCATGCCGATCATTTGTTCTCAAGGCTGAAGAACAGGTGAGAGAAGGTTCAACATATTTGTTTTTGTTCCATGCGTTCTAGTAACAACTGTTGTACCTTCAAATAAAATAAAACACTTGTGTTAACACCAAATTGCCAAATCAACAATGTAGGTGCAAGGAGCCTGTAGCAATCGTGGTTGAGATGGATCGTATATTACGACCTGGAGGTTGGGCAATTATACGTGAAAAGGTGGTAATTATGAATCCATTGGAAGAGATACTCAAGAGTCTACAATGGGAGATTCGGATGAGTTATTCTCATGGAGATGAGGGAATCCTATGTGCACAGAAGACCATATGGCGGCCTTAAAACAAATTTCCAGGTGAAACCTTTTTGTTCTAATAGTTGTCTCAAAAATTAAACAAGTTCCAAGCTCATTTATTACAAATTGCAGAAGGTGAAGGCAGAATATTTGCAAACAAAAGATTCTCATTCTGGTTCCTCTTCCTTTCTTCTATTTGAATTTGTATCATTTACTACTAACTGGGAAATTGATTTTTTCCCCCCTTAAATTGTTGGGATTGAGTTGAATTTGTAAAGAGGGTTGGAGAAGGGGAAATTTTTTATTTTTTCACCTATCATTCTCTAAAAGAACTAATGTATTGTATATCATTTTATAATTTTGTGTCGTGTTATTATAATCAGATTTATTGATAACTCGTATTAAACAGAAACAAGGCTAAGAAATCTTCAATTCTCAAGATTACAATGCACTTAAAAAATGCAGGTCTCTAATATTAGATTTAGTTGTAACCGATAATATTGCGTTTACATTGATTTTTCTGCTTGTAATTTTAAAAAATTTGATAGATAAAATAGGAAATATATATATAGAGAGAGAAAACACCAATATTGAAAATTTTCAAATATTTAGACACAATCATGTTCGATAGGTTTAAAGCAAAAGAAATGAAGGAAAAAAGGTGTCGTAAAAATGTTTGGTTGTGTAAAGGTTGGAGTGGGGCAGTGTGCTTGTGGGCGTCCTTTTCAGGGACACCGCCCTCGTGAATGCAAACTTCCAACCATTGTCAATTAGATAACCTCATCTATGCATCGGCCCCTCTTCATAACTACTATTATTTCAAGGACGATGATTTGATTTTTTTTTAAAAAAAATTAATCCTACAAATTCCATTTTCATTAATTGAGTCTTGAGTTTTGTTTGCTACATTGTAAGAGCTTGTAAAACCAAAGTCAATTTGATTTTAAACATTATTTTAGTTTTTAAAAGTTTGTTATTGTTTTTTAAATTTGGCTAAAAGAGTGACAATGCATGTCATCGTAAAAAGAGAAAATAAAAGTTTTGATTTTTAAGGATAAATATACCTGGTATTTGAATTTTGGAAAAATTATTCTTTTTAGTCCTTAAAAAATAGTTTGAAAGAGGATATGGTTTTTAAAAATTATTCTCTTAATTTAGAAGATCATGTAGTTATTTAAGATAATATATATATATATATATATATATATATATATATATATATATATATATTTCGAAAATTCGAAAATCAAAGAATCTAAAACCTGGAGAATAAAAATATATATTTTTAAAACTAAGTAACTATAAATATCTATCGTTCAAAACTTGGAGGCTAAAACATAAATTTTTCCAAAAACAAAAAATAATGGCTAAAATATACGTGTCATGTAATCCTACAATATTTCCAATCTTCCCATTACCAAGAGCCTTTTTAACTTTTCCAACAAAGACAAATCTCCATCCTTTCTTATTTGGGATTCAAAAAGATCATAACAAGAAGAGGTACCTATGAATGAATGGCCATTGTTTCCTTAGAAAACGAACCTCCTCCTCCTTCAAGCTCTTTATGTTTGTGCTTTATGAGCCACGAGCTTTGATCCATCAAGCATTTTCAGCCTTGTGCATAGACAGCGATTTGAACAAAAGCCGCTTTGTGTAAAAGATTGGATTGTTTGGCGTGTGATAGCAATGGACAGAAGAGTTCAGATTCAGCTTCTGGACGCCAAGTTTTCCAGGTACGTTTGATTTTCTGTAGAGATTTTTTCACAGATGCCCCTTTCACGGGCGCCTTCACATCTATGGGAGGCTGGTTATTAGCCCTTAAGACGCCATGTAAAGGTCATCTGTACAAAAATCTTTGATGTCGTTTTTTCAACTCGAGATTTATGGGCGGCAGTAGATTTCTCCAGCTCTAACTTTCTTTTATTACTTTAACAGATTTCACTGGTTTTCCAGTTGCAACCAGCATAACTTTTCAGATGATGCATTAATGATCACTTTAAACTAAATCAGTTCTTGAGAGGTAGCTGAGACAATCAAGCTCCTCTCCTATGAATCATGGAACATTATTATGAAACTCAAGCAAATGGAGAAGCATCTGGTCATGATTTCCAAAACTGCGGATACTCTTCTTATTCATTATCTAACATTCAAATGTCATCACCCTCGTTTGATTTAAGAGTCTTCTACATTAGGTTCAGTAACTTCCAAGTGGACGATTTGACCCCCGAGTTTCTCACTTTGAATCAATTCCCTCTAATGCCAAACACCCATTTGGATGTTAATGGTGTTAGAAGCAGCAATTACTCTGAAGGTTTTTCTTCACTTCTCAAGAGAGACAGAGTCAACAAGAACTCGGAAGAAGCAACATTTGTGAGCACTCATACCATTAGGTTAAAGAGGGGTTTGAAGTTTGAGGTTTTCAATGGAGATTATCAAATTCTATCTGGGGAATTGTCTCATAAGGGGTGCACTGGAAAATCAAAGAGCAATTCTAAGAAAAGATGGAGCATGAACTGTGAATCTGGTGTTGTTTCCGATGCTGCGTTTTTGAAGGGAAAGCTCATTCCAGGACAGGCGTTGATTAGTCCAACAATTGAGGTATACATTGCTGGTAGCTTTTCTGGAAACCCTGTTGTCTTAACGAAAACTCTGCAACTCAACTTTTGGAAGAAGCACAGTCATAAACGGATGTTAGATTCAATACCAGAGCATGATACTACTGAATGCGACGAAGATTCATATCCTGTATATGATTCACAAGTAAGCTTCTTGATAGCTTCTGAATCTTTCTTATTTCTACTCTTAATTCGTCAAGAAAATTCTGCTAGTCCATTGTAGCCTCAAAATATGTTCATCCACGTGTTTCCTGCACTGCGACCAACTTTTTTGAGATCTAAAAAGTTAATGTCTTGTTGCTTGGACGGATCTGAGAACATAGGATCTTATCCAGGACACATGAATCGATGAAAGAAGTATGGGTATAGCAAGGTGCTAAATACTGGATGGTTGGTACACATTCCATCACCATTACCTTGGCCTTTAGTTGTGCGCCCATCTTTTTAAGATTCCTATAATGATCAATCAGAACCAGGCCATATGACAAAACATGGCCTCCCCCTCTCCTAAGACATATTGAGGATGGTTTAAATTGGGGTCCCCTCCACTCTCCCTAGAGTTTCCTGAGAACCCTCCTCTTTTGACTTGTACATTCGTCTTGCATCCTATCTGCTTGGTACTTTCGTGTCATCTCTCAAAATGTAGCATATAATTGAACATGATCAATGTTACTATACAAATCAAATCACTGTCAAACTAAAACTAATAAGGAGATTAGGTTGTTCTTTTCCATTGTCCTCTCAATGTTTTGATATCTCTTCTGCCTAGACTGCTTAAGCCAGCTCTTTATAACATCGTCTACTCTATCTTTATGCAGGTATCAAAGTACAGATATTACGGAGAAGAAAATGAAGATGGCTATGGCAACATGTACTGGGCAACCGACTACATGGAAAGAGAAGATGGCGAACTATCCTGGTTCAACTCAGGTGTGAGAGTTGGAGTAGGAATTGGACTTGGTATTTGCTTGGGAATTGGTGTGGGTGTTGGCTTGCTTGTTCGTACTTACCAGGCAACTAGTCGAACCCTGAAAAGGCAGCTTATGTGACACGATTTCTCCTACAATATTTCAATGGATTCACTTGTCCTTGACCTTGAGATTGAGAAAGTAGCCAAAAATGGTTTGCCAATAATATGCATCTCTAACAGCAGTGAAACCTTGTGAAGATAACATTGTGTCCTAGCATGTTTATTTCAAACCATGTGTATAGAAGCTCGGCTAATAACATTTCTTTATCAAATGACTAGATCACTCTTGGCTTCTTGTGAATAATCTGTTTTTGAGATGTAACAGAAATGAAGATTATTTTTTGGATAGTTGGATCTCTATAAGTCGATCAAATCGATCAATCTTTTACAGGATAATTCAAAGTCTCCTAACCAAGTTACAAACTTACAATTACCAATTAGAACAGAATCTTTCCATCATGTGTAATTACGCAAGATCAGTGAAATTAAGGGCTTACATGAAACCTTTTTGCTCTATATCTTCTGTAGACCATGAAAAGTTCATAAATGAAACACATTTTAAGGGTGTCAGCCGCAAATACAAGTGGCAATCCCTGTAACTGATATGTTGCTAAAAAGTACACTCATTCTGGAGCCACCACTGCACTTGAGTAGCCATTGACAATATGGTGTTGCTTTTCACCCTGCTCCCAGAAGGCAGCACATTTAATATCATCTTGAATCATTAATGTAGAAAACTCCTCGTGAACATATTCCAGTTGGGCTTTTCCTCCAAACTCTGATGGAAGATTCTCCTCATCAAAATATGACTTCATGAGTTCCACACTCTCTTGCTTCTTTGGATAAACAAATCTCACTTTCTGAAATGTCTTCGGATCTAAAAGGTACTTGACTACCTACAAGTAATAGACAAAATAATACCATAATGTGCTTGTTTTATTGGTAGCTATTACCATAAGGATGGAAGAGATATTGCAAGCATATACCATACCTTCCAAAATGCTTCAAATATCCTTGGGGGATTATATAGAAACGCGAGGGCTAATCTCTCTGGATAGTGGTTCTGCAAGATGTTAACGGTCTCCCGTGCGGATTTGATTGGCACACTGGTGCTAAGAGACCAACCATTAAAATCAATCAGCCATGACATCTGCTCCTGACCTTCAGGAAGGTTAAGAAGAGCATTCTCCATAAGATAGACCAAATGCCGAATCTGATTCTCTAATGATGCCGTGTTCTGTAAAATAGTAAGAAAAATTATTAGGCTTCTAACTGTTAGAGAAAGCCGTGGAAATAGCAATTTCTGATATAGCAAACTGAAAAATAGCAAAAACCGGAAATAATAAGATTTTTAGCAAATTTACCCAAATAAAATACCTGCTTTCCTGGCTTCATTATAAGAACAGTTCTTCCTTCTCGGTCGTGAAAACTTGCTCGATAAAGTTTTCCGGTCTCACTTTCAAATGCTATTTCAGGCTAAAATGAAGACAAACTAAATGATTAGTTTTAGAGCCAACATAAAACTCCATCACTACTATTCAACTCTTCATGACTTCACCTTGAGTTTCATTAGTATCAAGCTTTATGAAACTACTACAAGTACCAACATGCGCCTAGCTCAACTAGCATCTATTTTTTTCCAAAGACAAGAGGTCTCGGGTTCATATCTCTCCACCCATGTTGTACTTAAAAAGCCCTTTTCAAACAAAAAGAAAAAAGAAACTACTACAAGCTTACCCAACGAATTTCTTCAGGCTTATAAATAGATCTCCATTTGAACGTCTCTTCCAGCATTTTCTTTGCTTTGTCTACATTCCAATTCCTGGCCACTAGATATCTTTTCAAACACGCATCACTGCAATATATCGCATTCCGCCCAACTATGGGTCCTAACTTAGCCTTTAGCTCATTGACCTGCAAAATCGTAAAATCTTATTATCTATGATTCCCAATCATCTTAAAACCTGTTGTAAAACACATGAATCATGATCCTGAAAAATCTTTAAGATGGTTTAGATCCAATCGGACTCATTCAAGTTAAAAGTTTATAACTACTTGATCTGGAAACTAACAGAGAAGCCTACATACATTTTGTTATAATCAACTCAATTGGATTCATACCTTCAATGTGATCTGTTCTGGATTGT
The DNA here is from genome assembly GCA_025688845.1 of Cucumis hystrix. Taxonomy (NCBI): domain Eukaryota; kingdom Viridiplantae; phylum Streptophyta; class Magnoliopsida; order Cucurbitales; family Cucurbitaceae; genus Cucumis; species Cucumis hystrix. The sequence continues at coordinate 5,068,887 of CM046886.1, forward strand.
TCTCTTCCTCGTGATGAGAAGTAGACCGTCGGCCAAACATTATAGCTGCCAATCACGAACCTGTTACACTCTAACTAACATAAATTATCTGCTTCCTTGTAAAAAGGAATAGCCTAAAGTTTGATATGAACTTGCTGGAAGATGGAGCCAGAGTCTTCACTAGCAAAAACGTTGGTAATTTGCCGATGGAAGACTTCCAAAGCAGTAGAAAGGAATTACCACCAAAAATCGCCAGCAAATTCCAAATAATTAGGCTTAACTGAAAGGTAAGCAAATTTTCAACATCAAAAGTCAAATGCAACAATCAAACAGTGATGGATCTCAGATGTTGATCAATTAGAGAACATGGCACTAGAAGATCAAAATAAAAATTTTAAAAACAAATAACCTTAAGCAAGATTCTTATACAAGTCAATGTGCAGAATCAAAATCTAGCTTGTCTTCTGTTACACAACACCCCATATTACCCTACATTACCTAGGGCGTGGCATGCAATGTTTTAAAAAGCTATTGAGGCTTACGCGTTAAGGTTCGCAAGGCTCCAAGTGTTAGCTTCAAGACTTACACCTTTCTTGAACCATAAGAGGCTTACGCCTTTGAGAAAATGCACTAAGGCTCAAATCTCTATGCCTTGCCTAGTGATTAGAAAAATAATCGTGATTTGTCTAATTCTTCAAAAATATTAAGGTTTGAGCTGTGACAATTTGAACTAGGACTATTTTACTCTTGTGAACTTAAAAATGTTGAAAGCAAACATATATGGTATAATTCAACCCTGTACTAATAATAGCAGTATTAATGATGATGAAGATGTCCTTTTAGAATTTTTCACTCAGTGAAAATTGTGGGTGTGAACTTTCTTTTTACACTTTTATATGGCTATCATGTTTAGCAATACCGATCATACCAATTTAGGTTTGATAAAATGTATTTAAGTAATTATTTGAGGCTTAGGCCTCGCCTCTTGGAGAGGAAAAGCCTCAAAGGCCACCTTTAGCCTTTTAAAACATTGGTGGCATGTCAATATTAAATTCCAGCTAAACCATGAAACGCATTGTCAATCTCAAACTAACATTTTTAAAAACAAATGGCTTGTGAAACTTTTAATTGTAAACACTGTTAAAAATAAACTTTACAAAATGAAAGTCTTTTAAAATTTCAGTAGTTTCCTCTAAAAATCGAATAAACCACACCTGAAAAGAAACAAACTTTCAAATATTTTGTTTCAAACTCAAAACTCCACCATAAATATCGAGTTGTGTACCACTTGAAAACATAAACGTAAACTGGCAAAAACTATCACCAAATCTATACCCAAATCTCTATCATACTGGCGTAGAATAGTCTCAACATGCACAATAGAGCAATCTATCATACTATGCATGAAGTAAAACTCTCGATCTATCATAGACACATGGCAGAGCAAAACTTTTCCGTAAATGCCCACGAAACATTCCACTGCGTCCCTGCCTAGGCACACTAGTATAAACTGTAGAAACACATTCACATGGCATACAAGTAATCACCACAAGGTACATCAATCTAGTGGATCGAAACCACTTTTCACTCCAAATACATAAATCTCATCAATTCTGAAAATTTTGAATTATCATGATTCTTAAAGCATTATAAAACCATACTTTCTCATCAATCTCAAATCGTATTGGAAATCATACTCTCTTGAAACCTTATTTTGCAACTTAATTATTTTTCTACTAAATGTAAAACCCTTCTAAAAGTCAGAGAAACTTGATTTCTAAATATTCCAATAATCATAAAACATATTTCCTCATTTCTAAAAGTCAGAGAAACTTGATTTCTTGTCAAATAATTTTGAACTTTTGCCAAATGACTAAAATCAATAGATTACAACAATTTACCTTCCATAAGCTCCAATAATACAAGCCGTTATATCTATAATCGCACTTAAACATACATCTTTTAACAAACAAACAAGAAACAAAAATCACTTAAACACACATTCCTTGAAATTTAATTATTCTAAACCAAGAAGCATAAATGCATGAGTCTCTTTCCAGTTGTAAACATTTGCAGAATGAGTGGTTCAGTTTCTTGAAATCTTGAATACCCAAATCGATGGTATGAACATAAATCATAATCAATGTCCAAAATCAAAAACCATAATTTGCAAAAAAAGGAAAATTATTTTCATCATAATCACTCACAATTATGTCGGCGATAACTCCTCGGGTGAAAAGGGATTCAAATTTCAGTCCAACCTGAAATTCCAATAAATAGATCAATAACCATTGACCAACCATGAACTTATATGAATTCTAAACTCAAACTCATTCCTCATGACTTATCTCCATTCTTTCTCTAGTAACTTCTGTATACCTTTATTTTTATTTTGTTTATAAAGATTATATATTCCCTCATAAGGCTAGAATTTCCTCCCCATTTGATACATTTCCTTTTCTTACCTTCCATGCTATGATTATATGTTTTTTCCATTTATTTTCATCACTTCTCTCCCTCTTAAATGAAAAGTTGTACTTTCTCAAAAATTAAATCCATTGTCTAAAAACTACAATTATTAAATTCATCATCTTCTTCTTCCTCTTCTTTTTCTTCTATCTACAACAAATTTCTTTTTCATGCTTCTTCCCCTTTACTTCTTTCACTCCAACACTCCTCTTATTTATAAGTATTATCATATAAACTCCAAGAAGGAACATAGTGGAAAAGAAGAAGAAATTAAAACACATTCTCTTGTTTCCTTAATACTCACATTTTTCTCCATTTAATTAATTCCCCCTTTTTCCTTCCCACTTTTTTTTCACCCTCAAAAGTGGGTTACCACTTTCCTATTCTTCTTGTCCTTGAACTGATCTCAATCAAAATACTCACAAGATTAATAAAAATTTCTTGCGTCAAAGAAAGAATACAAACTTCAAAGAAATTATTTAGACATAAAGGAAGAAATATCAATAAATCTATCAAAAGAAAGAAAAACCATAAATCTACCATCCAAGATCTCCATTTTCCAAGCTTCACCTTATAAGAAAATGGCTTACCAAGTTGGATCCCTCTCTAAAAGCTTCTTCAAACCGACTAAGGCGTTAGTTTTCACTTTCCCAACCAATTTTCAGCGACGGGTGGTTGACTTTCCTTCTCCTACCCCCTGCTTCTTTCGAGCTCCTTCCTCTCTTTCTTCTTGCTTCCTTTGTTCTTTTTCTCTTCTTTTTTGTTTTGTTTAGACGTTAGATGCTTTTTTTCTTTTAATATTTATTTTGCTCCAACCTATTTCCTGGATTCCAAGAAGCTACCCTTTCCCTCTACTAAATATTTACAAACTCTTCTCTTAAATAAAATTAACTCTACCAACTCCTTCATCCTTGTCACGCACCAACTGTTGGTCTATTTAATTCCATTGCTTTTCTCTTATCTGCCTATATATATTATACAACCACAGTAAAGTTAAGTATTATAAATTTGTTGCATCCACGTAAAATGTTCTCTTATGTAAACATAAAAATACGAAAAAGATTAATAATTTTTTCAAAAATTAAATTACTATGTGATAGTTTTTAATTGGATGCAGTCCACGTCCAAGTTTTTTCATATATATATATATACACACATACATGTACATCAAAATAAATGAAATATATTTTTAAAAATAACTTCTATCTCAAATATAAATGTGATGGCTAGAAATTAAAAAAAGAGAGAAGATTTGACGTTTTAGAGTAGGTGTTAATGGTTTGTCACTGTTATGCCTTTTTTTTTCTTCTTTTGCCACACAATGTAGAGCGTTTGATGTTTTTGTTGCTTTTCCCCCATCCCAACTGCATGCTTGAAAAGGAAAAAAGTGGAACTAACGGATGGTCGAGTACGCACCACGTGTCTTGAACCAAAGACCATTAAGAGAAAAAGAAATGTGGGTGTCGTCTTGTACCTGTCCTTGTGCCAAGAAAAAATGTATGTTCATCTACAATTACTATGGCTACTCAAATTATATATGTTAAATTAAAATAGATTTGATTTAGTGGTTTTTACGCTAATTAATAGTTCAATCTTTCACTAATTGTGGTGTTAAAAAAAATATTCTTATCTAATATAGCAATTAAATTTAAAATATTAACGTAAATGGTAATATTTTTAAATAAATTATAAATACGTCAAAATCTATTAAAGCTTACAATGATAGAAGTCTAGCAGCAATAGACTATGATGTCCTTATCAGACTTTACTACAATTTTTTAAAAATGTTAGTATATACTCGATTATTCCTAAAATTATTACCTATTATATGATTACCTTATAATTTATTATATCTTTAAAATTATAAATATTAATTTTACAATTAGTACAGCATTTATCAACTATATCGTTAATGCTTTGTTCATTGAAGTTATTTAATGTTTCTTGACTTACTTCTTTTACGTACAGGGTTATAATAAATAAAGAAAAATTTTTTCTTTTTAATTTCTACGTTTATTATTACGTTTATAATAATAGATCTATTTGCTTTTCAAGTTTTTAAATTGTAAAATTTAAGTTTAAAAGTTTTCTTAAATAATTTTATATTTTTATTTTGAGGTTTTTCGAAAAAGAAAAATTTACACTCTATAGAAAAAAAATTCACTACACTTAAATTTTTCTATGAAGGGTAATTATTTTGTCAATTTTTCTATTTTTGACAATTTTCTTTTTATTTTCAATAATTATATGAAATTTTAAATTAGAAGAATAACTTCTAAAAAATTATATCATTTCTAAAGCTATTTTTTAATTTTAAATACCATATAATTATTTTAAAAAACATAAAATATTTTTAAGATCTTGTAAACGTATTTTTTAAAATTTAAAACTAAAAAAAAAAAAAAAGTAAATTTCGAAAACTCGAGAATAAAATGAGTAGTCTTATAAATCTTGGAACTTAAAAGTATCTAGTTTTAAAATTTTAAAAACAAATGTACATATAAGAAAATATTTTTTTTTTCATAAATAAATTATAACTTTTTGACAATTATATATATTCATTTTATCTTCATAAATAATTGTAGCATTTTGTCAAAGTGAATAATGCCTTCATCATTGAAGATGTTTAATGTTTTGTAGACTTCTCCGTAGGAATATTTTGTTTTTAATATAAAAAACAAATATTACAGTTAGATTTTAAAATGCTTTGCATATTAATGCATTAACAATTAAAGCACTTAATTGCAACTTTATTTGGAAAGTACTTGTATGCCTCTAAAATTATACCCATCAATATTATCTTCTTTTCATTATAATTGGAAAAGGTCCGTAAACTTTTTTCTTTCTTTGAAAATAATGTTATTTTAATAAATAATAACAAAAGTTGGATAAAAATGTAAATTGGTTGAGAAATCGTGGAGGCACACACTTTTCTAAAAAACGTGTAATGGCTCATGGTCAACTAAAATGAAATTATGGATCCAATCCACAATTGCTAACCCCATGGTTGTTGAGTTCATGATCCTCTGTCATGTACTTGCCACGTTGTAGAACAAGAGAGTTATATATGGATATGATTCAACCTTGTCCCTAAATCTAGTCTCTCCTTCACTCCAAACCTCCTTCTCTCTTAAGATGATTTTGTCTAACTATAGTTATCGTCGAGTGATTATTGTCGATTGTTCTCTATTTTTCGTAAGTTTCTAGACATAGATGTAGTTCTTTCTTTGTATAGATGAATATATCTAGATCTAGAGAGTTGTTTGTTGTGATAGTATTGAATTGATAATTGACTAATTTATGTTTATAATCCGTCGGGGTCAATTATGAACTTTGATTATATTCTACTAATTCAATATAGTTGTAGAGATATTGTAAAGACGTAGTTGATGCTAAGAAATTAATTACCACATGGAGATAATGTAAAGATTAGTTGATGCTAACAAGATTACCATATAGAGTATTGTAAGTGTCTTAGTTGCTGCTAACGAGATTAGCATACAAAGATATTACAAGAACTTAGTTGATGCTAACCAGATTAACCTACCTGATTGATTATTTTTCATTCATAATAAAGAAAAGTTGAATTAAATAAAATTCTAATTTGATAAGTAGAAAGTAAAAATGAGAGTTGGAGAAAGGTCTGATTTGTCATTTCTTTTATATATAATTAAAATAATGTAAAAGAAAATGATTAAAAGAAAATATATTATGCATTCAAGCCACGTGGAGGGAAGAGTTTGAGTTTGATTGATGGGTACTTTCAGAGAGAGCCCTACACGTGAATAGAACATTAAAGTTTTTCATAACAATAAATAATAATAATAGACATGAAAGTAGCTCAAATGCTAAAGAAATTTAGTGGTGTTATTTCATTTTCTTTGAAGAAAAATGAGTGTAGGTTTGTTAATATAGTAAGGAATCTAGGTTTGGAATGGGTCTATTTAATAGAGAATGTAGAAATTGAAATGAAAACAGACTTAAATTTTATATTTGAGGGGGTATTAGTTCCTTTAGCTCTTTGGACATGAATTCACGTAGTACTACTAGAAAAATGAGATTAATCGTATCAAATTAAACTACTAGAAAAATGGGATTAACGATGCAAAATGTGTTATAAAAAGTTTTGCGTAGATGACACTAATATATTATCAATAATACACTTATATTGACGCTCTAATTGTGCCACTATTATCTACAACACGACATAATAAAAAGTTTGTTATTCATGTGCTAATTGGTTTATTTATATTACTTTTTCGTTATTGATACTCTTATTTTGTGTCATGTTTTACCTTTTTGTTACACATAATTATTGTCTAGAAATGTACTATTGCAACTGTTCTTGTGTAATAAATTTGTCACACCCCCTCCCCTAAGATCACTTCCACGTGACCAAGTGGAACGTGGTTGTCTTATGTTGTAAAAATAATTCAATGATGACGATCAAGATCAATTGCTGCGTCGTGATGAATCACTGCCTTGAAAGCAAAATTTGGCCAAACCGTGGTGCTAATCTCACTGTCGGTTGCTCCCCAAGGTTAACACAGCTCCCTATTTCTGCGTACACTCGTCGGAAATAGGAATTGAAACGATGAAGAATTGCTCAGAACTATGTCTATCGGTAGAGAGGACAATTAAGAGAGAAAGGTAGAGATGATTGGATTTTTTTATGATGAAAATGAAATGGAGGAGGACTCTATTTATAATGGAGTCCTCAATGAAATAAAAAAATTCGTCACAAGACCGAAAAAACAACAGCAACAACACACATGGTGACAGGGTCATACTATCACCATCAACACAATTTATATTCCTCTAGTAGTACGTCACTATTTAAACACATTTGCTTCTTCCAAATTTTCCAATGTGGGCAACAATATATGAGTAACTTTGAATTGGGCCAAAAGGCCCACAGGCTTTTCCAACAGTCTTGACACTCAACCGCGTATCTCCTCGTGGGATAGCACACTGAATGCCTAGTAAGCGAAATTACTTCAACAACCGATCTCAACACAACTTGAACCATAGCTTTATCGCCTAGTTCAACTTAACTATTTTATTTACTAAGCGATAATAATAGCACAACGTAGCGGAATAAACAACTTTTCTTTATTAACTTAACAACATGCGTTCTATAGTACAATGAACATGCTCTCTTTACAACAAAGCTTAAAGCATAAACTTTAGGCCTTCAATGTTTAGCACAGCTTCTAAACACCTAGCTTGCTCGCTTCAACGCGCGTAGCAACTCGTTTTACCCTTCTTTATTTGGCCTTAACACCTTGATACCTGAGAGAAGGAACTTAACACATAAGTCAAATACTAGTGAGTGATGATTTTGAAATCCTTTTTGGAAAATACAATTCAATCAATAAATTCATTTTCATAAATAGGCTCTCAATGCCTTTTTTAAATAAAACATAAATCACATAGTAGTCTCTACTTATTCCTTTCCACCAAGAAGGTGAACCATTCCCGCGCATAGACCTGGGATTCATTTCACCAACATCTTTGGAAAATTTTTCTGGTTCATTTCTCGTTGCTTAGCTTGTTGATTAAAACATCTTTACTCATTATGTACGCATAATAGTTAGTTCATTGATAAGAATAAAGCTAATGGTTTACTCACATATACAAGTCTCACAATCATCAATCAAGAAACATTAGTTTAGAGACGTTCCTTTCGGATAAACAATATCAACAACATTACAATATATTAAGTATTTACAACAACATAAAGACTTAGAAAGAAGCTTTCAAAACACTTCTTTCTTTTAGAAACTCACTAAAAAATACTTAGTTTCCTTCCTTTCAGAACTCCTGACTTCAGTTCATTCTTCTCGCCTAGTGCTTCCTTAGTAGCTCAACACTCGTAATTTTTCAAAATAACAACACTCTCTTTAATTCTTCCAATCTTATTTATACTAATCTTAAATCAGATTACTCATCTTTTACCTTCTCACAGCTCGCTAACTCCTACTTAACATTTTACACGTGTCAGCTTACAACTCATTAGGCAATGCTTAAGCTTAAACCCAATGCATAAACAACAATCAAATCGAGATTAGACATTTCCTTGAAATGCTAAACTCTTCTTGCCTAGCATCACCTCACAAACAACTCAAAATACTTAACTCTTTTCGCATTACAGAACATGAACACATACTTCTTCTCATTGTGTCTCCTTACTTCAACGTGATATATCAGAACACCAACTCCTCAAAATAATACACTTTCTCAAAACGCCTTCTTCAAAATCATTTTTAATCATACTCTTATTTTAAAATGTTCTTATTCCAAATCGGGCCTCACAAAATTCTTATATATTGACACTTCTTGTGAGCGTTGTTATTTTTCAGTTTACAACACATGTTTTCCTATCATATAATTACTTATTTTGATATTTTTTTACTATAAAAAAAATTCAAGATTCAACGAGACGCATTTATCGCTACCCATATATGTTTAGAAAGATTTTTATATTAAATTTAAGTAAAGATTTTACCAGAATCCAATGCATAAACTGTAATACAATAAAATATATGTATGGGTCATCTAAAATAATGAAAACTAACGCATAAAAAGACATGATCTCACGATCCACTGTTTCTTCGAATACCTGCAAATTTGTAAAAAATGAATGTTAATTAACATTAATTAAGCACATGTCAAGCATATATTTTACCTTCTTAATAAGCATATGTATGAACTTTTGAAAAGTAACCAAGGTAAATTAGTGTTAGGATCCAAAAAATCTGGGGGTTGTTACACCTTTGATGGCTCACAAGCAGATGGAAGAGAGATCAGAAGGGATGGAAAAGGAAGTCTTGGGACTGAAGGAAATGATGTTAGATTTGAAGAAGGTTGTTGACATGATAGCAGAAGATATGAGAGAAAACATCAGCTACAAATGAAAGACAAAGAAATTGAAACTGGTAATGGTACATTAACAGTGGACCGAAGCAAGTATAAAAAGTTAGAAATGCCTATGTTTTTTGGGGAGAACCCATAATCTTGGGTGTACAGAGCTGAGCATTTTTTTAAAATCAATAATCTCCTAGACTTTGAGAAAGTGAAGGTAGTAGTTGTAGTGAGCTTTAGGGAGAATAAGGTCGATTAGTACAGATGGAGCCACAATAGAAAAAAGGTGGAATTGTAGGAAGATCTAAAAGTTAGAATGTTTGAATACTTTCGTGACACCGAGAGTTTGGAAGCAAGACTAATACGCATGTGGGATGAAGATTGGCTTTGTATCAACCATGGATGGGTACAACATGCAAGTTTGGTGGTTTTAATGTGGTTATTATCTTGGTTTTGCCTAAGTATTAGATGTGTGTGAGCTAAGCAATGGAAGTTTGTTCTTAACGTCGAGCAATGTCTGGTTGTATCCTAGTACTTTGGATGTGTGGTAAGCCTAGATGTGGCTACAAGCTGAAATGATTGGTTTGATCTACTTGATTTATGATGTTTTATTGAAAATTTGACTATCCTGCTAATAAAATTTGATATTTGTTAGCTTTTATGTCCTGAAAAGCCTAAAATTCATGGTTTGTGCATGTTAAATTTATTTTATTATTCGATAACCTTGTTATTAAGGTATAATTCAATAAATTGTTGTAGAATTAATGATTTGCTTGTTGTAATCGTGAATCCTACCAAGGTTCCTAGACTATTATATGAATACTCAAGTGACAGATAAAAGTGGATTAAGTTTGAGTTGAATAGTCTAAATGATCTATAGTGTAGGAATAAGGTTAGACACTTTATTATGAAAACACCATGGATGCAACCCACTTTGTATTTAGTATAAATGATGTGATCCTAAATCATTCATGTGAAGACATGAGAGTAGGGGCATTCTATGAAATAAGTTTGCATAAGATTGAACTATGAGATAGTAACTTTCACAAATTAGTATCATGAAATAGTCAGTTTAAATTAGAAAATGGTATAATTATAATATAAAAGCAACTCAACCATTAGTGTGAGAGTTGTGTACTGACCTAGTCATAATTACTAACAATTTTTTATATGTTTAGATGCATGAGGGATGTATGACTTTTGCTTTCAATTAAATTTTTTTACTCTAATTGAAAGGCATGTATGACTTTCTTAATAAGATTTAGTTAGAAGCAATAGGTTAGGTTAGCTTGTTATTCTAACCACTCTAGGATTATACCTAATGAATATCAATTAGATGCATGAAATTGGTCATTCCACGGCCTAAAGATCTCTTGAACTCAATGCGATGGGAAAAATTCAATAATGCATGTTTTTCATGTTGTTGAATTAGAACAATTAGAATTTTGGGACAATTTAGTTAGCTTCACTAACTAAATTGGTTAGAAAGAGTTAAGTCATGATAATTCATTGAACAAACTCTTTGAATTGGAAGAGATCGGTATAACCCAAGCTAGACTTTCTTTAAATTGATTTACATTCACATTTCAATTGCAATACATCATGCAATTTATTTTCATTGTACTTGAAAACAACCACAATCCCTCCCCCGTTTTAAAATTATTAAATGCATGCCATAGGTATAGTTGTCTAAATTATAAGAGTTATAAAATCTATAATAAAGATAATATGCATATTCACCTAAGTTAAGCAAATAATTTTCATAGGAATAAGTCGATATCTTTTAAAACTAATTACAAGAGGCTCACTTGATTAGATCTTGACAAAAATTTGGATAAGATGACTAGGGTTGGAGGTTCTTAAGTTGACCGTTTACAAAACATCTGCTACCTAGAGATCGAAGTCAATTCTTGAGCCTAGTTAACGCAGTTTTATGAGCAAGGTAATAAAATTGGTTTATCGCCTAAACATCGTAGGTTAAAATCTAGTATAAGAGTTATAATTGGATAAACCACATAGACATAGAATATTTCTTTATTAGTAAAAGTATATACCTAAGTAAAAGTATACCTTAATCGTCTAAAAACACTTCAACTAGAGATAAGTATTGTATTCTTAGTTCTAGCATCCCTAAGAGTTCTCACTGTGAAATTCATGCTTGACTTTGTGTCGTCCCAGGAACACCTCCCTTCGAAAAATATTTGTATGGATCAATATCAATGTGAACAAGGAAAGTTGATGTTCATAGCAAGTGGGTGAATGATATGCGTCCACATGTCCTACGACCTCTTCCATTAGATCGCACTATTCGATTCATATAATGCACTTACATTTTTGCCTAGTGACCTTACCAATCACAAACTTAAAAAATAAATAGGATTTTTTATATTTGTTTTCAATTTTTTCTTTTCAATTTCAGGAGCATTGATGTAACCTTTTTACTGTCACTTTTAAACCAATCAAATGAAATTTATACTATATCGATCAATGCTCCATATATTAATAACTAATAAGTTATACAAGTGGCAATATCGGGTCAGTCTGCAGAAGCATGAAAATTAGTTTCTCAATGATATAAACTAACCAAGTGTCAAATTATTAATTAGATTTTATTTAATAATTGTGACGTAATTTTAGTTTTTTTTTTCAATTTTATCCTTTTTAATAATATTTAAGTAGGGTTAATTTAATCTTTTTACAATGCATTAGAGCTTTATTGAGAGACTATTTAAGTCTTGCCTTTAGGTTATTTCAACAAGTTTTTGGTATATTGAATTTGGAATGAGACTTTCCTATGTGTTAATGATGAAGATTCATCATCAACCTTTGCAATTCTTGATCTTGAAGGATGCATGCTTGAGCATTTAGGTAAGTTTGATCATTTTGCTTCTGGAGTGTTCAAACTTGGAGTCTTATCTCTTGGTCTTCGATCAAAAGGTAATCCAATTCTAGTTCTTCTCTTTGGATTGTTGTCAAATTAATTTAAAATTTTAGAATTTGATATTAGGAGTTCATTAATTGGGATTCTAGAGTTTTCATATCATTGTAGTATTAGAGCGAAATGTCATATGGTTAGAGTTGTCAACTAACCAAACAAGAGGCAATTGGACTATTTTGCTATCAAAGAAGACAAGTAAGCCTTTATGAGCCAAGAGGATAATACACAAAGCACTTAGGGTTAGTTATGCAGTGGAAGAAAATAGTGGAAAGTAAGTAAGAGTGAGTTTTAGAGAATGAGAGCTTTGCTTTAACTTTTTTAGAGTTGTATTGCTAACTCAATTTGGAGTTGTGTACAAATGAGCCCCTTTGGAGAATATATATACATGCATGGTAGAACCATAGATAGGTCAATTATGATCTCTTCTAAAGCCATCTCAACTTGTCTTAACCCTTACATGTGATGCCTAGAACTTTTTAGACACACCTACACCCATCTAGATACTCTTAGGGCACTCTAGCCCACAACTGTCATTAAAAGTAACATCATTGAAAATACCAACCTTTTCTAGCATCCTTTAGCACATTCTAGAGCCTTACCAAGTAGTATAGACACTTCTAGCGCTTTGGCATTGTCTTCAATCTTCTAGAGCCTTTAGGTGTGTCTAGGCCAGGGATGGACAGTTCAGCATGACCACGGGGCTTGTCTAGGCCCTTCTAGACACTTTTAGCACTCATTAGGGCCATCTAAGCATGTCTTGATATGTAGTGAGGGCACTGGGGCTATCTCGAGCCTTCTAGAAGTTTTGAAAGGTTTGTAGAGTCTTCTAAGGATGTATGGTGCATGGGTGTGTGTACAGAGTAACATGCATCAAGGGCATATATGCGCTCGATTGAACGCACAGTGCCATGCAGGTTTATGGGGCGCACAAGATGGGCATGTATAGCTGATATGGGTATAGCTGATATGGGTAAAGCAATGCACATGTCGTGTAGCCTAATGAGGCACACACAATGGGCATGCGCTTCGTGTATGTGCATGATAGTACACATGTCATAGGCCTGTATGGTGTCCATGAGCAGGTTGTTGCACATGCCCGTTTACGAGTATGGGCGTTTGTTTGGACTGGGTGTGCCTTGTGTGCATGTATGCCTAGGCGTTTGACCAGCCATGCACACATGCCTATGCGCATGGGCTGTGCGTGGACACGCGCATTGGCTGTCATTTGCATGCACACCCGTGCCTAGTCATGTAGCCTTGGGCTTCTGGCACATGACTTGGTCGTGGAATGTGTCTGTCTGGACACGCTTGTAGGTTTTAGCTATCTTGAATGGGCACATACTCGTGTCATGGGCATGTGTCTTAGCCATGCATGGATTGTCAATGGTGCACGTTATGCTCTTTCTTAGCTTTGCTAAAGAAGTTTCAGGCATTATTTTGACACAATTTTGGGTCATTTTAGCAGGATGTGACATTAGGTTCTAGATTGGGTATATGTTTAATTTCTTTCTTGATTGAGTCTAATTTCTAATTAGGGTTTTTTCTCATATGAGAAAAATTGACTATGAAGTGAAGCTGATTGTACTATCAAAAGGTTGGATTTGGAAGAAAAAAATTGTGAATAAGCTTTCAGATTGAATTAGAATTTTTTTTTTTTTTTAAGTTGAGATTGTGCAGATTTGTTTCTGAAATAGAAAAAAATTATTGCGGAAGAGAAATCGTGAAATTAAAAAAAGAAAAAAAAAATCAGTTGTCGACAGTGAGACATTAAAGAAATAATTTTTTTTAGCAGTCACCAACGGTCGATCTGTAGAGAAACATGAATATTAGTTTCTCAATGATATGAACCGATCAAATATCAAATTATTGATTAGATTTTATTTAATAATTTGTGATGAAATTTTAATATTTTCAGTCTTATCTTTTTTTACATTTAAGTAAGGTTAATTTAGTCTTTTTATAGTGCATTAAGGTTTTATTGAGGGAGTATCTAAGTCTTGCATTTAGGATGTTTAAGCAAGTTTTTTGCATATTCAATTGGGAATGAGATTTTTCTTTGTGTTAATGACGGAGATTCATCACCAACCTTTGCAATTCTTGATCTAGAGCATGTTTAAGCATTCATGTAAGATTGATCGTCTTGCTTATGGAGTGTTCAAACCTTAAGTCTTATCTATGGGTCTTTGATCAAAAGATAATTCAATTTTAGTTCTTCCCTTTGAATTGTTGTCGAATTAATCTGGGGGTTTTAGAATTGACATTAGGAAGTCACCAATTGGATTCCTAATTTTCAAATCATAAGGTTTTCATATCACTCGAAGTTAATTATTTAGTTAAATTAAAGTGAATAAAGTGCAAGAAAAATAAAGATAGAAGTGCAACAAAATGTTCTAACATTGAGGAATGGAGTCCTCCATGTAATTTTGATCATCAAATTATTAATGTATGATTTTTAACTTCTTACCTATACTTAGCCCATTTGATTAAAAAAACTAACCAATTGTCCTAAATATCAAATTATCCAATTTAATTAGATGAGAAACGTCCTAATCAAGTTAACTAACCATAAATATAAGTTTTAGGGATTACGCTAGGATAAATTTCTAATAGGAAAAGCCTAATTACAAATTTAATATGGTTTTCCCAAAGTACAATGCTTCTTGTTGTCGACCACAAATCACAAGTCTATCTAAACATTACTTCTTAGAGGTTAACATACAATTATATGTCACATATTATATTAATATAAAGCATCCAATTGCACAATCAAGCATAGGTTGTCAATCAATAACAAGTAAATGTAATTTATAATAATCAATAAATCAAGGGTAAAACCATAGACAAGAAACATCAATCATATTATCAAAATCTACTAAAAATACAATATGTTTCTCCAAAATTCTCAAAACTAGAAAAAACATGTATCTTACATTCCCATAATGGGTAGAAAAGAAAGATTATCTTTTATTACAGAGATAAAATGAAATTAAACCTAAAAACTAATGTTGTAGATGGATAGAGTGCGAAAAAGAAGAAAACAAATTATTTTTCCAAAATGACCACCTATATGAAAAAATATGACCTAAAAACTGATGCTACAAATTTATATCCGCGCGATTGACAGCAACATTTTTTTTTTTTTTAAAAAAAAAGAATTTTGGCCTAATTTTTGAGTTAGGACTTAAGTTGGTATGTTTTAGCTCCATTTTCTTACTAACTTTTGATTATATCTCTTTATTGCTTGAAACACATAAAATATAGAAACAACCTTGAATTAAGGAAAGCTAGGTAGCACATTTTTTGTGCTATCAAGCATATTGATCCTAATCTTTGAAATCTAAAAAATTGAGGGTCACGCCTACAAGAATTACTAAGCGCTAATATATTCTAGACCAAAGTAGCGATAACTAAATGCTATAAGAATAAGAGTTATTCTGGTATTAACATCTAGTCAAGAATGTCTTTGTTCATTGGAAGGATAATCAACGACTCCTTTGTGACGGTTATTCTAAAGCATTGAAATGTCGATGCAAAATAGTACAATGATAGGTACATTATTACTTTTACTAAAATCTAATTGGATTTATAAGAGTTTGTAGCATTTTTCTAATATAATTTGTTTATATTTTCAGCATGCATAGCTCGATAATTCAATTACTAGCTTTTGATAAACTTACCGACGACAACTATGCAACTTGAAAATTAAATATGAATACTATGTTAGTGAATGATGATTTAAAGTTTGTCTTGATTGAGGAGTGCTCTCTTAATCTTAGCTAATCGACTAACCGAAATGTTCGAGGAGGCATATGAAATATGGGTTCGTACAAATTATAAGACTAGGCCTTACACTTTAGCTAGTGTATCTGATGTATAATTGATATAGGAACGAGATATGTTTTGTTTAAAATGGTACTTGTTTGGTTATGTTTTGAGAAAATGTAAAAATTTTCATGAATTCATGATTAGTTCAAACGATAAGTGCCATAAAAAGATGGTCACACTTCTTCCTAGGTTTAAAGGATAATATGAGATGAGGTGTGACAATGGACCTGAAAACTTAGCCAATGTACTTCAATTCTCTCCAGGAACTTGTAGACCAACTAGATGTGATAAAACATATTGATTGTAAATGGATCTACAAAAGGAAATGAGACCAAGGTGGTAAAGCAAAATTTTTTAAGGCCAAACTGGTAGCAAAGGGTTATACCCAAAGAGAGGGGTGGACTATGAAGAAACCTTCTTTCTTGTTACTATACCTACATCAATTAGAATATACTTTTATCCATTGCCACTTTTATGATTATGAAATTTGACGAATTGATGTCAAGACAACTTTTCTAGATGGTAATTTTGATAAGTATTGATGTGTCTCAGTCATAAGGGTTTATTGAACATGGTAAAAAAACAAAAGGTTTGTAAGCTAAAAAAATCTATTTATAGATTAAAGAATTTTTTTTTTTATTCTGGTATATAAGATTTGACACTCTGATCAAATCTTATGGTTTTGTACAAAATGTTGACAAATTTTGTGTACACAAGAAGATTGTTAACACTACTGTAGCATTCTTAGTGTTATACGTTGACAACATCCTACTCATTGGAAATGATGTAGCAGACCTGATTGACATCAAAAGGTGGCTAGTTGTAATCCCAAATGAAATATTTGGGAGATGCACAATATGTTATTGAGATCTAAATAGTCCAGAATTGTAAGAACAAAATGCTATAGCTATGTCTCAAACAACTTATATTGACAAAATGATGTTTAGATATATGATGCAGAGTTTTAAAATGGTACTTTTTAGACATAGAATTCATTTGTTACAGGAACAGTGTTCTAAGATACCTCAAGAAGTTAAGGATATGACGTATTTCCTACACATCAACAGTTGGTAGCCTTATGTATGTTATGTATACAACCTGACATATGTTACGTGATAGGTACTAGGGCCTGTCGGCATGTATCAATCCAATCATGAGTATGATTATTGGACTGTAGTTAAGAATATCCTCAAGTATCTTAGGAAAATGAAGGACTATATGCATGTATGAAAATAAGGATTGGCCCAATTATGGATATAATTATAATTTGAGTTACAATAGTCTATAGATTAAAATAGTTTGTGTTTGGGACACATATTATTTTAGTTCGGATATCAAATAGTAAACACTATGATAACGAGAAATTTAAAATAGTAATACTATAATTAACTGTAGGTAGTAATAGTTGGAGAAACCAACCATTATACATGGAGTCCCAAACATTGAGTAGACTATACTCATTTGTAGTTAGGGTCATACACTCCATAGTATTTGAAATTTTTTTTACTTTTATATTCTCTAATATTTGAAAAAACTTTAACTGGTACTTTCATTTCGTGCAATGTTGCTGTTGAAGCTATTCTCGATAAATTGTTACAATCAATGAAACCTTGTCTTTGTATTTCATCTTGTCGGTGAAGCTTTTTCTTTGTTTGCAAGAATATCGATGGAAGGTGATGAAGAACTCCTTGCCAACATGGATAATGAAGTTAGCAAAACCCAAAGGAGATGAATGGACGACCAACCAACCTTCTAAAAGAAAGGTATGACACTTTTTTTTCTTCTGAAATAAAGGTATGCCACTTTTTCTTTCTTTCTTTTTTCTATTTGTGCTATAATTCTCTTTTACATTTACTGCTTAATGTTGTTTAAGATAACCTACCGTTTTTTCAAGTAAGGTCTCACCCTCTCTATTTCATACATATGTATACATATAAATATACACACATATATATACATATACATATACATATACATATACATATACACATACACATACATATACATTCATAAACACATACATGCATACATCCGTATGCACATGTATACATAGATATAGGGGTGTTCAAAACATTTGATAACCTGTCCAACCCAAAACATAAGGGTTGGGTTGGGTTAGATAATTGAAAAAATTAAATAAAATGGGTGGGGTTACTGGGTTGATGAATTAAAGTCGGGTTGACCCAACCCAACCTAATTTTTTGATATATATATATATATAACCCTAATGTCTCATTTCATTTTTCAGTCTGTTATTCGCTCATTCTCAGCTCCAGTCTTCACAGTTCTCAATTCCGAATGGTGAACGCTCCGGTATTCACAAGTTTGCACTTTGCAGGCCGCACTCTTAGGCTTCATTCCCAACATTTTCGTTTGTTTCCCTTCGCACGTTCTGACTAGTGAACCTTTCAGCCTCCATATATTCGCAAGTACGTAAACCGCACTTAGTTTAGGCTTTGTTTCGTTCACAACCGCAAGTTGTATATCGTAAGTTCCAACCGGCAAGTTTACATTATTTTTGTAAAGTTTCTTAACACTATGCAGCCTCGTTCGTTTATTACCACACCCCCTCAAATATTTGGGTTTCTTTATCTAACAACTATTTTTTATATGTTGTGAAGCTCTCAATTCTTTTTTGTTTACATGTTGTGTTTAATAATAATAGTTCAATACCACACTGCCTCAATTTTTTATATGTTGTGTTTAATAGCTCAATACCACACGCCTCAACCTTTTATATGTTGGGTTTATTCGATTAAATTAGATATTTGTGTTTTATAAAGTTTAATTAAATGTTGGTTTATAAAGTTTAATTAGATGTTGGTGTTGAAAGTTTAATTAGACATTGATTTCTTAATTTGATAGATGTATAACTGCCTACTCCATTCCAATATAATTTTTTTTTTTAAAAAAATATGATTAAAGAAAAAAGGTCAACCCATCAATCCAAACCAACACGATTTTTTGGGTTGGATTGACCCTCAAATATTGAACCAATAGGGTTCAAATTTTGCCAATTCAATTGCTTTGGATTATCCATATTTTTCCTTCAACCCGACTTATGTACACTCCTACATAGATATACATGCACCATGTATACACATACATATATTCATATGTGTTATATCTGTATATATATTCATGTTTATATATATATATATATATGTATGTGTATATGTGTATATGTATATATGTATATATGTGTATATGTATATATGTATATACGTATATATGTATATACGTATATGTAGATATATATGTATATGTATATATATATGTATATGTGTATATATATGTATATGTGTATATGTATATATATATATGTATATGTGTATATGTATATGTATATGTATATGTGTATATGTATTGCTAACTTCCTAAAATTTCAGGAAAAAATTGGTTTCTTATTGGATGTTTTAAATTTCTGAAAAAGTTTGCTGACCTGTAGCAAAGTTTATAAATTGATTGAAGGAACAATACGCCATTAATATCATCAATATATACTAAAATAACACAACCTAACTTTTATAAAGAAATTATACTTTGATAATACACCTCCTAGTAGTAAAGTACACTCCAAATAAATCCAGTGTTACTATGTTATGCTTCAAAGTTGAATTGGTGCATTTTGACTTTCAACGCACATAACAACCGAAAGCAATGAACTATTAGGGGAAAAAAATAACGATACAACCATTCATAATTTTGGAGTATAAAACTGCAGCTCCTCTTCCCCATGTGCTATCAAAACTGTTGCAAGGAAGGTAGATTGCAAACTCAAAGTTGCAGCCATCCCGAGCACATAAAGGCCAATCGACTTCCGATCAGAATCTCTATTTACGCTTGTACCTAGAAGAATGCATTCAACAGTGACACACCAGTATTAAGAGAAGAAGAGCTAATAGTTTAGATGCCTCTTTATTATAACTTAGAAGGTAGAGCAATAAGTTTGTACCTTGACTTGCTTTTGAAAGAATGTTTAGACTTTTTCTTTCCAAAACCACCACTGCCACGTCGTTTCTGCTTCTGCTCGCTCATATCACTTTGGAACATCTCTCGCATCTCTTCCGATCTTGATTGAGTTCTATGGGAAGACTTTTTAGTTTTCTGGTTTTGTTTCTTCACAATCTTGCCTGAGTCAACTGCCCTTTTCACAGCCTTAACTGCTTTTGCCCGACGGTAGGCAAGTTTCATCAGTGATAATCCACCCTACATTTATTTTATAATTATGTGATAAACCAAAGTTTAGAGAAAAATCAAAGATAAATGATGGGTAGATCTAAGATTTACTTTCTCACTTGTTGATTTGATCTTAAACCTTTATTCCATAATATTTAATAGCTTGGATAAAAAGTACACTCATTAATTGACATAATAGGAGGAAGTGAGAAAAAATCGTACTCCTGTTTTGTCATTTTGCTTCTCCTCCTCCAACATTTCTCTAGCTGCCTCCAATTTTCTACGCTTCTTTCTTGGCAAATCTTTCTGCTCAAATCAAATAGATATCATCAAGTAACATTTAGGGTTAGTGCTTTAAACTTAACCAATTTAAAATATATATTTAATGCTATAATTCATGCAAGGTTACGATACCTCACGCTCACGCTTCCTTTTTTCTTTCATCTTTTCTTCTTCGGCTTGTTGAGCACTTACGGCCTCATTCCCAGAAGTCTTTCCTTTTTCCAGAGATGCCTAGTTGAGGAAAAAAAAATAGAAAGCACAACTATTCATACTAAACTTTGCCAACAGGCGAGAAATCTAATGCTTAAGTAATTTAAAGACAGTATTTAAACGCTCAACTTTCCTACAATTTCAAGGCAAAATGAACAAAAATCATTTTTGGCTTTGACAAGAGAGCAATTTCTTCTCTCAACAGAAGTAAATTTAATGTTTCATTTGGGGAAAATCAAATAAAGAAATTGAAGTTGAAACGGTGCAATTATAACAGTACATGTTCCAGACAAGGAAATAAAATTATCATATAGGAAAGCTGAAGCTTAAGAGCCCAAGTCCACATCAGGCGACGAGGAAAATTTCAAACTAAGTTTCAAACATTGGATTTTCCTAGCATGTATATCAACAGGTACTTACCTTGGCTGCTTTTGCCACAAGCCTTTTCTCCCTGTCAGTAATAAACCAGGTCTTTTTAGGGCGTGAAAATATTTCTTCCTGATGAACAATCATGTTTTCTGCCTGTATACACAAAGAAAGAACAAAATCTTGACCACGGTTGGTAAAGGTTCCAGTAAAAGTAGAGGGTGATGTTGCACCCGAAATTACACAAACTGCCAACTAATAATAAAACATAAAGATGAAAACATAGAAATATGAACAACAGTGCCTTTGTTGCTTCCATCTCAGCTTTCCTTAGAGCTCTCTCTTCCCTACAACATTATTAAAATTAACAACAGTAGAATGAATGGGAAATTGAACAAACAAGCAAACAACAGCCATATGAAGAAACGTTAGAAACCTTTCTTCCCGAAGAATCGCAGTCACTTGGTCTTCCATTTGTTCAATTATTTCAGACCACTTTTTTATTGATTGCTCAGCCACAATTCTGCTCTTCAACTTGGAACCAGCTCTCTTAGCCTGTCGATGGAAGTCAGGACCCACAATTAGTTCAGAATGAACATAACATGTATAAAGATAAGGCAGAAAATAACCAACAAAAACTAGGTCACACAAAAAATTCAACCAGAATTCACAAGAAATAACCCACAATTATCAACAAACAGAGAAAGTAGCCTAAAAAAGAAGGAAGCAGCTAAAGAATGTTGTGTGCAGTCTCCTGAACCTAACAGTCTGACGGAAGTAATTGATTTTATCTAAAGAGTTCAATGTTCTATATTTTGTACAAGAGTTCCTTATTTCTTGTTGTAAATCTCAATAACAATAATGAAGCTAAAGTTATCTTCAGCTTCAGGTTGAAAGACCAGAGATATCCGAAAACCTAAGTGCAGCTTTAAGAAGCATGAACCTAAGAGAGAGCACCCTTGCAGATAGATTCCAGACAGCATAAAATGACCACCCACTCTTGTCCCAAAAGATCATGAAGAGGCCCAAGCTCATGAAGAGGCCCAAGCTCAATGTACAAGAGAGTTATACAAGAGCTTACAAGATAACTAGAACAAGAAAAATAAAAACTAAACAAAGGAGGAAAGCTAAAAGAGTACACAAGACAGTAAAATCAAAGGTGCAAAACACATTGGGTCAGATTAAGCTGGAGAAATTAAAGCGCTCCAATTTAAGTCAAGATCTTGAATGCTGTAGCTGCCCTAATGAATTGTTATTCACTCACTATGGCTTTCAAAAGGGATCGGTCATTGTCAGTCACAAACGTAACAGCATATCCTTCTCTACCAGCTCTTGCAGTACGACCTACTCGATGAACATAGCTACAAAATAAATGAAAGTTAAGAATATAATCAATTCCAAATATTCCATATAATAAATATAAAGATTGTTGATGCATCCATTATTTTAAATTTATACGGGGTCATTTGATTCAATGAATCATGAAATTTTCATAAAAGATACCCAAGAAGGAGCTAGTAATAAGAATAGATGATCTGATCTGAATCAACTGCTTGACATGAATGGAAATGTAGTACTTAGATATTTAAAGAGTGAAAGGAAACGAAGGGTGAAATAAGGAAAAGATCACAGGAATTCCTTCTGCATAAACAATGCAAGGAAGGCAACAAGAATCATGGGCACAAATCATATGCAAAACTTCCAACCCAACAAGGGTATTAGAAAGCCATACTCACTGCTCCTGAAACAAAAAGAAATATGCAAAGAGTGTATGCCCTTTTTTTAAGAGAAACATTCAACCAAGATGAAAAATACAAAATAAATGTGAACTAAAACAAAATAAAAGGTGAATTCCCCAGGAAGAGAAAATAAGGATGCGATGCCAATAATTGCAAATATGGTTTGGTGACAAATAACACAAATCAGAACCCAATACCTACCTGGTGAGATCACGAGGGCATGCAAAGTTTATAACAGTTTGAACACCAATAATATCCAGTCCCTACACAACATATCAACTATAAATAAATTTCCATATAAACATATCGGTAAAATTAATGTACCTGATTTTTTCTCAATTATATTGTATCTATAAGACAAGAAACAAAATTAAAATGAGTTCGCACCCGAGCAGCCACATCAGTAGCAATAAGAAAATCAACTTGCTGTTTCCTGAAAAGTTCCAAGGCCTACACATAAGAAAATCAAATAATGATCAGCATGCAGAAGGGGAAACTGAGGGTCTTGATTAAATTATTCCTATAATAAACATGTTAACAGAAATCACTCACATCAAGACGTTGAACTTGGGTAAGATTTCCATGAAGTTCAGCAGCTTTAAAACCAGCTAATCCAAATAAAATCTTTAGCCTATGAGCAGCCTGTTTGGTTCCACTAGATCAACCAAAAAGAATGATGAAATTAAAATTGACTAGTTTACAGAAAAAGTAATAAATTAATTACACTCGGTTGATCCAGAAGGCAGTTGCTTCTAAGAGTAAAAGAATTAGATGCACCCCTCCAGTTAAAAAAAGCCAAAAATAAAGTTGAGCATTAGCTCATGAAATTTCGTTTCCAGTACCTAAATACAATAACTTTAGAAGTAAATGTCTTTGAGCACAAAGATAGGAGGACAGCTTCTTGATTCACCTCACGCATTCTACGTAATCTGACCACCCTGCAAGCAGAATACACATTATTGATAACTAAAAAATCATCCAACAGACAAGAGGCTTTGAGGTTGAGACGTGTTTTTTTACAAAAAAAAAAAATTAATTAATTAATTAATTAATGAACTCCAGAGAAGAAATCAAGTTGCAAATTACTCTTCTGTCAATGTTTTTGGCCTCTTGGTAGCTGGGTCAGCTGAGAGGCGCAATGGTTTAGTCAAGGAAAGCTTGATAAGCTCGTTAACTTCTTCCGTCATGGTAGCAGAAAACAACATTGTCTGCCTCCTCTTTGGACAAAGACGAACCTTCAAAGAAAATAAAAAATTATTTACACCAAATGTCAAACAGTAAATGTATCAAAATTATGATCTTTATCATTTAACTTGCATCATGGAGACCAAATATACCAATTCACGAATTTCAGCACTAAATCCAAGTTCTAAAAGACGATCTGCCTCATCCAGTATTAAAACTGCTAAATCATCCAAATCTACGGACATGGAATTGCGTAGATGATCAATCATGCGTCCTGGAGTTGCAACAACAACATCAGGCATTGATCTTAAGGCAGCCTCTTGCTCCTGAACAAAATTAAATTAATAAAATATCCTTAACTAAAAAAAGGAGCTGCATTAAACATATTTCTTGGCAAAACGAATCCAACAACCCTGCAGTAATGCATTTTGATTCTTTATTATATCTTCACATTTATGACAAAGCAGAACCATGATATATAATGTGAACTGAAGATATACATGACAGATTGATTTGAAAATACATTAGAATATAGAATAAGAATCCCAGTATATGTTATATATATATATAGACGGATCAAAATTTCTTCTTCATGGAAATAATGTCATCAAACTAAACTAGGTCATAAAAAAATAAAAAGAAAATAATAAATTAGGTCATACGACAAATACCTTTCTTGAAAGCCCACCAACGATCAGGCAACATCTGATATCAGTAAATTGAGCAAGTTTCTCTATCATACTGTGAACTCTGGAAGAAAAAAAGGAACAGTTTCCTTATTTTCGTTTAGTATTAACATGAAAATGTACAGGAGAAATGCATATACAAAATAGATCCTTCAAAGAATGTTTAATCTTTGCTTTCAGTTTGATGGGGCACTAAATGAAATATACCTTTTATCAGAAATTAGGTGGTCAAAGACTATTTTTTTAAGGAAAAGGACCCTTTGGTCCCTAGATTTTAGGTTTAGTTTCTACTTGGTCCCTATGTTTCAAAATCAAACACTTTTGTCCTTGAGATTTCAGTAATGCTCAATTTTAGTCCTTGACATATCAGAACAGTTACTGACTTTACGGAATGTTGATGTAAGAACACTCTATCTGTATCCTTGTATTGATATTCTTAAAGAGATTACAATATAGTTTCAGATAACTAATAACAAAATAGAATAGTAAACCTGGACCCTCCCGTCTTCTTCCCCGCAAGGATGAAGCCGTCTCCTCCTTTCCAGAATTTTTCTTCGATAACTACTCTCTTTCCTTCCCCTTGTATTTATACTAACTAACTGTTGGGCCCACTACATGGTGGTCCTGCCCTTCTTTCTCTCCTCCTGCTCCACGTGTAATTCTGTTTTTCCTATTCTTTCTACTATACGTGAGGAGTATAGGGGGCCTAACATTACTCTCCCCTTCTAACACCACCTTGTCCTCAAGGTGGAAATCTGGGAATTGCTGCTTGAAGTCTTTGCAGTCTTCCCAAGTTGCTTCATGAGGTGGTAAACCTTTCCAACTGATCAGCACTTCGCACTCCTTGGTAGTAGGGTTCTTTCGGTAGCCGAGCACTTCTTCCGGTTTTGTCAACCATTCAAATTTCTCATTCACAAAGGGGACAAGTTGCTGCACCTGTTCATGATTTCCGAGAGCCTTCTTCAGTTGGGATATATGGAATACGGGATGAATTGCAGCCGAACTAGGTAACTCCAATCGATAAGCACTGTTCCAATCTTCTCCAGAATTTTAAAGGGTCCAAAAAATTTTGGTGATAATTTCTCGTTTCTCTTCCTCCTTAGTGAAATTTGTCTGTAGGGCCGAATCTTCAAAAATACCATGTCATTAACTTGAAATTCCACATCCCTTCGTTTGCGGTCAGCATATTTTTTCATTCTCTCTTATGCTAGACGGAGATGTTCCTTCAATGCATTTATCGTCACATCCCTCTCTTTCAGCTGCTGATCCAAGGTTGAATTGGGTGTCTCCATGTCACCATATTGGATGAGAGGTGGTGGCAATCGCCCGTAAACAGCCTGGAATGGTGTAATGCCAATAGAGCCATGGTATGTGGTATTATACCAATATTCTGCCCAGTGCAACCAGCCAATAGAGCCATGGTATGAGGTCTTATTTTTCTGACATATTAGGCATTCCTCACAGTATTTTTTGATGTCTTTCTTCATTCCTTCCCAATAAATTTCCCCAGTCATCCTCTTATAGGTTCTAAGGAACCCTGAGTGTCCTCCAAAAACAGAATCATGGTATGTATGCATGATAGTGGGCAGTAATGCGGAGGTCTTTGAAAGCACCAATCTTCCTTTATACTTCAACATTCCATTTTGTAGGGAAAAATTTGGTACCTCATTTTTTTGTTCTTCTACCTTCTTCCTGATGTCTCTCAACTGTGGGTCATTTTCTACTTCTTCTTGATGACGGTCAAGTCGGGTAAGGCTGAAGCTGAAAGTTGATTCAGATGCACTGATGTAGGCATTCTGGACAAAGCATAGGCTGCTTTGTTTTCCAATCCTGGGTTATATACTACCTCAAATGAGTATCCCAAGAGCTTGGCTATCCACCTCTGATATTGGGGCTGAATTACTCTTTGTTCCAGCAGGAATTTGAGTGACTTTTGATCAGTTTTCACCGTGAATTTCTTCCCCAACAGGTATGGCCTCCACCTTTGCACAGCAAACACCACGGCTATCAATTCTCTTTCATAAACTGGGCGGGCTCTATCCCTCATACACAAGGTTTTACTAAAGTAAGCTATCGGTCTCTTGGCTTGTATCAAGACTGCCCCCACCCCAAACCCTGAAGCGTCTGTCTCCACTTCAAAAGGGAGGTTAAAATCTGGCATAGCGAGTACCGGTAGAGTCATCATAGCTCTCTTCAAGTTGTCAAACGCGACACTTGCATCTTCTGTCCACCGATAAGCCCCAGTTTTCAGCAGTTGCGTCAGCGGACTGGCAATACTGCCATAGTTCTGTACGAATTTCCTATAGTATCCAGTGAGCCCCAAAAATCCTCGAACTTCTCGAACGCTAGTGGGGGTTGGCCACTCTTCAATGGCTCTTATCTTCTCTGGATCCACTTCAATTCCTTCCTCTGATATAAAGTGGCCTAAATATCCAATTCTTTTCTTGGCAAAACTGCACTTGCTCATGTTAGCATACATCTCGTTTTCCCGCAAGATTTCCAATACTATTTCCAGATGCTGCACATGTTCTGCCGCTCCCCTGCTATATACCAATATGTCATCGAAGAACACCAAGACAAATCGCCGCATATATGGCTTGAATATCTGGTTCATCAGAGCTTGAAATGTGGCTGGTGCGTTAGTCAATCCAAACGGCATGACCAGAAACTCATAGTGTCCCTCATGTGTGCGGAAGGCTGTTTTCTCCACATCCCCGTGATGCATTCGTCTCTGATGGTACCCTGCCTTAAGGTCAATCTTAGAGAATGTATTGGCCCCATTCAACTCGTCGAATAGCTCATCTACCACCGGAATGGGAAATTTATCCGGGATGGTTACATTGTTCAATGCTCGATAGTCCACGCAAAATCTCCAACTCCCATCCTTCTTTTTCACCAAGAGCACTGGGCTGGAATAAGGGCTACTGCTTGGTCTGATGATTCCAGATTGTAACATTTCATCTACCAGTCTTTCCATTTCTTCTTTTTGATGATGAGCGTATCGGTACGGTCTGACGTTCACTGGATCCACTCCTTTCTTGAGGTGTAAGTGGTGCTCTATGTCTCTCTTTGGAGGTAGTTTTCCAGGCCATTCAAACACATCCTTGAATCTACTTAGCAATGCTGGAATTCTGGTGTCAGCGGCTGGGGTTTCTTCTTCATTATCTATTCCGTCCACCGATAATATTCCTTCCATGGCTCGACACTCTACCAAGTATCCTTGATCCTCTGCGCTCCATGATTTCATCATTGATTTCAAACTCACTCTTGTCTTAGTGAGGCTTGGGTCTCCCTTTATCATTACTCTTTTCCCTTCATGCTGGAATGTCATCACCAATTTCCTCCAATTGAATTCAGTTACTCCTAACGAGTGCAACCATTGCATACCCAGGATTTCATCTACTCCTCCTAATTCCAGTGGCAAGAAACTATCAACAATTTTCCATCCTCCCACCGTAACCTCCACTTGGCCACAAATCCCTTTTCCTTTCACTGCAGAACCGGACCCCAGAATAACTCCATAGTTGGAGGTTTCAGTCAATGGTAATTTGAGAGATGTTACCAGATTATCTTGTATGAAGTTGTGGGTGGCTCCACAGTCAATGAGCACCACCACGTCAGTGTCTAGTATTTTCCCTTTTATCTTCATTGTCCCTGGGTTTGATAATCCTACAACCGAGTTGATGGATAATTCAATGTTCCGATTCTCTACCTTCTCCACCGCGACAGCTTTCTCCTCTGATTCATCATCAACAAATTCTTCCTCAATAATTTCTAATTCCTCCCCGTTCTCCAGTACCACCAGCATTCGTAATTCTTTCTGCTCCCTCGCTCGACATCAATGTCCCGCGTGATATTTCTCATTACACCGGAAACACAACCCCTTCTCCCTCCGTGACTGGAATTCCGCGTCTGAGAGTCGTTTGGTGGGACCCTCTTTATTTCTTTCCTCTGCCGTAACTCCTTTCAGAGTGATTGTTCTCATCGGCCAATTATTTCCGGTTGCATTCGTGATTGTCGTGGTTGGGTTTGTTGGTTTCCCATTGATACGTTTAAATGGATGGTTCCCGCCGAACACGCTACTTAACCCACACTCCTTCCGAACCATTTCTCTATTTTCGATTTTCAGTGCCAATTTCATCATATGGGCCAATCCTACGGGCTCCAACGCATCCACTTCTGATTTCAACCATGGGCTTAGCCCATTCATGAAGGTCTCCTCCAACACGATAGTTTGAAGAAAAGCTACCGGGGCCAAATACTTATCGAACCGATTCCGGTATTCCTCCACCGTCGTCTCCTGTTTGATTGTTAAGAATCGTCCGACCAGAGATCCATCGCAGATGGTCCGAAACCGAACCAACAGCCTCTGCTTCAAATCTTCCCAACTTTTAAACTTCTCCAACTCGTCGCTCGATCTATACCAATCCAGCGCTGGTCCATCGAAGCTTATCACTGCTACTGTTAGTTTTTCCGTACCTGATAATTCATGGATTTTGAAGTAGCGATCTGCTCGAAATAGCCAGGAATCCGGGTCTGTTCCATTGAAAAACGGCATCTCGACTTTCTTAAACTTACTCTGATCGGCCGTTTTTTTTCCTCATCGTTCTTCCCTTCACTCTTCGATCCATCGGAAGTTCCCGCGATAATCGTTACGGCATCTTTCGTTTGACTCCCTGGGTCTTCCATTTTCTTTCCCGTCGCTATTTCTTCACGTACGATGCCTTCAATGTACTTCATAACCAGTTGTTGTTGTTGTTGCTGTTGATCTATCTGCTTATTCATTTCTTGGATGCTTTTCGATATCAAGGACAGGTTCTCTTCCATTAACGGTAATCGTTGGAGTCCTTGTTCCACTGCTTCAATTCTTTCTTCCATTTTCCTTGCCATTATTGATCTTCTGCCCAGGTAGTAGGCTCTGATACCAATATGTAAGAACACTCTATCTGTATCCTTGTATTGATATTCTTAAAGAGATTACAATATAGTTTCAGATAACTAATAACAAAATAGAATAGTAAACCTGGACCCTCCCGTCTTCTTCCCCGCAAGGATGAAGCCGTCTCCTCCTTTCCAGAATTTTTCTTCGATAACTACTCTCTTTCCTTCCCCTTCTATTTATACTAACTAACTGTTGGGCCCACTACATGGTGGTCCTGCCCTTCTTTCTCTCCTCCTGCTCCACGTGTAATTCTGTTTTTCCTATTCTTTCTACTATACGTGAGGAGTATAGGGGGCCTAACAGTTGACTAGGATACAATTGCTTTCGTTGAGTAAAAAGGCAAGAAATTAGGCAGTCGAAGACAATAATGTTGCACGCTTTTGCTTCAGGGAGAAGTTTCTATGCTTTAAGTGTGAGTGTTTGAGCAAGGTTACACACAACTTAACTAATCTTACAAGAAAACCCATCTAATCCTACAACGGTTGAGTGCTAAAGAAATTAGTATGATATTAAATCCTAAACAGGCAACCACCATGGATTGCACCATTCCCTCAGCTCCAGTCCTTTAGTTAAATTCATGTCCCTTTTTTACCACTCGACCAACTCATAATGATTGAATAAGATATGGGTTTACATGGGTTTACAATCACTAAAAGCATGTTCTTGTTGATAGAGGCTTCTCATAAGGTTAGAGAAGCTAGATGCTTCCCATTGGATTTCTTTTTGGGCTTCATGTTGAAGGATTTACCCACTCCTTCAGCTTCTCCAAGGAATGGGCCGGCAAGTTGAAACCAAAACAGATGGACTTCGTGAATCTGAGATATTAAAGCCTTTATCTTTTTCACTCTTTCATCTTTCACTTACACAGTATTTTCCCACTAGCTTTTTTATTCCTCTTCTATTTCTCCTTCATTTTCAATACCAGGTTCTTCTCCATTTTCTTTACATCCAATATTTTTTTTTCCTTCAAAATACTCTTTTTCCTGCCTGTAGCTCTAATATCTCTTTCCACCTTAACTTGATCCATCACTATTTCACTCTTCTAAATATTATAATATATTTATCATCTCTTTCTCTTCTTACTTCCTATGTCCTTCCCTCTCTTTTTTCCACAACTTCCGGAAATCAGTTTTTCTTTAATCTGCATCCAAACCTTTACAACATAACTCCCAGTCTTAACCCTTTAAAGCTTCTTAATTAATAAGAATCTAGCCCCAAAAAACTCCTTCAATATCTTTCAAGTAGATATTTCTACAACATGGCCTAAGCATGCACTGAGCCACAAGAACTAAAAATGGGCACTTCATTAAATGCTATCCAACAACTTTCCCACAAGACATATCTGTAGACTGAATCTAAAATGGCATATAAATAGGTTGATTACATGCAAACAAGCGAGGAAAAATAGTAAATCTTTAAGAACGTACTTACTGGATTGCCAATTCTCTAGCGGGAGTAAGGATTAGAACTCTTATTGCCCGATCACGTTTTGGCCGATATAGTAACCTCTCCAAAGTAGGTAGTGAAAAGGCCGCAGTCTGTCAGGAAAGAGTAAAATTAGTAGCAATAACTAGAGTCTTCACACGTATTTTCCAAATCACTCCATACTAATCCAGATCACAGAATTTCTACAATAAACTAATTCCCCAAAAAGCCAAAACTACCATACTATTCCAACAACTCTAATTCTCGTGGCAATTTACTGCAAAGAAACTCAAGATAAATCCTCACCTTCCCAGAACCAGTAATAGCACTTCCGCATATATCTCGTCCAGTTAATGCCAACGGTATGCAGGCCGCCTACACAACAAGAGTAGTAAGAAAATCAAATTCAAAACCACAAAATATTAATAATATTAAAGAAAAAAATTGACGAAAAAAGAACCTGAATTGGCGTTGGCTTTGCATATCCCAAAGCTTCACATGCTCGAATCAGAGGGCGCGACAAATTGAGCTCCATGAATGAATTGGCATGAAAGGATGCCCCATCAGAAGGCGCAAAAAACGACGTACTGTCACCAGCATTACTAGTTCCATCATCATCGTCTTCCGGTCTATAATCTTCCTAAAAATCAAAACGGCAAAATTAGCATTAAACGAATTCACATTTGCCTCAAAAGAAATAGAGCGACAAAAGTTACTTGTCTATCAGATTCTTCTTCCGAACTTTGACCATCATCATCAGCAGTAGGAGTGAAATTTGCAGAGCGATTTTCAAGCAATTTGGAGATTTTGAAATCAACAGAAGTAGTGCTTCTACGAGCATGTTCATCAGCCACTGACTCGGAGTATGAGGCAAAATCCCAAGGAGACTCAGTACGA
This sequence comes from Cucumis hystrix, assembly GCA_025688845.1. Lineage (NCBI taxonomy): Eukaryota > Viridiplantae > Streptophyta > Magnoliopsida > Cucurbitales > Cucurbitaceae > Cucumis > Cucumis hystrix. The sequence continues at coordinate 5,100,873 of CM046886.1, forward strand.
CGGCGAGAAAGAGGTTCATCTTCCTCCTCTTCTCCTCCTTGATCCGCTTGTTCTTGTTGTTCTTCTTCTTCGGAGAGATCAATTTCCTCGTCGCTGGGCGGTTCGAAAACGAAGCTCAGAGCCATGGTGACCTTTGTTTTTCGGACTTTCTAAATTTGTTATTAAGAGAATAAAGGGTTTTAGTTTAGGGTTTTGAAACTTTTTAAATCGACCTACTATTATTATTAGGGCTGCTATTTTCAAACCTATCAAAATCAACCAAAATATTTTGCCAAAATATTTATAAAAAAAAAACAAAATATCACTCAATTACAGACTCTTATAGATACTGCTATCACTATATATCAAGTATGGCGACCTTTGTTCTTCAAAGGGTTCCTAAATTAGTTATGAAGAGAAAAAAGGGTTTTAGTGAATCGGTTTAGGGTTTTAAAAGTTTTGATTTCACACATTTGACGGCTCACACATTAACATTTAATTGATTTTACAAATCACCTTGGTAATTTACCAAAGGAGCATCTGAAGCTGCTACTATTGTCATGCTTTGTTCTTTCCTACATTTATGCTTTAAACCAGAATAAAATTACCAAAGCTGCTGCTTTTGTCACGCTTTGTTTTACGGTAAAAAGCCTATCAATACCCCAAATTTCTAAGCATTTTTCAATGGCTCTACCTATTGTATCTCCAAAAATTATTTGTGCAAGTTCCAATCATCATCAATGAAATGAGTCGTTATAACCATATAATTAATTTTCTATAAGAAAGTCCGTGTATCAATTGTTAAAGAAACTCTTTGACCACTTCAAGTCGATGACTCTTTAACTTTTTTTCCTCCCTCATATACATTTGAAAATAATACTTTGCAACAGTCACTCTTGATAAATTCATCTAAGATGACCAAACAAGCAAGCATTGTTCTACAATTTTCTTGAGTGAAGGATGTGGGCATCAAACTACTTTCAGAATCTCCCTCTCCTCCAACATTGCCATTTGATTCATTTGTTCTTAACTTTTCTCTAAATGTCTTTTTAGATTAGTTGTAAGACATATGTAGCCTCACAGTACTTACAAGTATCCCTAGGATATTTAGGATTCATCATTTTCTTTTTCCTAATAATCTTACTAAACTAGAACTTTGTTTTCAAGTCTCATTTTCAAAAAATGAAGTGATCCTATGGAAATAAAATTAGCAACTTAGAATATTAGCATACTTTTGAACATTAGCATAAAATTCTCTAAATCTATGGAAATACTTTTAAATAAATCAGCAAACCAGAATCCTAGTTTTACTTTTATTTTTAGTTTTCTAAATACTTAGTAGTTAAACCTAAGGGTGTAAGTGGGTTGGGTTGAGATTGGGGGACATTTTGGGACCCAACCCGAATTTTCGGGTTGGTTGAGTTGACAACAGTTGTATTCACAACCCAATCCAAATCAACCCAGGTTGTTTTATTTCCAAAATGTCATCCAACAATTCTAAGAACTCGAATAAGTTGTACCATCTATAGAATAGATCTTGTTCGAGTATGGTCATAATTTTCATCCAAAAGTTCTAAGTGTACTCACTCAACAATGCAGAAACAAGGTTATTTACCTTGAACAAAGTAGGGTAGCCGGCAGCAACCCAACGCAACGGTGAGGGAGAGCCAAGGGCGAGCGACGATCGGAGACTTCTGAGAAGGAGAGATGATCGGAGACCAACGCCGAAGACTGAGAAAGGAGGGACGATAGAACGCCGGCGACGGCGTGAGATGAGAGGCCGAGACGATAGTGTGAGTCAGAGAGGCGGCGTGAGCTTGAACTTCAAATTGAAAGTTCTAACCTATTTGGTATTTACAAAATTAATAATAAATATATAAATATAAATATAGGTTTTTTCAAAAATAGAAAAATGGTCAAACTATTTACTAAAAAAATTAATTACACTTAAAGATTTTGTTAAGAAGGATAAATATTTTGTCATCTATATTTTTCAACTTTCATATATATAGATATAATTAATTTGGATTAGATTGAGTTGAATTAAATTTTTTAACAAAAAAAACTCAACCAAACCCAAATTTTAAACTAAAGATTAAGTAGTCTTAGTTAGTTGGATTGTTGGGTTGTTGGGTTATTCTTCACCTCTAATATGAAGTTTAAAAATGATCTCTCACTATACATGTATGTCAAAAACATGTATAGTGTCAAAAACTTATCCCTAACTAGTGGATGGATATGAATTAAAGGCATTTACCTTCATGCATGCATGGAGCATGAACTCCTTCACACATATTGGTCATGTGTGTGGGGGGTTTCATGGAAGTTGTAAAAGTAACACGGGAGAAAATGGATATTAGTGAAGTTAAGAAACATAACTACACAAGCTTCATCCCACCTTTGATAAATATGATTAATGAAATTGAAAATAGATACATTGTCCAAACAGAGAGAAGATAGCTTGTTGAAAGAAATACAAGAATCCATGTGGAAGACAGGTTTCGTTGCCCAAACCTCTATCAAATAAATAATTGAATTCCAAGCACGAGTCTTAATGGTAGATTCGAGTTGATCACAAAAAGCACATTGGTTCTCTAACAAACTAATTTTCAATGACAAAGAATCTAGCTTGGAGGGTTTTGAGTTGGAATTAATTCTAAGAAAACAATTGCAGAGAAAGAAAGTGAAACTTGTGAAAATTCAATGACAAAGAATCTAGCTTGGGTTATTACAATTTCTCTATCATCCATAGAATTCATTCATCAAACCATCATCACTTATATAAATGCAACTTTCACCTAACCAATTAAATTACTTCACATGACTAAATTGTCCCAAGGTTCTAATGATTAAGCATGCAATATTGAACTTTTCAATAGCATTAAGTTCTAGAGATCCTTAGGTGAAATGCCTAATTTTCATGCGTCTAATTGACATTCAATAAGTTCAATTCTAGGTTGTTTAGAATCAATGTGCATCAAAGTAGATTTACAAACTAACACAACCTATTACTTCTAACCAAATTTTATCTAATTGTCACGATTCAAAGATGATGCAAAGTGAGTTATATATTTTCTATGCGTCTAAACATATGACAAAACTTTATTCAACAACAGAATTAAACCAAAAAGTACATAAAACTAAGTTAAGTTATGATAAATTCACAGGGATAAAAGGAGATCTAAGAAACCAAGCTAGAAAACGAGTACTTTAGTCTCTCATTAAGATCGTATGGGGTTGAAAACAGCATAAAAAATTACAAAAAAATATGGAGAAAAGTGGACAAAAATGGTTGGTTTTTGAAATGGGGTTCAATTGGCGATACACGTCAGTATATCTAAAAAACACACGACACCACAACGTCCAAGCTTATGATGTCAATCTTCAACTTTCGAGCATTGCGGCGCTTAGCCTTTTACGCGTAAGGCTATGCTCATGCCTTTCAGTGTTGCCTCTAGCCCTGAGGCTCATGATGTCAATCTTTAAATTCTTGCTCCTTATTGGCTCAGTTCGCTTTGGTTGATGTCATATGATTTTAAATGGCTCAAATTAGCTCCAAAATGTCATCAACTTCAAATTCTACCCTTGAATTGTTAAACATCTATAAAATATCCAATCAAGAATATAAAATCACGGAACAAGCTTAAGTAAAAACATATAGTATATTTCATACGTTATCACCATGTAACCTTTATGAGGCAAGTTGCAATGGATTTTGATGAATACAATCTCGAGATACGACTTTGCACTGTCGTTAGTTCAACACCAATAAAAAATCTCCAAGGAATTCCAAGAATTCTTGTTATACGCTCGTTCCAACCCTCAATTCTCTTTTCTAGGCTCATCGATATTGAATCAATTATCGAACACACTTCTAATACTTGTTCGACTTTTGGAAGACCCTGCGGTTATATCACCACATCGTAAGTTAGAACAATATCTATTCACCGAAAATATGGTCATATTACAGAAAAAGCTTGAAACAGAATCCAACTGGAAGCTGAGTAGTCTGATTGAAAATTCAAATTTTAAATGCACGAAATACAAGGCACTTACTATCACTGGCAGTGGTAGAAGCAGTGAAAAGAAGCCCAAACTTGTTTCATCAGCTGGAAAATGAAGAAAGGAAAGGGAATTATATATGATCCACAATGATAACGATGGCAACTATCAAATCACATCTAATCCTAAGAGAAAAGTATCATTTCCATCACAAAAAAAAAAAAAAAAAAACAAACAAAGTTTTTTCTTTAACCTTGAAAAAGCCCCAGCCAAGCTCATTCGGATAAAAAGCCCAACGGAGCCAATCCCTACTTGTACAAATGGGACTAAAACTCCACGGAAGAAGAAGACCCAAAAGTATATATACAGATTAAAGAAGACAACCAAAAGCACTACAAATAAATGCCCAACCTCTGAGATAAAGACCCAGGCCTACGAAACCACACCAGAAAAGTTGAAACAAGGATTCTCCTTAACAATTGATTTAGGCCATATATTCTCCATATTGGAGAATGCTGATATCGATTATGTATCGACCCCTGATATCCTCACATCTTCCTCTACTCAACAATCTCCCACTCAATCTGAAATCATCTTTGATAGCTTGGGGTCCATGCTGACCAGTGAGGAAGACGACTAAAGAGAAGATAACCTTCTTGGGAAAAGAGAGAACAGTGAAAAGGCTTTCTAGCAACAACTAGTGAAATGGTTATAGGAAAACAATTTGAAACTAGCACTATCCTTCAGCTCAACGCCAAGTACTTCTAGTGTAAATGCACATGGTGACAATAAGGGAAACAGTGGCTTAAACCCATCAAGGTTTAATAGTTCTCATTGAAAATTATGACTTGGAATGTAAGAGGGTCAGGCTCTCCCTCCAAAAAAAAAAGCCCAAATAAAACTTGTAATTTCATCTTATATTCTTGGCTTTGTATTACTATTTGAAACTAAACTGCACTCCATTGACAAAACCTTGATCAAATCTTTATAAAGCTCTATCAGTAAAATGACTTTTTATAAAAGCAAAAGACAAATCTGAGGATATATTATTAATGTGGGATGATCTTAGGCACTCGATCACCAACTAAATTGAATGAAACCTCTCCATTTCTAGATCTACTAACATTACTTCCAATGATGGGTTCAGTTGGTGGATCACGACCGTTTACAAACCTGCAAAAATAAGAAATAAAAATGAGTTTTGGGAAGAGCTTTATAGCTTACACAATGCTTTTGCTCCAAATTGACTTATTGGAGGAGAATTTAATTTAAAGTTGTGAGATGGAATAACGAAACATCCACAAACAATCGGCCAGAAAAAGTATGAAAAAACTTAGGATTAAATCCTATTTTGTTCTAAACTTTATATCTTAGTCTCCGGCCACTAAAAGTATGAAAAAACTTAGGTTTAAATCCTAAACTTTATAACTTTGTCTATTTTGATCCCTGAACTTTTAAAAACGTTTGTTTTAGTCTCTAAACTTTTAAAAACGTTCGTTTTAGTCTCTGAACTTTTAAAAAGAGCATATTTTGATCATTGTCGTTAAGATTTTGTTAACTCTAACGGAATGATGATGTTTTAATTTTTATATTTGGATGACTAGTATAATATAATTTTTTAATTTTTAATTAAAGACTAGATAGTAAATTGATGTTTATCGAAAAACTCAAAAAATCATTTTGACTTCAAGATTTTAATCATCACTATTTTGACGCATTGTCATTTTACTGTTACTTTCTCGACTCACATGTTAGATGCAATTACTCCACATACAATTTATTAAGTACCTCAAGTTTCGCATATTTTGTGATTTATTGGGGTGCTTTTTTTTTTCTCTTCCTCTCAATTCTTTCTTCTTCCTTTCTTTTTTGGGTTTTGTGATTCATAATGGAAATATTTATTTGCAATTTCATATAGTTTATTTATGTGTTATACATATTTTATTTTTCTAGTTTATTTTACCTTATCATGAATGTTACCACCAATATATCGGTTCTTTTATTATTATTATTACTATTATTATTCTACTCAATGTCATCCTTTAGCTTTACTTCAAGATTTCAATTTGAAAAAATAATAAATAAAGGGTGGAGAGGAGGGAGGGAGGGAAGAAGGCGTGAGAGATTTAAGTTTTTTGGACAAAAAAAACAAAATTAATTTTTAATTTCGATTTTATTTGATTTAAGTGTGATATTGACATAGAATATTTATGGACTAAATTAGTAAGATTTTTTGGTCATTTATCAATTTAATTAATATGATTAATCTTGAGCTCAATCATTCAATTATAGAAGCCATGTCATTATTATGTTAAAGTGTTAACAAAGTTTAGTTTTTTTAAAAGTTCAAGCAAAATGAAAAAAAAAATTTAAAGTTTAGGGACTAAAATAGAACAAGCCATGCCATTATTATGTTAAAGTGTTAACAAAATTTAGTTTTTTTAAAAGTTCAAGCAAAATGAAAAAAAAAATTTAAAGTTTAGGGACTAAAATAGAACAATATACAAAGTTCTAGTACTAAAATAAGATTTATACCGAAATTTCAACTCTTTCATCTCTGATTGACCCTCCTCTGACTAATGGTAAATTCACTTGGTCCAATCTTATAAAACAATTGGTTCTCTCTCGTCTTGATCGCGTCTTATACTCTTCACTGTGGAAGTCCAGGTTCACTAGTCGTTATTCTAGAATCCTATAGAGGGTTACCTCTGATCACTTCCATGTGGTGCTAGAAACCTCAAATCTCTGCTAGGGGCTTGTTTCTTTTGGTGGAATGCTACTGCTCAAATGGGCCATGTATAGGTTACTCTTTCATGTGCAGGCTTCAACACTCACAATCTATCCAAAAATGGATGAAAAAAAAGGTGTCTAGACAAGAAAAAAAAAGGCATGGTTCAAGGAGATCGACGACATTGATACACTAAAATCTGAACATGAACATGATGACTAAGGTTGACAGTGACCGAAGAAAGGCCTTAAAAGCTGATCTTAGCAAAATTGCTTTCAAAGAAGCTCAATACTAGGCCCAACGGGCTAAAAAACTTCGGTGCTTGATTGTGATGAGAACACAACATTATTCCACAAAATCTGAACAGTAAGACCAAAGAGGAATCTCGTTACCAAGATTTTTTATGAAAATGGGAGGTGCTTCAATACAAATTATGGTATTGCGAAAGTCTTATTTGATCATTTCAAGTAAATGTATATTGATAAGGGAAATGAAACCGTAGTACATATTGAACACCTTGACTTGTATCCAATCAACTCCTCTCAACAAACTATGCTTACTGCTTCTTTCACGATTGATGAGCCAGATGGTTTTACTATGGAGTTTTACAAAAAGTACTGGAACATTTTCAAGTCGAATATGTTGGAAGTGTTCCACGATTTTTTAGAAGTTGTGTTATAAACAAGAATATTAATGAAACCTACATCACTCTTATTGCTAAGAAGGAAAAATGTCTCAAAGCTAGTGATTATAAACCTACTAGTCTAGATTAGATTGAAAGACTGTTGAAAGATTGAAAAAAAAAACATTATCAAATTGGAATGAAACATAGACGAGTCTTGATCAGAGTATTTAAGAAGATCAAATTATTGTTGTTGAAGTATTATCGATTATCTCTGAAATGATCTTAATTGGTCCATGATCATTGTTTTAATTTGTTTCTTTGGTTCTTGAATACAACAATATCGATTCTTTTTTTGGTTCTTGAATACATCACGCAGTATCGATTCTATCTAGATAATGAAATAAGGCAATGAACACCAACTCATTGTTTCCATTTGGGCTCCCCAGATTATCCAAATTTTGATCCAGTAAAGAAAAGAAAATTAAATTTGGATGTTTACTGTTGCACAAAGTATGACCATATCTTTATATTTTAATTCATATATATTTTTCTACCAACTATTAGTGTAAGATTTATGCAGTGTTCAAATTCATAGATTTTTATGCTCAAACTACAATGCTTTGTGTTCATATCTTTTTCTTTTAATGATAAATTACTAATTAATTAATATTGTTGTACAAAGTATTTATACAATGTTTATTAAGTTTTGAAATAGAATTCTTGGCTATTGCAAAAATTAAAGTATACCCATAGTGTGATCATATCTTTATCTTTTAATATTGAATTGCTTAATGATTTTTGAAAATCTTATGAGTATTGATGGAGCTTTTTTCCGCCTACTTATTCAGGGGATTGTGGAAGATTATTTGAAGGCAAAATGTTGAATTTGATTTCATATTTGGGATTCTATGTTTTCATATTTTATCACCGAGGTCGAGGATGATGGTCTTGCTTCTTGTATACAGAGCATGTAGGTGAGCATCATAACTATATAATAATTCTCTTCTTCAACTGATTCTTTTTGGTTATTGAGTTATGTATTTAGGGTAATTATAGAGTTCACTACACTTATTGTTGTGTATGTAATTATCTATAACAAACAGATTGTGGTGATTTCAAACTATGAACGTTGATGAGTTCTTATGTATGGTGATGGTGATCTTGGTCTATGAATACTTTTAATATTGGTGCAGTTTAACGTTGTGAAGAAGAATTAATTGAACACATTTGAGGGTAGTTTGGTTGATCATAACCATGAATTTAGTGATGTATATTATGATGGACCTTTGCCATGACGGGTGCGCTTGCTTGGCAGGTCAAAATGCTTATTGATAAAACTACATTATTTTGTGTGTTTGGGAGAGGAGATGGCACGGGCGCTTTACCCTTTTACTTTTTTTTTTTGGTTTTAGGCCCGGGTCTCCTATCCTATGTTGTGTGTCTCTCTGTCTCACTCTCTCTCACTCTCTCTATTCATTGTACAACATTAGTTTGAGGTGGAACCATTGTTATTAATATGGGCTTCCTTTGTGTATTAGAATCAATGGAATTTGTTATTATTTATTATCTATCAAGGCATGGACGTCCTTTCAAACTAAATGAAATAAAGTTTTTTTTTTCTTGCTCATCTAATCTTGTCCAACAAGGTTTTAATTAGTGAAGTATCTGTACTTAAAAAAAGTCAATAAATTAATTAAAGGTTGACCCACACGACATTGTAACATCGAAAATCTTCATCAAATTGAGCATGCAATATTAATTGCACAATACTATATACTAATCTTTAAAATGTGTAAACTAATTTGGATGAACAAGTACAAACTATGTATCTTCTCTTTTCTTTTAAATTTTATTTATTATAGTCTATTGTTTGAAAACTTGAGTTGAACAATTTATATTGTCTAAATAAATTGAATTGAATCGCTGCAGGTTTGATTGCTTTGTCTTGAATATTCAATTTAGAATATAAAACAAAGAAGTTATATGTTCGTTTTGTTGGAATTTGTGCCACTAAAGTTTAGTAATTAATTAGTTGATTAATTTAGTAATTAAATTGATAGATGTCAAAAAGGACATGTTTTTACCATCTAGTTTATGACTTTTCTTTAGTAAAAGTAGCTATATGCATGACATTTTCTCCTTTAAATGATTTAAATTAGTTAAAATGATCAAATATAGGTCCTCCAATGTTGTTCCAAAGTGTTTTGTTTTTACTAGTTTGGAGTGATTTCAAGGAAATTCAGCCATATAACACTAACTAAACTTTCCTTTAAAAAAATAACAAATCACAGAAGTGCCTTTAAATCTATTTGACAAAGATATTTTCATTTTTCACATTAGATAAATGAAAAATGTACCAATCTCCAATCATATTTATATCATTCCAATGGAATTCTAAGAACACCTTCGATAGTGAAAAATGTAAGAAGGTATGTCATCTATAGTTTTTTTTAGTTCTTATTTTTTTTAGGTAGATCGTATATAGTTCTTTAGTTGCTATCTTTCATATTTTTTTCAATTTTTCTCGCTAGATAGTGAAAAAATGTATCAAAACTTAGTTCTATCTCAATCCTTTCAATTGAATTTTGTGGTAGAACACATTTGATATAAGGTATATAAGGTATGTATATCTATATATATATGTGTGTATTTATGTTAATGGAATTTAAACATGTTCAGTTGAAAAAGAATCGACGTTTCACCCTAATTGCACCTAGTTAACATGCATAACCTTAAACTACAAGAATGAATATTCATTCAAGTCAAAGTCAAAATTTGATTTTTTCCAGTAAAATATTTTAACTTTTTACCATTTTTTTTCGTTTCGACTAATCCGACCTCCCAAGCATGAATATCCACATTCATTTTTCTAAAATTCAAATCACATATGAATATATAGCCGGTCAAAGTTTGACTTTAGTTTGACTTTAGTTTGACTTTTCAAAGTCAAAAGTCAACCCTTTGACTTTTTCAAAATGGACTATTTCCATCATTTCCAAGCTTCCGAGTATAAATCCGTATAAATAATTTTTATATTTAAATCATATTTAAACATAAATCTCTATCTCTAAATTGATAACCAGTAGTTATATCACATATGTTTGTCGGTTTCTCTCCCCTCACTTTATTTGAACTATTCGAACTAATCCATCATATTGTTGTAAGTTAATTCCTTATGAGCTAGTAGGAAAACCTAATGGACCTACTGATATTGGACTCCAACGATCCAGGATTAACTAGCTAAACCCTTTTAGACTAACTAACTAACGGGTCATTCCACTAAAGTCTCGTAGTTGCACTCCCCTCACTATAGATATATTTGTGTCCATCTAATATAACCATTAGTAATTTAATCCTTCATAAGTTGTTCGTAACCTCTACTGGGTCAAAATACTGTTTTACCCTCGAAACTACATCTTGCTCCTTCAGTCTCATTGAGATCCATTATTGAATAATTGGTTTAAGGTCCAACGTATAAACTGAATTCCTCACAGACCAATGAGATTGTTCAAGACTTGAACTCAGTCCTTAAGGGAACAACCTATCTATTAATCCTAAAACATGTAGGAGTGAATTTCGTCTTACACCCTATATCCATAGCTATCCACCCAGTTTTACCCCTAAAATGAGAGCTTATTAAACCAGTGTTGATGAGCTACCCTCACATATGCAAATCTAAGAATAATCTTGTCCGAATAGAAGTTCATAGTTAGCTCAAGATTAAGATTAAGTTACCTAGGTCATCAATAATTGAAATAGTCAGTTTTATATAATAAACAATATTATAACGTAAAAGTGACTATTTCAGGGTTAAGTCTTATATAAATTCTTTCATGAACGATTTAGGATCACATTGTTTTTACTAACTATAAAGTGGGTCGCATCCATAGTGTCTCCAAAATAAGGCGTCCAACCTTTATTCATATACTATAGACCGTTTAGACTATATACTCGACTTGATCAATTTTTATGTCTCTACATAAAGTTTAAGTTTATTCAAGATAACATTGGGACCTTAGTTTATTGGATTCAAGATTATGGTATTCAATTTTACTAACCAAAATCTCAACAACTTTATTGAATAGAATATGATTTTGAATCACAAACTACAAGTTTTAGGACATAAATTCCAACAAACTCCCACTTGGACTAAAATTTCTAGTAGGATAAAAAAACGTTGAATTTGACCATGGGAGAATAATACATATGAGTACAATAAACATATAAATACAATAAACTAGTGTTATGCCTAAAAAGTCTCCTACTTGTCTTAGTTTACAAACATCGTAGATCTAAACTTTGTAGATGACTCTCAAACACTTTAGCCGTGAGGGCTTTTGTAAAAGGATCAACAATGTTTTTGCTCAAAAGATATATGGGTCACCACAATGTCACCACGATGTACTATTTTCCTGATAAGATGGTACTTGCGTTCTATATGCTTCTCTCGTTTGTGGCTTCTAAGTTCTTTTGAATTTGCAATTGCACCACTGTTGTCACAATATAAAGTGATTTGGCATATGCATCCATATTTGGAACAACTTCCAGATCTTTCAAGAATTTCCTCAGCCATACTGCTTCTTTTGCTGCTTCGCAAGCAGCCACGTATTCAACTTCTAATTATGGAGTCAGCTATACAAGTTTTCTTTATGTTTATCTACATTACAGCTTCTCCATTTAGAGTGAATATTGATCCCGATGTAGACTTTCTAGCATCATTATCAGTTTAGAAATCAAAATCAACATATTCAATAAGAATCAGATCCTTAGCACCATACACGAGCATGTAGTTCTTTGTTCTCCTAAGATGCTTTAGGATATTCTTAACGATTGTTCAATGATCACGTTCGAGATTGGACTGATACCTAATGACGATCCCTATTGAGTAGCACATGTCAAGTCTAGTACATATCATTACATACATCAAACTCTCAATAGCGGAAGCATAGGGAATATGCCTCATATCCTCAACCTCTTGAGGTGTCTTAGGATATTGTTCATTTGACAAATGAATTTCATATCTATATGGCAGCATACTCTTTTTGAAATTATGTATTTTAAATCTAGACAACATTTTGTCTATATAATATGCTTGAGACATGGCTAGTGTTTTGTTCTTACAATTTCGAACTATTTGGATCTCGTGAATATATTGTAAATCTTCCATAATTTTTTGATTGAAATTGCGTAGTTAGCCTTTTCTTGATATCATTAAGATAACATACATCATTCACAATGAGTAAAATATCATTGACATACAAAACTAAGAATGCTACAATAGAATTGACGACCTTTTTGTAAACACAAGGTTTGTTAACATTTTGCTCAAATCCATAAGGCTTGATCGCAGTATCAAATCTTATATTATAGGATCTAGATGCTTGCTTCAAACCATAAATGGACTTTTTAAGCTTACAAATCTTTTGTTCTTGACAATGTTATATAAATCCCTCTAGTTGAGCCATATACATACTCTCCTCAAGATTGTCATTCAAAAAAGTTGTCTTGACATCCATATGCCAAATTTCATAATCATAAAAAGTGGAGATAAGAATATTCTAATCGACTTAAGCATGAAAACGAGAGAGAGAGTTTCTTCATAGTTCATTCCCTCTCTCTAGGTACAACCCTTTGCCACAAGATGAGCTTTAAAAGTCTATACTTTAACTGTTTGGTCTCTTTTCTGTTAGACCCACACCTAATAGAATGGTCATTTTGGTAAATAAGATTTTTTTTTATATTTGAGAGCTTTTAGGGAATTTTGAAGAAGCGTTTTGAAGAAAGAAGGTTGACCTCGGGGTTACGTTGTAGCAAATCAAGATGAAAAACATAAAGATTTTAAAGATGAATTCTCGGGCTGTCATATGGAACTCGGGCAAGATTGAAGATAAAAGATTCATCCAGGGTCGAATTCGATCAAGATTGAAGGTAGAGAAGCAATTCTAAGGAGATCTTGAACAATCTCAAACTCGAATCCAATGGAGATTGAAGGTAAAAAGAGAAAATTGGAAGGATCCGAGGCTATCTCAAGGTCGTGCTAGGCAAGACTAGAGACAAAAAAAGGGTTCAATTGATGATCTTAAAGTAATTTCGAGGCACTTTTGATCAGGATCACCAAGAATTTAAGTGCTCGGTGAGTTGGAATCCATGTGTCATGGCATGCAAATGCTCAAAATTTAGGAAAGCAGAAGCTGGCAAACTTATAGGAGGTTAAAGATAACTAATCCAACTTAGGATTAGTATAAATAAGAGAAGAGGTTAGAAGAAAAGTGTGTTATTCCGAGATTTTACTAAAAGAAATAATTTAAGTGTTGTGCTTCGGTAAAGTGTTAGGCAAGAAGAGGGATCTTGAAGCTAAGCATTCTGAGAAAAAGGGAAACTAATAGTTGTGAGTGATTTTCTAAAAGAGATTCCAGATTTCTAAAGCTTACCTTTCTAAATCTCATGTTTCATGTATCATGTAATTCACATTTATGTTTATAAAAAGCATGGTTTATAAAGAAAGTTTTAGTATTGTGTTTCTGAGTTAAAATTCATGTTTTATTGATTGTATTGTATGCTATATTTGTAAGTAAACCATTACTCATATTCCTATCAATGAGCTAACTATTATGTGCACATAAGAAGTAAAGGTGGTCATGTAGAAGAGAATTGCATGGTGGAGTGAAGCTGGCCAATGCATAAAATGAGTGTATTGAGCTTAGCAGACTAAGCAATGAGAAATGAACCAGAAAAATTCTTGAATTTTGTTGATGAAAAAGACATCACAGTAGTCTAAACACAAGATATCAAATCTTGACTTAGCGAATGGTTCATGTACTTGGCAGAAAGGAATATGTGAGACTAGTGTATGTTTATAAATTTTGATGATTTATTGAAATGAGGCGTTAAGCCTGTGTTTTTTAAATAAAAATGATTTTATGTATTTTATTCCCAAAAATATTTTCAAAGTACCACTCACTAAGTCATCGACTTATGTTTTAAGTTTTTCCTTCCTCAGCGATCAGGTGTTGATGTCAAGTTTGGGTTAAAAAGGGCAAGCAAGCTAGGCGAGTAAAGTTGAAAAGTTGGACCAAGCGTTCTAAAATTTTGTGTTTTTCTTTATGTACTTAAAGGGATTATGTCTTGTGATTGTAGAACCCATGAGTTTAAGTTAATAAAAGCTTAAGTTGCATTGTTTGTTATTTATGATGCGTTATGATTGTGTTATTTATCATTTAGTAGTTTTAAAGGACTTAAGAGAGTGTTCTGGCGTTTCGCATTAGACGCGTCAGGATTGCTCTAGTCGCATTCTGTTTTGTATGGCAAGGTTAAAGACACGTGCAAGGCGGGGCTTGACATTTTCTCTTGTAGATCTATATACAACCAATAGATTTTACGTCATTTAGTTGATCTACTAGAGTCCAGACATAATGGAAGTACATAAACTCCAATTCAAGGTCCATGGCTTTGGTCCACTGGTCACGATCCACATCATTCGTTGTCTGTTTATAGGTTAATGGATCCTCTACCCCATCATCAAGTATGACGACTTGAGTTTCAGTTAAACCCAAGTAGTGATTAGGCTAATAAACAACCTTCCCAATATGTCAAGGCTCTCTAAACTCTTGACATATTGGATGAACTAGGTGTATATGTAGCATCTTTAAAAATCTCATTTAATACTAGTTTCCTGTGAGGTTGATGATCCCTGATGTGGCCTTCCTTTAAGAATACTTTATTATCTGGAGGATCGTAAAACAAACCACCTCACGATTCCTTTGGATAACCTACAAATAGGCATAATTTTGGATGATGTTCAAATTTCTTAGAATTTTGCACCAACATGTGTGTTGGGCATCTCCAAGTCCTAAAGTGACGTAAAATTTCTTTACGCCATTTCCATAGCTCATAAGATGTTTTAAAAAACGTTTTTAGAAGGAACGTTATTCAAAATATAGATAGTTGTCTCTAAAGCATATCCTAAAAAGGAATCTAGTAACCGAGTAAAGCTCATCATAGAGTGAACCATGTCCAACAAGCTTTAATTTCTTCTTTCTGATACATTGTTTGCTGAGGCGTACTAGGTGCAGAGAGTTGTGACTCAATTTCATGTTCTATTAAATAGTCTTGGAATCGTAAGTCCATATAATTTCCACCTCGATCTGATCGAAATATCTTTATGGTTTTACCTAATTCATTATTAACTATTAACTTTATATTCTTTGAACTTTTCAAGAGAATCAGACTTGTAGTGTATTAGATAAACATAACCAAACCTTAAACAATCATTTATAAAACTGATGAAATATCCAAACTCTCCTCGAGCTTTGACATCCATTGATCCACAGAGGTCCAAATGTACGAGTTGTAAAGGTACTTTAGCTCTAAGATCTTTTTCAGTAAGATATCTCTGGGTCATTTTTCCTTCAAGACAAAATTCACAAAGAGGTAAAGAGTTATCTTCTAACTGACTTAGAAGTCCACTCTTAATCAATCTCCAATTCCAATTGAAATCCACTCTTAATCAATCTCCAAATCCAATTGAGATTTATATGACCAAGTCTCAAATGCCATAAATAAACGTTAGAAGAATTTTTTTTGTCTTTTATTCTAAGTTTCAACTGTTCTAAATAAACATTTATTTAAGAAAATTTTTTATTAAAATTAAAATCTTTTTACATTTGTTACTCTAAGTTAAAAAGTTTCCGAGTATAGCCGAACAAACTTGAATACCTTTATATAAAAAAAAAAAAACACTTTATTAACTTCAAAATATATCTTATATATTCGTTCAAAATACAAAAGATGGATATCCATCAAATTTCTTTTCATTTGAGATACATACAAAACATTCTTAAGTACAATATATCTATCTTCAAAATACAATATTAAATGGTGATCACCTCTTCTGTTCCAACCTTGAGAATAATTTCGCCATCTGAAAGTCTTTTTCAAGAATTATTTTCTTGAAATGAGAAACAAATATGATTAGTAACTCCTAAATCTAGTATCCAAGTTAAATTTTCATAATATTCCACTAAACATGTTTCAACTACTAGTAAATGATATTTCCTTGTATGCCTTTTTCTCTGCAAGGTACTTTGTTCAGTTTCTTAACCAGTGCCCGTTATGGCCACAGTGGTAACACTTACCTTTTTCTGCCGCTTTCTTTCCTTTATTTTGCTTGGGAGTCTTCCCATTTTCCTTCTTTTTATTTGAGCATTTGGTTTTGAGGGTCCAACTTTGTTTTTAGAGGACGATCCTCTTGAAAACCTTTTTTTTGTGGTAGCAACATTTGCTTCCACTTGTTTTTCCTTATCCATGATAAGATTTTGAAATCGTTGGAGCTCATTCAAAAGATTTGTCAGATTAAACTCTATCTTATTCATAAACACATTCATCTGAAATGGTATGAAGCTCTTCGGAAGAGACTCTAAGATAAAGCTAACCTGATTAATCTCGTTGATGGCACCACCATTTACTTCAGCAATATTGAAGTGCATCATATCTATAAAAGACCATTCTGATTTCTCATACATTTTCCTTAATAAATCCATAATCTCAAATATATTAGATTAGGTTTACAAAGAAAAGTTTAAGATTATAGCAGATGTTCTGTAAATCGTCAACTTAAGAACCTCCAACCTTAGTCATCTTATCTTATTTGTTGACAAAATTGACTCAGTTGAGCCTCTTGTAACTCGTTTTACAAGATATCGATCTAATTCTATGAAAAAAGTTGATATATTTAACCTAGGTGAGCATGCCACGTATCTTTATTATAGACTTAAATATCTATTCGTTTTATAACACTTATAAAAGAAATAGACAATACTATAACATTCATTCAAACATTATATAACCATTATATAAAAAAATTAGTTAATATGGATTTTAATTTATTTAACATTAAATTAATTAAAAATAATTCAATTAATTAATTAACATGGGTATATACATTATAACCTATGGTGTGTTTAAATCTAAATGGCATATAATGTTCCATTTAATTAAACATGAATCAAATATGTACCATCAATTAAACAAACTTAAATTGGACCAGTTTTTTTTGGCAATTTTTCGAGGAAAACAATTAAAATTATTACAATAAATAAATAAATAAGACCGGGCCTAGAACACTTCCAAAGGACCCGAACCGGTAAATGGGCTAAAAATAGGCTGAACCGGCCAATATTGGCCACCAACCCAAACCGTTCAGTTGACCGGTCCAGCCCATCTTCTTCTTCATTTTGCGTGAACACAGTGAACAAATTTCCAGACTTCAAGTTTCAGGTGCTCTGTTTTCGGCCAGCCATGGATGCAAGTTTGGAGCTCAATTTTCGGCCCGATTTCAACCCAAAAATTTTCACAATATTCTTTACACACCCGAGAATATATACAACTCAATAAATACAGCTTTAATCATCTAAAAAAGCTTGGAAAAATTGCCAAAACATAGGATTCCAAAAATGAGCAACCAAGGACATTTAATGAAAAGATAACACCCACCACGTGAAATTAAGTGTTACAAACATGTTCTGATACGAATTGATAGATAAACAAGCATGACAGCAAAAGTAGGATTGAAAAGAACACCCTAATTTCATCTAATTGACATGAAATTGAAAAAATAAATTGAAGAACACTAACCTTTAAATTCAAAATTTGTCTACAATACTCAAATTTTCAGTCAATTTCAAGGCGTAGACAACTACACGAGTCTTAATGCAACTGTGGGATCGAATCCGTGACCAATTTTGCGTGTATTTGGGAGAAAACACAGAAATGAACTAACTTCATCTTTTCTTAAAAAGCTCTAACATCCTCCACCGATTGCGCAAATAATATTGAGTAATATGTACTTTCCTCATATGGAAATCCAATCTGCAGATAAATAATATTTAATTATAGAGAAATAAGGTGGAGTTGGGGTCCAATTAGGTTACATGCACGAAGCTGACACACCTTTTCAATTTGCATGTTGAATTTTCACCTAAAATTTAAATTGAAATTGAGTTTTATTAAATTCAATTTTCAAATATTTGATTTTTGAACTTGTAACTATTTGAGATGGTTTTAAGAGTATAACAAATCTGTAAAATTTTACAGTATAAAACAATTATGAAAATAGAAAAAGTTCACAAAAATGTCTCAATCAACAAGCGATTAATTGGTCATGCGTGCGTAATCTTTTTACGATTGTGTAATGCTGTCTAAACGAATAATCTACTATCGTTTATGTCATGATACATGATCGTGTAGTTCTTTTTAATGATAAAAAAGACTTCAAATTTAAATGATCGTGTTGACCACGACAAACGATCATGTTTATCGTGAAAAACGATTGTTTTGATTATGGTAAGTGATCGTATAGTCCAATGTAAATTATCGTTAAAAACTTCAAATCAAACGATCATGTTGACAATGTTAAATGATCATGTTAACTATGGTAAGCGATCCTTTAGATCATGCCAACACGAACAATCGTGTAGTTCATTTTAAATTATGGAAAAAAGTTTTCAAACTTAAACGATCATGTTGACCATGGTAAATGATCATGTTGACAATGGTAAATGATCGTGTTAACTATATGGCAAGCCATCGTTTAGATCATGCCAACATGATCGTGTCATAGTTTGTTCTAAATGATGAAAAAACATGCTTCAAATTTAAACAGTTGTGTTGACCATGATAAATGATCATATTGACAATAGTAAACAATCGTTTAGATCATTATGTCAAAATGATATCTGAACGATTTTGATATTCTTGAATATGAGGAAGATGAAGTACTTCATAGAATTTTGTTGAAAATTGTGAAGATGAAATAAGAGATTTAAACAGAAGAATGAATCGTTTAAAAATAGAAGAAAGAAAATATGGAAGAGAAGATGAAATATGGAAGAGAAAATGAATAAATTGCAAAGAATAAGAAGAAAGAGAAGTGACCAATCGTCTGCAATTTTCAAAGACAAATTTAAAAATTATAAAAATATTTTATGATCACGTTCATGGGCATTTATTTTTTGTTTAATGGGCCGTAAATATTTTTGGGTTTTGTTACGTTTATGTAAATTAACCATTATTTTATTATTTTATATTAGTTAATCTACTTAATTAAATAATAATAAAATAATCGTATTATCAATCAAATTCACAATAATCCAATTGATCCAATTCGAATCTCTATTCAAATTTTTAGAATTTAAATATCACTTGTTTATCAAAAACTCATTAATAATATCAAATATTTTTTATGAAATCAATTCGAACTATTTCGAATTTTTTTATATTTAAATCTTATTTAATTATCACTTGTGTCTCAAAAACTTGAACGAGCTTTGATGAGCTGCCCTCACCTATATGCAGACTTAAAGAATAATCATGTGTGAACAAGAGTTCATAGTTAGCTTAGAATCAAGGTTAAGTTACTCAGGTCATATTAATAGAAATAGTTGAATTTAAAATGTCAACAATTCGATAACATTGTTGTAACACTTTAATTTTTATCTTAAATAGTCACTTTTATCGGACCATTAAGTGACTATTTAACGTAAAAAGTGTCCAATTCGGAACAAATTTTAAGTAAAAAATGAAAGCAAGATTTATATTAATCTAAAGCAAAATTTAAAGAAAACATTGAATATGGAAGACAAATGTAAACAAATTTTTACAGGAAAGAAATAAAAACCTTTGTGAGTTCCATAATGTCACATAAACTTGTCATTGTCATTCAAGAGATTGGAAGTTGTCGAAGTTTCAAAATTTATACATTCAAGAGAACAGATCAATTAGATTGAATTAATAAACCCCTTCAACTAGTTAAGACATTATATGTCACTATCACCCATTCTTGCTTCTTAAATTGCTTAGATTTGAAAAGATTCGTTAGATTGAAATGAATCCATCCAACTAATTAAGACATTATATGTCACAAAAAGTTTACCCAAACTGATTCAATTCGGGTTGGTTTGGATCGAATTTCATAAGAAATTTAAAAAGATCTTTTCTTACTTACCCAAACCTAAGAAATTAGGGCATCATACATCATGTAGGGGTGCTTGACAACTTGTGTAATTTGAGAGAATAACTTCTCTATAATTATTACAAACTCAACTCAACTTTTTGTTTTTGTTGCTAATCCAACTCTTTGTTTTTATTGCTAACCAAATACACCTATAGTGTTATGGTTTACCCGCTACCCTCGGTTCTCACATTCCCCTCTCTCTTCCTTCTTCACATTTCTCAATCACTCTCCTTCTCTCTTTATCTATCTCTTCCTCTCTCACATCTCTCTATCTCTCTTTCTCTCATATCTCTCTCTTCTTCTCTCATATCCTCTCTTTCTTTAAAGCTGCCTCAACGACGACCAACTTCCTTCAACCCGCAAACTTCGATGGTAGCTTCTTTAATTATTGCATCAACTTCGATGACATGACCCACCCATGAACACAACAATGACGATGAATTATTATGTTGGTGTTGTTATTTATTTATTTATTATTAATAATATCCTACATAAATCGAGTTTGACCCAACTCCTCCCAACCTAATCGGGTCAGGTTGGATTCTGTCTGTACATAACTGAACTTAGATCGACCCAACCCAACACGTTTACACGCCTAGTCATTATTATCTTCTTGATTCTTGAACTAAAAGTGTATAATCAATCATAGTCATTCAAAGGTATAAAATAAGAGTGTTTGAAGTTCAAATATAATTTTCAATTGCATAGAATAAAATTGTGGCTAACCACAAACTCACTCCAATATATTACAATTTTGTTTTATTTTTTGAAAGTAGATTGTTTAAGAACTATTTTCTTTTATTATAAATTGGTAACTGAGATTATACTCTCAAAGTCCACTAGGTTATTTTTTTTCCTTAAATTACAATAAAACCCACTGTATTCTTTATTTTTTGTTAGGAGGTGATTCAAACCACAAATCTTATTAGTCATGAACATAATTGTTAATACGCCAGGTAACTATAGTCGATTTCACAACCTACACTATGCTTGCTTGTATAAAAGAAAATAAGCAATGAAGATACTTGTAAATTTTGAAGGGAATAAACAAGTGAATGAAATAGTAAAAGAAACAGCAGAAGGTGAAGAAAGGGAAAGAAAGCTGACACAGAAGGCTTGGATGAGAAGCCCTTCAATATCATCGCTGTTGCTTAAATTGTAAAGAAAGTAAAATGAAACAGTGGGAGAGAGTCTTTAACGTCAACCTTTTAAAACCCAAAATTTCAAACTTCCATTGATTTTTTTGGTTCAAAACACATTTCCCATCTCACCCAACCATGAGAGAACCTTTTCAACCACAATGAAAAGAAATCACAGCAATCTTCTTCCACTTAGAAATAGTCTACAATGTAAACACACTCCCTCTCTTGGTTGATGAGAAGTTACCTTGAGTTCCCACCCAGCAAAACCCAACATGGCAAAGAGATCAGATTTTGCTCAGAAGCTGTTAGATGATCTCAGATTAAGGAAAGAGCGAATGGCTGCTGCATCGCAGACCTCGAACCGTTCCAAAACTACAACGATCGGTTAGTAAACTCTATGAACTTTCATTTGAATTCAACTTGAATTGGATGAATTCCTTTCCTTCATTGCATTCAATTGTAGCTTAAAGTTTGGTCTGGTCCATCTTCACCATTGTTGATCCTCCAACCATTTCTTGTCTTGATGTTCTTTTGAAACAAATGTTCCAAAGTTCCAATGTCTGTTGATAAGTTCAAAACGAAGAACGTGTTATAACAAGAGAGTAATCATGTCAAGAAAACTCGCAAACTGTGTCAGTAATCACTAACAATGAGTCTGCAAGAAGTTAAACTTGACATTAAAGTTAGACTAGTTCAAGAGCATATGAAAGCTCTTTTCTCTAGGGAATGATTCTTTTTCTCAATGAATACAAGCAATCTAAAAGCAGAGAAAAACAACGCTGTTAACTTGGGATAGAAGTTTAAAAGGAAAGATAGAAGAAAAGTAGCTATTTCCCTCTTATGCCGCGTCCAACACAATAGATCAATTTAATGGCAAATTGTCATAGATTATATTCATATTGTGCACAATTATCATCATAAAATGAATCAAGGCAAAAAATTTCTCTTATAATGTCTCACATAGCTTTGATATATCATGAGCTCTAACATCAGTCGCAAATTCAATGTTTATGTCATGTTGTCTGAGGTGTTGTTCTTTTTCCAGATGCGTATTCTTACTCAAAACAAATCCATAGAGGTTCAAAGAACACTAAAACACATGGAATGGTATGCAGAACTTTAGTTAGAGAAGTTGATTCGTGATGCTAAAATTTTAGAATCTGAACTTGGTAACTTATATTGTTACATGTGTGACTCGATGCAGAGTGTTCCTAAGACTGGGAACACAATAAACACAAGGTATGGCGGAGGCAATAAATCACCAATGACTAATGATACTTCAAATCAAATTGTTCCTTACACTAGAGACCGGAACTCGGAACAAATAGGAGACTTGTCCATGGCCTTGGCTTTTGCACTGGAAAATGGAGGAAAACTAAGAGGAAATGCTTCATCGGGAAACAATTTGATGCTGGGCTTCCTGCAACAAATTGGTAGGAGGTCCTTCCAAATTGGGAAAATGAACAAAAGAGGCGGCCTGGACAGGAATCACAATGTAACTGGATACTTTCCAACCATCTCACATCTGCATATTAAGGAGATATCAAAGGGGGCACATAAATTGAACCAGATTCTAAGAACTTGCTCAAATGGTTCTGATTTTGGCAGATGTTCCATTGAAATTGGACAGGAACTGTTGAAGGGGGCTATGGATTTGGAGGAATCTTTGAGGATGCTTGTGAACTTGCATGAGGCTTCAGAGCACGTGATCAGCCCACAACAGAAGAATAGGATTGTACTCCTAGAGAATGAAGAAGATGCAGAAGAAAATAAAGATGAAGCACTTGATCAGAAACTTTACCAACCGCGGTTCTCCTTGGAAAAACTGCCCCTAAATTCACGCAGCAGCCAAGAAGTCAAAGGAAATGGTCACAACCAGAAATTAGCAACACTAAGATACAGTGCAGAGGGAGGAAATTTCAACCAGGAAGAACAACCTCTAACTACTGTAAAATTGAGTTTCCATAGAAGATCAGCAACTTGTGGCCATGATGTCAGAACTTCAAACACACGTGAAAAGGTGGGAATCTCAAATGTAATTGCAAAACTAATGGGGCTAGATAATCTTTCAGACAATTCAAATTATGCACATAAGGACTCAGGTTCCAAGCAAAAGGTCACACAAAAGGATCTGCAGCCATCCACCAGGGGTATCACCAAAAAGGCTGAGCCAAGGACTAATATTACAGAAAGTCGGTCCAACTCCGGAAATCCAAAACCAAGCATATCAGATAAGAATTCAACTGTGGTGAACACCATATTTGTTTCGCAAGCAATGAACGACTTTCCTACAAACGATGCAAGTCTTCGAGCCATTACTTTTAGTGGAAAATCATCATGGAAAGGCATTGAAGGAGTAAGGCCACAAACAAGTCCATCAACTCCAACCCTCACAATATTTAACCAACAAAAAAAGGATGAAATAAGGCAGAAAGTCCCAGGTCAGGAGGATCATCTGGAAGAACTTGTAAAGCAGCTTCACATAAAGAACAGGGATCAAAGCCACAGGGATGAACATAGAGAAGTATTAAAGAAAAGAGTGCTGCAGAAGGATAATCGCGAAGATCATATGAAGCATCCTCACCAAAAGCACAGGGAGCTAAACATTATGGAAAGGGATCAAAAGAGAGGAGAACGTAAAAGGAACGGGATGCAGCAGATAGAAGCACAATTGCATAAAAAATCAGAACATGCAATCATACTGCAAGGATATAAAAAAAGAACAAATCCATTAGAAAAGAGGCATCCAGATAAACTTCAATCAAGAAAGCATCAACAGATCCCAAACAGTCCCAAATACCAACAGCCACCTATGGTCCATAAAGCAGAGATGGGAAACATATATCATCATATAGAAGAGTTGAAACAGAGAATTGGAAAACAGACAGTGCAGGAGAGAAATCAAAAGACAAGTGGGATCACATCCAAGAGTTTGACAAAACCAGTCCATGAAACATTCGCTTTTCCTAAGAAGCAGCATGATATGAGTCATGTAAGACGAGGTAAGAAAAGCTGCAACGAAACCATCACAGCTCAACACTCTAACGTACTTCCTAACAATAGATGCCCTGAAAATGATACTTCCAGAGAAAATAACTGTTATGATTTAAATGACAAAACAAGTGAGATAATCCACAAGAGCGTAGAACAAAATTCCTCTTCAAGGGACTCAGAAATTACATTTGAAGTTATGGAAAAGCAACATGCAAGGGAACCTGTGAAGAATGAACTCAAATTTACAAAAATGCAGAAAAGTGAGGGGCTTATAATTAATCAAACATATGCAATGAAACAGCAAAATCCAACAGTACAGGAAGTGGAACAAGAAAAACATGAAAAGCTTGATGTGCTAGATGGACTAGAAGTCCTCAGAGCAAATGAATCTAAAGAAGTGGAAGCTCATCTAGTTGAATCCAGAGAAACAGTAGCAATTATCCAGCCACTGAATGGCACACCAAATTCACATGAAGAGGATGATCAGGTTTTGACACCGCCCGTTCCTGCTGATGATGAATGCCATAGCTTGAAAGAGCCACAAATATCAGCTCCAAAAGTCAGTGTATGTTCAATTTTTCTCAAGTCGTCAAATTTTAAGTTTAATATGTTTAAACTATCTGTTCAACCTTCACATCTCAAACAAGATAACCCATATATGCGTAATCTTTTATACAGTGCCAGAAAACAATCTCCATTAATACTAGCAATAAGGAAGATCAAAGGTCAGTATTTGGCAGAGGTGAAATCAGCAGCTCCAAAATTGTAACAAATGCAGTAGAAGGTAAATCAATTTCAGTTACCCATGTTCATTTCCATAAATATACAGCCAACCCATCTTCTTACATTCAAATACGGTCACCCCCCCCCCCCCCCCCCACACACACACAAAAAAAAAAAAAAAAAAAAAAGAAGCAAAGCAAAGCAAAGACAGAATATACATAAGCAGAAAGTGCGAACACTGTAATCCAATTAACAAGAACTGAGCATTTACTATCGATATCTAATTTCTTTATGGTGCAGAAGCAGAACAATACAACATGAACACCTTATATCCCCCACATCTGGCGCACCTGCATAGTTTTTCCAAGACTAAGCAAGAGACACTGACAGAAAGAGAAAACCAACTTAAGCAGACGCTTATAACAAGTGAATGGTTCCTGAATGCAGCAGAAGCACTTTTCAAACTTAACATCCCCAGCTTCATTCTTCATGACAGTTGTCATCATAGCCATTTAAAAAATGGAAGAAATTTCACAGTAGATTGCAGTTACGAGCTCATGAAGCGAAAGGGCATACGGCAAGAGCTCAGCAAACGCCCTTGCACAAACATTTCTTTGAGGTCCAAAAAAATAGAATCTTTGGATGACTTAATCAAGCAGTTGCATAGAGACATCGAGGCATTGAAATTCTATGGAAGGAACGGTAATCCAGAATGTGAAGTACAAGACTACTTGCCCAGAATGCTTGAAAGTGATATCTATAACCAGGAACCTGACTTTAATAGTATGTGGGACTTGGGATGGAATGAGACCACATTCGTGTTTTTTGAAAGAGAGGAAGTTGTAAAGGATGTGGAAAAGAATATTCTGAGTGGACTACTCGATGAAGTCACTAGAGACCTTGTACATGTCTGTCATCTTTTGACAAAAAGAAGCATATAGATTTGAGAAGAAAAATGCTTCAACGTATGATGTAATTTGTTGATTTTGGTTTCTGCCCAGTCTAGTGATAAACACATTAACTCGATTTGTTGGTTTTGAAGTTGTAAAAGATAAGTTAAAGAAGTGTTCTTTACATTATGCAAGTCATGAATATTCATACTTCTTATTTTGCTCCTCACTCACTACTAATTTGGATCCTGCGGATTAAAACAAAGCATATCCCAATTTCCTACACTTCGATGACATCAAATTACCAATACCCATCACTGCAATTTAACCAGAAACTAAACAACCAATATAGCGCATCGGTCGGTACTTGTTCAATTGTTTCGAGAATTAGGGGAATGCAGAACAACAGAGACAAAAGCAATTGAACGCAATCGCATAGATTCAAAACAATGTTTCATTTCATTACTCAGAAAGTATGGAGAAACCCCATGAACGACAAATTAACCTTTACCAAATAGAGCTCCAATCGGAGGAAGACGTACCGTACACAAACCATTGAATTGGATTCAAAAGTTGTCTTATATTTGATGAGTAAAGGTGAGAGAATTGAAGTTGCTTCATCACCAATCAATCCCACCATCGTAAAGCTCGCCCTCCTTTAGTGATTTGATCATAAAGTAGTTACAATTATTTAACAAGTAATTGAGAATCAAAGCTTTTTTCCCACTGCGCGCTTTCATGGAAATGCTTTGCTCTCTCGCCGCTCAAAGCACCTTTGCACGTTGGAAAAATGGAGTCCGTGGGTCAGGTTTGCCTAATTCAATCACTAATGTTTCTTAGTAGCGAAGTAAAAGTGTAGAGATTTTTATGTTTTTCTCTCTCAAACTTTTTAAAATGACAAACACTGATATTTTTCAATAATTTGTAAATATTTTGATTTATTTGAATCTTTTTTATAATTTATAGGTTAAGAATTGTATTTGGTTTCATTTTAATCATGTATTTTCAATATTTAGTCACTCAGTTTTCAATAAAATTTAATTAACATGAACTATTGAAGGTGAACATTTAGAGAAAAATCAAAGTTAAAAATATAAATAATTAAAATTTGTAAACAAAAATAAAACTCAATAACTCAAGTCAACGTGAGATTAGCTCAACTTAATTAACATATATTTTCTATGGTGAAATATTGATTCCTCTATCCTTACCATTGATTATAAATGTGAATGTATTTAGAAAGCTAAAGACCAAATAAAAGTTAAATTAAAGATTCCATATTCAACCTTATAACAAATGAAAACTAAAGTCGAAAAAGAAAAGTATTTATTTCATTTTGAAAATGCATGACATTTTTTGTTGCGTTATTATTTAATGAAAATATCTTTTAAAAACTAAAATTAAAATTTATTGAGAATACCAAAGTCATTTGTTAAAAAAATGAGAGTAGAAAGCCTAAAATTCTATGAAAATGCATAGATAAAAAGAGAATAAAATTTAAAATCGTAATTTTATAACAACATTTCAGTGCAATTCTAGGTTGTTTTAATTATTTTTTCAAAGGAAAATATTTTAAGCAAAAAAGTAAGAAACATGTGTTAGACAGTATTAGTATACTATTGTTGAACAACTTAATCAAATGTGAAAATTGTGGGTCAGTCCAAGATCTAAGTGTATGTGTAAGTTATTTTCTCAAAATAAAAAATACAAATATAATGTATTAAACTAAAATATTTACCTAGCAAAATTTTAATTCTTTTAATGATGGACTTTCATAAACTTGAGAAAAATTTATCAATATCTATTAGTGTCTATCATTATATTTTAGAAATTTTGTCATTTACAATAATTTTTTTTTTCAAAATGCCAAAACATATGATTATTAATTAAAAATTGTATAATATTAAACTTAAATTTTGAGGGTTGTATCAATTTAAATCTTGAACTTTGACAGTTGTATCAATTTAAACCATAAATTTATATTAAATTAGCTTCGAAACTTTCATGAATATATCAATCTAAACCTAAACTTTCAAAATATCACTCTGTATTTTATTTGGATACACCTACTTAAGTTGAGAGTTTAAATTGATACATTTACGAAAATTTAAGGTTTAAACGGATATACTTTCAAAATATAATTTGATATAATTATTATTTTTAGATTTAAATTAAGACAATTTCAGATTTTAAGATTTTAATTGATACAATTATAATAATTTAGGATTAGGGTTAAAAAAACAGAAAACTATTATTAATAGAAAAAAAAATGAAACTATTTACATAATGCAGCCAACAAAACTTAAATACAATCTTTTGCTATTTTTGAAAATATACAGATAAAAATTTATAAGTTTGATTTTATTTTCCGCCCACAAAATTCAATCACAAACGGAAGTTAGGCAACGGTCAAGAGAAAGGGGCATTTGGGTCATTCACTAGGACATAATACCGTTTTTGTTTAATCATTGTTTTAATAAATATTACAATATCGACGTTACTGAGGGATTGCTCAAACCCCTACACGACTCCCCCACCTTCCACCTCCGTTTCTCTTGACGGTGGGATTCATTCACTACTTTTCAAAAAAGTTAGAAGGACCCACTGAATATCCATTTTACCATATTACCCTTGTCCTCTTCCTTTCTTTCCCATCTATATAATTCCTCATTCCCCTGCATCCCGTCTTCATCATATCATAGCTTTCAACTCCATCCCCTATGGCTACCACTCTTCTTCCCTCTACTGTTTTCCTTTTCTTTAGCATTCTACTGGCCACTGACATAGTCTGTAAGCTTCTAGTCTTTGTCATTTCTTAACGTTTGTTATCTGTAAATCTTTTATCAACTTTGATCGCTTGAATTTTTCATGCGTTTTATGTTCTTTTATAATCTACAAATCTTGTTTTCTGGTGATCTCGTGATGTTTATTGAGAAATTGAAGTGGATTTTCTGTGAATTTTCTTGTGGCGTCAGTCTTTATGAACCTTGATTGTGATTGCGAAAATATTCTAGAACAGGGGAAAGAAAGTAGACGAGAATCTTCGATAACAAGAATCGAAGGAATCGTTTGGTTGAATGCGAATTTTACTTGAATGTGCTCTGTTTTGCAGATTCCCAATCGTTCATCGGAATAAACTACGGTCAAGTCGCCGATAACCTTCCGCCGCCGTCAGCGACGGCGAAGCTACTTCAATCCACTTCAATCGAGAAAGTTCGACTCTACGGCGCTGATCCGGCTATCATCAAAGCCCTAGCAAATACAGGCATCGGAATTGTAATTGGTGCTGCAAACGGAGACATTCCAGCCCTAGCGGCCGACCCGAATTTCGCAAAAAATTGGGTTAACGCCAATGTAGCTCCCTTCCATCCGGCGAGTAAAATCATTCTCATCACGGTCGGAAACGAGGTGATAACCTCCAACCAAGACAATCTAATGAACCAACTGGTGCCGGCGATTCAGAATATTCAAAACGTGCTCAACTCGATGTCTCTAGGGGATATTAAGGTTTCCACTGTCCATTCCATGGCGGTACTTCGACAATCGGAGCCGCCATCGTCGGGGATGTTCCACCCGAACTATATGACCGTGTTGAAGGAGCTTTTGGAGTTCAACAATGCCACTGGATCGCCATTCACGATTAACCCATACCCGTACTTTGCCTATCGGAGCGATCCACGGCCGGAGACTTTGGCCTTCTGTCTTTTTCAGCCCAACGCCGGCCGGCTCGACACGAACACCAATATCAAGTACATGAACATGTTCGACGCACAGGTGAGTTCATCAATCTTCCATCCCTGTTCTTGTTTGTGGTTTTGGCTTTTAGTCGTGGGGAGTTTATAATTTAAAAAATTGATCGATTTTACAAAAATAACGAGATAATAAAAATATTGAAAAAAAAATGTAAAAATATTAAAATATATATATAGAAAGGTAGAGTTGCCCAATAAATATGCAATTTCAATGGTGCTATCTATTATATTTAGGGTGCTTACTTGCTTAACTTTCGACCAAAGGAACCCTAGCTATTTTTGTTAATAACCACAATTGAGAACGGTCTGATTTGTTCTGGTTTTTTGTTTTTGTTTCTTTTTTCTTCTAAAGTTAAGCCTATGATGACCCATTTCACCTCTAAATTTTTTTACTTTATTATACACTGTCTACCAATGATTTCAGAAGCAAAAGTCAAGTTAAACTCAAAATTTAGTTTTTGAAAACTTGTTTTTGGAACGTGGCTAAAAAACCAAAGTATGAAATTTTGGAGGAAATTGGCTTAATCTTTAAAAACCAAAGAACAATGCCTCTTTGTTTTATCATTTGATTTATTGGTTATTGAAAAACTACATTTCTTAACACCTATTTCATCAATATTTTTAAAAACAAAGTTTTAAAAATTAAGAAAAAAATGTTTTTAGAATTTGACTATTTAAACTCACTCTTTGGACTCGAATGGAATAAACACCACCGTAAGAAATTGTGATAAAAATATATATGTTTAATTTTGTAAAACAAGAAAAGAAAAAGGTAAGAGACCTAAGTAATAATCACATAAATCTAGACATGATTTTAAGAACTCTACCAAAATTAAAACTGGGTCGTTTGAAAATTACGAACATGCTATTTGTGGTGGCTGTGTATGCAGGTGGACGCCATAAGATCTGCATTGAACTCCATGGGGTTCAAGAATGTAGAGATTGTGGTGGCAGAGACGGGGTGGCCGTACAAAGGAGACAACGACGAGGTTGGTCCAAGTCTTGAGAATGCTAAGGCATTCAACGGTAATCTGATTGCACACCTTCGTTCCATGGTCGGTACGCCATTGATGCCCGGGAAATCAGTTGATACGTATCTCTTTGCACTTTACGACGAAGATTTGAAGCCTGGCCCTGGTTCTGAAAGAGCTTTCGGATTGTTCAAGCCTGATCTTACAATGGCCTACGACGTTGGTCTTTCCAAAAATGGCCAGGTAACAAACACATTCTCGTGTATATAAAACCTTTCTAGTAGTTTTGTTTGCCTGCTTCGCTGTAATGAATTTCTTTTCAATGGTTTAATTTTGAGAATAAGTCATTTTGAGAAAAAAATGCACACTTAAATTATAACTTTTTTTATAGAAAAGTTGAAAAAAATATGTGTTTTAAAATGTTTTTTTAGTCAATCCATGCATGTCATTTGTGGGCACTAGTTTGAATGTCATCCCTCTAAAATCTTGAGGTTGTTTTATCTTTTAAATGAATGTTTTAATGTCTATTCGATTCCATCATATTAAAGTATGTTTGAAATGCATATACAAATCTTTAATTTAAGAAATAAGTCATTTTTGGAGAAAATCAAAATGTTCAAAAATACCTGAAATCAGTTTTTGAAATGTATTTTAAAAAAAAATTCATAAAAAATGGGTTTTTTGAGTTTTGTTTTAGTTTATATGTTTCACCTTAATTTTTTTTTTTTCTAAATATTCACCCTATTAATTTAAAGAAAAGTATACTTAATCAAGCTTCAGTTTTTTTATTACTATTAAAAGTAAATTTAGGAGGTCACTTTCATAATTATTACTTAAAATTAATTAATAATGTAAGTATTTTTTAAACTTACTTAAAATTAATTAAAAAGTGTAAAATTTGAAGTTTTAAAGATAAACAAAAATGCAAGATTTGAAACTTTCGAACAAAAAGAAACTATATTAGCCGATCCATTGAGTTACGATCGCCCAACTTTGAATTATGGTTTTGTTGTTCCTCAACAGAGCACTCCAACTAGTCCTAAAGCAACACCAGTGACGACTCCGTCGTCCCCAGCGAACAACCCATCAACCAAAGCACCAACAAGTCCAAAGCCGAAGGCAGGAGGAGGCTCATGGTGCTTGCCAAAGGGTGGCGTATCAGACGCCCAGCTTCAAGCCAATTTAGACTATGCCTGTGGAAGAGGGCTCGATTGCAGCGCGATTCAACCTGGTGGAGCGTGTTTTGAGCCAAACACCATAGCCTCACATGCCGCCTACGCTATGAACCTCTTCTTCCAAAACGGCGGCCGTGATCCATGGACCTGTGACTTCTCACAATCTGCCACACTTTCCTCTAACAACCCAAGTCTGAACACGCAAAACCAACTCCATTTTGTTTAATTTTGAGACCTAATTTCTTCACCATTAATAAGACTAAAATTTAACTTTGTTTCTGTTTTGTTGTTGTAGGCTACGATGGGTGCAATTATCCTGGTGGGAGCACGTGATGAGATTAGAATGCAGTTGGGATAATTGGATGTAAATTTCTGGAAAAGAGAGGCTTCCAAACTTTAGCAAGATGAAGATCCATTTTCCAATTTCCAAACTCCATTAACATATGTATATTTTCTCATGGTTTTTTATTTTTATTTTTTAAATACATATATTATCGTTTTCCATGTGAAGACATGTTAAATTAGTGTTTTTTTTAATAGAAATGCTTGTTCTTAATTGTTAATTAAAAAATATTTGCAAAAAAGCATGCATATTCAAAACTAATTGTAAAAGTAGAGTTTATTTTGTGTCCTTGTTAGTTTGGGAAGACTTTATTTTAAGGGATTTAATCATAAAAAAATACTGTTTACATCAATTCTATGTGTCGTAAGTTTTTTCTTTTTTGAACTCTGGAAAAAAAATTGTGATTTTTTATTTTGATTTTCTTCTACTAACATTTTTTTTAAATAGTACAACAATACCATTTTCTTTTGGATTTAATTGATCGATTATAATAAGTTAATTAAAATACGGTCAAAACAATAAATGATTTATTTACAATCTGATCGCATTTCGAAAAATTAGAAATTAATGCTCATAATTTTAAAAGTTAGATTTTTATTTTATAAACCTCATAAGTTTTTCTTTTGATTTGATAAAATTTTGAGTATAAATTTTAATTTTGGTGAGGGTTTTATTAAACCATACTAAATTTTAATTATGAATTAGAAGTACAAAATTTCAAAATTAAATTTACAATTTTAATCTTAAAAAATGTATTTGCATGTTGATATAATAATTCATAAATTGAAAGGATTATTTATGTCGTATTAAAAAATTATTGATTGACAGGTAAGTTCAAGTCAATAGGTTATATAAAATTTAAGCAAATAAATTATATTTTGAAGAAAATTGACTCATAAGCACATATTTTGAATGAAAAGCAAACTTGAAAGTGATTTTGAACTCAATAAATATTTTTGTTTAAGTAATTTATCTACCTCGTAATAATTACGAAATCTCGTTATTCATAGGTTGAATTCTCATTTCTCAATATGATCCTACAAATCTTATTTAGATTTCAGAAATATTATTACATATTCTCATTTTAACAAAGTTCATTCTCAAAGTCAATTAGTTATTCATAAAAGAACTTGTATTATATAAGCATAGTAGAACTGATCTTCACACGTTCAAAGAAAATAAAAAGAAAAAGGAAAACGGGTCGGAGCCTGTTTTTTTCGGCCGATCCAATATCGGGTTGGTTCTGTCCGGGTCGACTCTGCAAAATTGAAATGAAAATCAGTTGGAAGTTCCGAATAGTTCGTTAATGGTTCCGGGAAGAGGAGAGAAAGTAAAAAAAAAAGAGAGAGACCCAAAATGTAATTCCAAAATCAAAGTGGAGAGAGAAAAGAAAAGCCATAAACCAAAATCAAAACGGAAATGAGTACAAGAGAGAGGGAACGAGATCTAGAACTTTTGATCCCAGTCGCTACAGTTTCTGAAAATGGAGCTTCCAAATCTTCCTCCGGCCCCGTTGCCGCTTTATCCAATCATCACTCAGGCCGTGAGGTCCGTTTTCACTTTTCTTTTCCCATTCCTAATTATTTTCCACATTTTTTTTCCGATTTCTTACTCTGTACAATCCTTCAATTCGAGTTAACTATGCATGAAGTGTTAGATGCGCACTAAACCTTCGCTTCATCCATATATTTTAGGCGTTTGCTAAAGTCATTCGCAGCTGGGCGTCCAAGAAGTTCATGACAGGATGGTACATTTTTCTGCTGTCCCTTTAGATTTGTTGTTAAATTTCTGGAATAAATGCATTTTTTTTTTTTTTTTTTTTTTTTTTGTTCCTTTTCTGTCTTCTAGTATTTATGCTGAAGATATGGATTTTTGTTACGAATGTGAGATCATACTGTATTTGATTCTGTGATTATGAGATGAAGGCAAGACTTCCAAATTTCGTGACTGTTTTCTCTAGTTTAGTTACTCTAGGATAACGAGTTAGCTTAAAATGCGCAGTATTGATGGTTTATGGGGCTTTTGTTTGCAGTGTAATTCTTCTACCGATTGCTATTACATTCTACATCACTTGGGGCTTCATTCGTTTTGTTGATGGTTTCTTCTCTCCAATATATAATCACTTAGGGATTAATATTTTTGGTAAGTTAAAGAGTTATGTTTGTTCCAAAATATCAGAATGAACAATATTTAAGAGAATTTCCGCAGTTGATTTTCAGTAGAATTTTCTGCAGGGCTTGGGTTTATTACCTCCATCACGTTCATCTTTCTTGTTGGTATTTTCATGTCATCTTGGTTGGGAGCTTCTGTTCTTACTATTGGTGAATGGTTTATCAAGAAAATGCCACTTGTTAGCTATATTTACACAGCCTCAAAGCAAATTAGTACTGCGATTTCACCAGGTTAAAGCATTGAAAACTTTTACTATTGTTCTAATTTCCATCCAGTTATCTTGGTTTTGACAATCTGAAAAATTGGCCTCAGATCAAACTTCACATGCCTTCAAGGAAGTAGCAATTATCAGACACCCCCGTGCTGGCGAGTATGCTTTTGGATTCATCACTTCCTCTGTTATTCTTCAGAGGAGAATGGAAGAAGAAGAACTCTACTGTGTTTATGTCCCTACTAATCACCTCTATCTTGGAGACATATTTCTTATGAGTTCCAAGGACATCCTGAGGCCTAATCTCTCTGTCCGAGAGGGAATTGGTATGATCTCAAAGAAACCATTTAAACATTAGTATTTTGAGCAGGAAATGGATTCTTTGTTCTTAACATGATAATAAACGAAATTGGTGTGTTAATATCTAATAGAACCCAAATATATTGAACTCTAAAATGTAACAAAGTACAAGATAAACCAAGAGTTTGAAGTATTTGGACACTCCCAATCGTGATAGATACCAAATATATTGAACTAACTCGTATGAGTTTAAGGAACTGTTTGGATTGACTTTCTAATTTCAACTAATCTAAAATTTGTTTCTTAATATCTATGCTCTTACGTGTAGAAGAATGCAATCTTGCAATATGCTTGTTATGACATGGAATTGTAATGTGAATCTCTTGATTGTCAATCCAAATAGATTTTAAATCTTAATAATTAGTTGATATGTTGGACTTGGAATGTTAAGAATTTCTTGCTATGTTTTAATATTATGAACATGGAATTGGATGTTCCTTTATTTGGTGCAGAAATTGTGATCTCTGGAGGGATGTCAGTGCCTCAAATACTGACCACAGTGGATGCAAGAGCAATGCCAACAAGTGTGGATGCAAGAGCAATGCCAACAAGTGTGGATCCAAGAGCAATTCCAACAAGTACTGGAATCGAAAAACTTAGCAAAACCAAAAGTATGGTATAATGAATATCAGTGGGTGAATATATTTCATCCAACCATGAAGGAAATGGAGTGTTTTTACACAGTTTTGTCAATTCAAAATGGCATCTTCAGTAAACTGTAATGGGAACAACCTGCAAATTGGAAGAAGCTCAAATTCTTTAGAAACAAACAGAAAGAAATATTGCCAAACGTTAATCTTTTTCCAGATCCATGATTTGGTTCAGATTTGGTTCTTCTGAGCTTTCAGTTTTTGAGTAGGGGAGCAGCTTTCTCCCTTTATTTTTGAGTTGTATATGTTAACCCATGTTCAATGACATGGAAATTTTGTTTTCTTCAAAACATGTTTCTAGTTCTCCAAGATTCTTTCTTGACTCTGATTACAAAAACCATTAAATTTCTTAGGAATTATATTATTATTAGACGACCAGAATGCATAGAATTTCACATAACCACACAGAATTATTATCTTTTTTAGCGATTGAGACAAATAAAATGCCAGGTTTTCAGTACCAAAGTGCAATTAGGTAGAAATAGTTGTTGATTCAAGGCATAAACTTAGAATAGTGTAACAATTTTAACTGAACTTTAATTAGTGTTTCAATTTTTGGTAAACTCATCCACTAATATTAGTAAAGAACTATTCAACCAAAAAGAAAAAAAACAAAGTTTTGGTCTCCTCAAGTTTGAAGTTCATGTCTATTTGGTATTTGATGTTTCAAAGCGAACACTTTAGTTTCCGCATTAATTTGATAAATACTTCTAAATGGTCCTAACTATTAACTTATACTAAATATGGTTAATCTTGTATGGTATATGTTTGCCCTTCACTTGGAAGGTGAATTATATACCTTTATCCTTGAATTTTCTCTCATCTAAGTAGTAAATAAATAAATTTAGAATTGGTTGATATACAGAAGTCCGTTGTCGTCCAGCGGTTAGGATATCTGGCTTTCACCCAGGAGACCCGGGTTCGATTCCCGGCAACGGAACTCTAACTCTTTTAAGTTACCAAGTGTAGTTTATTAATGATTTTATAAAAAAATTGTTTAGGGTTTGTCAAACGTGTAGCGCATCTAGTGTAGTGGTATCATAGTACCCTCCCACGGTACTGACCGGGGTTCGATTCCCCGGATGCGCATTTTACATATTACATACCTCTTTCCTTCCAATTTACTAATTGGCAAATTGTGGTTCTTTCTCTTTCTTTGGTCGAGTGTTCAACGCCCACACTCACCCTTGTACATATACAACTAATAACTTTTTCTTTCATTATAAGTATGTGAATACTCGTGGAACTTTCTAACGTTATATATATTTACATTGCAAAAATGTTCGATTTTTTTTTCATTACTAATACACACGTGTATATATTTTTTCACTACTATTTTATTTTTTAATTTAAAGTTTGTGTTTTCTTATTTTCAAATTGATGAATTTTCTTTCAAACTTTTCTTTTTAATTTTTTAATTTATTGCTATGTTTCTCACTTCATTGTTTGTGTGTGAAAATTTATGTTAGTAATTTGTTTGTTTTATATTCATTATTTTCTTATAAATATTGATTGTTGTAATCCATCTACTTTTTATTAATTTAAGACAATAAATTTTTAGTAATGGTTTATAATTGAAAAATATTTAAATGTAAATTACAATGTTTATATTAACACAATATTTTAATAATTTTCAATCATTTGAATTTTTTTTAAAAGATTGATGTGTCCCACAACCTGGACATTGCTGATTTTGAGTTGGTTGTCGCCGTGGGCTCTGAACTCTTTGTTGCTCTAGTCTCTCTGGATTCTCTGGTTCTTGTTGGTTCTCTAGTTGCTTGGATACCGTGGCAGGCACTTTATAGTACAAATATTTATTATGTTTGTCATGATCGTGCATGTGTCCATGCATCTATGAAGATGATGGATCAATCCTTAAATCATAATATTTTTGTTCAAAGTTTGATGATGATGGATTGACCTCTGAATTATAATATCGTATTTCGAAGTCTGGTGATTGTGTCATAAAAGGCACTTCTTCCGCGTGCTGATCAACTTCTTCCAACTTAGACTCTTGCACTCGAGCACATCACATTTGAACTAGTGTTGATATAATGGGTACATCGTACATATACTATGTATATTCTCCATGTAGCTCTAGTTAGCATTGCAAATATCTATGACCTGTTGTGATCATTTGCAACATCACAAGGTCTATTGTTGTTTGATCTCGGGAAAATATTAAAATGAATTAGAAAATTGTTAAAATAAATTATATAAAAAATAATTAGACAATATTTAAATATGTACCAAATGACCTACATACAGCTTATAGTCGAGTGATGTAGAGCCTCGTGATATTTTTATACCAAAGGATGTATTCCTGAGTTACATCCATATCAAATTGATCAATTGAAGGTCCTATAACAACAAATCTTCTATGATTAAGACATTGCATTGCCAAATGTGCAACTCTATCAAACCAATTAGCAGTTCTCAAGTCAATGTTGTGCAAAAGTGATTTAATATTACAGTCCAGTGGAACATCTTGTTTAAGATCAAATTGCTAATTGTTCTATCAGGATGATGTCATTCACTGATGTGAAAACATATGAGAGGACTAACCATCCATCATATGTCCTGACAGCTGGTATAGAAATTTAGCAAACTATCTATGATAGTTTTGTTCGACTCCCAAATAATTTGAAACATAATTACATATTATATTAAAATAAATAATAGGAAACAAATAATTATATGCTATTTAACATTCAGGTTCAACATTGACGTAGTACCTGGTCAAATTGAAGAAGTTAAAACTGTTAGGTTTTATTCTTAAAACTCGTAGATGGTAAATGTAATTTATTGAGTGTTATTATTATAATTTCAATAAGTGTTATTGGTTATATTATTAGTTTTGTCTTAATACCCTAAATCCAATAAACTAGCATCCTAAGTTGTTTGATGAGTCTTGAACATTATGTAGAGACATGCAGGGATCAATGTTCGAGATACAACTTAAAGAGTCTATAGTATAGGGATAAACTCTCTAAAAATTTAATTTAAATTAAATCAAATTAATAGGAAACTTGAGTGGTTTTTTTCATATATCCCAATATTCTCTCGTACTCCCTTTTCTTCCGTCTGAAGAATAGGGGAGATTTTTTTTACGCAAGATACAATGGTGCTTTCTGTATTCTGTAACTTTGTAATTCTTTAAATAAAATAGCCTCTGAAAATTTCCTTCCAATTTTTGGTTCCTCTAAACCAATATCTCTAGCTCAGAGAACATGAAGATTTCCAAGTGATGGTGCCTCAATTTGATGATTGGCAAATTCAAAATCGTCAACAAAAGTAAGTTTCTTCTCAGTAATTTCTATTTGTTTTATAGAAAGCATGCTTAGTCTTTAACCATAGAAATTTGTTTTTGTACTTTTTGCCAATGTATTTGGTATTTTTAATTTCTCAATTAAATTGATTTTATGGATTTGTTAATTTTCTGCTGAGTAGGGCTCTTATCCCTTCACAAACATGTATCTATATTGAGACACTGCATGTATAGCTGACCTGGTCACACAAAATTGATCTCTTCATCTGTATTGTTCAATTAATATTTAGATTTTAAATTAACTTGTATTGCGAATACTTTTTTTTCCTTTATCGTTTTTATTTTTGGAATTGAAGTGGTAGAGACAATGCTTATAAGATACATATTAGTTTCAGTTTTTTTTTTTTTTTTTTTTAAGAACAACTCGGAGTTAGTGGAGATAACTTTTTGTTGATGAACTTTGAAAATGTCATTATTACAAAATACTCATCCAATTAAGTTGCATTCTACCATTCGAGGTGAACTGGCTAGACTATTAGATTTGCTAATCTTCACAAGCAAGCTGCCATGCATCCTACGTGAGATGGCTAGAAAATTTGCTTAAGATCTCTATGAACATGTCGTCATCCTATGTGAGATGGCTAGGTGAGATGGGATGTAATAATGATATTAATTGTCGACTCTTTAATACAAAATCTTTATGACTATCTCGAATCATAAAAGAGAAACGTTTTAATAATTTCATTTTATATTTAATCTATAACCTTTCTTTCCTTAATTACTGACGTTTTCAAAATTAAATTTTCCATTTAATTACTAACATTTCTTCTCTTTTCCTCCACTATATAAACACTTCTACTTCTTCATTTTGAGATATGAGAAAAACAAGAAAAACATTCTTTCAATTTTTTTTTGTGAGCGTTCTGAGCAATCAAAGTGTCTATTTGAGTGTTGATATTCCAATCAGTCTCTGTGCAATTCTGATTGAAGAACACGACTGTTTTATCTTGGAGACGACGAGGTTATACAAAACTGTTTGCACAAAGGAGCATAGTCGTGGAACGTCTTAAAGAAAGCGAGATACGCAATTTATCTTTCTTAACTAGTTTGTATATTGCAATAGGCGTTTTGACCAGAGGAGCTGACCATACAACGAACTAATGAAATAGGTGATAAGTTCCTGAGAGCTGATTATTAGGCGTTCTATGACTAGACTATATACAAGGTGTATTACAAATTATTCTTTGTTATTTTGGAATACTTTAGTAATGAAGACTCAATTAATATGCAAATGAAAATTGAATTTTTGGTTGAGGATATCCAAAAAAAACCCCATAAATAATGGTTGCAATAAAATATTTTGGCTTAGAAAACAACCCCTAAGATCATCAACTTTGTGTGTTTTTGTTATGTTAGTTTTGATTGTGCTAAAAAAATATTGTATATTTTTCAAATTTATTTACTTTATATAAATTAAACTCAACATTTAAAAGATAAAGATTAAAATAAAATAAAGTTTGATCATAGAATAAAGTTTTTTTATTACCTTAAAAGTTTTCTTAGACATTTATTTAAAGTGTGAGATTAAAGTATGAAGCGCATCTAGTGTAGTGGTATCATAGTACCCTCCCACGGTACTGACCGGGGTTCGATTCCCCGGATGCGCATTTTTATGGATATTAATAATTTTAGCTTTTTTTCCACCAAAAATTGGAAAATTTCTCTCCTGATCGTTTCTAATAACTTTTCCCATTCATAACACTGATTTTCTTAGGTGGCAGGCAACATCTTTCAAGCCACTTCTACCTCACGGATTCCATCTCATTTGACAATCTAAACTACTTCTTGCAATAGATCACTCATAAAATAAGAGCTCTTCCATTTTCTTTGCAGAGCATCAATTCTTAAGCAAAGGATGTTGTTGCAATTCGTCAAGAAGAAGTAGTATGTTGAGAAGTTTTAATGCTTAGATTGAACGTTTAAACAATTCGCGTGTTAATTCGTCTTGAATTTCTTCTTTGTCTAGAAAAAATACTTCAACGGATAGCTTGTTGTCTCATCTTGTGTTGATCAAAATATCTAAAGATCAATTTGCAGGGACTTGTCACATAAGTTCGCTGGATAAAAAACGTCTACTGCAAAATCATAACAAGTTAATTAGGAAAGAAAAGTTGGATCGCGGATCTCGCTTTCTTTAAGACGTTTTGCGTCTCTGCTTTTTTGTGTAAACAGATTTCTAAAGCCTCATCGTCCTCAGGATAAAACAGTCATGTTCTTCAAACAGTTTTGCACTGAAAATTAATTGGAATCTCAACACTCAAATAGACATTTTTTGTGCTCGAAATCTCACAAAGAAAGTTTTAAATAAAGATTTCAAAATGAATAATGAAATGTGTTTTAAAAGAGCAAGGAGACTAAAAGAAACGTTGGTAATTAATTGGAAAAATTAATTGTGGAAACATTTGCAGTTAATGGAAGATAACGTTAGAAATTAAATGTAAAATGATATTAAAACGTTTAATTCTTTTATAAAATGAAATGGTCATAAATATTTTTTATTTAAAGAAACAAATTTAATGTCATTATTACATCTCATCTTGCTTAGCCATCTCGCCTAGGATGACATCAAGCACCTTATTTGCTTATCTTCTCTCCTCTCCAAAATCACATTTAGATAAATATTTTGTAATAATTGATATCTTAAAAAAAAATCATCAACAATCCCTCACTTGAAATTTTTTTACTATCAGTCTCCCATTTTAAATTTTTTCAAACATTTTCATCGAGCACTGTTCTTTATAATACTATCTTAAGTAACGTGTCTAATGACTTAAATCTTTACGTTGTGACAATAGTTTAGAGTATTGTAAAGTAACTTGTAGTTTTGAACTTTACTTCTAAAAAAATTGCACACACAACATTATTCGAGTGAAGTTGTAAAATTGTCGTGCTTTAAGGCCTTGCATGTATATCCCAGTTTAGTGAATGCTGATCTAGAGAATTTGCCAAGAATTCCATAGGAAGCGGTCTTCACTTCCACATCCACAAAGGTGAATCTATCAAGAGTACTTCTGTAGCTAGGTACCCTACTTGATATCAAGTATAGAATTCAATAAGAATTAAGTGTAGCTTTTTCATACGCTTTAGGATGTCATGCTAATTATGTTGGGATTGATGCCCTAAATCGTGTGGTCTTGTAGTTTGTAATTGTATATATTATACAAACATTGTATTTATCTAATAAAATAAATTATTTTATTTTATTTGACATTTAGTTGCATTAACCCACAAAACCAATAAACTAACATTCAAGGTTATTTCTGTAACCTAAACATGTATGTGGTGACATACAAGTGGATCATGTTTAAATGATAACCTAAATGGTATGTAGTAGATGGATAAGGTTGGATACCTTATCCTGATGAAACTATGAATACGACATGCTTTGTAGTTGATACAATTATTCTAAACTGCTACAAATAATTTGATCCTAATAATTCATGTCGAGACATTAGAGCATGGACATTCTATACAAAGAGTTTGTCTAAGATCGGACCATGAAATGAATAGTCTCTCTTATTAACACAGTTACTAGTTGAGACTACAT
Source organism: Cucumis hystrix (assembly GCA_025688845.1). Lineage (NCBI taxonomy): Eukaryota > Viridiplantae > Streptophyta > Magnoliopsida > Cucurbitales > Cucurbitaceae > Cucumis > Cucumis hystrix. The sequence goes on from CM046886.1 coordinate 5,143,474, forward strand.
TTCACCAATATGACCATAGATGACCTGAATCCTGAGTGAGTTGTAAACTACTGTCGATGAAGGTAGTCTTTTGATTTGCATGGGTGAGAGTGGCCTATGTCACCGACTCAATAAGCCTACCATTTTAAGGATTTGTCTAATTAGGGAGCTAGAAACACTACACAAGAAGGATTTCACTCATTCTCTATAGATAGAGTAAGTAGAGAAATTGCTCTCTTAAGGTCTGATTCCAAGGCTTGAACAATGTGGCGCCACACCCTCTCTTGCCCTAGAGGAGTTCAGTTATAATGGGACTATAACTATTGTTCATTAGAAGAATTACTGATACTTAAGGAGTTAGATGTAACTACAGGGGCAAAACGGTAATTTTTGGCCTAGTTGTACTTATGACCAATTTGTGAAGGGTCATTGCATTGTTGATTGGTTATATCTAATGGACAGAAAAATATTTTACAGTAAGAAGAGTGCAACTATTGGTCTTTAGTGGAATGACTGATAGTTAATGAATAGTGATTAATTTAATTAAAAAGTTTAATTAATTAATCTCACATCATTTGAGCTTTAGTCTGTAGGTCCATAAGGTCCCCTTGTTAGCTCAATAAGGATAAATGAGAATTAAATTTTTTTTGGTTTAATTTGAATCATTCAAATTGATTAAAGAGAATAAATTGTATATGATACAATTAATATAATGTATTTGATACATTATAATATAATTTTTTTATGAGAGAATGTAATATTTGAATATGATTCAAATAATAATAATATGAATAGGATTCATAAATAAATTATATATTAAAATTAATATGAATTCAATTCATATTAGAACTATAGATCATATGAGAAGATCTAAATTATTGGTTATATTATATATGATATAATATAAAATTAATATTATATAAGATATAATATAGTTTAAAGTTTTATTAAATTTATATTAATATAATTTTAAATAAAAGAATAACTCCCATTCTACATGATGGAGAGGGAGGAAGTTATTTTGATAACTCCCCCTCCATCTCTCTTCATATTTTTTGGTTAAGATATATAAGGGGTTAGCAATCTCTTCTTTCTATGTTTTTACGATCTATTGGTTCCAAAAAGAAATCTCTCTAAAAAAATTTCTCTTTAACAAAACAAAAAATCACAGAAGTCCCACAAACTCTCTGTTGTTTTTTTATCTTGAGGATAACTAGGAAGACTTCGTGGTGTTCTTTGGGAAGTTCAGGAATATTTGGGAGGTTCTACAAAGGTTAGTTTTATTTTCTTCTTTTCTCCATATAAGCATGTTTAAATATTTTTCTCTGAATTTTATATGTGTTTCAAGTTGAATTTCTTTTGCACTTCACACGCTTCCGCTATGAGAATTTCATTCCTTCAAATTACTCAATCATAAGAATGGAACTCTTATTTAATGAATGCTCTAGAGAATTCTCCCATAATTTTATAGGAAGTGACCCTCACTTCCACATCCACAAAGGTAAATCTATCAAGAGTACTTCTGTAGCTATGTACTGTACTTGATATCAAGTGTAGAATTCATTAAGAACTAAGTTCAACTTTTGCATACGCTTCAAGATGTCATGTTAATTACTCAATCATAAGAATGAAACTCCTATTATTTTAGCATGATTCTCTTCATATCATTTGTGATAAGTTATTACCTTTTGAACTTGTATCTTGGGATCTTCAGTCTTTCAAGTTGGGTTTATCAAACAAGTAATTCCGTTTTCTATAGACTTGAGTCCCATTCTTTCTAAGGTTTTAAAAATCTTCCTCTAGCTAGTCCTTTCGTCAAAGGAACAACCAAGTTGTCATCAGATCATACATAATCCACTATCATTGCACCAGTAGTGAGAAATTCTCTAATGGTACTGTGCTTACGACGTATCTATCGTCCTTTACTGTTGTAATAACAGTTCTGAACTTTTGCGATAGCTGCAATACTATCACAATGGATTAGTATAACTGGTATCGGTCTTTCTCAAGTGGTAATCTCTAATAGCAAGCTTTGAAGCCAGCTTGAGTCCCATTCTTTCTGAGGTTTTAAAAATCTTCCTCTAGCTAGTCCTTTCGTCAAAGGAACAACCAAGTTGTCATCAGATCATACATAATCCACTATCATTGCACCAGTAGTGAGAAATTCTCTAATGGTACTGTGCTTACGACGTATCTATCGTCCTTTACTGTTGTAATAACAGTTCTGAACTTTTGTGATAGCTGCAGTACTATCACAATGGATTAGTATAGCTGGTACCGGTCTTTCTCAAGTGGAAATCTCTAATAGCAAGCTTTGAAGCCAGCTTGCTTCTTCACTAGCAGTAACTAGTGCAATCATTTCCGACTTCATCGTTGTTGACTGGGCTAAGATGGTCTGTTTCTTGGATTTCCAAGCAACAACTCCTTTTGCTATATTAAAAATATAGCTACTTGTAGCCTTTGAGTCATCTGATAGAGAGTTTCAATTAGCATCGCTATAGCCTTCTAGTATAGTGGAAAACTTTTGATCATGTAATTCTAGATTTTGGGCTTTCTTAAGATATCTCATTAATCTTTCTAAAGCATTTCAGTGTTATAGGCTAGTTCTACTAGTAAATCTACATAGTAACCCTACAACATAAGCACTGTCTGGTCTAGTGCAGTCAGCAACATTCTCAAACTTCCTATGATGCTCTTATATTCTGATTGATTAACATTGTCGTCAATGTTTTTTAACAACTTAACACTAGAATCATAGGGTGTAGAAGCTAGTTTGCTTTCAAAATAATTGTACTTCTTTAAGATCTTTTCTATGTAATGAGATTGATCTAAAGAAATTTCATTTTCAGTTCTAGTAATTTTGATTCCTAAGATTACATTAGCTTCTCCTAATTAGTCTTTCATGTCAAAATTTGCAGTCAACATTGGTTTTACATCATTTATGGCATGCAGGTTGGATCCAAAGATTAGCATGCTATCTACATATAAACATATGATAATGCATAACCTATCTTCAGTCTTATAGTAGATACATTTGTCAATCTCATTTACTTTGAATCCTTTAGACATGATTAAATTGTCAAACTTTTCGTATCATTGCTTAGGAGCTTGTTGTAGGCCATAGTATGATTTATCTAATTTACAAACTTTAGATTCTTAACCGTAAACTATGAAACCTTTAAGTTGTTCCATATATATCTCTTCTTCTAAATCACCATTTAAAGGCAATCTTAACATCTATATGATGTATTAAACTTGTCTCCTGATCCATTGAGTTTGAGTTTCTTCCTCAAAACTCATTTACAGTCTATTGCTTCAAGAGAGTCTATTTCATCATTGGTGGCTTCGTTTCATATTGGCATCTACTGAGGATAAGACTTCTATTAGATCTTGACTTCTGTTAAATCTTTCAAATCTTCTACATTATACATTTCAAAGTCTTCTCCAAAGTCTACTCCCAAACCAACTTAGTTTTATGGTTCTCGCTCTCTTGCTTCTTTTGGTCCTGCTTTTTAACATCTCATCTTTACTTTGTTATAACTTCAAATTAGATAGAGCTTGTTGACACCGTCCATGTTAACGTAACTGTAAACTATCTTATAAAACAACCAAAAACTGAGAAATTTCCAAAACTAAAGATAAAGTTTTCAAAATCGGATTTCATTTACGGAAAAAAAGGCGTTCTAATTTTGGTAAAAAGATAGAATATGATATTGAAGTTTCTTTGCAGTTGTGTGGTCAGCATTTACAGGATTTCGTCCCATACAACATTTTAGTGACAATTTACACAAATTTAAAATGAAATTCCCTGAGGATTTTTAAAATGTTTTTGCATTTAACAAATTGAAGAGATTATTAAGAATTAGTTGGAGTTTCCTTCTTTTTGTTTCTTAGGAAATCTCTGTATTTGAACTAACTGTGTAAAAAAAATCAAATCCAGTACAATTCCATTTCAATCAGAAGAATAAAACCCCAACAATCTCTGGAGAGCTACTATGAACATAATCGGTACTTAGAATCCACAAATTAAGGCGGTAGAAGAGGATCATGATTCCCCATACATATATAAAATGAGGAACTATCACAGAAGTTGCTCAGAAGTATGCACCAGCTAATCACAGACAAATATCATATGTCCAGACATAATTTAGGCAAAACTTCATCATAGCAAAAAAAACAAAGAAATTACAAAGAAATTAAATCAATTTATTCACCCTCACTGGCAATTCAAATTATTACCCTAAGATCCACGCGCAAAAAAACACAGAACCGTATTTAAGATTGCTCTAATCATCCTCAGGAACCCATGAAAATGGGAGTTGCAGACAATCAACACGGCATCATTTCAGACCGCCCGTCTGCTATTTCTCTTCATTGGTCGTGCAATTCAAAGATGAATGAGAATAAAAAGAAACAATTAAGAATCATCATTGAGAAAGAGAAATTTTAGTTTCAGAACAGTAAATAATCGAAGTTAAATTCTTATAAAGTGGCAAAGCATCAGATAATAAGCGGAGTTATAGTCTACATTTACTTCAGTGTGTAGGATAAGAATTTGTCTACATCATTTGCCTGCCTTAATTAGTATTAAACTACCAAAAATAATAAATCACAGAAAAATACCAAAAAAAACTGGAAGAACAACGAAAGAACAAAAACATTAATGGCATCAGATAATAAGCGGAGTTTTGAGTCAGCACAGAGCTTCAGTATATCAATAAGCGGTAATAAGGTGTTCATCATTTGCCATTATAAGGAAGAAGACATTAAAAAAAAATCAAGCAAACAAACGACAATCAAAGATTGCCTAAATTTCGGTAGGTCCATTTGACTCCAAGACAAAGATGAAATATGAAATGGGCTGGTAAGCCAACCTTTAGATATTTGCATCTGCTTTATCCCCTTGATCTGTTAATGACGATGTCAAGACGAGGGTAAACAGAGCATTTAAATCATTCGAAAAAGAAAACTGCAACAATCAGTAAACAAAAACTAGTCGTAGAACAGAAAACAGACGCTCGATTAAAACCTACAGACAGAATCGAAGGAAACTGGAGAAATTGAATTAGGGTTTAAAATCTCGAAAGACGGTAGAATGAAGAAAATTAGACGATTATGCGAAAAAGAAAGAAAGGAATTGAAATATGATTTGATTAGAGACGGCTGCGGCTAAAAGAGGAGTGTGGACGCTTGTATTTATAGCATTCGGAGGATTTAGGGTTTGGATTTTGGAGTACAAGGCAGCCCTATTTTAATTTCCTTTTCCTTAGAATTTTTCTTTCTTGATCTTATTTGGGAGGTAGGTATCAAAATGGGTAATATATTTTGAATTATGATTTGGCGTCTTAAAAAAAAAATGTGACAAACCATGTTTAGAACAATTTTCGAAAAAACCCCACAGATTCACACTAATTTTTTTTAAAAATGTTCCACATTTGATCGTTTAAATTTGGATGGCCAAATCTTAATGATTTTAAAAAAATGTTTTTTTGTATACAGCATCGTTTAGATTTGGCTATTCAATATCCAATTTTTTTTATCTTTTATATTTGTCACATGATCTAAACAACCAATTTGAAAAAAAAATTAAAAATATATATATCTTTTCGTATTTGTTACACGATCTTGAACCAAATAACAGTTTGAAAAAAATTATAAAAAATTGTAGAAGAACAAAAAAAACGATGGAAGTAAGAAAAAAATTTGCAGAAAGGAAGAGGTGAAGAAAGACGAATAAAAGGAAGGACAAACCTGAAATATTTTAAAAAATGGCTAGCTTAATGGACTTTTACATTTTGTTATACAAGCCATAAATATTTTGTCGGTTTGTTATATTTATAAAAATTAACCTTATGATTTCATGATTTATGTTTTTTTTTATGGATGAATTTTGAAATCGTGGTAAAATTGTCAAAGAAACTAGTATTGGTCTTAAAGATAGTAAAATTGAAAGTTTACTGTGAATAAATAGCAAAATTTAATTTAAGTTGGTGAAATAGCAAAATCGTAAAAAATGAAAAGAAAAAAAAAACACTACTACAAAACTGTCTTAAATGCCCACATTCTAATGAAAAAACTAACATCTCAAATACAATTATTCCAAAACCCCAAATACTGCATAATTGACTCAATCTCCCAAAAAACAATGATTACAACTATTCCCTAATTTTTTCCTACCAAAAAAAATAAAATCAATTAAAACGCATCAAAACCCTAATTCCCCCGAAAAGCACAATTTCATCTCCATCAAAACTCAATTTCAAAACAAAAATTGGGGCAGCCAGCTGTCTCTTATGTGTGTTTCAAAACCCAAATAGCATCACAAATTTTTAAACATACGGCGAGCATCAGTGAAAAGTTCTAACCCTTCAGGGACTCAATATCATTGGCAAGCATTCTTCAAACATATGGTGAAACCCTTCAAACGTACAACAAAACAGTCGTCTTCTTCAAATTTTTGCATCAATGAGCATCAGCAGTTTGAACGTACAACGTTCATCAAATCATTCGAAACCGTCTTCAAACCCTTCAAACGTTTGGTGAGCATCAGATGTGACTGCAAACAAACGTTCAGAGAGCATCAGCGAGCATCAGTGAAAGAGCATCTTCTTCTTCTTTCCAAGAAACATTCGGCGAAAGATTATTAACAATCGTCTTCTACTTTCCTTCAAACAAACGTTCGACGAGCATCAACCGTGATGACAACATAGTAATGAAATATGTTAAATATAGATTATGAACATGTAGAAAATAAACATATAAAGATACAATTTAAAATAATAAAAAGAAATATATAAATAAACGTTATCCACATTTATTAGATCGAACTACATATGTTCTGCATATCACATTTGCCTTGTATTGGGAATCTAATCAAAAATAGATATTATGTATTTCTGAATTATATAATTACAAACTCTTATTAAAAATATACATTATATATTATTTAACTATGTACTACCAAAATTGTTAGTAAATGATTTATGATAGAATAATATAACTAACTAAGCATCTTAAAGATATATATTCCATTTTAATAGGGAAAAATTGATGCAATCTCGTCCAACAACAAAATCCCATATTTAGTTAGGATTTAATGATATTGAAGCATGGTTTGTAAAATACAGTATTTTTCAATCCTCACGAGCTTACCCTATGATGGATCCATTTAAACACATTGTACTTTGAATCTACAAATTATCCTAGAATCAGGAACAATTCTAAAACTTTAAAGAAGAGGGGAAGGAATGAAGATGAACCTAAAAAAGAAGAGAATGTTGTGCAGAAAAAACCAAGGATGAAAAGTTTGGTAATCCATCTGTTTTTTAACTGATTTTTTAAGCAATACATTGTAATTGAAACTCAAAACAAACATGTGTAAGCTAGCAAAAGGAAAGTTGTGAAACCAACGAATGAAGAATAAGAGGAAGAACCACACAAAGATAAGAAGGTGTAGTATCTACATTGTTGTACTTCAATTAATAAAGTATATTGTATTTGGTACATTAATAATATAAACATTAACCAATCAATCTTAATGAACAGAAGAGTACTAAAATTGAAGATGATAAACGAAAAGGTAAATAGTTTATGAGATAGACACTAGTGAAAAAGGCTTAATCCCAAAATGATAAAGGTAACGTGAGTTGAGATAACAATGTAAGACCCATTTTCATAATATGCCTATGTTTTCTTTCAACTATGTCATTCTATTTTGATGTGTAAGGATATGTTATTCTATGTTCAATGCTATGTATTGATGAAGGAAAGGTATGGAAGGTTTAAATTCAGTACCACCATCAGTTTGGAGACTTTTGATTGATTGACCAAGGGATTTTTCAACAAGAGTTTTGAATTTTTGAAAAGTTTGCTTTAGACTTGGAATGCAAAAAATATATCCAAGTATATCTACCATAAGTATCAACAAAACTTATGTACTATTTAAAGCCATTATGGGATATATTAAATGCAGGGCCTCATAAATCACAAACAATGAGTTGTAAAGAATGTGTATATTGAGTAAGAGAGTGAGAAAATGGAGGGGCATGATACTTATCTAATGCACATGCTTTACAAAGATTCATTTTATTTATAGTGCTCGAAGAATAGTCGATATGTTTCAAAACAACTTTAATAGTAAGTAAATGAGGACGGCCTAGTCTTTTATGCCATAGATCAAGCAAATGAGTATTAGATCTAGGTACAACTGTATTTAAGACATACTTATTATTGTGTCAAGAATGGAGAGGTCTTTGATGTGATGGTTGGATGGTAAATTTTTAGAGTCCATCATTGAGAAGTCCTTGGTCAGTATCCTAATCCTTCACATAACATAAGATAGGGTGAAATTCAAAGAAAACATGATTATCTTTGGCAAATTGTGATACACTGATTAAGTTTTTGGTAATGGATGGAACATGAAGTAAGTTATTTAGTGTAAATGATTTGGATGGTAATATAGAGGAGTTAAAAGACAGAGAACCAAAATAGTAATTGGCAAAGCTGACCCATTTGCTGCATAGATATGATTTCCTCCCTCCTACTCAGATCTAGTTGATAGGTTGCTCAAGTTGTGGGTTAAATGGTTTGTAGCTCCCTAGTCAGGGTACCAATTCTTATCAATGTTTAGATTAAGGAAACCCACCATAGCAGACATATGTGGATGATTATTCATATTGGTATATGAAACATTAGTGGAGTTTAGTGAGTAACCTAATGAATTTGATCTTGTGGCATATCGAAAGAAGCAACTATCAACACTGTGTCCAAACTTTATACATATTTGGGATTGTGGCTTATTACAGTTCCCTCTTCCTCCTCTGTTTGATCTTCCATTTCCACGACCACCCCTCTGATTGTAGAAGTGAGTGTTGTGATTTGAGGTGTGGTTGTTTTGACTGTTCATTGTGGAAGATTCTGCCGCTTTTTAAGTTGTATGAGACATAATATTAACAAAAGGTAGGGCATTTTCACGGATTATTTTGCTTTCATTGTAAGATTCCTAAGTAAGCAATAAAGACATAACTTCTTGTACAAAAGGGGAGTCAGTTCTGGCAAAAATCATAGATATCATGGATTGATAATCAAATCCTAAACCAACCAATTATGTATAGTATATGATCATTAAATGAAACCAGTTTATTAATTAAAGCTAAGGCATCAACACACTGCTATATTTTGAGAAAATATTCTTTTAATGGCACAAATCTTTTTCCTGTATTATGGAGTTTGTCTCTGAATTGCATAGCTTGAGCTAAGAAACGAAAAGAGAAGATACCTTGAAGAGTGCTCTGAATCTCTTTTGCAAATGTGCAATGAAAAGCATTTGATTTAATATTTCTTCATTCATGGATCCCAGAAACCATGAGGAGATGAGGGGATCTTGGCGTTTCCATACCTTATACTCCGAATTTGGTGTTCTTGCAGTAGAAGTTGATGAACTTCCAGTAGATGTGAGAAATTTTGAAGGTGGTTCTTAGTCAGATTCAAGGAATTTTTCCAAGTCATAAGCTTCTTGTGCTGTGAGGATTTGGAACTTCCATGGGAGGAAGTTATCATTGCTGAGATTCAAGAGTGATATTTTGTTGCTCGATCCAAATATCTGATTAATTAGTGAGGATGTTTCAGTGTTCGCAACATTGAGTAAAGGTGAGTTGGTACTCATTTTTTAAAGTGATTTCATTGTCGAAGACGATGCTTAGTTGGAGCAAGGATGAAGATGAAGCTTCAATCGAACATTTGAATAAGATAACCGGAGAGGAGAGGCCGCGAATCTGAACGAAGAACAAAGATGGATCTGGAACATTGAGGATGGTTCTACCTCCATCGATGAATGATCAACGGAGGCATAGGGTGACTTGAATTCAAAACAGACAAGGCTCTAATAACATGTTGTTTTCTATGGAATGAATCTATATTTCATTAATAATTTAGTAGAGTACAAACCTATATATAACCAAAGAGAAATACAGTTAAAAAAATAATATAAGAATAATATCTACAGAATAATATCATCTAAAAATAATCTAATTACGTTAATACAGAAGATTGAGATACGACTGTTGATTTCGGTATTTGAAATAGGGGTTTGAATATTTGAAAATTTCATTCGGTTGAAAGGTGATAGATCTGATGGTTTGCAGATATGGTTTTTCAATAATATAAAAAAAAAAAGATGGGATGGGTATGATGATTTGCATAACCTAAAAAATGAAGTGATAGAGGTAGAAGCAAAAAAAAATTGAGAAATGATATACTTATTAGATTCTCATTGCTCTGAATACCAAGGTAAGAAATGAAAATAGATTGGAGAAGATGAAAGTTTGACAAGAGAAAACTCTGGCTTTCACTTCCATTAAATGTTATTTTGAAATAAGATAGAAAATAAGTTGAGATTTTTCAATTTTGAAACTCAAGATTATTTTGATACAAAATCTATCATTGAGATTCTCAAATTCTGGAAAATATAAGTTATTTTGATCTAAAATGTTGAGATTTTCCAATTTTAAAAGATAAGAATTTTGTTATTTTGAAATTTAGTTGAGTTATTTTGAAATTCAAATTGAATTTGGTTATTTTGAAATTAGTAAAATTGAATAAAGTTATTAAAATGTTGAATCAATTAGTTGAGTCTCGAGATATTAAGAAAAAAATTATGATATGTATTGCTATATCTTTTTTAGGTAAAAAATAATTAAAGAGCACAACAGAAACAAAATAATTACAATTGGGAAAGATGGATATTTTGATATTTTATAAAATACTATGCACGTGCAAAAAATGTTATTTGCTAAAATTCAAAAGAAATAGTAGTTTTGTCATTTCTCAAAATGACCGCTAAAAGCGTTGCTATATCTCTTATTATTTCTTTATGGGGTTTATGCTATTTATCTTGTCGCCATGAGCCTTAATAAAGTGGGTCAAGAAACATGGAAATGAAATAAAGACAAACAAATATAGAATGAACTAGAATTAGTGAGCTATCTTAACATATAGTGTCATGGTCATGGTATCTTGACAATAAAAAATATAACTTTTTTTAGTTTATAATTATGGTCAATACCCATAATGTTACAAAAATACCTAAATTTTAATGGTTAAATTTAAAAAAAGTTGTTGAATTTTACCCTTTGTGTAAAAAATGTTGGTAAAGTTTCAAAAGTTTGAAATGGTTGATTTCAAAAATATCTTTGTAACTTTGATTTTTTTTTTCTCTAAACTTAATAAAAGTTAAAAAAAAATGTTGAGATGATAGGATAAATTTTTAGTTACGGGAAAGCTCATTTTTTATCAAGATCACATTATACATAATTTAGATGGCTGGAAGGTAATATGAACTTAACTCATTTTTATTTATTAGTGTTTTTGCTTTAGAAAATTTTAGTGCATTATAATTTATTTATTTTCCTTAAAAAACCCTCAAATATATGAAGAGGAAAAACGAAAAATAAAAAATCCTTAAGTTTGTTTGTGGATCTAAAAATCTTGATGGTGTATTGTATTCAAAAGTTTGAAGCATTGGTGTGAAGGGGAAAAAAGTGTCAAATCCTCCTATATTTACATGTGTTGTATATTATTGAAATTCGATCGTGTTTAAGGTGTACAAAAGAAAAAGAAAAAGAACTAAATCTAACAATAGTTAGCTCTCTCCCGCCTCTTGTTCTCCGACGTCGGATTGATCCCTCTTCATATCTGCCGGAGGCAAGAAGCAATCCATTGACAAACCACAAATATTAAAATCAACCTCTTCAATTCTCCAACTCTCCTCTATTTTCCTCCGGTGGTTCAGCGCTTCACCGTACCGATGCAACCTGGCCGTCGTCCGGCCGCCATGCGCAATGTTAATGTTGTCGACATATCGGTAATCCTCGATGGTGGAAGCAATGTTGGTTTCCCAAAAAACACTGTCGTTTCGCTTGCCGGCTTTCATTCTGACGAGCTTGGTGTCCTCAAATTGGACAAGGAGGCCGGTTCTCTGGCTGAAGTAACCCCAAATTGTGTGGTGAACGATCTCGACGTGGGGCGTGCTTTGTGATTTAAGCAATTCCGCTGCCGTCTCTAATTTTAGAATGAAACAGTCTTCTTTGCTTATGGTTTTCTCTCCAATGCATACGGCGTCTTCGAACAAATTCGCCGTGTACCGAGGGTCTAATCCCTGTTTTCCCCCCCAAAATTGAAAATACACACAAATTTAATTAACCATATAATATATGTTTTTTTTTTTTTTTTTGTCTTTTTTCTTTTGGTCAAAATTTAATTTTAAAAATATTCAATCGAGTTTGTTTCCCTTTATGATTTAGAATTTAAACCTTTCCTATGTATCCATAAATTTATCTTAGAAGTAAACGAAAACTTTTCTAGGTAAAATATTGTTCATAGATTTAATTTTATTGATTGATGATTACACATAAACTTTCATCTACATTTATTGATGACATTTATAAATATTTTGGTTTATTTAGATATTATGTAAAATTCTAATTAGATATTTTGAGATTTCAAATAGAATAATAACTAATTTTAAAATTTATGAAGTAAAAAGTTAAACCAAACTAAAAAGTTGGAATACTTTTTTCTTTTCTCTTGACAGATTCAAATACGGAAGTTAACACCAACACAAAAATTTGCCCAAATCATACCCAAATTCGAAATCAACTAAAATTCAATGAAATTAGTTTAAACATGCCTCCGTCGCCGGTGAAGAAAAAAAAAGATCACCTGAAAGAAGCGGCGGAGAGGTCTGGGAGGACCTTTGTTAGCATGACAAGGCTGAGAAGAAGACTGATTCCAAGCCACCTTGCCGTTGCTTCCGGCACTAACCTTATAACCAGACACCACAAGCTCAAGGTACCAAAGGTCTGGATTCTTCTGCCACAACACAAATCCCCCAACCTCACATTTCCCCCTTGCCTGTACACTATCTTCCCCTTGTTGCATCGCCGATCCCACCATTTTCACTTGTCCAACCGCATACATACTATTCACTGAGTTCAATGCCGCTTGTCCTCCTGTCGCCGCCACATATTGCTGCACAATATACTTCGCCGTCGACGCCTCCTACAGAAACGAACATTAAATCATTACGATTCGATTCAATTTCAACGACTTTGAAAAAAAAAATGAGAGGAGCGCGCTTACGATGGAATAATCACGGAAAGAGCAATTGAAGGTGAGATCGAGATGGACTTGGAAAGGGATTAATGGAGATCCTACGAGTTTGAGAAGAGCCATGAATTCGTTATTGGAAGCAGCGGAGAGATGAGAGGAAGATTTGTTGAGAGAATCGGCGGTGGATTGAGCTTTCATTAAGGCACGGAGATTTTGCCAACGGAGAGCGGCGTTGGTGCCCATGTTGGTGAACATTTCTTCAGGAATGGGGACTTCAAGAACGGTTTCGAGGCCATTTTCTTTGTCGAAATTAGGACAGAGTTTCCTCATGGAAGAAGAAGAAGAAGATGAAAATGAAAATGGGGAGCGGGTGGGTGGGCCCTGTCCTCCCCGGTGGAGAAGGGTGGGGGGATAGGGTTCGTTGTTAAGTTAGAAAAGCGATGGTAAAATCAAATGGAGAGGGGGAAAAGAGGGAAGGAGAAAGGGAAGAGAGTTTTGGGGTTTTTTTGTAAGGTGATCCTTACGCGTAGGTCTCGTAGTTGAGGCCACGATTTTAGTGACAACACCAACTGCCCTTTCTTTTATTGGCCTCTTTTCCCTACCCAATTGCAAATGTATGCCATTACCTTACCAAATCCAAAATTTATCCATCTTTTTACAGTCTTTTTTTTCTTTTTTATATACTAGATGCTAATTTTAAAATGTTGACACTGTTGTATGCTAACATTATATATATAAGGTTTTTATGTCGAAATTTGGTATTCAATGTGAAAAAAGTATTTTTTTTTTGGGAGAGAATCGGATGAGTGTAACTTTACCACCAATATTCCAACGATTAAGTTAGTAATCGTTTAGAAATAACTAGAAAGTATAGAAGTCATAATGTATTATTTAGCTATGCATCCTCTCAAATATATAGCTATGTATTTCAACTATTGCTTTTAAAACAACATTCTGTCGCAATAAACATTTCTATTTCATAACTAGATTTTAAGTTAATTCAAGTGGTTTTGTTTGATGAATCTCAGCAATTTCATCAATCCGAGCTCGTGTAAATGAAGAATCTCAGTCAAGACTGATGAAATTGCCCCAAGCACCACTACAATAATAACTTTACTTGATGGTTACAATTTAGAAAGACTTGACATTTTTAATAAAGAAAATGTTAGGTAGAATGAAAAAATGTCAAGAGTAACAAAAAAGCAAAAAAATGCATAATTTTTCAAAAATTTTCAATACTTGATAGGTTAAAAGGGTCGAGACTAGTTTTATGTACTTGGCATTTTTTAAATGTCATAAAATATCTATTTCTAGATATTTTTCTTTTCTCCCTTTTCTAAAAAAATCTTTTCCTTCTTTTTTCCCCCAAACTTCCTTTCTTCTTTCTCCATACACACGAAAATACCCATTCTTTTTGTAAAACCCTAAACTTTCTAAGACCATTGGAATTTGTTAAAACTTGGTAAAGATAAGAAAATGTGTTTAAGATAAAGAAAAGTTTGAAATTTTGGCTAAGTGTGAAAGTTGGTGTTTTGGCCATAGAATAGGCGTTTAGAGGTATTGGGATTGATGCCCTAAATCTTGTGATCTTGTAGTTTGTAATTGTATATATTATACAAACATTTTATTTATCTAATAAAATAAAGTGTGTTATTTTATTTGACATTTAGTTGCATTAACCCACAAAACCAATAAACTAACATCCAAGGTTATCTTATGCAACCTAAACATGTATGTGGAGACATACAAGTGGATCATGTTTAAATGATAACCTAAATGGTCTGTAGTAGATGGATAAGACTGGATACCTTATCCTGGTGACACTACGAATACAGCATGCTTTGTAGTTGTTACAATTGTTCTAAAGTGCTACAAATGATTTGATCCTAATCATTCATGCCGAGACATTAGAGCAGGGGTATTCTATACAAAGAGTTTGTATAAGATTGGACCATGAAATGAATAGTCTTTCTTATTAACACCGTTACTAGTTGAGACTACATTTCACCAAGATGACCATAGGTGACTTGACCTGAATCCTGAGTGAGTTGTGAACTCCTGCCTATGAAGGCAGTCCTTTGATTTGCATGGGTGAGAGTGGCCTATATCGCAGACTCAATAGACCTATCATTTTGAGGATTCGTTTGATTAGGGAGTTGGGAACACAATTACACAAGAAGGAATTCACTCATTCTCTATAGATACAGTAAGTAAAGAAATTGCTCTCTTAAGGGCTGATTCCAGAGCTTGAACAATGTGGCGCCACACCCTCTCTTGGCCCGAGAGGAGTTTAGTTATAGTGAGACTATAACTATTGTTCATTAGAGGGATTGGTGGTACTTAAGGAGTTAGATGTAACTACAGGGGCAAAAAGGTAATTTTTGGCCTAACTGTACTTATGAGCAATTTGTGAAAGGTCATTGCACTGTTGATTGGTTATATCTAATGGACATAAAAATATATCTATAGTAAGAAGAGTGCAACTATTGGTCTTTAGTGGAATGACTGATAGTTAATGAATAGTGATTAATTTAATTAAAGAGTTTAATTAATTAATCTCACATCATTGGAGCTTTAATCTGTAGGTCCATAAGGTCCCCTTGTTAGCTCAATAAAGATAAATGAGAATCAAATTTATTTTGGTTTAATTTGAATCGTTCAAATTGATTAAAGGGAATAGATTGTATATGATACAATTAATATAATCTATTTGATACATTATAATATAAAGTTTTTATGAGAGAAGTTAATATTTGGATATGATATAAATAATAATAATATGAATAAGATTCATAAATAAACTATAGATTAAAAATTAATATGAATTCAATTCATATTAGAACTATAGATCATATGAGAAGATCTAAATAATTTGTTATATTATATATGATATAATATAAAATTAATATTATATAAGATATAATATAAAAGTAATATTATATAAGATATAATATAATTTGAATTTATATTATATTTATATTAATATTAATTTAAATAAAAGAATAACTCCTAAGGGAGTTATTCTACGTAATGGGAGAGAGAGGAAGTTATTTTGATAACTTCCCCCTCCATCTCTCTTCATATCTTTTGGTTAAGATATAGAAGAAATGGATGCAATCATTTCTGTATTGGATTTTTTACGATCTATTGCTTCCAAGAAGAAAAAATCTCTGCAAATATTTTTCCTTTTGAACAAAACAAAAACATAGAAGCCCCACAAACTATCTGTTGTTTTTTTTTATCTTGAGGATAACAAGGAAGACTTCGTGGTGTTCTTTTGGAGGTTCTACAAAGGTTAGTTTTCTTTTCTTCTTTTCTTCCATAGAAGCATGTTTAGGTGTTTTCTCTGTGTTTCAAGTTGAATTTCTTTTGCACGACGTTCACACGCTTCCACTATGGGAATTCTATTCCTTCAAGAGGTTTGTTGGCGGTGGCCAAAATGTATAAAGATGTTATTTCAAGGTTGGTTAGACGTTTGGAGGTGACCTAGGCGAGAAGAGTGGTGTGAGAACCTCTAAAGAGGTTACCTTGTGCGAGAAGAGAGCATGCTAGGCGGCAAGAGAGGAAAAGTTAGAGGTTATCTTGCGTTGTGATGTGTGGTCGAGAAGATGATCAAGTAAAACCTCTAAAACATGGGTGTTTGGATGAAGGCTAGGCTAGAAGGATACCTTGAGAGGTTATCTATGCATTATGCTTGGCAAGAAGGACTTTTTAGAGGTTAGCTTGGCGATGAGAGGCTCGGCGAGGAAGGCATGACAATGCGCTTGGAGGTTTGCGGTAAGGCAAGAGAGGTTAGTTTGGCAAGGCTTTTTCGTTTGTTCTTGAGACTTTGGCATTTTGGTTAGGTGAGATAATGAAGAGGTAGAGTCAGTGAAGTGGATTCCATGTGTCAAGTGCATGCATGAGTTAAACTTCGGCTGAAGAAGGTGCCAATAAAGTTTCATGCAAATTTTAATATAACTAGGTCACTTGGGCTGTAGAATTCATCTATTAAAATATGAAGCTGAAATTTTGAGGTAAGAAATTTAAGTTAATTTGACACAACTTTGTAGAAGGAAGTATTTTCATTTGAGTCATGGAGTTTAAGATATAAAGCTCTAAACTATAAGTATGGTTCTAGCTAAGAATGAGTTTCTAGGCAGTGGAGCTTAATGGCTAAGCCTAAGAGTTTAGCAATCTGTCTTTTCAGAGCTATAATTCCACTAAAAAAAATATTCTTGTGATAGGTTCTGTTCCTGGTAAGAAATATAGTGAAATCACCTTTCTTATTCTTTCCTCGGACCCTGCGACTAAGAAATATGTTCACTTCTTAAAATATCCCATATACTGGAGTAAGAGTAATAATAATGTTTATAATTTTGTATGAAAGAGGATCAATATGTTAGAGAACATGTTTTTTTTTTCACAAGACAAATATGTTTTTCTCAAGAACATTAGGATGACCTAGGTAACTTAGTCTTAATCCTGAGTGTATTATGGACTCCTATTCAGGAGGGATTGTCCTTTGATTTGTACGAGTGAGAGTGGCTAGATCCCCGACTCAATAAACTTATCATTTTCAGGACAATACCGAATGGAGAGCTGGAAACATAATTACACAAGATGAAATTCACTCCTTCCCTACTTTAGGGTAAGTAGATGAGTGTTCTCTTAAATATAATAGTGTGTCCAGGACATGAACAAAGGGTCATACCCGCTCTATGACACGAGAGGGGTTTTTGTTTATTGGTGGGACCATAAACAAGTTGTTCATTAGAGGAGCACTAATATTTAAGGATTAGAGGTAACCCAGGGGTAAAATGGTAATTTGACCCAAATAGTGTCACGAACATTCGTGAAGAACTAACTTGCTGTTATTGGTCTATATCCATGGACACAGAAATATATCTACAGTGAGAAGAGTTTAGCTGTGACTCTTTAATGGAGTGTACACACAGTTAACGAATATTGATTAATATGGTTAATGAGTTTAGCCAATTAATCTCAGATCGTTGTAGCTTCTAATCTGAAGGTCCATTAGGTATCATTCCTAGCTCGTAAAGGGTAATGAGGTTTATTTATATTGGTTGTAATTTGAAATGTTCAAAATTACTTTAAATTAGTTTAATGTATAACAATAAATTATAATATAAAGTTTATCAAACTTTATTATATAAATTTAATTTTGGATATGATTCAAAATTAATTTATGAGAGATAAAATATTTGAATGAGTTCAAATATTAATTTAATGTCAATTAGATTCATATTACAATTATTGGTTATGAGAGAAACTTATATTTGAATATGATTCAAATTTAATTTAAGTTAAATATAAAATATTTAATTTAGCTATTAATTAATTTGAGAATTAATTAATAGTTTAGTTTTATTTTATTAAATTAATATAAAACTATAAGATATTGGAGAGATATTCATTAAATAAGATTTAAATGAAATATTGATTAAATATGATTAATTAATTATTAACTAATTGATTAATGGTTAATTAATTAGTAGATTTGAAATTTCTATTAATTTAATATTTTTAATTAATAGAATCTCATGATTTTTTACTACTCTCTTTCCTATTCCAAAGAGAGTTATAAATATCTAAAAGAAAACGGTTTTCTTTAATCAATTAATCAAGAAAAAAAGGCTATGTTTTTGCTCCCTGAAAAAAGAAAATAGATTCTCTCTAAAAACTTTTTCTCATCCCAATTGCTTTCCACAAACCAATCTCATCTCAAAAGATAGAAAGGTGTTCGAAGGGTGTCCTAATTTGAAGATTTACTTTGTAGATTCAAAAACATAAACAAGTAAGTTTTTCTTTCTCTAATCTATAATTAGAAAGCATGTTCAGCGTTCAAGTCTTAATAAGAAAACTAGTTTCTTAATTATTTTTTTCTGACATAGAGCTTTTATCTCTTTATGATTTATACTTGAGATCACAATAGATAGCTCATCAATTTTCACCTAGAAAAAATATAACAAATTAAACAAAATCTCCTAAAATGAATGAAAGATTAATTTTAAACAAAGAAGAGAAAAGAGATAATTAAAAAGGACGATCTAATAATAATTATTATTAAAAAAATTCTAGAATAAAAGAAAATAGAAGAATAAAAAAATGTGTATTTTAAAAAATATTATTGTGATTAAATCAAATGTGTATTTGGAATGACTCAGAAAAAAAATTCAAAATTTCATTTTTATTAATTTTTCAAGGTTTGCGGTGGTTGTCGGAATTGGTGGTTGGAAGTTCGCCATCGGAGTTGTCAGAAATGATACTAAATGGTCGGCCAACAATTCAGAGTTGGCCTACGAATTTTCTAGATTGAATTAGAAAAAAAAAATGTAATCTATGGGTTTGAATAGTGTTTACTATTCAAATCCATGGGAATGAGTGTAGGAAGCCTTAGTGAAAACGATCGTTGATCAATGGTGAAGACAATCAATGATCCCCAATATTTAAGACGATTAGTTGGCGCTAACCATCATGACAATTGGTCGCCAAGAGTCATGACTATTGGTCATTGACCATCACTACGATTGTTTGTTAATAAGCACAACATCGATAGTTAAAATTAACGATTGGTAGCCGTCGATTAAGATGTCCACCACTAGTAATGTCCAAATTAAAGTTGTATAGGTCACCAACGATTAAGATGATTGGTCACTGATGATCGATAATCGATGATTAAAACGATCCAGAGGTGATGATCAAGATGATCTAGAGCCAACAGTTTAAGACGATCGATTGTCGTGATCATCGATCGATTGTGATCGGTCATCATGGTTGATCGTGAAGTTGACTACCGTTTGTTGTTAAGGTCAACAATGATCATTGATAAGAGATTGAAGTGAAAATTTTTCTAAACCGTATGACATTCAATAAAAAAATAAATAATAAAAAACATTCCAAACCCATGAGTTTGGCTTATTAATCACATAAATTTTATTCCAAATGTCCACAGATGGCTTTGGCTTCAAATGTCAAACTCTACTAATTTTAAAAATTAAATTGCTACAATAATCGTTTTTTTTTTAATGTACCACATTTTATAATAAACAAAAATATATACATCGTGAGAATCACATACTTAATAGTTACATACTGATATTTTGATTTTGAGTAAAAAATAAATTTAAGTTAGTCTTTTTTTTAAAAAAGTGTAACACCCTCCTTAGTCGAGGATTCGACAACCAATGGCCTCAATATTCTCTTGCAACCTGACAACATCATCCTTGCTTCTCTATAGAATCGTTCCAAGCTAAGTACGCTTAACTTTAAAATTCCTATGATTGAGACATTGAAAAAGAAGGTGAACATTTATTGGTATAGGTAATAACTTTTAATTCATTTAAGCATTTATTAACCTTGCTTTCATGTCCTGATTTCTCTTATTCAATTTCAACATAATTTTCACATGTGTTGATATTGAAAGTTGAACATTTGTAATATATATTCACGTGAATACTCCAAGAAAAGTTTATGATTAATGTCATATATAATGCATTTTAAAATACTAGTAAACAACTTGTGCAATGCACGTAAAAACCAAACACGAAAAAATTAGTCTTAACTTAACTTTATAAAATTGGAACAATCATTTCAATACTTTTATATTTATATCATTTTTATATTCACATCGTAATGAGTAAAAAATTAATAATAAATTTAGAAATATCATAATACACTATCTCAAAGTTTATTATTTTATTTTAATTATAATTTGAAATGAAATTGTACTTTTTTTTTTTTAATGCAAATGTGAAATTGAACATTTCAACTATATAGGCAACCATCATTGCTATAAAAACAAAGAATTCAATAAAATAAATATCATAATAATATTATAATTTTTTTTGCTAAAAAATATCATTAGGTAAATCATCAATGTGTACTTGAACAACTTTAACTCTTATAATATCATAATTTATTTATTTTTAATGATTTTGTAGGTAAAAAATTAAAAGAAAGACTTTAAATTTCTTATTTTACACATTTTATTACGCCTTTATGTATACTTAATAAATTCCAACAATATTTACATTGTTTTAACAAAATCATCAAAATATAAGTCACTCAACCATTTCATTTATACAAAAATTAAATGAAGAAAAAAACATGAACAATATTCCCATTGTTACATTAAAAAAAAATCTGAATATTACATGATTTAAACATAAAGAACATACACATATGTATGTACTTGTCAACTATGAAGTTGGTGGTTCAAGTTTCTCCAACTTATGTCGTGTACTAAAAAGAAACCTGTGAACGAAATAATATACACAAACATACTTCTATATAAAGAAAAATAAACAAAAAAAAAAAAAGAGAATAGAAAAGCATTATTTGATTTTCTTTCTTCACCCTTAACATTTTGTTTTCTTGTGATCTCTGAACAAGAATGAAAAAAAATAATGAGATATTTATACCCATTTGAAGAGGAAGGCGGGGTAGCCGAAGTAAGACCACCTGTGGAGCCGGGTCTGACCGTAGAATATGATGGATGCCTATACGATCGATATGAGAGAGTCAACAGTCCAAGCCAATCAGAAGACAGCTGGGTGACGTCATTATCTTCTCCAACAAGTTTTCAGAAGAAAGAATCCAAGACTAGCAGACATATCCAATCTATGTTACCGCTTTCCTTTACTGCTTTCCGCTGTAATTATTTATTGCTTTACTGTTTTCGATAAGAACAAGTGGGGGTCCTGTCCCACCAATCTTATCTTTTTAATTATTTCAAGCAAAGACTTTCAGAAAACGCCAAACAGGGGTCCTGTCCTAAAGCAAACATTAAGAGTTATAATGAAAATGACCACAAACATTAAATCTATATGAATAACAAGCAAGACTAAAAAAAGTTGTAATAAAAGAGTAAAATGAGACTAAAAAAATTATCCATTTCCATCATTTTATATATGCTATAGATAGGATTTAAAAATAATAGAAAAAAAAAACAAACAAACTATTTACCCTTTATAAGAAAAAAGTCACTAAAAGATAAAATTTTATTGCACTTAATTTTTCTCTAAATATAAATATTTTGTCAATTTTTATATTTTTGACAATTTTTCAAGAATATATTGAAACATTTTTAAATATAATAAAATGAATAAAAAATAAAATATATTTGAAAAAATATCCCTAAACTTAAATAAATACTTTGAACATAAGCTATCAAGGCTACTCTACTTTTCTCTCTTTTTTTCTACCATCCCTCCTCAAAGACTCTCTTACTACCTTTTGTTTAACTAAAATAAATAAACAAATAAAACTACACACAAATCCTTATTGTTATATGAACACAAATTAAGACTATACATCTCTATTTCCCATATTTTTTTCTCAGCTTCCCTTCTTTAATAGCCTCTTACTCTCTCTTAAAAAGTTAAAAGTTCATTGAACGTAATTTTGAACTTTTTTTTCAAAGTTAAAGATACTATTTAAAATGGTTCAAAGTTTAAGAATATTTTTAAAACAAAATTTTAAGAATTTTCATCCAAATTTAACGGTAAATATATTTTTACTCATTTTGAAATTTTAAGGACATTGTTTATAATTTAACCAAAAAAAATACTTCAAAATTTTCAAAAGTTGCATTAGTATCTTTACTCTAGGAAACAAAAAGGTAAAAATAACTCTTGTTGTTTATCTACGTCCATCACCTGGAGGTAACACTATACTTATTTTTCTCTCCTCCATCTCTTCTCATTATCAATTATTTGATATCTGTATGTCTCATGAAAGAAACGATTCCCTTCTATAAATGTTCATAGAATATTCATAAAAAGAAAGTGAATAATGAAAGTACCAAGCGAACCTTAGAACTGATATATTATAACAGGGTTGAAATTTAGTAATTGTGTATTTGTTAATAGTGAAGTACATTATTGTATTTGGCTTATGTATCTTTTTTGTAAGTCTTAAGAGAAGATTTTAATTTCTGAATTTTGTGAGATTGTAAATTTTTACTTGAACTTTTGATTTAAAATTTTCCGTTGAGAATATTAGAAGAAGTGAAGAACTACTATGAGAGCAAAAAAAATAATAATTATGTAATTTATTTGAAAATTGGTTATTTTTTACAGAGTTATTTTTTACGCAAAGTGCAAAGTATAAAATTTAGGTGTAATTGTTTGGGACCGTTTAGTTGGAAAAGGCCAAGTTAGGCGTCGAAGGCAGCAGCTTTAAAATGGAAAGAGGAGAGAAAAAAAAGTGAAAAATATTGTTTTGCATCGAGACAGGGTTTAGACTTCGCTTATCTCCTTCACTATCAACAATGAAGGCAACTCTAAAGACCAAGTACGACGCTGACAAAAGCGGCGCCGCCTCTACTTTGGCTGTTAACACCGGCGATGTCAAGCTTCGAGCATCCATTACCGATGCCACGATCATCAACGGTCCTAGTTTGAACGGCCTTGCTCTTTCCGTCGAGAAACCAGGTTTCTTCATAGTCGACTACAATGTTCCCAAAAAGGTACGCTGACTCCTCAATTTTTCAAGATTCTTATGGCTGCTTGATGCATTCGAATTCAGATGACAAAGAATTTCACCAAGTGAAACTTCTTGTTAGGACTGGAATTTGGTTGTTGTCTATTACCTACTACCAGAACGAACCAATTTATGATAAATTTGGCACGGAGTTTTTGGAAGTTGGTGTATGTAATTGTTTAGGCTGGACGCGAAATTGATTCATTGTATTGCAATTTCTGAGTTTAATCCGATTATTTTGCTGGAAGATTGACTTAGGTTTCTCTAGATTTCATTTTCCTTCTTCGCATTATCAAATTCAATCTCCTGCTAACTTGTTTTGTTACTGCATGCTATTGTACAGGATCTTCGCTTTCAGTTTATGAATACTGTGAAGGTAGCGGAGAAGCCTTTGAACTTGACTTACATCCATAGTTGGGCCGATAACAGAACAATTCTCGACGGGACCCTAGTCTTTGATTCGGCTAACAAGGTTTCTGCTAATCATGCTCTTGGATCAGGAAATTGTAAATTGAAGTACACCTACGTGCACGAGGGGGCAACTACTTTTGAACCTTCTTACGATGTTGCAAAGAATTCGTGGGACTTTGCTGTTTCAAGGAAGGTTTATGGTGATGATGTATTCAAGGCTACGTACCAGACGACATCCAAGGTACTGGGATTAGAGTGGACAAGGAATTTGAAGTCCAGCGGAAATTTCAAGGTTGGTAATTTTGTCGTTATATGTTTATACTTTTTGAATGCTTCTTAATTTCGTAGATCAAAATTTCTGGATATGACGTTTCATTTCAAGTATTTTATCTGCACAGGGAAGATTACTATGGATAAACCATTATTGAGGACTTTGATATATTGTAGTTCTATCCAACCATATATGTACAATGCACTTTTTTGGTACAGTTAAGATGGAATTTAACTCTAGTTGTCTAATTCTTGACGAACACATCCTAATAATTATCTTTACGCAGTTGGCCAAACAGTCAACACTTAATTTGAAAGAATGTCTCCCCTTTAAGTTCCTAGAGCTACACAATTTAGGAATATTATTTCTTCAGCTGAGGGTAAAATCAAACATTCACAATCCAGAAAATCATTACCCAATAATGAAAGAAAAGATCCCCAGAGGGCGATCCTTCGAGTAAAGGATTGGGATATTTATGAGGGGAAGTTCTCTATGTTTATGGATTTGAGTCTCCAGGAAGAAAGCTTTAATGAGTGAAATCACTGAAATGTTTTAGGCGTTTAGAGCCAATTTTGGGGTGCTCAAAATCTCTCTATGGTTTATTGGGAGTAGGCCTTGATACTACGATTCTGAAGAGAATGGAAGGGAGACTTCCTTGCAGGAAATTGAGAATCAGGGAGTTCTTTGAGAATTTTGAATTGTTCCGTATATAATTGATAATCTAACTTTTAAATATGGTCAAGTATTCCCCTGGACCTTCAAAAAAACTATTCCATTAGATTGGTATCATTGCCCCGGTGTCAACATATGTAAATGAGACACAGGGTTTTAAATTAGAAGTACTTGGTTTTCCACTGAGACTTTGCATCTGGTAATCCGATGTTTGATTCCGGGGTTTTTTGAAAATACAATTATGTTTGGTCTGTGGTGACTGTGAGTGTTATTTGGGGATTTTATCATTTTATCTTTGAAAAATCCCCCTTTCCACGTGGGAGCTTGAGGAAATTCAAGACATGTAGTCTGGGCTATGAACAGGTGCTTAATAAAAAGACAAACAGGATCGTCAGTCTTTGAGGTGGGATCTGGATTTCTAAAATTATTAAGTGTTACTTGGTTTTGAAGTAGTCAATAGATTAATAGTTGGGGCTGAGTTTCACAATGCCTTTTTGAATTATGTATTCAGATGAAACGTTTTCTGTACCAGCATTTACAAGATAAGGGTTCACCACAATTATTTTTTCAAGTGTATTAAGAAGTTTTAAACACCAATACTTTGTTGGAAAATGGTTGATGAAAGTGTTTTCATCTAGAGAATTTTATGAGTAGGTCACGCTCAAGCGTTAGCAATGCACTGACATGGAGTAGTTGAGAAGAGGCCAAATACCTGTAGGCTTGTAGTGGTGGTTTCCCAGATGAGGTTCTGGCATTAGCAATCCTCGAAACTGCATACGCAGTTTCGATGGAACTGGTTTTGTTTTATCACTTCGAAACTATCTGTTTACCCCTGGTGACAAAGGTAGAACTATTAACATTCTGGGATAAAAATATAGTGGCTGGCACCTTTGTCAGTTATCGGCTTGTGGTAGTTGTAGGTACCTAGATAAGATATTAGTATGGTAGCATTAAGGAGTATAATGGTAATGAGATAGAAAGTTAGTTACCGAATCTTATTATAAATGGAGAGAGGGGGAGTGAGTGAAGGTAGGCATTAGTTAAGTGGTTCAGGCCTTGAGTTAGTATGCTCAAGAGGAAGGTTTCCAAATATCAAGTACCGTGAACTTGGTTTATTCCATATTTCTTCATCGTACCATTTCAATATACTTGTTCAAGTTAAGACATATTCTAACAACGAACTATTCCACAACCCGAGTGCGATAACAGCTTTCATAAGTTCTAGATGCTTTTTAATGGATTTGAATGCTATTCACTGTGTTGGATTCTCATGTCAGTGTTTTTTACCCTATCTTTTGTTGTGCAGGTTGTAGCATCGGTCAATATGGCAGATGAATCGAAAAGGCCAAAAGTAACTGCAGAATCGACATGGAACTTCGAAGTGTAATTTTTAAATCAAATTCCTTTTAAATTCCTGTTGTGATTTATTGTGGAGTTTTCCTAAATACATTTTCATGATTGAATCTGAAAATACTTTGTGCACTGAAAGTTTAAATACACCTCAGTAATCATAAGAAGCAGTTCTTTTCAAGCGATTTCCACTTTCATTTTGCTCATGCTCTGCCATTTTATTTACTCGTCAACAAACTATCAATTTGAATAAAAAAGATAATAAAAAAAAATTACTCTGTTTTGTATTATCTTTATCTGCTTTTCCTTATCAAGATCTAGAAGATAATCTAGGGTTTTGCGTGAATGAACTTGAATTCCAATAAGTACCGAATCTGCTGATAGATATTTTGAGGAAAGTTATTGAACGTAAATAGTGTTAGAATGAATAACTAAGTTTACTTTAGTATTGGGGCAGGGAGATTTTAGTTGTGCTAAGCTCTAATATACTCGGATGTCATTTGAGGTAAGTTCTTGTTGCTATTGAATTTCTCAACAATTCACTTAAATGGTTATGAAATGCTGAATTTGATTGTGTTTATTTTATGATATTCCTTACAAATTAGTATGGAAGATGTTGAATTTTCCCTATATAGATAAGATCAATACTCAACATTTGGAAACACATATTTCATCTTTTTTCTGTTTTCCATCTCTCTGATTCTTCCTTAGAGATGTTTTTCTTAATTCCAAATCTTCTATGAGATGTGTCCTGTCTATAAAAAATTGTATTGGTAATCTTGAGAAGAATCTGTCATGAGACGATTCAAATCGAAGTCGTATCACAGTTGCTTTCAAGATCATGGTCATTCCACAACAGAACAGTAGACTTGTTTAGCCCACCATTTCTACAATACCAACTGTGAGGATTTTGATATTTTTCCTTAGATCAATCGTAGCAAGATCAGAAAAGTGAATCCATCTTATTTCAAATGGTAATTGATACTTTATCCACTAGGCTATGGTCAAAATAATAATTTGAAAAATTTTGAAGCCCTGTTTTGTAATAATTTGGCATTGTATAATCATATTAGAGAAGGACTATATAAGGTAATGAAATTTTCACGTGAACAATCCATTTGACTGGAGCTGTTGTTCTGAAATTGTGATTGGGAGTCAAACTTAACTTCTAAGGCAAATAATAGGCATTGCATGCTACTAATTATTATTAATTTAAAAGAAATAAACTCATTATAAAACCTATCACATGCCACTTACACTTGCACAACAATATGAAGAAATTTAACTTTGCCAGTACCCACATGCTTTGTCATTCACTATGTGATTTGATTAATAAATCTCATTATCTTAGAGCATCAATATATTTTTTTATAGTACAGATATAACAAAACAAAGAGATAGTAACACCAAAAGTAAGATACAGGTATACAATCTTTGGTTCTCCTTGGCTCCTGGCCTTCATAAGGAAAAAAAAAAACAGATTGATTTAAAGCAAGATTAATGATCTTGATTATTAAATTTTGTTAAGAAAATTTTCCAAATTAGGATGTACCCTTAAAATTTCTCTGTAGAATATAACAATTTACAACTCAATTTTTTTTAATATTATTTAAAATCGAAAACTTATCAACTTTGACATAGCTCTTATTAGCTAAAATTCAAATTCTTAGGACTCAACCTGTTGCAAAGAAAAATTGATCAATTGTAAAAGATCAAATAAATAAAATAGATGTCAAGTAGGTGAAATGAGCTATTATAACTCATGTTTAGAGCTAATTGACAAATAGTTGTATTTTCAACCACACTATAATTATTTCAAATCTCTATTTGTTCCAAGCTTTATTATTTCTTACAACTCATCACTTTTTATTTTGTTATTTTCTCATCAACCTCTCTTATCTTCTATATTCTCTTAATGACAAATATTTGTTATTCCCTATTTTCTACTTTTCTCCTCTTTTTCTTCGAGTATAATAACTTTCTATTTTTCCTTCTAATAATAAGTTTATACAAATAGCATATATCAAATAAATCTACATCAACAATCACAAATAAAATATTAATACATAAGTAAATATAATCCCATAAGCACGTAGATTCACAATAGGAACCATGAACTCTTATATATATTTAAATATAAAAGGAAAATAAGAAAATAATGAAAAGTAATATTTAAAGAAAGTAACACAAAAGAAAAGAAAAGAAAAGAAAAAGAAAGAACTGGGCCGGGCCGGTGTCTTTGTACATTTATGACCGACAGATCATCAAAAGATTCCGTGGAGTCGTCCAACGAACACGTAATTTTGGCGGGCTCGCTCTACTTTGCTTATTTTTGCCCATTCTCGTTTCACTATATATATAAAAATAAATAATACAATACGCCTCACTTCACTCAACACTTTGCCTTTCGAGCCATTCATTCACAAAAATTTTTCGAATTCCCTTTGCCGCCACTACAGTTTTCTCTCTTAGCGGCTTCCCCAATTTTCATCTCTTACTTCTTTATCTTCCCTTTTCTTTCCATAAATCGCTTGTACACGATGGACAGTGATGACGATTTCCAGTTGCTTTCCTTTCCTCAGCTCGATTCCCCTCTGGTTTCCGGCAGGAAGCTGAAGCGGTTGAAGAAAGCTGCTACTGGTTTCTCCGACTATTTGCCGAAGATCGATCGTCAATTTTCGGGTGGATTGTTGGGGGAATTTTCGAGGATTGATGATCGGTTTGATGATGGCTTTAAGATTCGTGAATTGAGTGCGCTGGAATCTGAAGCCGACCATTCCGATAAGTTGAAAGGACAAGATCTGGATGACTCCGATGACCTTCAACAATCGGGATCTGGATCGACGGATTTGGATGATGGTGGTAATTTGGAAGTTAGTCCTGGCCTGGATGGTGAGGAAAAAGATTCTGGAGTGGACAAGTGCTTGGAATTTGATGCTGTGGCTGGAATTGAGGAAAAAGGTGGAGATCAAACTCCCGGGATGGGAGTGGAAAGTGGCGATGCGCTGGTGGATGAACTGGAGAAGAAACGGCCAAGTTTGGACGCTTTTGAGGACGAGAGAGAAGCAAAGAGGAGGAAATCGAAGAACAAAAGACTCAAGAGTAGTGGAGAGCCTGGAGATTTCAACCAGACTGCGGTTTCCAAAATAACTCTTGAGAAGGTATGAGGACTTCCGATGTACTTAACCGTGGTAATTTATATCAATATTTCCTCAATTTCTCACTGTTTGCTTACTTCATTGCTTATGTTTTTGTCAGGAGCGAAGAGAATACGTCGTGCAACTCCGTGCTGAGTCTCAGCGACTTTTGCGAGGTAATTTGTAGAACTAAGTCTCACAATCGTCTCATGATTCCTCTGAAGCCACAGTTCCTCGTTTGCATTCTCAAGGTTGATTTTTTTTATTTTTGTTAGATACTAGAGGAGCGGCATTCAAGCCCATGCCAGTTGTCCAGAAGCCGATATCTTCAGTTTTGGAGAAGATCCGACGAAGGAAGCTTGAGCTCTCTACGAAGTGGGTATCCTGTTCTTAGTCATACATCTATGCTTAGACTGTGAACTTATGTAATATCTATTTATGCAGATCTATCAATATTGAGCATTCCATTTTAGTCTGTGACGACGAAGATGATGACAACTATCAGTTCACAAAGGTTGTAAGCAAGCATAGGTTGTCTGTAGAAGGGAGGGCGGATTCTGTAGAAAAAGAATGTGGGGATATGGATAAGCATCCTGCCGATGAGGAGAATAAAAAAGACACAATGTGTATACATGAACGAAGTAATGGAACAAACATGCCCCCACGGAGGGAAAGGGTTAGACGGCTTCCACCTCCCCTTCTCATACCATTATTAAGTTTAAATTAGTTTATCCTTGAACAAGCTTGTAATTTTTCTTTGGTACACCAAGTGCATTCTTAGGAATAACAATTACATTGGTGGAAGTATTGGCTAGTTCTGGTTGAGTCATTCCAGTAACTAAGACTTGAAAGAAGCTAAATTACATGCCATTTTCTTTATTGCCTGTTAATTTGACCTAAATAACAAATTATTATTATTAGTTGTTTTTTTTTTTTTGCTGTAAGGATTCTCAAATTTCATGTGCATTGAAGTTAGAATTTAGATTGTGCAACTGACTCGATTCACTTGTTGCCCTTATGAAATACAGGCTACTGACGAGGTCACAGAACCATTTCAGGCTCCTGTTAATGACACTCAGGTATTTTCATTCGGTGAATTGTGACAATGTTCCTTTTACACACGCGTTCAAGCACGTACACACATATATTCAGGATAATTACTTTGTTTATCATGTTCCAGGAACTCTTTTCTGATTCCCAAACAAGCATTGGAAATGATGTATCAAACGAGATGTCCAAAAATCCTCTGCAAGAAAATTTTACGCCATCTGTATTGGCAATGAATTTAAAGCTTGAATCTGCTCCTCTTGATGATGTGTTGAACGAGACATCCAGCAGTCATCTGCAAGAAAATTTCACACCATCGGTATTAGCAATGGATTTAAGGCTCGATTCTGCAGCGCTTGATGAGTAAGAATGCTAAGTGATTGGAAATTTTATTGCATGTACTCATTTGCCATATTCATGATGTTTTGGTTTGCAATTGCATGTTGGTTTTCATTCTTACTCGTAATATTGAAAAACAAGAATATTAAGCAGTGCCACTTCTAATTATTTGATGAAGTTTAGTGTTGGTTTTCAAGAAAGCTTATGTAACTCAAGTATTTTGCTTTTTATAGCTCTGATGAAGAAGAGGATAATGACAAGGAGAATGTTAATCCACATCCACATGGTTTGTCAGACTTGCCTTCATCAGCAAGCGGGGATCCTGTTAAAGCTTTTGTTGATGATGAAGCCGAGGAAGAAGATGACAGTGACCATGATATGCGCTTCCAAGATGACGAGGAAGACGATGATGCTGATTTAGAAGAGCTTCAAGATATGATAGCAACTGCTTACGATGAAAATCCATTAGACAATGAAAAATGCAATGAACTCCATCAGAAGTGGCTTGAACAGCAAGATGCTGCTGGAACAGAAGATCTTCTACAGAAATTGAAATATGGCTCAAAACTTACCAAACCATCTTTACTGGAAGATGAAAATAACGAGGGAGAAAATGATGATTTTGAATTTTGTGAAGCTGATGCAGAAGATTCTCTTCCACTGGATGTGGCTCGAATGAACATTAGAAAAGTAAAGCAAATGCTTCCTCAAATGTATACAGATAAAGATGATCCGTACATGTCTGATGATGAGGAAACAGAAAGGAGGCTAGAAAGAGAACGTGTATTTGATAAAGCCGTGAGATTCGAGCTATTCTTTCATGAGCAAAGTTTTTTGCTTATCTTTTAATCGTTCAACCATATAGTTCACATGATGATCTAATCATTGGTCTGAAACAGGATGGAAAATTCACATTTCTCTCGCCTGCTGAGGTTGAGAGCACCAGAGAAGTTTTTGGCCTTATCAAGAAACTGAATGTTGTACCTGATGTAAAGAAGAGACCTAAAGCACAATGTAAGATCCTTCACCTTATTTTCATCATCCACATAATCTGCCATCCTTTATCTAAACCTTATGTATTGTCTCCATTTATGCAGTGTTTTCAGACCCTCCACTAACCGGTGTAGGCAAGAACACATCTTCAAAGGTATCTGTATCTATAATCTCTGAGTTCCAAAATGCATTAGCTATCAAAACCTTTAGTTCTATTGTAAGAAGACCTCATGTTCTGTAAAGCTAACATAAGTTATTGCAGTCATCTTTCTTAGGCCGAAGTTCAAATTTCTCTTTTTCTTCATCCCATAAGCATGGATCATCAACCAACAGTCGTTCTTTCATTTTCGGTCGAGATGATACCAACAGCAGGAGCTCAATTCCAACAATGGAGGAATCTTCTGATCAGGTTAGCTCTAGTTATGACAATATTGATGCTGAAGCAGTCATATATATTTATGTTACTTTTAGATGACTTGAGAGGCAATAGATGACCTGACCTCATCATAGATCAGTTCAATCCAAACCGATCAAGTGTTCCTTGGACAATCGTGGTCCAACTAACAACATAACTAACTTGGCTTTGCAGGGTCAGAATGAAAATAAATCTACAAGAATTTCTTCAGCTAAGTTTAGTTATTCTCAAGTGAGAGCAAGTGCACAGAACAGCGTACAAGAAATTAAGTCAGGGAGTTCATTATTTGATATATTGAGGCAATCTTCTTTGCAACTTCAACGTAAACCATGCACTTTTGGGGAAGAGTCTAGCCAGATGAGTTCTGCATTTGCATCATTTAAATTGGAGAAGACACACATGAAGAAGCCAATAAAGACTGAAGGGAGATTTTAATATTGATAAGGGCCTCCTCACACATTTGCATTCGGATGTGAGTTCAATGCCGTAATTTTGTTTGTGTTAGTTTATGTTTGAAAGTCCATTTTGCTCAATGCTTTGTTGGGCGCAGACTTTGGCCTTTTATTTCGAGTTAATAGGTCCAAATATCTACCAGTAGTTAGTAAAGGCTTTAGTAAGGCCACACAAGAAAACTAATAAAGGGACATGTAAACTCACAATTTTGTTGACTTCAGATTTCTCATATTTGAAGTTAAGAACTTTTGATTTAATAGCGAAAATAAAGCTTGAATTATAGAAAATACTATTAAACTTCCTACTTGTTTTCAATACTCATCCTTAACTTTCAAAACTACCTTCATATGGATGAAATTCATTGAGGTATCTTTAGAAAATGTTTATAAATTTTTCTAAAGTTAAATGTTTAAGAACATGATTGAAAATTATGAAAGTTCAGAAAATTGAAATATAATTTATTAACCAAATGAAAAAACTATAGAAATTAATTAGTAAGTGGCTGCTTGAATTGCATATATTATTTTGTGGGTGTAGATATTAATTAATCATGTGTGTAGATATTAATTAAGTAGGGCTTAGGATAAAGAGTGAGCAATTAATATTAGGTTATTATAATTATAATTGAGTTATAATAGTATGTGTTAGGTGTAGATTATTTTAGTTTAGGTTATAATAGTATGTATGTGACGTAGATTATTTTAGTTTGAAAAGAAAATTGTAAACTTGATAGCAAATAATAAAAAATAATGAATGTTAAGATAATACATAGGTAGAACATTCAAGGTTTTGAAATGGTGTTTACAATAGTTAATCGAAGATTTTTAAATAGTGTTTACTATAGTTAGATGGTTATCATAGTCTTGTATAATCTTTATCCTAAAAGACCTATAAATGTTAGAAATAAATAATGTTTGTGTTTCAATGTGCAGAATCATGAATATCTGAAGGTTAAATGTATATGTTTAATTCACTAATTTGTAAAAATTAAAATAAATTAATTAGTTAACTAAATGCAATAGATAAATTTAAGCGATTATTTTTAAAATATAATAAAGCGACAAAATATTTACACACTATACAACAATTTCAAAATCGAAAAAAAACTCACAGACCCACAATGGTAAATATAAAAAATGCTCACAGGCTCACAATGGTAAATATAAAAAATGTCAAGTGTGTCATGATTAATTGGTTATTCTTTGGTACACGAGCGTTTAGATTTTGATTGTTCATTTTTTTTCTAGATTTTTTGAAACACTATCGTTTAGATTTAATCGCTTAACTTTGGGTAGTCAAATCTAAAAGATTTTTTTCAAATTTTTTGTTATACGATCGTTTAGATTGATAATTTAAATTTGGACAGTCAAATATTTTTTTCAAGATTTTTTAGTACACGTTTAAATTTGGTACACAATAGTTTATATTTGGAACACGTTTAGATTTGGCACGATCGTTTAGATTTAACAATCCAATATCCCAACCATTCTTTTAACTATATTTTATATTTGGCCCATGATTTTAAATGACCAAACAACCGTTTGAAAAAAAAAAAAAAAGATTTTTATAGGGAATTTTTAAAAATAGAAGAATAGGCAAACTATTTACGGTCAGTAACAAAATTTTAATTCAAGCCCAAAATAGATACCCAAAATTTTAACCCAAGCCCAAAGTTTTTTTTTTTTTGCTATAAGATGTAAAATACTTTACATTTTCTTCTATTAATGTAAATTCCCTTTTCTTATATTTGGTATACGATCTTTGAACAAAATAACTGTTTGATAAAAAAATTAAAAAATGTATAAGAAGATAAAAATACAATGAAAAGAAAAAGAAAAATTGCAGAAGAAAGAAGATACAAAGGAAGGGTAAACGAAAATATTTTTAAAAAATGCAGAAGAAAAAAAAAATGGAAAGAAAAAAAATCGCAAAAGAGGAAGAGAAGAAAGACGATAATAAAGAAGGACGATGATAAGGAAGGGCAAATCTGGAATATTTTTAAAAAATAGTCAGCTTCATAAACTTTTTTATTTTGTTACACGGACCGTTTGTCGATTTGTTATATTTATGAAAATTAACCTAAATTTAATTCAAATTAATTAGTTACTTAGTTAATAAAATAAAAGAATACCTTCGAACTAAACATAATTAAATTAATATAAATTACTTAGAATATTAGTAATTAATAATAATAGTTTACATTACATAGCCAAGATTACATAAAATATTAGCAATAAAAATATTAGTTGAAATTTATTAAGTCTAAATAATATATTAATATTTAATAATTTACTAAATCTCACAGTTTTACATAAAATTGAAAACATATGTTGTTTTTAAGTTTTCTAGATAATAATATCATTAATTTTAAAAAGTAAAACATACATTTGGAATTCCATGAAAAAACCTGTGAAATGGATGGAGTCTAAAGACAGAAAAAGAATGGTGAAAATACTCTACTTATCCAACCCAACCCGTAACCGTAAGGGTTGAGTTATGTTAAATTTTATTTTGGGTTGAAAAAAATCGAGTCATCGAGTTGGACAATTAAAGGTCGGGTTGACCTAATTCGACCCGATTATATGATGTTCTATTTCTTCCAGCCTCTCTTCTAGAATATCAAGATCATCAACTTAAGGTCAATGGTTACAATTCTGTGAGTTAAATCTAATGAACTTAAGAGGAAATGTCAATGAGTGAGATTGTTTTGAGGTGAATCATTTGGGTAAGTATCGATGCGTTGTTATATAGTTACAGAGATTGTTTTTAAACACACTAAATTAAAATAATTTTAAAAGAAATGATAGTTTTTTTTTTTAAAAAAAAGGTAAATCGAGCCCAAGAAGAAACAAACAACTATCAAGTTTCAAAACAATTCAATTTAAATATTTAAATTTGAATAAAATGGAGATTTGGTTACAATTTCGTTAGGTAAATTTGAAGAGCATTTTTGGAATACTCTTAGACAGTTTGCAAGTGAAGCGGGGTTGGTTTCCCACTATTCTAAAGAAAATATTATTCTAAGAGTTAACTACTACGTGCATCTTGTTACAAATTGGACCAAATGTTGTCAAATTTTTTCATAAATGTCTTAATGAGCTTCAATTTTACACAAATGTATAGCCCAAAAGACTAAACTACCAATCTTTATTATTAATAATATATTAAAAAATAAAAAAATGAAATAAGGAAAGTGGACTATAGCATGTGATTAAAATTTGCATTTATTAGATATCATTTGTAAATATGATATGTGATTAGTTCTATTATGACAATATTACAATCAAAATTACTCCTTAATTATTTTTCTTTTGGTAATTTTGTTAAAAAAGTCTTCTCTCCATCCAACTTCTATGTCACTTTTCGATCTCTCTCTCTCTCCATTTTTTCTTATTTAGTTCATCTCCAAATTTTTCCGTTCAGTGCATATTTGTATCGTATTATTAATTATGTGTATGAAATTGTGAAATCTTTTGGTAAATTTTTCCGATAAATAAAATTTACAGTGAATGAAGTATAAATGCCACGTAATTTACAGTATATACCCTTATTTACAGTCACTTTAAGTATACATACAACATTATTTTCTTTCATTTTACATTGTTTTTAATATATTTCATGTAATTTAATAATTTCTTATATATACTTATTATATTTCATCAATTTTGCATTGATTTTCATATATTGGAAGTTAATTTGTAAAATCTTACTGTGACTGAAACTATTTCGATTTAAATAAATCATTTTATATCTCTGTATATTTATAATATTAGATAATAATATATGATATGTCATATATTATGCATATCATACTTGTAGATATATTTTGTAATATTTAAAATATATGCGGCTATTATTTAAAAAGCTAAAATGAAGAAGAAAGGTGGAAAAAGCATATATGCAAAAGAGGATGTGTATGAGGTATTGCTAATGATATTTTATATATATATATTAAGGTATTTCAACATTGTTTTTAAGGTATTTTTTTAATTTAATTATCTTAGTTTAATTTAATTATGTTGAAATTATCCGGGTGTTAGTTTGAGATATTTGTAGAGAAAGATTTGATTGTAGATTGAAAGTTATTAGTTAATTAAATTGGAGAAATTAAGGGAATTATCGTTATTATATATGTGTAAAGATATAATCAATTAAATTGTGGAATGTTTAAGAATAATTATATTATTGAAGATAATACAATTAATTAAAAAAATATATTGATTTCGAAAAGATAAAAAGAAGATTTGATAGGAAATTAAATGAAGAGAGAGGATTTGATTTATTTTTTAAAAGGTAAAAGGAAAAATGAAAAGTATTATTATTACTTTAAATAGGCCCTCTCATTTTGCATGAAGTAAAAAAGAAGTTACTATTCATCATCTTCTTCTTTCCCACGAAAACCTTAGCTAGCCATCGCCTGTCGCTTCACACCTCATCCGACGAAGCCTAGTCAGTTGCTCCATCCGTCGCATCTCCATTCGCGAAGACATCTCCTTCATCGAAGTCGTCACGAAGTTCGTTCCGCTATCCCAACCTCACCGTTCATCTTCGCGTGTCGTGTCTTCACCACCAGCCAAGTTCTCTCTCTTCCTCCATTGCACGAGGATGTCGGTCTCCTTGTCGTCGAAGAAGCCTTCGACCATGCGCAATCAACGTTAAAAGATTGTGCGTAGTCAACATCGGTCTCCTTGTCGTCAAAGAAGTCTTCAAGCCGATCCATCCCCTTCGCGAGTCGTTTTCGGTAGTTTGAGCCGTTTTAAGCCGCAAGCCGCCCTACTTCCTTCCTCTTGTTTAGCCAAGCCACGAATGAACCAAGTTGAGCCACTTTCCTATTTTGGTGAGTCTTTTATTGGGTTTTAGGTATGTCCATCAAATATTAATTTTAGTCCTAAATAATTTAATTTTGGATTAAAGTGGATTATGTTTCCTTGAAGGTTGTTGGCTAAAATTGTTGGAGCAAATTGTGGAATTCTCCCCTTCAAGGTTGTTTTGGTTTCAACCTTAGCCTAGGTAAGTTGGAGACCCAAGTTAGACACTTGGATGATTGGATAACAAACTTGTTTAATTTAGTTTC
This sequence comes from Cucumis hystrix, assembly GCA_025688845.1. Classification (NCBI taxonomy): domain Eukaryota; kingdom Viridiplantae; phylum Streptophyta; class Magnoliopsida; order Cucurbitales; family Cucurbitaceae; genus Cucumis; species Cucumis hystrix. Next base: position 5,181,207 of record CM046886.1, read on the forward strand.
ATTTGTGTTTAGAATTTTGTCTATTTGGAAAGCTTTGACTATGGCTGTTAGGAATAATTTTTGTTAAGTTAATCTCAAGTAAGAGATTCTACTACTAGACATTCAAAAATAGAATTAAGAACTTGCATGTATTTTTCATTATGCATCCGAGCTACATCAATGCATGATATATTAATCACATGATAAGGACGTTATGATTGATATTCATGTCATGTTATGATATTTATGATATGCTACATGCTATGGACTGTGGTGTTCTGTTAACTTTGTCTATTAGAGTCGTACTCATATGGGTTTTCCTCAGGATCACCACCTTTTTATGATTGTGTGAGTTCGACGAGACCACCAATCTGTCATGATATGTTTTATGAGTGGTGTGACGGCGTCAATTACAATCTGATTCTCTTAGGCGTTCCTTCGGATTAATCGAAGACCAAGTGTGTTCCTACGGGATCATTAGATGGCGTGTGTTCTGGAGCATGATAGTTTTTGGGTACTTCCTTACGGAACCCTAATAGGAAGTTAACAGACACCTAGTAGGACTAGTAGTGGGTCTGAGTATATGTTTATACTCACTCTTTTTATGTTTAACTTTTCAGGTAGAAGAAAACTGACAAACGACAAGAAGTGATCGTGACTTGTCATATAGGATATCATATGTTGCTTTCGCCTTCCATGTTTTCAGTATTTGACTTTTAGTATTTTATTTAAATTTATCAAACTTATTAATTACTTTTATGTTAATTTTCTTTAAAAGTTAGATGTGGCCTCAACTAGGATTTTACCTTCTACTTTTATTTCTACATATTTTATTTAAGATTTATAAATGAGTATTTGAATTTTTCATTGAAAATTTAGTGTCCTCGTTTATTTTTGATAAGAAAGTGTTTATTTATTTTAATAGTAATGACCCCAGCTTAGTAGAAAGAGTTGGGTCGTTACACTATGATATATTATTTGTCTGCTGCTTAATGATATATTTTGTGTGTGATGCTTAATGCTTAATGATATTTCATATATGTATATGAAATATTATGTGTCTGTTGCTTAATTATATATTACGTGTGTGATGCTTAATGCTTATTCAAAATATAATGTCACTGTTAATGTAATATTCTATGTATGAAATAGTATATATTGATCACGACACATTTAAGAAACAAAATTAATAACATGAAAAAATTAGTTGAAGGAGATGACCAGAATATGCATTCACTATACTTTTTATGTACCGAAAACTTCAACAGAAAATTAAATCAAAGTTATATATTTCAAAATTTACATATAAACATGGAAGAGAAAGAAATATGCACTCACCAGATATACTTGAACGAGATAAGGGAAATAAGAAAAATAGGACAAAGATAGATCGAAGATAAGATGACTAAATTGATCGATGAAATGCACCAGAAAGGTGGAAAATGAATGTGAAATTAGGATGTCGGATGAAATTTAATAAAGATAAATTTATTCATTTTGTAGAAATTATTTAATATACTACTACCATATTAGACTCAATTTTATACCATATTAAAATTGCATCTCTAATAAATGATATCCTATTATTAAATGAAAATAAAAATCTAAATTATTTATTATATTAATTAGGTAAATTATAAAATAAATAATAAATGTGATATCATATAATTATGGTGTTATATTATATATATTTTTGAAAATAAATATTATTTATAATTGATGTGAAGGGTAAAATGGTTATAGAAAATCACAAAATCTTAATTTAGAAAATATATGAAATTTTGTATAAAATCATGTCTAAAGTAAGTGATTTACCTAAATATTTCTTATTTTTACTATTTTACAAAACTCAAATATGAGCTTCTATCCAATTAACAATTTGGGCTAATCTAGCATTTTTGATAAATCGAAGAAACATTTAGAGAAATCAAATCCTTTAACAATAATATTTAAATAATGTCCTAAATTTTCAATTAATATCTTAAGTAAGAATTACGGGGCGTAAAACAAAAAAATATCGTGGTTTTTTGAGACAATTTTAACCTTCATATCATTATTTAATAACAATGATTTTCAAAAATCATAAAAAATAATTTCCTTAATTATCAAATACCATATTTATTATATAAATTGTAACTTCCATAATTATTAATACATATATATTTGTATTGATTACTAGAATATAATTTAACTTAGATACATTTTAAATATGGTATAAATTATTATCTAATATGGTAATAATATTTTTAATTATTCTACAAGTTAAACTTTTTCAATTTCATAATCAAACCAAAAGTATTATTCTCATGATCAGCAATTTCGGTGTCGTCGTTTTTTTCCGATTTCTATTTCAAAAAATCTTGTTCTTTCTTCTTCCATTTCAATTTCCTTCATAATATCCGGTTAGTTTTTTTTTTCCTTCATTTTTTTGTAGCTTTTTTTTTCTTCCGTTTCGTCTTAAAATTAGCTTCTTAATATCTTCCGGTCATGTTCTTAATATATTTCAGGGATGTTCTTCTTTTTTCTATTTAATTGCGGCGTCTTCCGGTAATGTTTATCATATATTCCTTTCATGTCTTGCATATTTTCTTTATTTACGACATATTCCGATCGTGTTCGTCATAATTTATTTAATTTTTTATTGTTCAGTTCATCTTCTTGTCATGTTCAACATAGATTTTTTTATTAAATGTCCCTTCATTCGTATATACTATGGTATATCACTAAATAATACATTTATATTTTGTGATTGTTACATATATACTACTGCATATATTCAATAATACATACACATATTTTTTTCATGTTCTCAATATTTTGTTTAATTACGTGTTCCGGTCATCTTGTTTCTATTTTTATTTAGTAAAGTTTATGTGAACAATATATACATTTATATACCAATGTTTAATCTTTCTATTATATCATTTATCGTATATATACACTTTATTCATATTTATGTTATGTGATTTGTTACATATATACTACTGCATATATTCAATACGTAAATTGTAGTTGAATTTTATTACATATCATTGCATACACAAATGATGTTATCAGTATATACGTCTGTATATATACAAGAACACGTATTTAGTGACACATATAGTTTAATTATTTTTTTTTCATGTTTCGTATCGTTTTCTTTATTTTTTTTCTCTATCCGATTAGTATTTTTTTTTATTTCTTACATATATACTACTGCATAATACAATTATGTTATGTGATTTGTTACAAATATACTTCTGCATATATTCAATAATACAGAAATTGCAGATGTCATCCTCTCACCGAATGTAAAAGGTTCAGTTGGTCGACCAAAGAAGATTAGGATTCCTTCTAAAATAGAATTCAAGAGACGTTAAACGTGGTTGTTGTGGACATGTTGGTCATAACCGAAAGAGATGCAAGCCTTAGTTTCTTATTGAACTAGTTTTTCCTTTTTATTATTAGACTTTTTGTATGTCGTTGTTTCAGACTTTTATTTGAAATTTCATATTCTAGTTTTTAATTCAATTATTTTATTTCCATATTTTTTCATAAATTTTCATATACTCTACTAATCAAAGTTCGATTTATTATATTTAATATACTACCATTCATACATAATTACTATTGCTTCAAACATAACTTATTATTTATTACATATAATATGAATATTTGAAATAAAATACATAAACCAATTTAACAAATTGATAACATAACATTTCATTCACAAAATATACAATGTATTACTTCATATATATTATTCATAATTCAATTTAACATATCCTCCCCATTCAACCATTTTTTTTCATACAATTTCTAGATCTTTAATTCTTTCATCAAAGTCCCTAAATCACAAACATATTCAGTTTTCCTCAACATTACATACATCAAAGAACAACTAATGTTTTAATGACATATATTACATATTCTCATCATAATTTTTTCTCATCCATGTTCATGTAAACATAACTTTCATGCATTATCACTATTGTTTTAAACATAACGTATTATTTACTAGTAAGATATGAATATTTTAAATAAAATACATAAACAAATTAATATCATAACCTTTCATTCATACAATATACACTATTCAATATATACTATAATTACATGAAATATATGAAAAACAATGCAAAAAGAAAGAATAGATGGAGAGAGAGGTTGGAAAGTGAAAGAGAGATTGAAAGGAAAGAAATTTTGAACAAGATCACTAAAAAAAAATAATCAAGAGATAATTTTGATTATAATATTACAATAATAGAATTAATCACTTACCATATTTATATATGATATCTAATAAATGCAAATTTTAATCATGATCCATTTTTTTTTCATTTTTCTATTTTTTAATAAATTATTAATAATAAAGATGGATAAATTGGTAATTTATATTTATGTAAAATAAATTTTGAATCTATGTTGTAATATGGTATACTAGTTTAAACCCCTAAATTGAATTGGATATGAACTTATCTTTAGGCCAGCCCCTTTGAGCTCAATCTTATTCAGGTCAATTGAGAAAGGCCGTGGGCTTAACTATGTCCCTACGTTAAGTGATTGGGTTGGCCCAAGCTTGACAGCTTAATCTCGATCTAATCAATGCCTGAAGCCGGTAGGACTTGACCTAGGATCAATCACTTTGATTCTTTAGGCTGAGACAGTCGACCGATGATGAGCTGCCTTCCAAATTTTTTTGTTCTTTCAATTCAGAACTCTCTGCTTTCACCCTTGCAATTAGTAGGGCTACTAACATTAGAATTTCAAATCCTTCTAAAGTTGAGGAACCGAAAATTTGTAGGTAAAAAGGGTTAGCAGTGGAGAAGTTCATTCTCACTTGGGATTTACCATTTCTACAATTCTGAGGGGAATGAAAGAGTGGGAGAAACTCCAAAACTAAACAAAGACAGACCATCCCCACATTAATTTATTAAAATTTGTTGTTATTATCAAAGCATTGTTCAAATAGTGAGAACTTACCAAGAAAGAATAATTCCACAAAATTGAATGAAAAATATCAAAAATTTGATGAAGCGATTAAGGGTGTTAACTGAACCATTTATTCAACTCAGTTTTCAATTTCAGTTCAGAAATAAAACTTGACAATGGCCAGACGAAGATCCAACACTAAGAATCAAATCTGAAATCTGACAACAATAACTGGCCAGAGGTCAGAGGCTCCATTCGTGAAACGTTCCGACAACAAGAGAAGAGAAATGGAGGCAAGAGTTCGGGAGACCAAGGGACAATGAAGAGCTGAGCTATAGGGGTGGGCTGTGAGGGACGAGAGGAGCGGCAGCAAATTTAGTTTTAGAAAATTAAAATTTACCATAAATTTATGTATATATGTGTTTTAAAATCAATGCAATTTTAAAACCAAACCAAACAGCATAATTCGACTTTAGAATTACATTAAACTGCAGAATTTGATGTCATTTGGTTTCACAAACGGTACAACTTCTCACACCCCTTCGGAATGAAGTGATTTCCCGTGAAATGAGGAGCCCCATGGACAAATCCAAGATATCATTCATAGCCACTATCAGTGTTCAAAACAGTGAGTTTACTGTAACGAGATAAATCTATGTACACACTACACACTCAAATTAGGACTCATCTACAATGTTAAAATTTAAATTTCCAAATAGGTCATTTTATCTTATGCAAATTTGGACTTTTCTGCCAGTTTTGGTTTGCAGTATTTGTTCATCTAACAGTGTTACATTTTATCTTTTTTTTTTGTTCCCTTTTCTCAAGGAGGGGAAGTTTTTTTTTTTTCTTTTTTTCCCATAGAAAGGCTTCATAACTCAACATGTCCCTCCTCTCTTTGGCTCTTTCCTTTTCAAATTTTTTTTTTTACACCAATGACAAAAAATGACCCTCGCTGCTAAAAAGAATAGTAATTTTCAACCTCTCCAAAAAAGAAAAGAAAATAAAAGAAACTAAAATAGCCTCATACTATGGGGGGAAAAGATAGAAGTTTCTAAGATATTACAAAATCACTGGATTGGATTGGAACAACTTAAGAGCACAAAAGATCAAACAGGAAGGGAGACACCTTTATTTGCCATGCTATCCAAGATGTCGTTCAGAGCTTGACAGAGACCAACAATCTAAACAGACCAACCAAGAAAAATTAATTACACAGTAGATCCACAATATAAAAAATTTAAATATTAAGTAAAGGCACCTTACATATCATTGAACAAAAAAAAGTGTAATAAATGCAGAGAGAAAATACCTGTTGATCCCATTGTTGCAGCTCTTCAATATCGTCCTCGAAATGGATAACAGCTTCTACCTGATAGCAGTTTTGTAATAAATATAATGTGCAAGAGCTAATTAAATATAAATCGTTTTTCCATTAGTTCCATCATTTCATGGGAGTCTGAACATGATCCATTTTCCCTTTTATTTTTTGGGCGAGTGGAGACAGAGAAGAGAAGTAACCTGGTCAATTGATCCCCTCATTCTGTCCTCGTAGATCATTCTTGATGCTATCTTCTCAGCCTACAAACAGAGGAGTCTACTTTAGCAAGCAAAGTGAACTTCATGAGTAAATGAGCACCTGCTTGCAAGCCAGAAGCAGAAAATATCAAACAAGCTCTTTTGCTCTCGCTATATTTGCCATTCTCTAACTAAACCTTTGATTTAACCATTTCATCTTTTGTAACTTGTTTGTATTTGTCTTTGGAGATATCAACTCAATCTGGTATGTCTTTTGTGTGAGAAAGAGGGGCAAAAAAAAAACCTTCCTTGACTATGAATCTAAAGGTATAGCTTTAACTTTTCATCTTTTATCAATGAAAAGAGCAGTTTCCATTTAAAGTACATCATAACTAGGGGAGACTTTGAAAGCAAAAACGTAAACCTTTGCTCTGAGACGGTGAAAGTACCTCACTTCCATAGAAGAGCGGGAGTAGAAAAGAATCTTATTTCTCGAAAGACTTTCTAGCGTCCCCTTGCTAGACATTTAGAATAAATATTTTTATAAGAAACACAAATTTCAATATCTAGAGGCTTTGGTTACGGTCGGTGTGTGGGGAATAGATGAAGAAAGAACCTTATTTCCCGATGGACTTTCTAGTATCCTCTGGCTAGAGGTTTTGGAATAAGTATTTTGATAGAACTCCGGAATGAGATGAATCTTATTCAATGAAAATATCAGAACAAGTACACAGGATTGATAGATTAGCAATCCCTAAACAGAAAGTAATTGGTAAAAAAGAACAAAGAAAGAATTACCCCCTCACTGCGTCTCCTATCTTTCAAGAATGTAGACAAATGATTAACAAAAATACTCATGCCCACTCGTGGAACTCCCTTTCATTTTTAAACCTCTCTTCTCTCCAACTAAGTAACTAACTGTGGGTCCCAGCTCAGCAACCACACTCCCCAAAACACGTGCGCTCACCTTATTTCCTCTTCTACTATACTGCCAAATGATTGGTGGCCTAAAATTACTCTCCTTCCCCAAACTTACCTTGTCCACAAGGTGGAAATCTAAAAATTGTTGCCGGAAATCATCACAAATCTCCTAAGTAGCCTCATATGGCAGTAGTCCCTTCCAACTGATCAATACTTCCCACAACCCAGTCGTAGGATTCTTTCAATATCCATACATTTCTTTCTGTTCAGCTATCCATTCATGATTTTCAGACTTAAAAGGAACTAACTCATGTACCTCTGTATGCTGTCCCAACACACCTTTCAGCTGTGACACATGGAAACAGAATGTATGGAAGCAGTTTGGGAGAGTTCCAGCTTGTACGCCACGGGGCCAATCCTTTCCAACACCCGAGAAGGCCCAAAAAAAATTAGTGATAATTTTTCATTTTTTCTTCTCCGCAAAGACACTTGACGATATGGGGCGAATCTTCAAAACACCAACTCTCCCACCTGAAATTCAACATGTCGCCGCTTCTTATCAGCGCCCTTATTCATTTTTTCTTTTGCAATCCGCAAGTGCTCTTTGAAACACCCAAGGCCACATCCCTTTCTTTGAGTTGCTGGTTAGGGGTAGAATTAGGACTTTCCAAATCACCATAGTAAATCAAAGGAGGAGGTAAACGTCCATACACTGCCTGAAATGTGGTAATGCCAAAAGAAATCTGAAAAGTTGTATTATACCAATATTCCACCCACAACCAAGAAACCCACTCTCTCGGCCTTTCTCTGAAAAAACAGCAAAGGCATGCTTCCACATTCCAATTCACCACCTCAATCTGGCCATCGGATTGCTGATGGTAGGCTGAACTTTGATTCGATTTGGTACCCGAAAGTCTGAACATCTCACGCCAAAAATCACTGAGGAAGACCTTGTCTCGATCAGAAACTATGGATCTTGGATACCCATGTAATCGCACTCCTTGACAAAAATCTCAGCCACAGATTTCACTGTACACGGATGTTTTAAGGGCAGAAAATGAGCATACTTTACTAAGTCTGTCCAACACCACAAAACTCACATCAAAACCAGCTGCTTTTCGTAATCCATTGAGATATCACTCCACACGGTATCCGGAATTTCCAAAGGCATCAATAAACCTGCTGGAGATAAAGCCAAGGTCTTATTACGTTCGCACACTACACATTCCTCGCAATATTTCTTCACGTCCCCCTTCATACCTACCCAATACAGCTCTCCCATAAGTTCTCAAATATCCCAAATGTCCACCAAGCACTGAGTCGTGATAAGTGTGTCAATGACAAAGCCGATAAATTAGTATCACCGATCCACCACTCTATTTTTATACTTCAAAATCCCTTACTGCAGGGAGTAATCCACCACATCTTCATTTTGTAACTTCTCAATGATTTCCTTCAATTTTATATCCCTCTCCACTTCCTCTTTGATTACCAGCAAATCCAATAATGCATGAGCAGTCAACTGGCACACATGCACCGTAGGAGGAATTCTAGATAATGCATCCGCCCCGTATTCTCTAGGCCTGGTTTGTACATTACCTCAAACGTATAACCCAGGAACTTGGCAATCCATTTTTTATGTTGATGTTGAATAACTCGCTGTTCCAGCAGAAATTTCCTCCACAACAAATACGGTTTCCACCTTTGAATAACCAAAACCACTACCATCAACTCTCTTTCAAACACCGGCTTAGCCAGAATTCTCATTGACACGTGTGGCTAAAATAAGCAATCGGTCGCTTCAGCTGACTTGACACTACTCCTACCCCATACCTAGATGCATCTATTTCAATCTCGAAACGCAAATTAAAGTCAAGTAGAGCTAATAGTGGCAATGTCATCATCGCATTCTTCATGTTCTCAAAGGCTTCACCAGCTTCCTCTGTCCACTAATATGCCCCGCCTTTAATAACTGGGTGTGTGGGGCGCTACGTTACCATAATTCTGAACGAATCGTTGATAATACCCGATAAAACCTAGAAACCCTCGCACTTCACATGCATTTAGCCATTCCTTAATTGCTCTAATTTCTTCATAATCCACCTCTACTCCTTTTTCATATATAATATGTCCCAAATACTCCACTCTCTTTTGGACAAAACTGCATTTTCCCTTGTTCATATAGCTCATTCTCTCTCAGTATTAAGTTCTGGCTATAGAGCAAAATGTCATCAAAAGACACCAGCACGAAAAGTGGATGGAGCATTTGTCAAACATATTTGATCATAGTCAGCCTTTAGATCAATCTTCATCAAATATGGATGAACTCAACTTCGTCACATACTTCTTTTCCCTTCATTGTTGCACCCAAGCCCAAGATTACATTGTAATTCGATGTTTCCGTCTTAGGTAACTTCAACGATGACACTAATTTTTCTTAAATAAAATTGGGTGTTGCAGCGCAATCTATCAATATAATCACTAATTCTTCTCGGAATCTCCCTTTCAACATCATCGTTCCTGGATTAGTCAACCCAACCACGGAATTAATTGAGAGTTCGACTACAGGCTTCAATTCACTTTCAACTCCCAATACTTTCAATTATTTTTCTCCATGTTGATCATCTCCCTTGATTATCTTGATTTCTTTGCCATTCTCCTGGACCACCAAAGCCCTAAGCCCTCTCTGCTTCTTAATTTTGCACCGATGTCCAACATAATAACGTTCAACACACCTGAAACAGAGTCCCTTATCTCTTCGAGCCTGAAATTCCCTATCCGTCATATGTTTCGTCGGACCTTCACGCCGATTCCCCAACGTTGTCCCTCCTCTCAATGTAATCGTGAGTGTAAGAAAATTTTCTCCCGATTTGTTATCTTTCACAAAAATCAGATTGTCAGGTTTATTAAAAGATAAAGGCACTTGGGCCTTACCTTCCATTTCCTGCTTCCTTCCTCGTTATCTCACAGCTCTCTTTGCGTTGGGCTAGTTTCATCATTTGTGCAAGCCCAACCGGTTCCCAGCACTATACCTTGACCTTGATCCATGGACGAAGGCCATTCATGAATGTCTCTTCCAACACCTCCTTCGACAACTATGGTAGCAACACAACCAATTTATTGAATAAATTATGATATTCTTCCACCGTCGTTTCCTGCTAAATCGCTAAGAATCATCCGCAGATTGATCCTTCTCTCACCGATCTAAATCAAATCATCAATCTCTGTTTCAAATCCGACCAATCCTCGAAAGGATCTCATTCTTGCGATCGGTACTAATCCAAAGCTGCTCCGTCAAAACTAATAACAGCCACGGTCATCTTCTCCAAATCTGTCAGCTTATGAATCTGGAAATATTAATCCGCTTGAAAAAACCAAGAATTTGGATCATTGTCGCTGAATACGGGCATCTCAACCTTCTTGAACTTGCTGCGATCGTTAGGGATATTGCTTCCTTCATATTTGATTTCATTCATTGTCGTATCTCCTCCTTCAACATTGCTCCTGTTCGTTTTTCCTTTAATCAAAGATTCCTCCATTTCTCTAGATGTATTCGGTTTTCCTTACAAAACTCTTTCTACGTACAACATCAACAATTGTTGTTGCTTTCCTATTCTCCCAAACTTTCAATATCCTTTGCTAATGAAGCAAGATTTTCTTCAATCGCCGATGATTTGTGAAACTCTACCCTCATACCAGAATTTTCCTGATCGAATGTTTCCAATTTCTCCTCAATTCTCTTCTATGCCATTCTCTTCTCCTTTCCCAGGTTAAGATGCTCCGATACCAATATGATATAACTCTGGAATCGAGATGAATCTTATTCAATGAAAATATCAGAACAGGTACTAAGGATTGATAAATTAGCAATCCCTAAACAAAAAGTAATTGGTAAAGAAGAACAAAGAAAGAACTCTCCAATCTATCAAGGATGTAGACAAATGATTAACAAAAACTCTCATGCCCACTTGTGGACCTCCCTTTCACTGTTTAAACCTCTCTTCCCTCCAACCAACTGTCCCAGCTCTAGCAACCACACTCCCCATAACGTGTGCACTCCCCTTATTTCCTCACTAACAAAAAGAGAATACAAAAGCGAGGAAGAGAATTTTTGTTAATATCTCACACACTGACAGGTTACAAAAACGAAACCCAACTAGTGTAAATTTGAGTTAAGCTATAATTTCAAAAGAATTTAGTGGTAGAAGACCATGAAGCAAAGAGAGTGACAGTAAATTTGAGTTAAGCTATAATTTCAAAAGAATTTAGTGGTAGAAGACCGAGTAGAAGCAAAGAGAGTGACAAGAGCCCAAAAAACCATCCCTGTTTAGTTCATGACCAGAAAAAATCTTCGAGTTTTGTTCAAACCAAAGGCTCCAGAGAAGGGGCAAAGATCCCATTGGACCAAAGGATTTTCACTTGAGCATGAAACCTGGGACCCTTTAATAAGCTGAAGAAGAGCATCATAGGCTTTCCTAGGCCAATAGCACTGCAAGCTGAACAAGCTAAACAACCTTCCCAACAATCCACAGCAAAGGAGCAAAAAAGAAAAAAAAGAATAGTAAAGGACTCCACACTTCTTTTACACAAACCACACCAATTAGGTAAAAAGGCATAATTCTAGCAGGTTCTTTGGATTCTTCAACAAGTATTCAGCCTTTTAAAGGAGAAAATCCATGTGAAGACTTTGATCTTCACAACGAGCTTTCCATCTAAGATCAAATCTCCATCCGTTCAGGGCTGCTTCCTTCACAACAAACTCAAGAGAAAGGCATAACTGAAAAGAAACCATCATTTTCCAACATCCAGATCCACAGATTAAAATCTCTATTATTAGGCATAAAGGCTTAGAGACTGGTTGTAAGAGTCAGACCAACAATGACTTACCATTGAGTCCTTAGTAGTCACAATTCTGAAAAGCCTAAAAAATTCCACACAAAGAGGCGAGGCAATAAGCCATTTATCTTTCCAGAACTTGGTTTTATCCCACAACCAGTTCTTTTGTACCAGTCTTCTGGAAGTAATATTTTTCATAATTTGAATCTATGGCCCTTTATGCAGCCGAGAGCCCTTAATGGAAGGCCACTAACTATTCTCATACCATTTATATTTAGAACTTAGAAGCAAGCACCTGCCTACAAAGAGCATCCTTTTCAGTGAGAAATCTCCAACCCCATTTGGCTAGAGGAGCACAATTTTTTATAGTGAGATTGTCGATACCCAAACCTCCCATTTCAATTGAAAGTGAGGAAATTTGCCTCGTTCTTTTTCCTTTATATATATATTTATATACAAACAATTGCTTACATTGAGGAAAAAAATAATAATAATAATACATGTGCAATATAAAAGAAAGCCCACAAAAACCCCACTATAGAAAGAGTTTCCAACTAAGTAAGATATTACCTAAAGAATGATTACAAAGTCTTTGAAACTGAATCCTAAATGAAAACATGAAACCTCACCAAATACCAAACTTTGCTAGGTTCCCTCTCCACCCTAAGATCCCACAATAAAGCACACACCCTTGCAAACAGCCCTCTTTGGCAAGCAAATGGAGGAGGCTTGATCATCAAGCGAACATCCCTCTAGTGAGCAAGAGAAACATTAAACTCTTGCAAGAAACCATTCCAAACAGATCTTGCAAACTGACACTTCGAAAAAGGTGATCCAAGGTTTTCATCCACCTTCTAACAAAAGATACAACAAAAAAGGCCCCATTAAAGAAGTCATCTTTCGCAAGATCCTATCCTTCGTATTCACATGACCAAGCAAAACTTGTTGGGAAAAGAACTTCATTTTTTTTGGAATCTTGGTCCTCCATAAAACATCAAAGATCAACTCAACAGTTCTCTTAGTCCTCCATAAAACATCCAAGTACCCAACAAGTCAGATGCCAACTTTTAGAATAAGTATTCTGATGACCGCAATTCTTCACCAATCCCTATAGGGCCAGGAAAGTCAAAAGCTTTGTAGACAACAGGTTTATTACTATGGATAGTAGAGGACAACAAGTTAGTGTTGGGAAGGCATTAAAATGAGTGGGTTTATATTTTTAGCTGTCAGCAGTTTATAGGCTGACAAAACTATAGGCCCATACAGTCTTACTGGCTACTGCTGAATATTAACGTAAAAACAAGTAAAACAAATGCGCTAATGAAACTTCTACATGCCGGACTCCCGATAAATCTTTGGCAGCCAAGCCAGATATATTCTAGACCAACTGGTCTCGCTCCCAAGAGTTTGTGGATAGACTTAAGGGTCCTTGTGAGGATTTTAGAGAGCCAAGCTGACCTTGTAGGAGGTATATAAATTTTGAAACCCATCCTTCAAACGAGATGGTTGACGAGAATTGAGAGGTAAAGAAAAAGAGGAAAAGGTCGATCTTCAAACTGGATACTAAAATATAATATGATATGTGGTTGATTGGTCCTTCATTAAAATGGCTTTAAATGCAAAGGAATTTTGTTTAAAATAGAGGAACCTATCGTTAAGCAGGTTAATGATAGGATCCATCTCGCTCAAGTCTTTTCATTTAAAAACCAGTAATTTAAGGATCATTTTTACGCAGACAGTAGGAACATAATTTAAAGATCATTAACAAGAAGTTGATGATTTTTTGCCAAAGCACAATAAGAATAATAAATATATCACACACCTTATGAGGAGGAATACCCAGCAAAGTTCCTAATTCTTCAAAGCTGCCATAGAATAACCAAAAAAAATAAAACAACGAGAAGAAAAGGAATAAAGGAGAAGGAGAAAGTATACTGCACATAATTAACCTTATATTTGTGTAAAGTTTGCTTGCACTAAGAAGATTATGCTCAATCATAGCACGATCCAACACAGTAAAATTATCTGGCAGAAGGGCTTGCTGTTGAAAAAATGTTAAAAAAGAGAGATTTTTTAATATATGATGTGATGCCAGAATCTAGAACGAGGTAAAGAGCGAAAATCATAACCTGGTGAGGTTTTAGCTCTTCAGCAAATGCATCAATTTCTGGTTTTCTCAAAATTCTTTCCAAGTAAACCTAATAGTTCAATTAGGCACTCATTAAGGGGATTGAACAGAATACACTCTTATGCACTCATTAAGGGCAATTAACACAACAGAATACACTCTTGAATGTTAGAAGAGAGAGGGGGGGAGGGAACCTTTTGCAATATTGGATAGATTTTTAACTTCGAGCAACGTTCATCCTACATCAAAGCGTCAGCACTTAGAAAGGACATATTTAAAGTCACTCCCCTCCAAAATGATATACACTCCATTAGCAATAAATAAATCAATAAATAAAAAAGAATTTTACTTTGTATAATGTGGCAAGAACTCGGGATCTCTGTGGACCAGCAGCAGCCAATATTGTACATGTCACTGCAGCAGATAAAGCTTGTTCCAATGCTTCTTCGTCAATCTCTCTGGAAAAAAAAAATAAAGTAACTAATAACATCCGTTAAGAGAGGTTGTATCATTTACTTTATATATGTGTGTGTGAGTGTCTAGGCCAGCTTACACACACCCCAACTAATCTCATGGGGCAACCCATCTGACCCTACAACATGTAAGTGTCAAGGAAACTCGTAGAAAACTAATTCCTAGGTAGGCGGCCATCATGGATTGAACCCTTGACCTCTTAGCCATTTATTGAAACTCTTTTTTACCACTAGGTCAACCCATGATAATTAGATGGTATCATTTACTAACCAATCTCTTCAAAAATCAAGATGAATGAATTCGTATTTTCCATCATAAAAACATTAAATTTCAAATTCAACGGTAGAATACAAATCATATCATTTTCTTCATATCAATGAAATGAATTGTCTTTGTTTCCTAGAAAAAAAAAGAAAAAGGAATACAAATCATACCAATTCGTTGAAACTCAGTTATTAGAAGTATGTAAGAACACGACTTTCTTTTGCAGAGGCACTGGACTGTTTAATAGGTTGAGAAAAAGAGTTTTACATAAAAGAAAGATATTTATAAAAAAAAAAAATTGCTTTCGTCCATGTAGTACAAGGCTCAAAAAATTGAGGTTAATAGCTCCTCATACACATTAACAAGCCAAAGCAACTGAAATCAAGAGTGAAATTCATAATATAAGTGTAGAAAATAGTTGAAGGAAAGGGCTTAGAAGGGTGAAATATACAAGGAAAATCAACAAAAGAACACTTTTTTTGTATAATATATTAATGAAGAGGTCACAAAATTGGTCAACGTCCATTCTAACAAACACATCAAAATTATAGTAGTATCAACCCAATTTTGCAGTTCCACTGTACACTTAAAAGAAAAGGGGGAAAATGATGGTCTTTGAAACATTATCAAGACATGAACATTGTAGAAATAAAACAGTTCTCTTGGCGTTGAATTTAGTTAAATTTTTCATTTTGGTAATTCTGAAGTTCTAAACAAAGCACAAATGAAAAATGCTTATCGGTATGTCTATGTCATTTTTAATAACTAAATGCTAGCAATTACTGCAGTGAATGAAAAGCACAAAAAGAATGTCAAGAATGCATAAACTTGACACAAAAACTGGAAGTTCTGTAAAAATAAAGGAACTTTCAATCGTGTGCAAATGCTTAAGATCGGTATCCTAAAAGGCTAAAAACAAGTATATAAGTGAATGATGGTTGTTTAACAAATCTAAAAACACATATATTCCACGAAAAGAATGTTCAAGTTTACTTACTCGTCTCCTATTTGTCTCTTTTCAATTTGAGATATATCATAATAACGAAGTGCTGCTTCCAAGAACTTCCTTTTCAAGTCTAAGATCCTAGCATAACAAACCTGCGAAAGGAATGAAATGGAGGGGATTAAAACACAGAAGAAAAACCATATGGCCATTATTGAGTTAAGAGTCATCAACAATCGAAAAGATTCCTAACCTTGTATTGTAAATTAAGGACTTCGTGCTGACTATTGCTAACCAAAAATGAAGCTTTATTGATAAAGGCCTCAGCATTAACAGCATCATCATCCTGTGGAAGAAAAAATTGAGCAATATTGAGTGCTCAAGTACCTAAAACCAAACAAAGTTCCTTGTCCTTGTAAATATAAACATTAAACAATTAATTAGTGTAAAGCACATTCAATGTAGTTGGAAACTGCTGCATTATTATATCATCAATAGTGTAACCTGAAATCACTCTCCTCCACCATATAGAGCTCTATGCAATGCTTTTACATATCGTAGCAAACGACCACTACTAACATATAACCCTTTGTAATAAAAACTGTCATAAGATTCAAACTGCAATTACAGAAATAAACTGTACCTCAAGGTATAAGCGAGCAATTTGAACACATTTTGACAACCGATATGACTCATCAATCACCCTGACAGCAACCACAAAAAGACGTAGTAAATAAAGAGAGAGTCCAGAATTTACTAAAATCCTACTTTTTACAAAAAAAATATACACATATTGAAAGGAAAGTGAGTGTTGTACCTCATTCCGGAGTCTAGATCGATGCCACTGAGCATCTGTGCAGCTTTTGACCATTGCTGCTCTGATTCATACAATTCAGCAAGCTTCTCCCGAATAATCAACACCTGCAACTCATCAGAGTCAAATTACTTCCTTCATCTATGGACCATGCAAGTCAAGATCCATGACCAAAAGTAATTAAAACTGCTGACCCTAGCCACACTCAAAACAATATGAGAGAAGAACATAGGAACTGATGACAAAATAAAAACAAACATTGATTATAGATAAGTGATGTTGCTCTAGTCGAGTTGTTCTAATTTTTCCACCAAACACTGTGGATAAATCAACCAGTAGATAGACGTGCACTTCTTCGTTTGTTAAAGTTTAGAGTTTTTCTTACTATTTTCTCTGAAATTGTTATAAGTGGCGTCGGTCTGGTTGGAGGGAGCTGGTTTCTTCTTTGGTTTTGGAGCTCGCCAATCATTTTTAGTTGGCCATTCATTATATCTCAGAGTCAACTTTGTGGGCTGATGCAATAGTTGCTTCGTTTCTAATCGTTTTAGGTTTGCTCAAGTTTAAATCCTTCCTCGTATCTCTTACTAAACTATTTGCTGATTTTTCTGCTTGAGTTATTTGGTCATTAGGATTGTTCTTTGTTTTTCTACAGGACTTTAGTATCTAAGTTGTAATTTGGTTTTAGCCTAGTATTGAATTCCTTGAAGTTTTTTTTACTTTGTTTTCCTCTTCTGTACTTTGAGCATTAAACTCATTCATTATTTCAATAAAAGTATTGTTTCCGTTTAATAAAAGACCGAGACGTGCACTTACAATGTTTTGTATATGAATCCAAAAGCAATGAATACCTGACGGTTTGGTGATTAAAAGAACCCCAAATTCTTCCGTTAATAGTAGATTTACATTCAATTCCAATATAAACCAAGGAAACACGCATGACCGTTCTTCCGGAAAATTGTAATCAACAAAAGAAGGTATAAAATCCATATCAGATGAATACTTAGACGAATAGCAAGGTCAGGTTCC
Organism: Cucumis hystrix; assembly: GCA_025688845.1. NCBI lineage: Eukaryota > Viridiplantae > Streptophyta > Magnoliopsida > Cucurbitales > Cucurbitaceae > Cucumis > Cucumis hystrix. Next base: position 5,199,024 of record CM046886.1, read on the forward strand.
CGTTTCAATTGAGTAAGAAGTAATATTGGTGCTTGGTTATCGTTCACACAACTGAGAAGCATCATTTCTATAGCATATAAAATAATAAAACCAGAACTAAACCTGCTCCTCGAAAGAGACGACTCGCGGCTGAATCTGAGCGAGGATGTAATGGGCAATCTCTCTCTGAATCTCCCCCTCCAACTTCCCCAACTCTTGCGCTAGAGTCTGCAAGAGCTGCCGCGAAACTACAAGTGGAACTTCGTCAGATAGTGCTGCACGTGAAAAACCGTCAGATGATTAGCCATACACACTAAAATGAAGAAATGGACGAGTTTGGAGAAAAAACATCAACTTATTAAATTAAACTTTAAGAAAAATGTGAGGCAGGTAACTGTGATCGATGAACTTCTTGGCTTGAACCCTATCGTTCGACGACAAGACATTATACAGAATATGCTTATACTGTTCGATCTTCTGCCTCTGGTCTGATATAGCAGAGGCGCTCGCAAAGGCGCTCTCCATGGGTACTCAACTTTTCGCTTTGTGGAATCAAGCACCGGCTGTTAGGAAACCCTAGCTCAAGAAAAACAACCCTCCACCACCGCTCAATTCCTCCCGGCAATGGAGGGAAACGCTTCTATTTTCTGATTCTAGATCGGTGGCGTGTCGCCTCAACAATGAAAACGGTGAAGACGAAGAGAGGAGAAAGAAATCAAAACGGTGAGATTGGCACGAGAGTGCGCTGCAGCAGATGGTGAGTATTTCTAAGTAACTATTTCGGTATAATTGCAAACATACTTCGTTAATTTTTTTCTAAATATCCTAACAAAAGAATTTTAGCTCAATTATAAAAAATACCCAACAACTTTGGATTTTGTGTAAAAAAATTTTGTGAAAAATGTTCTTAAAACATTAAAAAAGTATTTTTTTTAAAGATATTTTAATAAATGTAGGGGTGAGTAGTTGAACCCGAAATCTCTTGTCCACTCATACAAATAGATGGCAGTTGAGCTAAACTCGGCTAAAAAAATATGTCTGAAAAGTTCAATTTTTCCTCCCAATCATACAACAGACTCACTCTCTTCTCCCACTTGTTATCTTCTTCCTCTGACCTATTTCAAACTCTCTTTCTCTTAAAAAATTGTTTCTTTTAATTATTAAAAAAATATTTTTGAAATAAATTTATATTAATTTTCTACTCTTACCACCTTTTTATTTTAAGTTTCCATCAACTTTTTCCCCTGATTTCTAATTCTGTTTTTTAAACATGTCATAAATTTAAACAAGTAATAAGTTAGCGAGACCGTCCGGAGGACTCATGAATTAATATGTTCGGGCTCAAAATAGGCAAGACTGGGGAAGGGCTTGGGCGAGGCGGATGAGGCCTCCGATCCTTCTACAATTCTTTCTCGTCCCTTTGCCTTCAAGCGCTTCCACACATCCTACTAAAGCGACTGCCTTTTGAATAGCCCGGTTCAAAGAATATTGACTAGACTGAAAGGCGAAGGTGGGCTTTCTTCTTCTTCTTTTAGATAGGAAGTCCTTATTGTTTTTTACTTTTTACTTGTTAGATTGTTTTTTACTTTTTATAGTTAGATAAGATATTTTTTTAATGTGTTATATTAACTTATCTAATTGAATTTGGATATGATTTGTTGTACAATTAAGCATTTATATATATATTTTTGCTTCATCTCTGTGATTTAAATTTTAGAACAAAACATTTAGATTTATGATTATTTTATCTGTTTATGTTAAATTAAATAGGTGTGTACCCGAACTTTGATTTACTTACTTATTTATTTAATGATTTATTATTTCAAAGTTTTATGGTTAATTTTCATAAATCCTTACTATATTAAAAGTGGCTTAAGGAGGAAATCATTTTTGGACGATTCTACCATTTGTCAAATTCTAAATTTACAATATCAACCAAATTTAATTGATTTTTTTATTTATGATTATTTAATTAATATAAAAAATATAATTATCGTTAACCATGTATAATCTTTTCAAATTCTCACTTCATGCATAACTTATTATTTAAGAGATCAAGAGATTAAAATATGAAAAGTTATTTCCTATTATTAAAATTTAAAAGTTGGTTAAGGGGAGAATCATTTTTGGAGTGCTACATGTGCTTAGAAAGTTTTTTAGGCACATATGTACTATCTCGCACACATCTAGCACATATTTCACATACATCTCACACGTATCTAGCACATATCTCACATACATCTGACACACATCTTGCACACTCTAAACTTTTACTATGTGTTCCAAAATCGAATTTCTACCTCTCCTAAGTCCTATGGAGTGCTTTTACGCATGTTTAGGAAGCCTTTTTGGTACATATGTATTATCTCGCACACATCTCGTACATATCTCACATATATCACGTACACCTTGTTTTTTGGTGGCTTGATCATAGGAATTCCAAAGTTAAGCGTGCTTAGCTTGGAGTAATTCTATGTTGGGTGACCTCCCTGAGAATTTTTCATAGCATGCTAAAAGGACTCGTGTTGGTTTGTAGGGAGAATTCTTGTAAAGACCCAACTTTACTAGAAGGTTGAGGTAATTACTATTTAAATAAGTATAGTTTTTTTTTAAAAAAAGGAAAATTAATTTATAAGTTGAGAAAAAAATTTAAATAATAAGAAAATAAATAAGTAATTAAAGTGGTAAAACAAAATACTGGTTTGGGCTCATAAAATAGAAGAAATACATTCAAATAATTATACCAAAGTTCTGAAATCCAAAAATATAATTACTGAAACATAAATGCGGAAAAACGGAACTATTCCCTATAGTGATCCACGGTCACTTCTTATCATTCGCCAGCTTGCCCTTGCCTTTACCCTTACCTGAAAATTAAACATTTAAAAGAATGAGTATAAAATTATACTCAGTAAGAGACCCATACTTAGTCTCCCTATGTGTTGTTAGTCTCTTTGTTAGAGTCCTGTAATAAAGTATCAGGCTCTATGGTGCTCCCGAACGCACACTATCCAGTAGTCCCGGACTGAACTGGGCTCTCGGTGAACCCGAAGGGATCACCCTAAAGAGAGTCGGGCTGTAAGTGATCCCGTCGAATCACGTCTCAATAATACTCAAACATATATAGGGGAGGACCTTGATGGACCCCTCGTGGTACGACTCTAACCAGACCATCAGAACATTATAGGCTATACATGCTCATCATAAAATCAACATCTCAGCTCAACATACATAATCTCAGAAATACATATAATCACATCATGCACCAATAGTACTGCATCTCAAACAAAAGGGGGGGAAATCTTTTACCTGGAGATCTGCTAAAAATTCATAGGTTGGCAGTCAATTCCTCACAATACTCAGTCCTAAACATAAACAAAATTAACATTAATAATCTTGTCAACCATCACCCTACTGTTTAATTAAGCAACCAAACTTACCCGAGCTTACCCCAAGATTAGGATTGAATCAAACACAACCCTAAGTGGAACAATTCACAGTCTCAGTTCCTCCAATTATATTCGTTCATTCAAGAAAACATAGATCCACTTAAATCCATAACTTTATTCATTTGGGACAAAATAGGCAATTAATGGGAGTACCATCACAATCAATAATAGCCAAAACTCACCAAAATGGCTTCAAAACAAGGAACGGCTCGGACTGACGAACACAGCTCACGTGGCTCGGTGAAGGGAAAACGCGGACGGACCTCAACGGCAGCTCACGCGGCTTGGTGAAGGCGGACGCTAGCGGCTGGACCCGGGCGGCTGGACGCGTGCGGCTGGAGAGGTAACACGGCGTGGACCCGTGCGGCTGGCTTCGACGATGAGGAGACGCGCGAAGGAGAAGGGATGCTTCGGCTTCGACTGCGGCGGCTGAAGGCTTCGTCCTGCGATCGTCGTCGTGCAGCAGCTGCGTCGGTCGTGGGATTCGCGGCGGCCGGAGGTGAGGCACGACGGCTAGGGTTAGGGTTCTTGGATGAAGGAAGAAGGTGATGAATAGTAATTTGGCACACATCCCGAGTGGGTATTTAAATCCATAAAATTCTAATAATAATAATAACAATAATGCCATTATTATTATTATTATTTAAATTTTCCCCAAATAACTCCTCTTTTCCTTCATCTCTTCCTATTCCTATTTAATTTTCCTCTCTCTTCATTAATAACCCTTATTTCACCTCTTTTATATTTCTCCTTAATAATTATACTAATAATAATAATAGAATAACCATTAACCCCACATCTATCCAAAACACTTAATCTCCACAAATCAAAACCATTTCACAAAATAACACCAAAAATTAATAAAATGATAACAAAAATAGCTTGAAAAATTTGGGGTGTTACAATTCTCACTCTAATAAGCCTTTAAAAATAGTAAGGATGATGATGCTAGGTCGTAGGGGATGCAGTGGAATGTCGAAGATTCGAATTCAAAATCTTGGTCTGAGTCCTGTGCCTGGATCGTTACATGTGGTATCAGAGCAGGACCTCTCCTAGTAAGATATGGTTCGGGGACGAACCAAGCGGAAGCTAGTGGGCATGTAACGCCCGAGATTAAGAGGGAGATTAGAATAGAATATGTTTACAAACTATGAGTTTTATGACATAAATTTCAACATACTATTTGATCATGTGCGAGCTATTGTTGGCCGTATATTTAAGCCCCTTGACATGGTCGGATTGGCTACATGTTTGTTGGCAACACTTGTGGTTTATAGGAACGTGTGATTATAACGTTTTAATTAGGATTTTATTATTGATGCATATTTAAATATTCTTGATAGCATGTTTTACGAGTTTTTACTTTTGGAAATTAAACACTCACTGAGTTTTAGCTCACGTTTTAAATGTTTTCTCCCTCCAGGTAGCGGTCAAGGACGACTAAGCTTTGGTTGAGCTCCCCATCACCTTTGTAGAATTTCCATTTTGTATGTTTATATCTAAGTTTTGTATTACTTTATTGAGTAGTTAGAAGTAGCAAGAGTCACACTATTATATGTGTTTTGAGAGATTCTCTTTGAACTGTAATTATTTTGTAATTAATTTCTAGTTGGATATGAACTCTGCTTAAAACTCTGGAAGAGTGTGTGGTGAGACACACTCGATGTTATTTGAGTTTGAAAAGCTTAGAAGTTTGATTTTCTTCTACTTTCCATGCGTGGTTAGTCCGTTTTTTAAGGGAGATTCTGCCAAATTTTTTATAGAATTTCTTTAAAAGTGTTTTACTAAAACTTACATTGGAAAAGGAATGTTTTTAAAGAGTAGATTCACACCACAATCTAGGTTAGAGGAAAAACCCAGAACGGGTGTGACAACTTACGTAAAGTGTATTTCTGAATATTTATGAATTTACAACATAAGCTACGCGTTTGGACACATTTATTTTGCATTTTGGTCTCATTATTCTCTCTAAAAGGTTATAATAATTAGTATTTCTATAAGTTATCAGCTACCTGGGGGATAAAACAAAAAATTTGAAAGATTAGACAACAATGTCTAATGAGTGGGGCCTTTTATCAACACCTTTAATAAATCAAAACTATCTTAACGCATTGCAAACTATTTCGCCAAGTCATGCGATATAAATAATATGAGTTTCAATAGTAAAACATTGAGTCTAAAATTTTAATGTGTTAAGCAATTTAACACAATTCAAATCTCGTCATCAAACATTCATAAATCGCATTGAAATCATTTCCTTGTAAATCATGCATGAAAGTTCACATTGCATAGAACACACTTTATCAAACTCATCATATCGTCATAACACAAAATCAATCTACATAGTTAATTACATTTGTACCCTTCCTTTCAGCTCAAGTATTTATCACACTCTTTTGCCAAGTTGCAGCTATATGGAGTAGTCTTAATGGATTCAACAAGTTCCCATTAATTCATTACACGTAATGCGTCTTGTAATATCATATCACATAGAAAGTGTGAGGCATTCTATTATAGATCACAACAATAAAAATCTCAGATCACACAACAAGAATAAGGTATCCCACACCAGAACACACAACAAGTGTGAGGAAATCTCATCACATAGAGTACATAAGATCATCTCATTTCATTGTTCTAGTTCATATTAAAACCCAATCCATTGGTATCATATGCAATTTAATAACTGGAACTCATCGGGGGAATTATATAACTTAGGGTCTCCATAGAAATACAATTAAGAATTTAAACACATAAGAAATCCTTTTATTTTTTAAAATGTTTTTAGGAAGAACCACTCACAATAAGTTGGCTTCCTCGCTTAAATCATCAACTTTCTTGCATTTCCTTGTCGGATTCAAGCTCGTGAGGAATCTCTGAAAATCTTGAAACCTTCTCAATTTTTTCGTAAGTAAGCTCATGGTAAAAACAACTTCAAAATAACTGGACTTCACCTATTTCTAAGTCTATCTTGTGAAGTATTCCATGTCGGAATGATTACTTATGTCCAACGGTGAAAATGGTCCAATGTCAGAAGGCCATGTGTCACTACCACTTCCTTATCTTGATTTTTTATTGGACGACAAAGTCAAATAAATCGCTGACTTTCTGACACTAGGATGACGTCATTACTTCCTGGTGAAGGAAGCTCATAACGCATAGCAATTTATCGTGTAGCCTTTCTCATTGTGTAGCTTAAAACGCAAACGCAACCGCATGTTACTTTGCAATCTCTTCGATCACATAACAATCTCATCGCATAGGCCAATCTTGTCGCATGAATCTTATTGCGTAAGGTAGAACACAATCAGGGCCTTACACTATTAACGACAACAATGAACACACAAACTTATTTAAACATTAAACGACAACACAATGAACACACATAGGGATTTAATAAAGAAAAAAACTTACAATTCCAAGAAATAGGTCTCCTAAGCATAGTAAACAATAAGAAGTGAAATATATATGATCATGGATAATCTAAAACATGAACTAAACTCTGTTGTGAGAGGAGCCACACAAATCTAGATGGACAATTGTTGTTAACAAACTGAGGGCAGTCAATGAAGGATAAAGACATTCTTGTCAAAACATAGTGCAATTTTCATACAATTACATTTTCTAGTTATACGATTGTTGTTGTCGCAGACGTTGGGTTTCTTTTCTGTTGCCTTCAAAATGGGGTTTAAGATGTTTTGAGAAACAAGATCTTTGGGCTTTTGGGGGTTGAGCCCAACAACATTTAAGATTGCCAAGAAATCATAATTAGACAACAATAGCTTTTGGGGGTTGCACATGCCTCGTGTGTGTTCCCATTCACGTTTTCAAAAGTCAGAGTTCGACCCACTCATTACATCTGATCAATATATATTTAGTTATGTTTCAAATGCAATAACCTAAAATAAAATATAAGCATGTTGAACCAATGGTTAAAATGCTAAAGTTAGAAAAAAAGCACAACAGACACATATATATTGAAGAAGATGGAAACCCTGATTAGATGTAAACTCTGTATTAACTACACAAGAAAGTTGAGCATTTGAAAAGTTACTCGACCATGATGCATGAATGGTGAATATGGGTTGAAGTTAGCATGACATTGGATGCCAAGAGTGTCGTTACATTTGTTTGGACCCCATTGTGTTCAACCAGTTGGAAGAAGTCAAATGGATCACTAATCACGAACAACAACAAACTTAAAAAACAGAAAATAAAATTATGTTGAGCCATTGAGAACTGAACAATAAGATGGTTATGAAAATGCAGAACAAGAGGAGGAAGAAGAAGACGATCGAGTATCGAGGTGTAGAATAAAAGATCAGAGAAGAGAGCATACTTTACATAGACTCCTGTCTTTGCAAGTACATATGTAATAATTAGTTTATTTTTATTTTTTCTTAATTATTTTTAGATAGTTCGATTTGTAAGGTAAAAAAACAGATAATTATTTAAAAAAATTTCTTTTATCGTGTTGAAAATAATAAATAAAAAGTCAAAATGTGTGAAAAAATATATATCTACTTATTTAAGAAAGAGAAACATATATGTTTAAACTATGTTTCGTGATATTCAAATAAATTTCAACAATCTCGAAAAAACAAGGAACAAGTTCAATTTTATTATGAGATTCCAAAAGAAAATCATGCAAACTACTGTATGTTGGGTGAATATCATGCAATTTTACTTCCAAATAGATATAATAAAGAGACATATTTATGTTTACAATCGTGGATTCTGCGAATTGGCAATTGGCAATCGAAATGGTAGGATCCCCACTAAAACTTGTTGATGGTTTCTAAAGCAATTATTATGATATAATCATATGGGGTGGTAATAGGAAATAAGAAATAGGAAATAGCAATGTGTTATGATATAATTAATATCCAAATCTTTGATTACATGATCTCGGGCACAATCTGGGTGGCCCGAGAAAAAGTTGAGATTTTGAGCGAAGAAGTTACGTGAAAGGTTATCATACGTGTTACACCTTACATGCCACGTCTTTACATATCACAGGTGTGTAATTAAAAGTGAAAAATTGGACGACACCGATGATGTTGTGCGGACAATTTATCGCGCGATGAATGGAAATGTAGTAGGGGGGGACAAGGCATAAAGCGAAGAAGTTTGATGTACCAGTTACCCGTTTCTTCGTCTTTCCTTCTCATAATTGCCAAACCAATCCCCTTCATACTTCTTCGACTGCGCTGCGATCTTCTCTTTCACTTCATTTTCCTCTTCATAATCTGAAACTGGACTGGAAAACGCTTTACAATCCCTACAATTTGTGACCTCTATACCTCGGCCGTCTCTGCAAATGGACAACACCGGTTAGTAATAACCATTGCCTTCACTTCCCTCTTGAATATGATCTATGCCGGTTTCCTTAATCCTGTGCTTTTATGGATTCCTTTCCCCATTTACGATCCGCGTCGATCTCCACATAAACTGAACTAAGAGAATGGCAGACAGAGAGATGAGAAAATTAGGCTTAGGATGTCCACCAATGTTTTTGGCAAGGAAGGTTTGAATATCGATTTATTTGCCATGGGTTTAGGGTGTCATGTGTTTGTTTCTGCCTTTACTAGAATATATTCCTCACTTCATGCTCTTAATCGAGTGAATTTTTAAGGCGGTTTATCTTCTTCAGCTTATAGCCTAGCCTCATACATATAGTGGCGTATGTTAACTTCACTATCAGTTTGTTGGAATATCGTCGAGTTATTGGAAAATTGCTTGTTAGACTTTATATTTCGTTTGAAACTATTTTTTGATATTTGGCAATTAAATTGGTGATTTTCTTTTACATATAAACTGTAAAGTAGTCAGATTCTGTAGAATTCTCAAGTTTTCTAATTTTTGGTAGTGTCAAAACTTGATGAAGGATTTCTGATGCCTCTTAGAGTTCAATTTCTGCGATGAATGCTTGAGTATTGGCGTTCTGAAACAAAAATGTTATGGTTATTGCCTTATATTTTGGTTGTTTGACCCCATGATTGTTTATTCCGCTATCAGGGAATTCTCAGGGCATCATCGTGCCCCCAGTCGAGGGCGTTGCAGGAGGAGGAACTGCTTATGGATGGAATGATGGCACCTTACATACATCAACTCTCCCTAAAAGGTCTATTGATCCCACAGAAGTTCCTACAGCTGATCTAGTAGATGTGTGGTGCATGCCAAGCACGGCCAATGTCGGACCTCAGGAAATGCCTAGACGTTTGGAAACTGTAAGTACGAAAGATATATAATTAGTTTCTTCTTCCTACTATTGGTTCTAATGGAAGCCAGAAGATTGTATTTATGTTACGTATGAGTTTCAAGTTTGTGGTTGATTTTTTTTTTCTTGGGGGTGGGGGTGGGTTTGGGGAGCTTAGGGCGATGCTTCCACAAGATTGTATGAGTTATTGAAATTCTAATTCTTTTTTGGAGACGGTTTACATTCTGAATCCTACAGACTATTTGTTCATTAACTAACTCACTAGTTAACAAATTTAGTCTTAGTTAATGAACATTCTTAATTCACGGGCAAATGTCTTTGTTAATCCAACTAATAAAACAGAAACTAGTAATTGAAATTTGATGCTAGTATTCACTTGTTTTCCTGTAACTATAATATAGAGGAACTTGAAACATCTTGTTTGCTTATTTCTTATCAAATGATTGGATCTGACAACTGGTAATTCTGAAAACTGCTTATTGCTATATTTGACCTTAAGATGTGGCATTGCGATTGCGAGTGTTAAAATATTTGAATGTTCTTAACATTTGTACGTTCTTTGGAGCTTTCTTTTATCATGATGTTGTATGAAATATTTTACTACTTCTCGTGCATCAATCATGGAATTTTAAGTTTAGTCTTATCTTTTCAGATAAATCTTTTAGCAGCTAGAAATGAGAGGGAAAGTGTTCAAATTGCTATGCGTCCAAAAATATCCTGGGGCGCTTCCGCGGTGGCTGGAATTGTGCAGGTTTTTTCTGGTGATTTATGCTCCACATCTGGTGATCGGTTAGTGCCACTGGGCAATTATTCAGACACAGTTTCATGCGTTATCTCAGTCAATATTCTTCTTATAAGCACTCCAGAAGTGCGTTATTCCATTCATATTTTCCTTATAAGCATCCAGAAGTGGTTGTGTGCAGGTTAGTTGTTGGTCAATCATTGAGGTTAAGGCGTGTGGTGCCCATATTAGGTGTTCCAGATGCCCTTGTCCCACTTGATCTTCCAGTTAGTCAAATAAACCTTCTTACAGGGTAGTGACGACTTATGTTTTGAATTCGGATCTTTTATGCTATGTTGTGTAAAAATGATGGGTCAATTTTGTCTGACTCTGCAATTATATATAATGTTGCAGAGAAACTACTGCAGTTTGGGTTTCCATTGATGTTCCAAATATGCAACCCCCAGGTCAATATGAGGGAGAAATCATCATCACTGCTATAAAAACAGATGCTGAGTGAGTCCGTTCACTTCTACAGCTCAAAAAATGTGAAATTTTTTCGTGTGTGCATTGTGATGTTTGACTTACGGGTAAATGGTCTAAACTGCATCAGATCTTCAACACAGTACCTTGGCAGAGCTGAGAAGCATGAAATATATAAGGAACTTAAGAGCTGTCTGGATATTATGGAAATTGTTGATGAGAAGCCACTGGAAGAAGTGGTAGGTTGTGGATCTACCATTCTAACCTTGCTTATAATTATAAATATCATGTGTCATGTTTGCTGGCATTTAAGCTGCTTGTATGAAACATTGTCTTTTTAGGTAGAAAGAGTGAAATCTGCAACTGCTTCTTTAAAAAGAGTTATTCTCTCCCCATCGTTTTCTGAATTTTATTCTGAGAATGGTTCAATTGATGTGATGGATGAAGATGCCTTTTCAAACCTTTCAGTACGTGTAAAGATAATGTTGACGGTTTGGGACTTCACAATACCTGCTACTCCTTCACTTCCTGCCGTAATTGGTGTATCCTTGCTTTATATAAAAGATAAGTTACTATTGTTTGATGATCAATACAAGTTTTTAGATGGACTTAAACTATATATCTAGGTATCTCATGGTCCTCCTCCTTGAAATAATTTTTTCTTAATAGGCTACTGAGAGCCTCAGAGTTTGGTGGATTTGTTTTATTTTATTTAGTTTTTTATGCAACAAGGAACGCAGACAGTTGGATATATGCCAGAAACATTTTGCTTTCAATTCTTAACTATTAGTTAGGTATCCGATACTGTAATTGAAGATCGTTTTGGCGTTGAACATGGTACTGATGAGTGGTTTGAGGCATTGGATGATCATTTTAAATGGCTTCTTCAATATAGAATCAGTCCATATTTCTGCAGATGGGGTGATGGGATGCGTGTTTTAACTTACACCTGCCCCTGGCCAGGTATAATGATGGAACAAACCAGGAACTGTATGATAATTTATCGCATTGCAAAATGTGATGACTTCTGATTGTTCTAACTTTCTGATGGTATATTGCTTTTTGCTGCTTTCTTAATCTGATGTTAGCTTACTCTTTTATTCCTATATAGCTGATCATCCAAAGTCAGATGAATATTTTTCGGACCCACGACTATCAGCTTATGCTGTACCATATAGAGCAGTCTTAGGGTAAATTCTCAGTTTCCTCCATTCACTTAAGTCAGGTATGTTTGAGATCGAAACTGATGAACTTCCACCAACTTGATATGCCACAGTGGCGATACGGGAAAAGATTACTTGCAAAGAGAAGTTGAGATATTGAGGACAAAGACGCACTGGAAGAAAGCTTATTTTTACCTGTGGGACGAGGTATTTATGTTGTAGTCACCCAAATGCAACCCATACTTGTTCTATCCCATCTATAGCATGTTGGGAGTAATATTCATTTTAGAGATTTAACAATTAGGTTAAAAAACATTGGTCCCAATATTTTGTGGAAACAACAAATTAGTCCTTTAGTCCAAATAATTTACTCCTTGAACTTTAATCACTTTAAAATTTGTAACACTTAAGTCTATTTGAGAGAAATACAGCAAGGATTTAATGAATTTTCTTAATATGTGGATTGCTAAATCGATTGGAGATCAAATGCAGCTATAAACTACGAAAGCTAAGTCATTCCATGATATGACAAATAGTTTTGATGGAATTTTTATGGCAAAGATTAAATTGTTATAAATTTTAAAGTTAATGTTCCATGTTTAATACAGCTGTGGTCTTGTAGGCCAGCGATCAATATGATCATTTTAAATGATTTTGTCTGATAAATCTATTAGACTGATTAAATGAAGCTTCACTACATTTTTTCTTTTCTTCTTTCATAAATCTTACCACTTCAAAACTTTCTGTGGCAGCCATTGAATATGGAACATTTTGATTCTGTTCGCAGTATGTCTAGCGAGATTCGTGCTTATGCTCCTGATGCTCGTGTATTGACAACATACTATTGTGGTATGAGTCATGCTCTTGTTTTTGTTTGATCTATTCACTCTATTGCAAACTCAGATTACAATTTTCTGAGTGATTATACAAAGTTTCCTGCTAGATTAATAATTTGGCGATACATGGATGGTTTAAGAGTTTTCATCGACAGTATTCATACATCAATCTCATTGTGATTGAAGCTTTGGCTCTTGAGGATTTGATTCAGAGTTTTTCATAGGAATACATAATCATGAATTTAATTTGTGGTTGTTGCTTTTTGCAGGACCCAGTGATGCACCTCTTGCACCCACCACGTTTGAAGCATTTGTGAAGGTTCCAAGTTTCTTGCGCCCACATACTCAAATTTATTGCACAAGGTAATACTCTAATTGCAAGTGGAGGGAGTAAGATACATAAAAATAGAAGGAACAAGCCAAAGAATTAACGTGTCTTGTGGCAGTAATGAGTGTAATGGGAGGTGAATATATAATATATTTCACAGGCCAGTTTCTTGTAGGTTGGAGGACTAGTTTCTGCTGCCTGTTTTAAGTTGACATTGTTACAGGGATTAGACACTCCAATATAAAATTATATTTTGTTGCCTTATCAAAATCTGACGGTCTTCCTCTAGTCTTGTGATCGTTTTTCCACTATTAACACTAAGTTGTTTAGCATCAAAGAACATTTGTTCTTTATTTTTATTTTAACTGTACAGTGAATGGGTGCTTGGTAATCGAGAGGATCTGGTCAAGGATATAATTGCTGAATTACAACCAGAGAACGGTGAGGTAATGATTATCTGAAATCATATGCCCCTGGATGTATTTAGTGTCATATTCTACTTACGATTTCAAAATTCCCATTTATCAGTGTCTATGAAGTTGACATTTATGGTCAATCACCTGTTTAATAGAAGATTTCAGTTGAATGCGTTCAGGGCTTTGTATTCGATTTACGTTTGCTGTTCGTTCTTTATAACTCAAAGATACAGTTGTACAATATATAAAACATATCTTATCTTGTTCAAGTAAGGTCGTGTAACTATGCACCATTTTGTTATGAGGCTCCATGACTTCCTCACTTCCTCTCTAGGTTTTTGTGATAGGACCTTCATCTTTTTCCACCCCCTCTACTTATAATAATTTACTCAGCAACTTTCTTAGCTAAATACCCTAATGACACTCCTATTATTTTGCTAGGGATGTTTGATCATTTAAATTAGGGGCATTTTCAAATACAACATAATGAACCAAAATATTTACAAAATATAGCAAAATTTCAGATTCTATCAATGTCTGTCAGTGTTTGTCATTGATAAAATGTGAAATTTTGCTATATTTTGTAAAAATTTTAAGCAGTTTTTCCATTTACAATAATTTTCCTCTAAATTACTGCTTCCAATTTGGGTTTGAGTTGTTTCAAGACTCCTCGTGCTTTCAGTTTGTAAACTAGAGTTGATGACTGATTCTTCATTCTAAGCAAGTGCTTTTAAGGGTCTGTTTGGCTGACAATCTGAAAACTGAAATTTGAAAATGAGGAATTCAATGAAAACAAGGTCGTATATTATGTTTTCAGATATGTGTTTAACCACATAACGAGAAATTGAATTATTTAAAATGTGTTTGATACTATATTTATAAATCATAAAACTAGTTGTAGTTATCCACAAAATGTTAGGTTGAATATAAACTACTATTAATTAATTTATGTAGATGTTTTAGTTAAAACTTTTTATATAATTATTATTTTGTAATATTATGTAATTTATAATAAATTATGTGATGAATATTTTAATTTAAAAAATGAGTTGAGTTTATCACGAAATACTATATTTCTAAATGTTTGAATCTTTTCTTAATATAATTATGCATTTTAAAATATAAAATTAAACATCTGGATACACTGAAAACGTTGTTTTCAGAATTTTTGCACGGTTTAGATAAAATAGTTTTCAAAAAAATATATTTGTAGGACTCGATAAATCTGGAGAACATGAAACAAATTTAGATAGTCAACCAAAATCTAGATTGCCAAACATATATGTCTCTCCTTGGTGTATGTGTTAATACTAGTTTGAATTTCCAACTCATTTATTTGTGCGTTGCTCATTTGCTTCTCGTTTCTGGAACACGGTATTGGAAGCTTTTGTTTGGCCTCTCATTTGTCCTCATACCATCTAAATGATGTGTTAACGTATTTTTTGTTGGGGGATCCTTTTGGTGTTACTGAAAAGATAATTTGGATGACTCTTACGCGTGCTCTCTTTTGGACCATTTGGTGTAAACGTAATGGTTGTCTTTTACGACACTCCTTTTCCTCCTTGGATACGTTTAGGGAGTTGGTATCTACTGCTTGTATTGTTGCAAAGCACCATTTTTCTCATTAAATCTTGTCTCATTTAGTCTCCAAATTAAAAATGTTTGTTTTAATCTAGGTTTTACATATTTCACTGATTAATGAGATGTTTCTTCCAAAAAAGTTAATTCTTGATGCATGAAATATTTTTGTTCATTCTTTTTTGCATCATCGATTCAGGCATCAGTGAATATTCAATTTCAGTTCTCTGTAAATTGCTTGCTATCCTCTCTTGTGGTGCGAAGACTAAAGTCCTTCTGCATAGGTCTCTGCTGAGGATAACTTTACATTTCTGGCAGGAATGGTGGACATATGTATGCATGGGGCCAGGTGATCCCCATCCAAATTGGCACCTTGGGATGCGAGGTACGCAACATCGTGCTGTCATGTGGCGTGTATGGAAAGAAGGCGGGACTGGATTTCTTTATTGGGGTGCAAACTGTTATGAGAAGGCAACGGTTCCGAGTGCAGAGGTAAACTAGCCTAGCTGTAAAACCTCTTAACTGCTGAAGGAACGTGTTACATGCTTTCCTAACAAATTTCTATTAACTCTGAGTAGATAAGATTCAGGCGAGGCCTACCTCCTGGAGATGGAGTGCTTTTCTACCCTGGGGAGGTTTTCTCATCTTCACATGAGCCAGTTGCTTCAGTAAGACTCGAGCGTCTTCTTAGCGGTTTGCAGGTGATTTTAACTTCTGGAATCTTTGGTGAGTTTTCATCTTTCTTGACGGGCTGTGAAGTTGTGGATGAACTTCCTTATTGAAAGTTTCTAACTGAATTAGTTAGGTTAGTTCTTTGTTGTTTGTCCCAATTGTTCTTTCTTTGAGAATTCTTTGTTTTCTTGATCTCTTCAATGTCCTCAATCTTGGAAGCTAAGGAGATGGCATCTGAAAGAAAAGTTAAAGGATGTAAGTTTACAATATCTTTAATCTCATCTCGTAGACCATGAATAAACCTGGAAATTTGTTGGTGTTCTGTTTCGGGAAGATTATTTCGAGCACTAAGTCGATAGAATTCTTCTGTATAATCCATGTGAAGGAATGGAATTCCCATAGCGGAAGCGTGTGAACGCTGTGCAAAAGAAATTCAACTTGAAACACAGAGAAAACACCTAAACATGCTTCTATGGTGGAAAAGAAGAAAAGAAAACTAACCTTTGTAGAACCTCCTAAGAATTCTCGAATCTCCCAAAGAACACCACGAGAAGATCACCACTAAGTCTTCCTTGTTATCCTCAAGATAGAAAAAATAACAGAGAGTTTGTGGGGCTTCTGTGTTTTTGTTTTGTTTAAAAGGAAAAATATTTGCAGAGAGATTTTTCTTCTTGGAAGCAATAGATCGTCAAAAAAACTCACCCAGAAAAGATTGCATCCCTCCTTCTATATCTTAACCAAAAGATATGAAGAGAGATGGAGGGAGAAGTTATCAAAATAACTTCCTCCCTTTCCCATTACGTAGAATAACTCCATTGGGAGTTATTCTTTTATTTAAATTAATATTAATATAAATATAATATAAATTCAAATTATATTATATCCTATATAATATTAATTTATATTATATCTTATATAATATTAATTTTATATTATATCATATATAATATAACCAATGGTTTAGATCTTCTCATTTAATCTATAGTTTATTTATGAATCTTATTCATATTATTATTATTTGAATCATATCCAAATATTAACTTCTCTCATAAAAACTTTATATTATAATGTATCAAATACATTATATTAATTGTATCATATACAATTTATTCCCTTTAATCAATTTGAACGATTCAAATTAAACCAAAATAAATTTGATTCTCATTTATCTTTATTGAGCTAACAAGGGGACATTATGGACCTACAAATTAAAGCTCCAATGATGTGAGATTAATTAATTAAATTCTTTAATTAAATTAATAATTGTTCATTAACTATCAGTCATTCCACTAAAGACCAATAGTTGCACTCTTCTTACTGTAGATATATTTTTGTGTCCATTAGATATAACCAATCAACAGTGCAATGACCCTTCACAAATTGCTCATAAGTACAGCTAAGCCAAAAATTACCGTTTTGCCCCTGTAGTTACATCTAACTCCTTAAGTACCACCAATCCCTCTAATGAACAATAGTTATAGTCCCACTATAACTAAACTCCTCTCGGCCCAAGAGAGGGTGTGGCGCCACATTGTTCAAGCCCTGGAATCAGCCCTTAAGAGAGCAATTTCTCTACTTACTCTATCTATAGAGAAGGAGCGAATTCCTTCTTGTGTAATTGTGTTCCCAGCTCCCTAATCAAACGAATCCCCAAAATGGTAGGTCTATTGAGTCGGCGATATAGGCCACTCTCACCCATGCAAATCAAAGGACTGCCTTCATAGGCAGGAGTTCACAACTCACTCAGGATTCAGGTCAAGTCACCTATGGTCATCTTGGTGAAATGTAGTCTCAACTAGTAACGGTGTTAATAAGAGAGACTATTCATTTCATGGTCCAATCTTATACAAACTCTTTGTATAGAATACCCCTGCTCTAATGTCTCAACATGAATGATTAGGATCAAATCATTTGTAGCACTTTAGAACAATTGTAACACTTTAGAACAATTGTAACAACTACAAAGCAGGCCGTATTCGTAGTGTCATCAGGATAAGGTATCCAGCCTTATCCATCTACTACAGACCATTTAGGTTATCATTTAAACATGATCCACTTGTATGTCTCCACATACATGTTTAGGTTACATAAGATAACCTTGGATGTTAGTTTATGAGTTTTGTAGGTTAATGCAACTAAATGTCAAATAAAATAACACACTTTATTTTATTAGATAAATAAAATGTTTGTATAATATATACAATTACAAACTACAAGACCACAAGATTTAGGGCATCAATCCCAACACCATGATGCTTCGTGAGCCTTGATGACATTGTTGATACTGATTGTAAAGTAGTTGCTGATAGTTGATTGGTAAGAATCTTTTCTTCATTAGACGTAACATCTTTGGCCAACTTCTTATTGATTGTTTACCGAATAATCGTCTATTGTTTTGTAACTGATCCCACCAAGCGCTTGCGCCACCTTGAAGTTTGAAAGCAACTAATCAGACCTTCTTGTGTTCGGGTGTATTGGCATAATCGAAAAAAATTTCTACGTTCTTGATCCAATCAAGAAACTTCTCCACGTCCATTCGACCATTGAAGGTAGGGAGATCCACTTTCATACGTATTTCTTGATCTTCTTGAAAGTATGGTCGAAGTCCAAGCCTTTGTTGAGGTTCTTGATGAATGTTCAGCAAGTTGTCTTCATCGGAAGAGTCAGAATCGTCTAAGAAATGTCCAGGTATGTTGTTTCCATACAATCGGTTATTGTGGATGTGAATAGGTTGATTTCTTAGTCGTTCTTGGTTTACAGCAGGGTTTCTTGGTCTTTCTTGGTTTGCTGCAATTGGGTCTCTTGGGGGCTGAACTGCTTCTTCTAAAGGTTGGACATGAAATTGGGTAAAAAGGTTTGTTAATTCTACTAATGATTGCTGTATATCCGACTGCCCTTTCGAAGTTCTTCAACAGCTTGTTCTACCAACTGCAAGCGTTGGTTGAAGGAGGCTTCCGAGTCCATGGATAAGAGTGGTAGGATCCAAGTTTTTTTTAGGGAAGGGTGAGCTAGGATCACGCTCTGATACCAATTGATGCAGTAATTGCAAAGCTAGAAAATCTTTATGTATAATGCCTTTTTTTTATGCTTTATTAACATAAATGAGAAGCCTTTTTATAGGCTGGAGATTACAAGAGTTGTTAAACTAACTTGGGGTTGAGTTAGTTTATTTATAACTAACTCAAGTTACAAAATTGGTAATTCAAATAACTAATCCTAAACTATAAAAATGGTAATTCAAACCCCTCCTCTAGGATAAAACTCAAGAAACATCAAGAAGGGGATGTTCTACATCATTCACTCTACTACTTGTTTTCAGAGTAAGACACAAGTTTTATTTTGATTGGACCCAAGGAAAATACAATGACCATTCGAGATACCGTCAAAAAGTATTGTTAAGAAATGATCGAAACTTTATGAACAATGTACACCTTTTTCTTACTGACTTAATTATCATGGAAATTTCAAAGTTAAACGTGTTTTCCTTTGAAAAAAAAAGGTTAAATTTGCTTAGTGGAGAGAAATTCTATTTTTGGTGATGTCTTGGTAATGTTTCAAGTAAAGTATGTGAGTGAAGACAAAATATGCAAAAAAAAATCGTGTTGGTGTGAAGTTACTTTTCAAACGAGCAAAGACTAATGTGACTAAATTGCAAGAGATATAGGAAACCTATCAAAGCCAACCATTAGAGGTTGAATTCATAAATTCTAAACCTAGGTCATTACATATTATTATTATGCATTTTAACTAGAAAAATTACATAAGATGACAAAAACATTTAAAAAAACAGTCAATGACACCTCCTTTTTGCATATTGCAAATATGATAAGTAATTAGTGCTATCATATGGTTTTTGCAATGCCCTTACAAACATGAACGAGAAGTATTCAACTTGTCATTACAAAGGTTTTTATTTCTTTCTTTTTTATTATACTAGTAAACAACACGTGTGATGCACGTGAAAATCACACACTAACAAAATTACATATTTAATTTAACTTTATAAAATTGAAACCGTTATTATAATATTTTTCATATTTAAATCCTTTTTATATTCACATCGTAATGAGTGAACAATGAATTTATTCCTTAAAGAGAAATGTTGTCATCTTTTGAATGTATCTTTGAATTTGATTTGTTTGCACAATTCAAATTCCATTTCTTAACATCTTGAAAAAACAATGTTAACATATAACATTATGTAATATCAGTTATGGAAGATTGAAAAATTACATTATGACCCTAATAACATAGAGCATTAACTAATATTAGTTATGGATCAAAACCTTTTTTTTTTCAAATAAGATAAAAAGTTAACAAATTGTAACTTCTATTTTGTTGAATGTAAAAATAATCACAAACATTAAATCTATGTGAATGATAAAATTGCCACTAAAGCAACATTAAAAAAAAATTATAATGAAAGGGTAAAACATCCACCAAAATCATGCTTCTTTTGAAATTATGAAATTATAAATGTGAAATCATAATTTTTTTTTAATGATTTTATAGGTAAAAAATTAAAGAAAAGACTTTAATATTTCTTGTTTTACACATTTTATTACCTTTATTTATACTTAATAAATTTCAACGATAGTTACATTGTTTTAACAAAATCAAAGCATAAGTCACCCAACCATTTCATTAATAAAAATAGTTTTAATAAAAAAATTAAATGAAGAAAAAAACATGAGCAAGATTCTCATGTTTACATTAAAAAAGATTCTCAATATTACATGATTTACATATGTACATGTCAACTACAACATTGGTGGTTCAAGTTTTTCCAACTTATGTTGTGTACTAAAAAGAAACCTATAGATGGAGGAATAAATACAAACATACTTCTATATATAAAAAAATAGACAAAAAAATAGAAAAAACATCATTTGATTTCTTCTTCATCCTTAGCATTTTGCTGTGACTCGTGAATATGAATGAAAAAAATGAGATATTTATAACAAAATTTGGAAAGGAGAAATTTGAAAGGTTGAAAGAGATAGGAAATGTGAATAGTTGAGAGATAGAAGAGGAGAGAGAAGAATATAAATGAATTTGGATAAATTTAAATGACATAATTAATTGGAGTGAGTTTTTTTTTTTAAACAAAAGTTATAATAAGGAGATGAAAAGTTAAAAAAATTATTTTCACTATCATTAAAAGTTATAATAAGAATGATACAAATATTAAATCTATATAAATGATAAAATTGCTACTAAAGCAAAATTAAAAAGTGATATAATTAAATGGTAAAATGGAGCTAAAAAATTTCTTCACTTCCATCCTTTTATATATAGTATAGATATATAAACGGCCAAGACAACCTTTGTTAAATTTTATTGAATTTAAAAGTTAATTAAAACTGCGGTTTCATACGTTTCATTTTATATTTATTTTATTTTTATGAAAAAGCCGCGGTTTCATACTTACAAATAATAAATTCCACATTGGATGATCATCACTTAGCTTCTTCCATCTACAAATTTAATATATATTAATCTCTTTGTTTATCAAATAATGCTTCCTCTTTTTTTTTTTTTTTTTATTATTATTATGATGAAAAAAAAAAATATATAAAAAAAATATATATATATATATATATATATATATATATATATATATTTATAGACAACATTAGGAAAATAATTTTTGCACCTTAAAATATAGAATAAGCTTCTTTTCTCTCTCTCTTTTTTCTTTTTTTAAAATTAAAATTTGATATAATAAATTGTAGATTACACTATAAATTCAGCCACCTTGTGTAATATATATGTGTTGGAAAAAACCTCACTTCAACACAAAAAACAAACATTAGTTAAGAATTCAATAAATCAATGGAAAAACAGAACTCAACAAAACTGTCATCCTATATGTACTTGAAGACTAAGAGAGTCTTGGATCTAGATCATCTTTCTTGTTTGTACTTAAGAAAATTACCATATAAAAAGATATATATTGTCTTTCGTTAACTCTAAATACAATCAATCTAGTAGACTAGTTAATTCATACCATCTGCACATTATTTGAAGTTAATATATTTGAGTTAAAATGTCTATATGTGATTGAGATGATTTGAAATTAAAGCTATATAGGTTACACTCTTTTCATAATCTAAGATATTATGTTTTTTTTTTAATTCCTTCTCCCCATGTTTAGTCTAAATGATCGAATTCATTTAAATAGAGAGTTAATTCACATGAAAGAATCAACCCACATTGATTTTCAAGTTGGTCCAATATAATCTCTCTTCCAAATGCCCAACCCAATACATTGCATCTCTAGTGCTTGAAAATTCAATGCATAGTCTTTTATCTTTAAATTGTGTATATGTGTGATTAGTCTACAAACAAATTCCAAAATATAAGAACTAAAATAATATTTTAACAAAATAAAACTTTCAGGTCGATGGATACAAACTTTGATATGTGATATGTTGTGACAATTACTTAGAAACTTATCACACTTTAAATACTAGTAGTGGAATATCTTGTTCAGATTTCAATTTGGTGTTAATAATAGAATTAATTATGATACATGTATCATTTTGAAATCTTTTAAGAAAGAAAGTGATATTGTGAAACTTTTGAAAAGACTGATCAATAAATAGGTATTATTTATTAGATATTATAAGCTTCTTTTAGTTACGTTAATATTGGTTAAGGTTTTATTTTATTTTGAGAAGTATTGGCTAAGCTTTGCTATGGTATTCCCCATGCATCTTCTTTATATAATTAAATGTTTAGATCATCAACATAAACAAGAAGTGATGTTTTTTTGTCCTATTTTTCATATATTCAATAGTATTCATTATTTAATTAAAATAAATGTGAATTATTAGTATTTAGATAGTTATGATAATGTGACCCTCAAATTAGTATTCATATTTGCAAACAACCCAAATATATATATATATATATATATATATATAAAAGAAAAAGAAGCAGGCCAAGGCAAAGAAAAGGAAGAACTCCTGAAAGTGAACCAGAGGCCTTCCATAGAGAGATCTAGATATTCAACTCCTTCTCGCACAAGAAAAAGAAAGACTAGAGGAGCAAAGATTTATGGCCCACTCCGCGGTACAAAGAATATTGCGGATTTGAGGAGTTCGCTCTTGGTTAAAATAAGAGGGAGCCCCGCCCCAGATAGGGACAAAGGAAAGCACAGGGGGAGGCGCCATAAGACAGGGTTTGCAAAAATAGTAAAAACATTTATGATAATAGGATTCATGTGACTACATTTTCTAAATTGCAAAAATAACAAATTTAAAAGTGGATAGCCCTCTAATAGCACTTTGATATCACTCTAATAGCCTTATAATATATGTAATTACTTGTCATATTTTTCATATTTGCAAAATGCGAAAAAGAGGTTCTATAGGCTTTTTTTTTTTCTAAACTTTTTTTGTTATATATTTTTTCTAAAGTTCATTTTTAAGCACAACTTGGTAGTAAAGAATTTAAACCTAGAACTTCAGATGAAAGTTGAGTTAAGCTCATGTTGACATTTTCATCTGAATGTTTTAGAAGATTTATATCATTGAAAATAATTTTTCTAGAAACACATGAAGAGAACTTTAGTTTATAAAATTAAAATGATAGTTGTGGTCAGTTAATATGTGTAGAAAGTCAATTAAACTATTTTATTTATTTATTATTTGGATAAAAAAAGGTTTCTTCAAAAATAAAACAAAGTGCGAAAATATTTATATTGTATAGAACACTTTTGAAAAAGGCTCACAACGTGAAATAACAAAAATATCTCACGATTGGCCACACACGAGCGCAAAATGCTTCTAATTTAAATGATCGTATAATGGTCTAAAATATCGTTTAGATAATTGTATACGATCATTCAGATCTTGGTAAACGATCGTTTGAATCTATCACTTATTTGATAGTGGTCTATTTCCGTCTATCTGAGATGGATGATTGATCGTTTAGATATTGGTACATAATCTTGTACAATTATCTAAACGATCTTGATACACAATCTTGTACCAAATCTAAACGATCTTGTACCGCATCTAAACAATCTTGATACACGATCTTGTACCAAATCTAAACGATCTTGTACCACATCTAAACAATCTTGATACATGATCTTGTACGAAGATCATTTAGATCTATTATTTATCTATTTGGGATAGATAGTGATCTATGTCTGTCTATTTGGGATAAATGATTGATCGTTTAGATTCTGTATACGATCGTGTAGTAAAAAAAGAAGAAGAAAAAAAGAAGAAGAGAGATGACGAAGGAAGAAATTCTGAAAGAGGAAATGAAGAAATTTCAAACAAGAAGTGAGAATATGAAGAAGAAGAAATTAATAATATGAAAAAGATGCACATGAATTCAATACTCGTATCGAAAAATTCAAAACCAACAAAGACAAATCTGAAATTTATGAAAAGTGCGGTGAACTTTTATTTTTTTATTACATGGGTCGTTGTTTGCACGAGATTTATAGAGAAATTTGTTTCGTGGAGTTGAACTTGAGTTGATGTATTTTTGTTGATTTGATGCGATGTGGTTCGATCTCTAGAATTTGATCATCTGATTCTCTCTCGGTTGAACGTCTACACTTGATTTGGAGGAAGTGAAGCACGCGATGTTCTTGAAGTTGGTTGAACGCCTACGCTTGATTTGAGGAAGCGAAGCACGTGATATTCTTGAAGTTGGAGTCTTGGAAGAAAGCTTGTATCTTCATAGGAGCTTCAATCTTCGAGGGCGGTCGACTTCAAGAGTTAGGAAGTCTTTTAGCTCTTAGGAGAATTCTTTCTAGATTTTCTGGAGTAAAATTTTTTCCACTCATTTAGAACTCCTCTATTTATAAAATTCTTGGTGAACGTTATGGACTTGAGCTTGGCTGGTCCATAGACTAGACCCATAGGCCCAACCACATGGATTTGGGTAATATTTAGTTTTTGGACTAAATTAAACTTATTTTTGGGCTCAATTGAACTTATTTTTGGGCTCAATAAACTTATTTTTGGGCTCAATTGAACTTAGTCCAAATAAATAATATTTAATTGGAGTAAAATAATTAACTTGATCTAACCGTCATAATGAAAACATGTGACATTATCAGAATTGGCCAATTTATGTCTTCAATTTTAATTTAGAACACATAACAATTTTTTTTAATTAGTCCCAAATTCAATTATTTTTATTTTTATCCTTAATTTAGTAAATGATGTCATATGACAATTTGTGATTAGTCTAAAAATTTCCTATTCAACAACAATAAATATTTTTGGAAAATTGCATCAATAAAAAAAACATTTAGAAAAAAACAGCTCACGACACCAATTTTTTGCATATTGCAAATATGACAAAATTAGTGATATCAGACGATAATCATATGGCTATCAGGGAGTCATCACTTTTAAATTCGTAACTTTTACAAATTTAGAAAATATTGTGATATGAGCTCTATTATCATAATTATTTTGCTATTTTTGCAAGAATCTCAATATTTTTTAGTTTTGTTTTATACATGTAAATTAACATTAAAAAAAATGTTATTTTGAGTGTATAGGCGTTTTGAGTGTATAGGCGAAAAGTAAAGCCTTGCTTAGAAACCCCGCCATAAAATTGCATAAAATACAACGTTGTAAGATGGCCGCCGTTTGTTTTATATATATATATATATATATATATATATATATATATATTATAAAATAATAAATAAAGAATAAAATTGTTATTCGCATGCTCAATAAATTATCAATTTTGATTTTTTAAAAAAAATAAATTATTAAATTTGTTACGCATCTCATCTATACAAAATACTAAAATATCCGACCACAATAATCATAAATGGCAAACTCTATTCAAAACATTTACAAAAAAATATAACCAAAAAAAGAAAAAAAAGATTCTATCAAAGATATATAGATCACACCAAAGTATTTTAAAAATTATCATTTAAAATAAATTTTTATATTTATCAATTTCTATGACGTTTTCAAGCTTAACAATATTTTAGGTTAAATTGTAAATTTAGTCAAAGTCAAATGATTTAAAAATTAGTTAAAATTTGATCCTAGATTCCTAATAAATTAGAATTTAGTTTTTATAGTCTAATATAGTTGATAAAATTGTTTATAGTTTGAGCTTTTAATGAATCCTAAATACTAAATTTTAAATGGTCAAATAATAGGAAATCCAATTATAATTTTTCACAGTGACCAAATTTTAAATTCAACTAAAGAAAACACAATGGAAGTAGGCAAGCTTGATTTTTAAAGAAAAAGTTAAAAATAAAAATATTTATTCAACAAATCATATTAAATAATGGTATGTTTAGCTAAATTTTCAAGTGTTCAATTCAGAAAATAAATTCTTTTGAAAAAACTAAACTGTTAGAAAGAATACTTTAAATAAAATGAGTTTTTTTTAAAAAAAATATATTTTTTAATTCAATCCAAAACGAACCCTAAATGATGTGTCTTTAGAATAAATCTTAATTAAATTTAAAACCTTATTATTTTTTGAAACCAATTGTTTTTAGGTATGTATAGGTTTCAGATGAGCTAAAGTGCGGTGATAGTAAAAGTTTGTTGAAAGATAAAACAATACAAATGAAAATATTTATTATATTGTTAGCATTTGTATGGGAAGCCGCAATTACTGTCCATGTGTTAACTCACATGCTCAATAAATTATTTCTTTCTTTATTTTCTTTAGAGAAATAAATAATGTTGTTTTTAAAATAGTCTCCTTATATACGCTAGGTCAGTATATGATTTATAAAAATACTTAGGTTGTGTTTGGAGGAAGAGTTGGGTTATGGAGGGTTAGAATTATGATAAACCTAGTGTTATGATAAATCTAGGATTATGATAAGATATGTTTGGGGAAAAAGTTATGGAGAAAGTGTTATGATAAGATGTGTTTGGGAGAAGAGTTATGGAGGTAGGGTTTTGATAAGATATGTTGAGGGCAAGGGTTATATGGGTAGTGTTATGAATTTTTTTATTTTTTTTAAATTTATATTATAGATCCAATACACAAATTTCTATACTTAGTTTACTTAATCATCTTAGTTTTCGTAAAATAATTTGCCTAAATTTCTTTAAATACAACGCTCATTTTCAACATTTTTTTAGTAATCTTTACTTGTGAATAATATTTTTTTAAAATCATATTTTAAATCTAATACACGAATTTTGTATATTTAATTTACCAAATTGCCATAGTTTTCGTAAAATAATTTGCCTTAATTTCTTTAAATACAATGTTCATTTTCAACTTTTGTGCAATTTTTTTTTAAAAAAAACCATATTCTAAATTCATTACACGAATTTCATATATTTAATTTACCAATTCGTCCTAGTTTTCGTAAAAAAAATTTCTTAATTTCTTTACATACGGCGTTCATTTTCAATTTTTTTAAAGTAGTCGTTAGGTGCGAATAATTTTCTTTTTTAATTCATATTCTAAATTCAATGACACAAATTTCATATATTTAATTTACCAAATTGTCCTAGTTTTTGTAAAATAAGTTGCCTAATTTATTTAACTACAACGTTCATTTTCAACATTTTGTACGTATACGTTACGTTTCAATAAATTGGTTTTTATGAATGTGACACGTAACCCATAAACATGTAAATAAGTGCAAATAACCATTGAAATTATGAAGTCCTGAAAACAGAAAATAACAATCAAGACTTTTACCAACTCTAGTTTTGTTTTCTTATGGGAAATTACAATGAATCTAGTTTTAGGCTTCTTTTCAATTTATTTTAGGCTACTTTTAAAATATCTAACTTTAATTTTTATTCTTTTTAACGGTGATTTATATACTTTCAAAAAAATCATGAACCTATCATCTCTATAACAAAAGATTTGTTATGTTAATTTAACAAAACTTAATTTAATAACCAAAATAACATTATGAAAGTGGCGAAATATAGACAAACCACCTCTAGGTTTGTTGAAATTACGACCCCACTAATTTTTAATTTAATCAAATAGTCCTTATAGTTTGCTAATTGTTGTAATCAATTTATGGTAATTTGTTAAAATTGTACCATTTTTTTTTATTGAATTGACATTCCTTAGATATTTAAGCTAATTAATAAAATACAATAAGGTTGAGATTGATATCAAAATCTTAATTTCACAAATATATTGATGTGAATTCTAACATAGTTTATCCTACCAATATTTTTTTAAAGGAATAATATTAGTAATAATGGCTAAACTTTTATTTATTTATTTTTGAAAAAAAGGTAAAAAAATTAGTAATAACATAATATCTCATTTTTATATTTTAGGAAATAAAAAAAAATCCATTTATTTTAACATCAAAGAAATTATTTAGTTTTAAATAAAATATTTTTTTAAAAAAATTATTTCTACTCATTTTAGGAAAAAAATAAATTAATAAAATCTTTGACTTATTTTATATCATTTTAGGAAAAAGAAAAGAAAATCAATTTTAAACAAAAAAATCTATTAATATTTATTTAATTTATTAATTAATTTTTCACAAAATCTCAAAATATCTCATTGAATTTAATTTATTTATTTTAGGAAAATGAAATTTACTTTATTAACATAATATCAAATTTTGATTTTATTCTTATTATTTTTTCCTAATTTATGGTACACCCCGGGTTTATAAATAGGGACCTTTGTCATTTGAAAATGAAGGAGGAAAATGTTCTTACAAAAAAAATCTTTAGAGAAAAGTTGTTAGAGAAATTTTTTTTGGAGAATCTCTGCAAATTGGATTGGAAGAAAAGTTTCTCCGAAAGGTAGGTTTTTTTTATTCATTTCATTACGTTAGTATCTTTAAGATTTTTTTTCTTTTTTGTTTCGGTACTTTTTTATTTATTTATTTCTCTTTACCAAATCAAATCTCGTGTTGAAATAGGCTCTGTTAGAGGTTGCATGTGGTAGGGTTTTACTCCCAAGGATCCGCACCTCATCGACGAGTAATTTTCTTTGGGATTTGATGTTTTTTTTCTCTTCTTTTTTCTTTAAAGATAGAGAGAAAGAAAAAATTGTATAAGATTTTTTAAAATTTTTTTTGGCTTTATTTTACTTTTATTGTTATTTTTATATAAAAAAAAACCCTAGTCTTTTTCTTCTTCCTAAAGAATAGAGAAAAAGAAAAAGGCATACGATTTTTTTAAACTCTGGATCTTTATTTTCTTCTCTCTAACAATATGGAGATAATGAATGAGCAACAGAGAATTATGTCGAAAGTAGAGGGAATTTGTCAAGAACATTAAAATGGAACTCATGATCCTTTAAATTTGTGAATTACAGTTTGGAATGATTAGATTATCATATTTGAAGTTTGTTTTGAAGTTTTAGTTATTGGAATTAAGAGTTATCATCCTAAGAGTATTTTTAATTGATTCAATTGACCGGTGATTTCATATAATAAGAAGATTTGGAGAATGTGATTTTTTTTAAGAAAAGAGAATATGTATCCAACTCGGCAAAATAGTTTTTTTTTTTAATTAAATTTAACATATATAGTCTTGAAATTTTGACTGAGCTATACAAATTAATTATGTTTAAAATGTTATGCATTCAATGAATCATATTTTACAATAATATTTTAATTTATTCATTAGAGAAAAATCAAGTTGAGAATTTGAAACATAGTATTAGCTTTTTTGTTTTATAGCTTTCCAAGTATTTTATTTATAAGAGAATAATATCTTAACATGTTTCCAACTTTAAGAGGTCTTTTCTTTTTCTTCTCCTTCTTCTTCATAATTACAACAAAAAATGTAAGAAGATAAAATTAGAGATGATTGACTTGAAGAGAATTAGTCAAAATTGTTCCTTTGAGATTTGCTTAATTCGATCATTTCGAACACAAGAGTTACAAATCTTTCATGGATTCATGTTGTACTTAAAAAGACCTGTTTTTGTTTATTGATAAACTTATAAACTATATTTTTTATTACTAATTTCCTTGTTTTGTGATATAATCACAAATCTTATATCTATCACGATAGACAATAATATATTTCTATAAATGTGTATCAATGTTTATCAATTATAGAAGTCTATTAGTGTTTATTAATAATAAAATCTTAAATTTATCTATATTTGTAAATATTTTTTTCTCTAAAAAGTTTGTTTATATGTAAGTAACAATCCAATTATTCAGGAAAAAGGTATAAAAGATATGGTAAAGAACTTGTAATAAAACAATCATAATTTTCAAAAAGTAAAAAAGTAAAATAGTAAAATAGTTATATCAAATAGAACACTAATTTTGTTTAGTTCCAAACTATCAATGTTGATTTTTATTTTAATTATTAGCGTTTGTATGGAATATTTATTCAAAGTATTGTGTTGTATTTTTAATTTTTATGCTACGAAATAAAATGGTTGGCGGCTACATAATTCATCACAATGAAAGGTTTTCATAACTTAAAATGTAATAATAAAAATAAAGAGTCAAACTTAATTGGGAGAAAAGAGCTAAAAAGTTTGTATTTTAATTTAATCTTTGAAAATAAAATATTTTAACAAAAACTATATACTTAGTCAAATACGGATCAGAATTTTATTTTATTCCAAAAATGTATACCAAAAAATAAAAATAAATTATTAAATACGTATACATTGTGGAAATAATATACTTAATCAAATAATCGTGGAATCTATTAATTTAATTCTAGTATGTATTTATATATACATGAATGATAATATATGGATGTATGAAGCACATATACTTCAGGTAGAAAAAGAATCCGCATATCAAATATCAATGCTTTCAAATACTTTTCAAACACGTATCTAATACACGATTTGACATATCTATTTTATGCAAACATATATTTTTAAAAAAGAAGATAAGCATCTCATCTAATATTTTCTAAATCAAAACTTAACCATTTATTTAAAATGTCAATTATCTTAAACAAAACTAAAAGGACGCAAATAAATAAAAGACTAAATATTAAAGTCATTCTATCATCTCATTATATTTAAGTTTTCACAAAGTTTGATAAAATATAATACTCTCAACTATCTTCTACAATTTAACGAAAGTTATTTGTTTATCTTCATATTTTTCCTTTAATCTTCTTCCTCTTCTCTAATTAATTTATCCACATTCTATTAATTATTGTAATTGCATAATTTTGATGTTGTTTTTCTATTGTACTTCAGTGTTTGTATTGTATTTCTTGTCATTGTCATTAATTTGACGTTTTATGATTTTCTTGGATTCAGTGAATTATATTTAGCATTTTATGTTAAATTTACCTATATGTTAAGATTTTTTAAAGGAAAAAAATGTATCTTCAAATGTATAAGTATCTTAATTTTTAGAAAGATGTATAATCGTATTCTATCTATTTGTATTTCGTGTTTGTGCTTTGTGTGTGTGTATATATATTATTGATTTATTTATTGTGGAATACCAAGATTTTTTTTTTTTTTTTGAAGAACAAAAGACTAATAACATAACTAAGATGTGTTTGTTTTGTCAAAAACAAATAAAATAAAATGTTGATTGCAAAAATGAAGACTTCCACAAAAATTATTTGAGTAATTACTTTGAATCCTTCATAAGAATTCAAATGATCATTAATTTTGACTCAAGCATAAAGTATAAGTAGTCATGTGAGATGTACTATATATCTATATCTTTTTGTTAGTTGAACACCCTATAGCATCATATATTTTGTATTCAAAATTTCCACTTTTCTCTTAGTCATAAACCCATATTTTATGTTAGTTTAAACTAAAATCTATTCTTTCATATATAATGGATTAAGATCTCTACAAAATGTTTAAATTGATTTGGTGGATAAAACTTTTACTACAATTGTGGAAGAAATATTGAATTTTCTAACCTCTAATTAAACATAAGAATATTTATATTAATTATCGTTAAGTTGGGTTAGTTTTCATAAAATTAAATAAAAATAAATAAATGAATGAAATGTTTAACATGTATTTTATTTTAATTGTAATGGCATATATTATTAATTGCTCCAATTTTTTATTCACATTTCTCCACATTCCAAGTAAATACAAGGTGGCTACAATTATTTTAATCTTTATTTGAAATTTATTTTCTACAAATTGAATATCAATTACTTAGTTTTAATTTAATACAAATTGCACAATCAACAACTACTTTGAATGCTTATTTAGAAGTTTATGAGATTTGGTTTAAGGTTGCAATTATATTTCTTATTAACAAAAACCATTGAAAAAAATGTCAAATTATTTTATTTTAGCGACATACAAAATTTGTTGGCTGTTTAATTTTTAATCTTCACATCACGTGCTTCTCCACGTTTCTCATTTAATCTTTTAAAAATAAATGCAATTAGTTAATACAAGTTAATTACGAAGTACACTTTTTTTCTTTCTTAACCACAAATTTGGCTTATTTTAAATTAAATGATAGGTTAAATACACGTTTTGGTCTAACTTTTGTAAAAGTAACTATCAGTGTTGCTAAACTTTTGGTTTATCACAATTTAGGCTATGTACTTTTATTTTGTGAAAATGCAATGCTTTAAACTTGTAGCATGTAACAATTTAAATTCTTTATATACATTTAAATTCATAACAATTTAGTTTCTAACGTACAAAATATTTTTTCTTCGATGCTACTTTTGTCAACCATGAAAAGGGTTTGGCCGAAGAATTATATTCTCTATCTGATTTTGTAATAGGCATCGACATAACTTGGTCATCCTTATCCATATGTAGGTGGCATTGAGTATTAGTCTATACTACCGACGTGTAGGATGTGGGTTAGAGATATGTTTTGGATGTTTAATATGAGAGCTACATTATTGTAATGTCATTAATTGATCTAAGGATAGCGTACCTACCTATTCTATAATTCTGAGAGAACCACCAAAACGTCGTTGAAGAAATATATTCAATTCAAAACTCTGATAACATGTTTTGAGAAAGCTTATAACTTCTTCACAGAAAGAACAAATAATATAACAAAGGTGAAATTCAATTAACCCATAGTTTTTTAATAACTTACGAGACCTTTTGCAATGTAAAAATATAAGTTAAATATCTCAACTCCTAAGTTAAATCCAAGTTTTTGTATAATGTATCTGTCTAGGCTTTTAAATTTTGTGAATCAATGGGTGATTGATCAAATTATATATAGTTAAGAAAAACATAAAATTTGGCTTAAACTTCAGGATAAGTTTGTTTTCAATGGATTATATTGGAAGGGATGGCTTGATTTCTTAAAGTACAAAAATTTCATGTTAATAACTTAGGAAAAATAAGTTGCCAGAGCAATAGTCATCGTATGAATGCAACATGGGAATCATTCTATTAGACAAGGTAGAACCACATTCATTTCCATATGAAATGTCTCCTCATATAGTAAATAGGTTTATCATATAGAACTACAGCCACTTTATCGATAGAATTTCAACAAACAACTTATTCAACAAAACATGATGAATATTTTTAAATAGGTTTTGACTAAGTAATCAAAATTATACTTAAAGTTCTTTGATTGAATCAAGTTGGACTCAGAATATTTTTAAGGTATATTATCTTTACTGTATTGATTTAGTCTTTTAGAACAAAATCAATCAAAAAAGTTAAATGATGTTAAATATAATCATTATTTGTTCAGTAACTTTCCAATGTTTGTAACTTTGTATTAGAAAATATCAATAATCGATATCTGGGTGGTTATCGAGTCTTTTTTTTTTTTTTCATGATGTAACTGTAAAAATTTGAATGGTTGATTTAAATAAAACTAGTCTTGATCAATAAAAACTTAACTTATTTAACACCTATATGTATGTGAGGAGAAGAGATCTTAAGTTCAAATTCTCCATCTCATTTCGTACTTAAAAATAAATAAATAAAATTAATCTTAATTATAATATTAACACTCTACATGAAATATAGTTATTATTATCCTTAGCAGTAGTGAGGGTATTTTCAAACGTATTAACAAATAATATAGCAAAATCTTTTATAAATAAACTTTTATTAATGTCTATTGATATTAATAATTTAAATGTTATATTTTGTAAATATTACCGATAGTTTTGCAATGCAATAATTTTCATAAAAATTTAAGATTTTTTTTAATATAAAAACATTATATATATATATATA
This sequence comes from Cucumis hystrix, assembly GCA_025688845.1. Lineage (NCBI taxonomy): Eukaryota > Viridiplantae > Streptophyta > Magnoliopsida > Cucurbitales > Cucurbitaceae > Cucumis > Cucumis hystrix. The sequence goes on from CM046886.1 coordinate 5,232,980, forward strand.
TATATAAGTAAAAAGAAGTAGATACTATTTAGGCTTAGCTTGTTTTCACATATCTATTAAACAACAACTTATGATCAATCAAGGTGTCTGCTAATATTTATAAAAATAAAGTAATTTTAATTATAGTGTGAACAGATACATACCATAGGACACTTCCCATGCAACAAATTTCTCTCGATAACATTGAAAATTTTCTAAACAAATGATAAAATAAAATACGCACGCTAAACTATGAGTCAACTTCATTAAAAAAACAAATATGCAAATATCTTGATAATTAATATATGAGTCTGCTTATCCTTCAACAATCCTTTGTGCACTACTCAAATCAGTTGAATATGTTTGTCATCTTTTCCTTATTGTTTTAGGGTCGACTTGGTAATCTATTTCCTCTCTGTTTTTTTATATTTAAAAATTAATTTTTCAAAAATCTTGGGTGTTTGATAATTATTCGTTTTTTTTTTTAAACAAGAAACTTGTTTGTCAAATTAGAAAGAAAAATTGAAAATAAAATCAAAAGATTAAATTTTTTTAGTGTTACGGTCGATTTCACTGCATACGCAAACGCATAATAAATAAAGGTGTGTTTGGAGGAGGGATTGGATTATGGAGAGTTGGGTTAAACCCAACCCATGTTTGGAGGAAGGATTATCACAACCCTAGTTTTACCCTAACCTCTCCCCTAAACCCTTTCTTAACCCTTCCTCAACCCTTCCCCAACTCTTTCTCAACCATTTCTCAACTTTTTCTCATTTATAATTAATCCATTTAAGTTTAAAAATTATTTAATTGTTTTTTCTCATTTATAGTTTCTATATACTTATGAGTTTTATTAATTCTAATATTTTTATTTTAAAAATACTTAATTTTAAGTTATAAATTTGGTACAATTACATTATTAAAATTTTAATTTCTTCATTTACTCTTGAATTATATAATTTATTGTAAATTACGCATGTCGCCACGTGCCCGAGACAACGCGGAGCGGCCGACGTCCACAAAAGAGTTAGTTTTAAAAGAAAATAGAAGTCGCCACCAATCTTTTTTACGGTGTGATTGGACACTGAAATAAAGTAAAAAAAATTTTAAAAAAATGGTCTGCGAAAAATAGAGTTGAGTTCGAGAGTCATTTGTGTGGGGAAGGTATTAGCACCCCACAACATCCATTAAAAAAAACGGTGGCCAAATTTTTAATCTCGAATTGAAAATATCTTTTAATTTATTTTAAAACTAATGTCTTATTTTACCCCTCAGCAATGATCTCATAAAATAAGTGGAATAATATTCCATTAATTAGACTACATATTGAAGGAAACTTCTTACCTTAAGAAAATGAGGAATTATTACAATTTCTCAAAATTTATCATAGGTTAGTCTTCGAATAAAGGTTTTTAAAAAAAAAAACATTGATTAAATTCATTTTTTCTTGGATCATATCTTGAACTTCCAAAGATGTGATTCCTCACCTCAAGAAATCTAGAAAATCGGACTCCCAAATTTCCTAGATTCCATCATAGGATTTTATTTAAAGAAAATTGTTAAGTTATTAAAAAAGATTCATTTAGGAAACTTTATGAAATTATAGATTAAATTTTGAAAGTTTAAAAGCATTAAAAACATTATAGATAAAATTTGCTAAATGATTAACAAAGAGTTTTTTAAAAAAAGAAAAACATAGAGACTTTTAAATTGGAATAATTTTAAAACATTGAAAAATTTAAAATACCAAAAAAAAATTACATTTTAAGTACATATAATAATTATTATGATAGTAATGTGAATAAGTAAAAGAAAGGAAAACATAATCAAGTAAATAAAATAAGGAAAGAAACAAAAAAAGTAGTGATACAAAGAAAATATATATATATATAAAGTAATAATAATAAGATAATTAATAGAGAATAAATAGTAATATAAAAAGAATATCAACAACGATAATAAGTATAGTAATAATAGAAAGAAAACACTAATAAATATAAATATGAGTATAATAACAATAATATATATATATATATATATATATATATATATATATATATTTTAATAATAA
>CM046886.1:5242453-5264357 GCA_025688845.1 Cucumis hystrix
ACTATTTTAAGAAAAAACAAATGAATTTGTTTTAAATAAAATCTTTAATATCAATTTTACTTACTTAAATCATTTTAGGAAAAAAAAGAAAATCATTTTTAAAAAAAATCTTTAATATATTTATAATTAATTTATTTTTCACAAAATCTCAAAATATCTCATTGAATTTAATTTATTTTAGAAAATGAAAATTTTTTATTAACATAATATCAAATTTTGATTTTATTCTTATTATTTTTTCCTAATTTATGGTACACCCGAGTTATAAATAGGGACCCTGTTATTTGAAAATAGGAGGGGATTTCTTACAAAAAATCTTTAGAGAAAAGTTGGTAGAGAAAATTTTTTTTAGAATCTCTGCAAATTGGAAGAAAAGTTTCTGCAAAGGTAGTTTTTTTTATTTTATTTCATTACGTTAGTATCTTTAAGATTTTTTTTTTTTTGTTTCGGTACTTTTTTTTTTTTTTTTCTCTTTACAAATCAAATCTCGTGTTAAATAGACTTTGTTAGAAGTTGCATGTGGTAGGGTTACTCTCTCAAGGATCGCACCTCATCGACGAGTAATTTTCTTTGGGATTTGAATTTTTTTTTCTCTTTTTTTCTATAGAGAGAAAGAAAAAATATATATATATACAAATAAGATAAATGTGATATTAAAATATTTTATTTAAAATAAATTGATTTATTTTTATTTTCTAAAATAATAAAAATGAGATATTATAAGATATTATGTTATTACTAAATTTTTTACTTTTTTTTTTTTAAAAAAAGTTTAACCATTATTATTAATATTATTTATTTTTAAAAATATTGGTAGGATAAAAATAGGTGGCTACACCACCTAAAATACTAAAAAGTAAATATGGATGAAGAGAAACTTATTGAAACATATAGTATGTTAGTTTTCTTTCTTACTAGTGACTATTAATATTTTGTTCAAAATAAATTTAAATTTATTTAACAACTCAGAAATAATTTTAGGTTAAAGTATCATTTTTATTCTATACTTTAAAGTTTGATGTTTAAATTCGATTACTATACTTTTAAATGTACAATTTTAATCCTTAGACTTTCAATAAATCTTCAACTGAGTGTTTATTATTAATTTAATGGTAAAAATTTTTCATTAAATTTTATTATTAGCATTTCATTATAAATTTTAAAAATATATTTGCAGTTTCTTTACATAAAAATTATTGTGAATATTTAATCAATTTTATTTAAAATTAATTTTAAGAGATTAAATTTAAAATTTACTACAAGTTTTGGAACATTTAAAAGTACAATAATTAAAATTAAATAAAATTTAAAGTAATTTGAGACAAAAATTATTGATTTTTTTTTTAAAAATACAACTAATTTAGCATCATTTCTTTTGAAACTCTCATGTGGATTGTTTTCTAACAAATTAATATATTATAGTAAAGATCATAATGCATCATACCAATAAGAATATTATGATACAAACTAGTCAATCAAGCACTTATATATTTATATTATAAAATATAAATATTTGGTTGTATTTTTAATTTTCAAATATATCAATTACATTAAAATTGAAACTTTTAAACCTTATCCTACCGTGAACCCAACTTAATAGTTTACAGATTAGGAGCATACTTGAGGCTAAGAGTGAAGTAGGGTGGAGTAGTCTATAATAATCAATGTTTACTTTTAGTTCGTTAACCAACTTTCAAACAATACTTCTGGTGATCCTCATTGAGATATCAACCATTCTTCGACCACCACTTCGATAACTTCACGAATGAATTTTCGAAAACCATCCTCCAACACCATCGATCAACCTCTAAAGTCTCAGCTGACATGAAACTAATTTAATAATCTAACTTAATAGTCTTTTCTTGAAGCGAACCATCCAATTTTCTACCCTTTCAAAGTTTGAAACGTATTAATTACTAAAAGAATAAAAAGAAAAAGAAACAAATAATTGTAACCTATTAAGACCTAAACTTGTTTATTTTATTAATTTATTTTTCAATACGAACCTCGGAATGCTACTTAAACAAGTAATAATTTAGAGTTAAATTTCAAATTCTCAGGTTGGACTTTTTCTAACAAATTAAAATATTATAGCAAAGACCACGATGATTGAAACTATAAAAGCACTTTAAATATAATTAATTTAGTATGAACTTAGTCAAAATTACTTGACAAGTAAAGTACCTTTAATTAGATTCAAAACTGAAAATTTAAAAACTCTAGTCTTAAAAATATGAACATAATTTAATAGTTCATTCTTTTTTCTTGAAGTCAAAAAAATCAAATGTCCATATCTTCACATTGTAACGTGAGCAAAAACCCATTTTAAGGTTTGAATAAAAACCACCCCCATTTTTTATAATAAAAGAATAATAATAAGGAAAGAGAACAACAAATTTATGCCTAACATCGTTAATACAAAAAAGGAAAGAGAAAAAAAAGATGTACCAAGTATTGCTAAACAAAAATATAGAAAATTTTATCTTTTTATTCTCAAGTCTTGAGAAATATATATGTGTTAAATGTATTTTATTAGTTCCAAAATTTATAAAATAGGTTTGCAAGTTTTTATGTTTTCAAGAGGAATCTCTTAAAAATATAACAAAACATTAAAATATTTACATTGTATAGAACAATTTTAAAAACGAAAAAAACCTACAGGTACATGATGGAAAATTCTAAAAATGTCCTGTGATGAATTGACATCTCGTGCGCGTAATATATTTGAGAAACGATCGTTTAGATTTGACTCTTCGTTTAGACTAGGATAAACGATTTTTTTCAAGATTTTTTTAGTATGCGATCGTTTAAATTTGGTCGTTTATATTAATCGTTTAAATTTTGGTAGCTAAATCTAAACAATTTTTTTCAAGATTTTTTTTGTACACAATAGTTTAGATTTGGCACACGATCGTTTAGATTTGGAACACGATCGTTTAGATTTGATCGTTTAAATTAGGATAGCCAAATCTCTAACGATTTTTTTCGAGATTTTTTGACATGATTGTTTAGATTTGGTACATAATCATTTATATTTGGAATATGATCGTTTACATTTGACAATCCAATATCCCTAACGATTTTTTTTCACAATCTTTTAATTTGACACACGATCTTGAACCAAATAACAGTTTGAAAAAAATATAAAAAAATTGGCGAAGAAAGAAAAAAGACGATGGAAGGAAAAAGAAAAAAAAATTAGAGAAAAAGAGAAAAAGACGAAGGAAGGAAAAGAAAAAGGGCGAAAGAAAGAATATGAAAAGGAACGGACAAATGAAAATATTTTTAAAAATTGTAAAAAAAGAGAAAAAGACAATGAAAAAAAAAATTGCAAAAGAGGAAAAGAAAAAAGATCGCAAAAGAGAAGAGAAGAAAGATAATAGTAAGGAAGGACAAACCACGAATTTTAAAAAAAATGGTAAATTTCATGGGATTTTTCTATTTGTGACACGGGTCGTAAATATTTTATGTCTGTTTGTTCTATTTATGAAAATTAACCTTTTCAAAATGTATGTTTTTTTTGTTATAGGTTTTTTAAAATTCTTTTAAAAAATGTAATTTTTAGAAATTAATCTTATAATTATCTAAAATAAAAGTAGACTTGTTTTTAAAACTTCGGGACTAAAACAGCGCGTTTTAAAAACTCATGGGATCAAATGAGTGAGTTCTTATAAAGTACATTGTTTTAAAGAGGTAGTTGCAAATAAAACACTTAGATTAGCAATATTATCACATATAGTAACATTTTTAAAACATTGTAAACATGAAAAAAATCTATAAATGATAGACGTCTATCACAAATAGACCAGGTTACAAAATATTGTTCTATCACAAATGAATTATAAGAGTATTAACAATAAAAGTCTATCACTAATAGAGTTTTAACAGAATTTTTTAAAAAATGTTTCTATATACTTAATTATTATTTCTAAAATTGTTATGAAAAGACTAGAAAGATAATTTAAAAAAAAATATATAATAATCTACCAAATGAATTAGGTTAGTTTGTCTGCTACTATGAGGATTTATATTAATTTATAGTTGATAAAGAACGAAACCTTAAACTGAAAGAACAATGTCCGTAACAAACCACTAATTAAGTATGAACAAACTAGGACTAAACCTTATTAGGAAAGTAACTTTTTCCATTAAAAAAATTCCAAATAACTCCAAAATCTAGACGCCATCAAAATATTAAAATATAGTAAATAATTGATACATTGAGAAGAATATAATATAATGAATCAAAATGGAAATCGTTGGGGACTTTAAATAATTATAATTTTCTGTTGCATACATTACTCAAAACAATATTTATTTGATTTCTTACGGATAACTCAAAGTCGTCGCTATACAACTAAAAGTCTTCAATTGTGTGCCAAATTAACATCTTAAACACACTATAAATAAGGATGGGAATGAACCAAAAATAAATCAAAAACTTCTCACTACTTCTCTAATACAATTAAGCATTGGATTTCAAACAAAATTCCAATGTATATTCTTGGCGTTTCTGTTCTTTTATTTCTCACCATCTTCATCTGTAAATTTGTTTACGCCAATTTTTGGGTTCCATGGAGAATTCAAATCCACTTCCGAAAGCAAGGCATAACGGGGCCTCGCTACCTCCCCATCATCGGTAACGCCACCGATATGCGCCGTATGTACATGGAGGCACAAGCGAAAACAATTCCATTAACCCACGATATCTTGTGTCGAGTGCTACCTTATATTCACCAATGGTCCACGGAGTATGGAAAGATGTTTGTATATTGGTTCGGACCCAAGCCGAGACTAGCGATATCTGACCCAGTTATGATTAAGGAAGTGCTTACAAATACAGGTGGGCCTTTTAGAAAGGTGGGATTCACCCCAGTTTCCAAGTTGTTGTTTGGAGAAGGACTTGTCGGACTAGAGGACAACCAATGGGTCGTTCACCGAAGAATCGCAAATCAGGCTTTTACCATCGACCGTGTAAAGGTTTGTTAATAAACAAAACTTACTGTTTTTATAAAAACAAATTGTAAATAGTTTCAAATATTTTGCTATTTCTATAAATGTATCTTTTTTATTTTTATTATATTTTACCACTAAGTTATAGTTTAGAAAACTTGTGTACACTAGAATATTTAATCCAAAATTCACAATTGTGTCAGGGGTGGTTACCAGAGATTACTTTAAGTGTTCGTAATGTGTTGGAGAAATGGGAAGAAATGAAGGGAGGTACGGAAGAGTTTGAAGTAGACGTCCATAAACAACTTCGTCTCCTCACAGCAGACGTAATTTCAAGAACTGCATTTGGAAGTAATTTTGAAGAAGGCAAACGCATTTTCAACTTGCAAGAACAACAAATGAATCATTTTCTTCAGGCTGTTTCAAGTGTTTATATTCCTGGCTACAGGTTTATCATTTTCCCCAATTTCTATTTTCTTACTCCCTTTTTGGTAACAATTATTAATATATTAAATTTTCCTTTGGAAAAACACACAGATTTTTACCTACTAAGATGAACAGAGAGAGGGATAGGCTGGAACAAGAAACTCGTGCATCAATCAAAGCACTAGTTGAAAGTGAGAAAAACAACAAAGAAAAGGAAAACTCAGCTAATCTACTCAGTCTCTTATTGTCATCGTACAAGAACCAGAATGGAGAAATAGAAAAACTTGGAGTGGATGAAGTCGTAAATGAATGCAAGACATTCTATTTTGCAGGAATGGAAACAACTGCCAATCTATTAACTTGGGCACTTTTATTACTAGCAGAGAATCAAGAATGGCAAGATCGAGCTAGAGAAGAAGTTATCAATGTTTGTGGCCAAAAGACACCGCCTACAGCTAACAATTTAACTGAACTAAAACTAGTAAGTATTAAATCACAATATAGACTCAAAAGCTTAAACAAAAACGAGAGACGATGAGTGTTTAATGATTCATTTGGTTTGACAGGTGGGCATGATAATCAACGAAACACTTCGACTTTATCCACCGGCGATTATGATGATGAGGCGGACAATGAAACGACTAACGCTAGGAAACATCAATGTTCCGGAAGGCACACAACTTCAACTTTCGGTGGTTGCAATCCACCATGACAAAGAGCTTTGGGGAGAAGATGCGAGCAACTTCAATCCAATGAGATTTAGTGAGCCTAGGAAGCATCTGGCTTCATTTCTACCATTTGGGTTGGGTCCTAGAATCTGTGTAGGACAACATTTGGCTTTGATTGAGGCCAAAGTTGCGCTGGCTATGATAATTCAACAATTCTCCTTCACGGTTTCTCCAACATATACGCATGCTCCAATGATGTTTGTCAGTTTAAACCCTCAGTTTGGTGTTCAACTCCTGGTTAAGAACTTATGGAATTGATTTTATCTCTCTTTAAATATTAAATTACTATGAAAAAAAATCGAAATCTATTCTACTTATCTTCATTAATAAATAATTAGTTTGTTTCAAATTCGCTCATTTTTGCTCTACAATTAGTTTAATTTTGTCATTTTCTTATAATTGTTAATATCAACAACAATAATAAGAGTGACTAGATAAATGACAAATTAAGGGTTTACTTTGGACAAATAGCAAAAATAAAATATAATTATAAAATAAAAAAATCAAATAAAAAAAAATATAAAATAAAAGTGTGATATTGTCAAAAATATTCTCATTTTAATTAAAATATACAATGTTAAATAGTTCAATATGGAGAGTTTATGAAGCATTCAAAAGGCACTAAAATACCCTATAATAACTCAACCAAATACCATGTAATTGAAATGCACCTACCAGATATCAAATATACTATATCTAAACATTTCATAATAAAAAATTAAATATTGCCTAATATGTCCTTAACGCTTCTAGTTGCCTATAGAACGTCTGTATGCGAGGAAAGCTGAGACTAGACGATCGGGGCCATTAGAAATTTAATTAAGTTATAGATGTCCACGGTGGACTTCTTTCATGGTGAGACAAAACATAGTTGGTTGTACTAGTGAAATTGTTGACAAGTGAGTAATCAAAGGAATTATAACTTCAAGATGATATGACTGTTATTGAAGATACATGATTGACAACAAACCAATTGTATGATCGTAAAAAATTAGCCAAGATTGAAACAAAACGATCAGAAACATGAGATTGTGGAGGAGAATTACTACAAAACTGAGAATACTTGACGCTTTTTACATGTAAAGTATTTGTTTACTTTATGCTTTTCAATGCGTCAGGTCAAGAATAAAGGAAGTTTACTTGATAGTTTTTAAGCGTCAAGTAATCCAGTGTCAAGAATAAAGAGATTTTTTGTTTGATAGTTTTTATGCGTCAAGTAAAATTATACTTGACAGTTTATAAACGTCAAAAATTTGATTATTCTTGACTCGTTTTGCATTTCAAGACTTTTTTTTTCCTTCCAAATGAAAAATTGTACAATTTGAAATACCCATATAATTATATTGCACCTGGTTTAAAATCCAACAATGGTATACAACATGATCAATTGAACTATTTATGTTTCTTAAATCAATCCAAACTTTCAATCAAATAACTAACAAATTGCATATATCATTGAACATATACATATAGTTGGTCATTATATAATTACAACATAGAAACAAATCGTTCTTATTCATATTACAAAATGAGTTATGAACATCGTTCTTAATCATAAAACACATAGTGTATGTAATAATAAGAAACAAAGACATCACCCTCCTCCAAGCACCACAACACTCTTAGATAACTCTGAACTGATCAAAGTCTCACAATTGTTATCCTCAACTCCTTGAAATCTACAAACAAAATAAGAATAACATTAAAACTATGAAATTTAACTTCTAATTCTAAGAACTTTGATAATAGAATTATGTTCATGAAATAGAAACAAAATGTAGGATCTCTATGTACTTTCATTTTAATCGGATTAAAGGTATGGTTACTCTCTACTAAGCCGATATCCATCTATTTCATGGATAAATATATAATCACTACAGTTTGTCTATAGTTTTCATATTAAATAATATACTAAAATATCTTATAATAAATGAGTTGTACAAATTCAATACTGAATGAAGTACAAACATACATATTTTCCTCTTGGTGAACGCCGTAGAAGTTCAACTGCTGCAAAAATCACAATACTAAGAGATATATGGTTTACAAAAATTAATTAATCATTTACACACATGTATCTGCTACAACACTGATGTGTATTGAGAAATGAAGTTAGCAGATTTGCATGGCAGTAGCGTCCTTAAAACTAGATCATTTGCAATTTACACAGAAATATTATGATGAAAATTGAAGGAACATAAGAAACAATTTAATATTTTACAATTTTTAAAAATAATTTTTCATAGCATGGTTCAATTATTTGATAAATTATGCACGTTTAGAATAAAGAATAATCAATTAAAAATAAAAATTAATTCAACTAAAATTATTATATTAAAACCACGAGGTTTCATGGTTCCAAAATTTTCACCTTATTTGTACTTTTTGTTTTAAAAAATGAATCTGAATTAATTTAATGTAAAATATTGGATCTACACCATTAAAAAAACTGAATAAAATAGAAAAATATTTAGACCGTATAGAACAATTTTGAAAAAAAAAAAAAAACCCACAAATCCACAATATGAAATAACAAAAATACCCCGTGATTAATCGGCCACACGCATGAAAAAACAATCTTGTACAAAATGTAAACGATATTGATATACGATATTGTACCAAATCTACACTTGATCGTGTAGTGAAAAAAGAAGGACACAATACTTGGTAATGAAAAAAGAATAAGGAAAAAAAATATTGTTTTCATAAAAAAGATAATATGAGAGATGACGAAGAAAAATTAAATTGAAGGACAAAGATGGAATTTATGAAAAAATTAATCCAAGTTATATGAGCTTTATGAACTTTTTTTTATTTTGTTATACGAGTGATAAATATTTTCAGTTTTGTTTAATGCATGTAAATTTAACCCAAAAGAATTGGTATGAATATACTTATAAAATGAAAATATTTACTTATCAGAGGAGTTTACAAATATAGCAAAAACATTTATGATAATAAACCTCATGTCAACTTATTTTCTAAATTGCAAAAATGTAAAATTTAAAAGCAGATTACCGTCTGATTACCATTAATTACTAGTCAAATTTGTCAAATTTGCAATATATAAAAAAGATGTATTATAAACGGTTTTTTCTCAAACTTTTTTTTTCTGACATCTAATACAATTTCCCTGCTTATCATCCAAACTGTCCTTAACACAAAATTTAAGGTATATATACTTTTAGTTCACATTCGATTGTTGAATGAGATGCAAACTTATATATTAATTATTTATAAAACGTTTTTTTTTTTTAAATGTAGTCTGCAAATGGCTTGCATATTATTATGAAAAATACTTAACTGCAATCCAACACTTATTTTAGAATAGTTTAATATATTTATTATTATTATGATGAGAAGGAAAAATTTCTAAAAGTACTTATATTACTAAATATATGTAAGGTTAAAAATTGAAACTTCTTAATCTCATTTATTCAACCCACATGAACACAGTTAACTACTTTAAACATATTATACAAACTAAGGTGGAATATGTATAGATTAGAGAGGGAGCCACGTTGGACAAGGAAGCACGTGCCCCCTTAAATTATTAGACTTTGTTTAATGCAAATTGTTTAGTTCCGATAGATCTTATTACAAAAGAAAACAATTTAGAAGGGCTATTTCTAAATCTAATTTAAGAACTAAATTTAAAAATGTAATATTCAAGTTATCATGGATCAATTTTGAAACATGAAAACTCATAGACAAGAATCTAATTTTATAATTTGTTTTCAATTACATATACATACTTCTTACATAAAGTTTTCTGGCTTTATTATTAAAGATACAATAGTTACTTAAATAAATAGTTCACATAGAGTTCTAACTAAAATTAAATGAAGGTTGATTGATAATGAGAACAATCTTTGGTTTCTTAAAATTATATTTGTTTCCTTCCAATTTTTTACTATAGTTTTGATATATATTTTAACTAAACACTCCAAGTCTTAGGTAGCCAAATTTTAATGTATATGTCAAAGTTTTTAAAATTTAACTTAATTTCTTAAAACACCATTAAAAAAATTCTGAAAAAAAAAGAAAAAGAAACAATAGGTATAAAATTATGGTTCAGAGATAAATTAAAATTAAAAAGAAAATTAAAGAGAAGCAAATTATTAAATAAAACAACGTTTTAGTAGCTATGAGTTTGTTTTTTTATGTTGTAATTATGAAGGAAGAAGAAAAAATGGAAACCTATTAAGATATAAGTTTCGATATTTTTAAATACAAAAAGGAATTGGGAAAGCTATTTAAACTAATTAAAATATTATATTAAAAGAGAAGTTTGAAACCAAAAGCACTTTGATTATAATTCAGTACTAATTTGGTCAAAATTATTAGACAATTAGTACTTTCAATCGCTTAATTTACGCTAGATTCCATAATTTAAAATTTTAAAACTCAGTTTCACGCATTCATTAACATAAACTATTTTTGTAAGTATAAATAAATTAAAATAATTTAAGACTTTTTTTTTAAAGTAAAAAAATCAGATCTCCATTAATATCTTCACATTGTAATAGGAAGAAAAACACATTTATTAGTGTGTTTAAAAAGAGAGATTTAACCACAATGATTGATTTTGTAGTTTTGATTTTTCATCAATAAAAATTATGTTTCTTATCGAATTTAAAAAGTGATTTTAACAAAAGATATCAAGATACTTGAAGCGAATAAATTTATATACAATTGATTTTGCTATATATATTTATAATTTTTTTTAAATGTTGCTATATACTTCATTATTATTCTTAATTTTTATCATTATAATTATTCTTAACTATAATTACTAATTATATCTCTTATTTGAAAAATTAATTATTTAACTAAATAATTTGGGTAAAAATAAACTTTCATATATTTTGTTGTTAAATTCTTATATGCACATGGTTGATTTTTTTTTTACATATAGATATTGAAAAAAAATTTCAAACATATATAATTGTTTGTTTGTTTTAATAATTTTAGTTCATGCAAACACCATCATTTGACCAAACAAATGATTTTATCAAAAGAAAAAATGATTTTTACCATCTCAAAATCACTAGCAAATACACCCTTTATATTTTTCTAAAATCAATTTAATTTATGTCATACATCATTATATATGAAGGAATAGTGATTTTGACAAGAAAATAAGTGATATTGACCATCTCAAAATCACTCCTAATTACATACTTTAATGTTTGAAAATCTCCTAAGACAAAATTTGTTCTAGTAATGAATAATAACAAGCAAGTGAAACAAGCAAATTTAAGTAACATAATCATACATATAAAAGAAATATCTATGTGCAACCATAAATCTTATCAGATTATCCAATCATAATTTCTTTCTTTAAATATCTTAATTATCTCTCTTTTCTAAAATGAAATATTTTAAATTCTTTTTTGTGTAAGATGAGAGCATGAAATGCATATAAATAAATGCATCCTGGGATACACCTAAACCTAATCAAATATAATAATTCATCATAGAAGATAATTTATCTAAAAAAACAAGAAACAATGGCGTTACATTTGCATTTGAGAAATGAGAAGTACGAAACCATAGACCGAAATAAGAAATAATCAACAATAGACTAAACCGTATTAGAATAGCCAACTTTTTCCATTAAAATATTACAAGAAAATGTATCTTTTTCCACATAAAAAATAATAGCAAGTATAGCCTCAGCAAGTCAACAAATAATAACTCCAAAATCTACATCCTCATTAGAATATTTAAAACATTAAAGTAAAGTCGATCGATAGGCTTCAAAATATAATACAATAACTCAAAATTGAAGTGGTTGCTAGGTGTCACAATCGTAGCGTTTCAACCTTGAGACGGACGATTGTGCGGCACTTGTTCTAACTCGATGAACAAGTCAGCCGATCAAAATCCGAAAGTTGCGGGTAACGTCGACGTATGTCGTAACCTTCCTTCGCGTTCTTGGGAAATTTTATTTATAAAACGGGGGAAAGAAAGAAATACATTGAAATAGACGTTACAATAAGCATTAAAGACTGTCAGTTGCAAGGAAAAAGGGTTGCTTGCAAAGAGTACAACTAATGCTTGGGCGGGGATTCAATTGGTGTGCCTCCCCTATAGTACATTTTGACATTTTTGGCTCTGGTAGGCTTGCATATGAAAATGCCGAAACGTCACACCCAAGCTTTATGACTTCAAATGAAAAGCAAATGCCTAAACTAACTATGGTGCTTAAAGATAAGATAAATGGGAGCTAATCGGAGCATATAACCAAAGGTAAACACACTTTGGAAAAATATGTCCGTGACACTAGGCGTAAAGTAATTTTGGTGGAAGTCTTTCAACGTTGGCCATTCACATGTTAAACACACTATAAATAATATAGATGGGAATGAACCAAAAACAAATCACAAACCAAACTCTCACTACATCTCTAATTAAGCATTGGAATTTAATTTCCAAATTCCCAATGTCTATTCTTATTGTTTCTGTTCTTCTATTTCTCACAATCCTCATCTTCAAATTTCTCTACTCCAATTTCTGGGTTCCATGGAGAATTCAAATCTATTTCCAAAAGCAGGGTATAACAGGGCCTTCCTATCGTCCGATCATCGGTAATGCTACCGATATCCGTCGTTTGTACATAGAGGCGCAAACAAAACCGATCCCGTTTACCCATGATATAGTATGTCGGGTGCTGCCTTATATTCACCGATGGTCTGAGGAGTATGGAAAGATGTTTGTGTACTGGTTTGGACCAAAGCCGAGGCTGGCAATATCCGACCCAGATATGATTAAGGAAGTGCTTATGAATACTGGTGGACCTTTTAGAAAGGTTGGATTCACCCCGGTTTCCAAGTTGCTATTTGGTGAAGGACTCGTCGGACTTGAAGACGAACAATGGGTCGTTCACCGAAGAATAGCAAATCAAGCTTTCACTATGGATCGAGTCAAGGTTTTAAACCAAAACTAACTATGTTTTTTTAAATTGAACTGATGTTATATATATATATATATATTAATCTGCTTTTGGAATTTAAGACTATGAACATAATCTTGTCTTTTTTCTATTTCTTAAAATACATTTTTTTTGAAAAAAAACAGGTTGAAATATGATCATTTTGGGTAAAAGTGACTAACTTTTTAAAAAAAAATTAATAATAATAAAAAACTAATATAGACTAAATATGTTTGTATCGTAGTCGATACATATAGTAGTTTATTGTAATCAAATATAATTAAATTGAAATATTTTAAATGATTTTATAAGTTTTCTTATTTAAAATAATATTTTTCATAAATATGAAATACTATTGTCGAATAAGGCTTTGAAAGAACTAAGGTGCTGTTTAGTCTTTAGGCCTATTTGTCTATCTAGAGGTTTAATTTGTGCTATTTCAAGATTATTCTTTTGGTCTTTTAAAAGGGTTTTATTCTAGCAAATTCTTAAAACATTTTTGGCATTTTTAAATATAACATAATAAACTAAAATATTTATAAAATATAGTAAAATTTTAGATTTTATATCGATGTATTGATAGACAATGATAGAAGTCTATTAATATATATATCAGTGTCTATTATTGATAGTATCTGAAATTTTGCTCTATTTTATAAATATTTTAAGTAGTTTTATCATTACAATAAAAAGAAGTTTAAATTTTAAAAAAGTTTTGAAAACATCCTAAATATTAAAAAAAAATAAAAAAAAAATCAATAGTTTGTGTTTGATTATTAAAGGGAGCCTAGGTTATTTAAGTTTTTTTTTCTTGTCAATTAAAATTTTATATGGCAAAATATTTAATAAAAAATTCATAATTGTCAGGGATGGTTACCAGAAATTGCAACGAGTGTTTGTAGTGTGTTGGAGAAATGGGAAAAAATGAAAGGAGGAAATGAAAAGTTTGAATTAGACGTCCATAAACAACTTCGTAACCTCACAGCAGATGTAATTTCAAGAACTGCATTTGGAAGTAATTTTGAAGAAGGCAAACGCATTTTCAATTTGCAAGAACAACAAATGCATCATTTTCTTCGAGCTGTCTCATCTGTTTATATTCCAGGCTACAGGTTTTTCATTTTCTAATTTCTCTGCCTCTTTGTTAACAATTTTATTTGAAATTTTAATCAAATTTTAAAAACGAAAACTATTTTTACCAACTATTTATTTAACTTGATTTTTTAAAATATTAGTTGACAAAATCTAACAAAGCAAAAAACATTTTGAGGTGAAATTTGTGTTTATAATTTTTTTTTTCTTTTCATAAGTTATAACTCATATGCTTAAGTTTTTAAATTCAAATCAACAATTAACATTGTATTTCACTTGAAAAACCACAGATTTTTACCTACCAAGATGAATAGAGAAAGGGAGAGATTAGAAAAAGAAACTCGTGCCTCGATAAAAGCACTAGTCGAAAGTGAGGAAAACAGCAAAGAAAGGAAAAACTCAACTAATCTACTCAACCTATTGTTGTCATCATACAAGAGCCAGAAGGGAGAAATAGAAAAACTTAGAGTGGATGAAGTCGTAAACGAATGCAAGACATTTTATTTTGCAAGAATGGAAACAACAGCAAATCTTTTAACTTGGGCCCTTTTACTACTAGCAGAGCATCAAGAATGGCAAGATCGAGCTCGAGAAGAAGTTATCAATGTTTGTGGCCAAAAGGCGTCGCCTACAGCAGATAATTTAACCGAACTTAAACTAGTAAGTTTTAGATCACCAATCATCTCATAAACTTAAACATAAACGAGAGGCGACAAGTTTTGATGATGCATATTTGGTTTGACAGGTCGGAATGATAATCAATGAAACACTTCGACTTTATCCTCCAGCGGTGATGATGATGCGACGGACTATGAAACGATTAAGGCTAGGAAAAGTCGACGTTCCAGAAGACACACAACTTCAGCTTTCAGTGGTTGCAATCCACCATGATAAAGAGCTTTGGGGAGAAGATGCGAGTAGCTTCAACCCTATGAGATTTAGTAAGTCTAGGAAGCATCTGGCATCATTTCTGCCATTTGGGTTGGGTCCTAGAATATGTGTAGGGCAACATTTGGCTTTAATCGAGGCAAAAGTTGCATTGGCTATGATAATTCAACGATTCTCTTTTACTGTTTCTCCAACCTACACACATGCTCCCATGATGTTTGTAAGCTTAAACCCTCAATTTGGTGTTCAGCTCCTTGTTAGGAGCTTATGGAATTGATTGTTTGTCTTTATTCAAAGAATTACCATGGAAATAAATATATTCCATTCTACTTATTTTCATTAATTAGTTTCTAACTCATTCATTTTTATCTATATAGTGTTTAGATTATTCATTTATTAGTTTAATTTTTAGGTTGAATTTTGTAATTTTCTTAGAACTTTTAAAATATGCATTACAAGAATATTTAACAATAAAGAGTAGTAATGATAATAATAATAAGTATTTGAATATATATTCAAGATATAAAGGGTTTAAGAACATCATGAAGTATGCAGATCTTAAAATAAGAAAGATGTGATCTCATGTCTTGGGCCAATCTAGTTGAGCCCACTCAATTTCACCGTTAGAGAAATAATTGAGTTGAGTTGATTCTCATAATTGAATTGAGTTGATTATAAAACCTCGTAAGCCTCAACAATAATCACATCTATAATATAGATTGCAAATGTCTCAAGTTTATGTTAGACTACAAATCGTTTCATTCCACAACTTTATGGTGTAAAATTTTTTTTGTGTGCTTAGTTAACATCAATACAAAATTGATCTTAATGTTCATTGAATCGACGATATAGGAATACCAACAATAGATGGGTGATCAACATTAAAAAAAAAAAACGTGTTGTTTTTATCTCAATAGCCAAAAAAAAAATTATATGCTTTTGAATGATGATTATTAATGTTCAATTATTAATGTTCAATTATATGATCTATAGCCATTGGTATTTAGCTATTCATAGAAATATTCAAGTTGTCAGCAATTCTTATAGCAATATTTGGCGATGCCTTTAAAAGGTCACAATCCTTATGGAATGCCAAGAACTTTCCTAAGGCTAAGATTTGTTGTTGAAAATTATCCATGATATTTCTCAACCTAATTAATCTAATATGGGTAAAAAAAATGAGTCTAAACTGATCTTAAGTATGTGAGTGCACTTTTTTTTTATGTGCCAATGTCAGGTAACCGAAGAGATCTGCCCTAGGTTTCTTTCCAATTATATTAGTTCTCTTTGTGATGGTAAGGACTTGTGGTTCTATCAAGATTACTAACACTAGATATTTTCTCTTGGATCGAAATAAAGATGTGATCATTGTGTGGCAAATTTGGGAGGCAATGAATAAAATGTTGTTCTAGTTGCAACTCATTGATATCGATTCCATTAGTGAATCAATTGGTCGGCATTTGCAAAAGAGGCAGATTGGTGAGTGGGGTCGAATGGGAAACGGTGGAGTTTCAACCATCTACTTCCTCTTCTCTATCCAAATTGTAGCCATCACCAGTGACATTTTAATTTGGAAGTTAAATGTTGATGCTTGCCTGGAATCTTGCATCTAAGGCATGTGGTCTAGGTGGTGTCTGTCACAAGGTTCATTCCTAGTTACAGTGAGGTTTTAACCCTTTAACGCAATGGTGATTTTTTGTCGATCATTAACAAGTGTACTTAAAATCCCTCATTCAAATCTTTTGGTGGAATCCGATTGCTTAGAAATGATCGATCTGTACTGACATTATCAATGATGTCATTGAGGTCTTTTTCTTTATTGAGGAGAGAAAGGCTTGGGATAGTGTTCTAGCCTTCTTGGAGTCATCTGTTTCTCTTATGTTCGGTGGTATCATAATTGTTATTTAGCATACTCTCTTGGGTCTAAGTTCTTAGAGAAGCACAAGTCTTTCTATATTAGTTTCCCCCCTATACTGAGTAGCTTTCGATCCTTTGTGGCTTGTGATCATATATATATATAGTTGTTTAGCTTGTTTTATCCTCAATGAATGTATGTACGTATGTAAGCTACAAGATACATTTCAAAGATAGAAGTACTTGACGTTTTGTTTATATTATGTTATTGCTAAAGCCCTAAGTAGCTATTGAAGAAAGAAATTGTGTCCAACACTTTGTAATGTTTCATATATATCTTTGGGTAATAATTAAAAGAATCCTTGGCTACATATCTATTTCCATGCAACTCATCATTTATCAATTTTTTTGCCACAGAGTAGGTTTTAATTCGGTAAGTATTGGTGGGTTACAAGATACATTTTAGTATTTTTCTATTATGTCAAACATAAAATAAATGAAGGAAAGCTTTCAAATATAGCAAAATAAGTTGAATTATTTACAAATATAGCAAGATTTCTTTGTTTGTTAGCGATTTGCACAAATAGACTGTAATGACCCAAATTTTTCAAAACCAAGTTGAGGTCATTACTAATCTAATTATCTTAATTAACTTTCTAAAAACAATAACAGAAGAATAAACTAAGCAGTTTCCGTATGGCTAGTCATGAGTCCTTATCGCTCGTCAGCTTGCCTTTCCCCTTACCTTTGCTTGGAAAGTTTCTAGTAAGGGATCCATTATTAGTCCACTAAGTGAAAGTTAACTTCCTATTTAGAGGTGTATATCCTGTCATAACAAACTTGTTAACTCACAGGAACACAAATCAGTTCCATAAAGGTGAACCCACAGGAACACGTAATAATAACATAAAATGAGCCTGCAGGAACACATAATAATCACACAAAGTGAACATGTAGGTGAAGGAATGGAATTCCTATAGCAGAAGCATCTGAATATTGTGCAAATGGAATTCAATTTGAAAAACCACAAAATTCAGAGTAAGCAAAAATTAAAACTCAACATGCTTTTCTAAGGAGGAAAGTAAAAATGAAATCTAATCTTTGCATAATCCTTCCAAGAACACCACGAAGTCTTTTTTGTCATTCTCAATGTGAAAATCACACAGAGATTTGTGGGCTTTTTTTATATTGATTTGGTGAAGGAAAACTTTTGAAAGATTTTGTAGAAAAGAGAGATCTTGAAAGCAGAGGAGAGAAGTAAAAAAAAACCATTAAAAATCTATGTATCTTATCAATTTAAGAGAATGGAGTGGGAAAAGTTATCAAATAACTCTTAGCTCCCTTTCCCTCCACTAACGTGGAGTTACTCTATCAATTAAAATAAAATTAATATAAATTTAAACCATATTATATCTCATATAATATAAATTTTATATTATATCATGTATAATATAACCAATTGCTTAGTTTTTTCTCCTATGACTTATAGTTATAATATGAATCAAATGCATATTAATTTTAATATATAGTTTATTTATGAATCTTATTCATATTGTTATTATTCTTTGAATCATATTCAAATATTAATTTCTCTCATAAAAATTTTATATTGTAATGTATCAAATAATACATTATATTAATTGTATCATATACAATTTATTCCCTTTAATCAGTAAATCAAACCAAAATAAATTGATTCTCATTTATCCTAAGAATTGAGCAAGCTAACAAAGGAACCTTATGGGCCTACAAATTGAAGCTCCAATGATATGATCGGATTAATTGAATTTTTCTTTAAATAAATTAATCTCAATTCATTAACTATCAGTCATTCCACTAAAGATACTATACAAATATATTTTTGTGTCCATTAGATATAACCAATTGACAGTTTAGTGACAGTTCAGTGACCCTTCACAAATTGTTCATAAGTACAATTAGGCAAAAAATTATCGTTTTTTCCCTATAGTTACATCTAACTCCTAAAGTACCATTGATCCCTCTAATGAACAATAAGTTATAGTCTTACTATAACTGAACTCCTCTTGGCCAAGAAAGGGTATGACACCACATATATTGTTCAAGCCCTAGAATCAGTCCTTGAGAGAGCAATTTCTCTACTTACTCTATCTATAGAGAATAAGTGAATTCTTTCTTATATAGCTATGTTTCCAGCTGGCCAATCAGACGAATCCTAAAAATGGTAGGCATATTGAGTCGGCGACATAGGCCACTCACCCATTTAGATCAAAGGACCGCCTTTATAGGCAGGAGTTCACAACTCACTCAGGATTCAAATCAAGTCATTTATGGTCATCTTGAGAAAATGTGGTCTCAACTAGTAACGGTCTTAATTGAGAGACTACTCATTTCATGGTCCAATCTTTATATAAACTCTTTGTATAGAATACCCTGCTCTAATATCTCGACATGAATGATTAGGATCAAATCATTTGTAGCACTTTAGAACAACTACAAAGTAAGGTCGTATTCGTAGTATTGTCATCAAGATAATGTATCCAAACTTATCCATCTACTACATACCATTTAGGCTATATCTTAAACATGATCCACTTGTATGTCTCTCCACATACATGTTTAAGTTACATAAGATAACCTTAGATGTTAGTTTATATTGGTTTTGTGGGTTAATGCAACTAAACCCTAAACTCTAAACCCTAAACCCTAAATATCAAATAAAATAATACACTTTATTTTATTAGATAAGTAAAATGCTTGTAATAGAGATAAACCAAATTAAGCTTTCAAGCCACCAGAAGAATAATAAATTAAGTTTAAGGGAAAAGAGATGACACCCGATTTATACCGGTTCACCCAGTATGGATTATACGTCTAGTTTTTTGTTACCGATGCAGGTTCCACTTAAATAGTTAAAGAGAATAGTAAGAGTTTAGTTTATAACGCCCAAGAACGATTCTCTCTCAATTTTTTTAAAAACAAATCACTCTTACGAATCTTACAAAACTCTTAAATGTATTAAAAACAAATCACTCTTACGAATCTTACAAAACTCTTAATGTAAATGGAAAAATAATTGCACAAGAACAAACTCACAAATTTTCTTCTCCTTTGCCAAGCAAAGCTTTCGACAATCATACACTCACACACGAAATCTTCTTCTAATTTTGCATATTTAAAGAAGACTTTCACCGCCCAATCCATATTTTATAAAGATAATTATAATGGATAGCAAGTATAGGAATAATTAAGTATATATAGCCATCTTTTTAAAAAATTAAAAAATATAGTAAAATCTATAAGTGATAGACTTCTATCGTTGCTAATAGACTTTTATAGTTTATTAGCGATAGACCAATATTTACAACAAAATCTAGCTATTAGTGATAGATTTGATATATTTTGCATATTCGTAATTTTTTTAAAATGTTGCTATATATTTAATTATTTTGAATCTGATGCCTAATGCAACTATCACATGTATAATAAAAACTAGAAAAGTCTTTCATTTTAAAATTTTTAGAAAGAAATTCTTTGGTTTGACATAACAAACTAAAGTCATTCGTAGCAAGCAAGATGTCATCAACATATAGAACAATAATTATGAACTTACTCCCACTAATCTTTAGGTATATACATCGATCAACGATGTTTTCTTTAAAATCAAAAGACGTGATAGTATCATTAAACTTAAGATACCATTGTTTGGAAGCTTGTTTAAGTCCATATATTGACCTATTTAATCACACCATATGTTCCTTTCCTTCAACCATAAAACCTTTGGGATCCATGAACACTTCTTCATCTAAATTCCCATTTAGAAAGGCAATTTTCACATTCATTTGATGAAGCTCTAAATCATAATGAGCTACTAAAGCCATAATAATCCTTAATGAGTCCTTTTTTTAGACAAGAGAAAATGTCTTTTTGTAGTCAATTCCATCTTTCTGAGTATAACTTTTTGCAACAAGTCTCGCCTTGTATCGTTCGATATTGCCATTTGAGTCACATTTGGTCTTAAAGATTCATCTACACTCAACTCTTTTACTTTCCTTAGGCAATTCTACAAGATCCCATACTTCATTATCATTCATAGATTTTAACTCTTCTTTCATGGCATCTAACCATTTGATAAAATTATCTTCTTTAATGGCTTGTGAAAACGAAACCGGATCAATATCAATACTTAAGTCAAATTCTGACTCATGCAAATAAACCACATAGTCATCATAAATAGCTGATCTTCTTGGTCTTACAGATCTTCTTAGTCTTACTGATCTTCTTAGTCTTACTGATCTTGTTAACTCTATTTCTTGTGGTCCATCAGTTATAGGTTCATTTTTTATAACATCATTATGTGGTGTTTGACCATTAATTTATTCTTCTTGTGGATTGTTAACAGAGTCAACAACTATAAGAAACAACTTAAGAAGAAGTTATAGATGAAGGAATTTCCACCCTAACTTCTTGAATTTCCATTTTACGTGGTTCCAAACTTCCACTAGTTATGTCATTCTCAATGAACCTTATATTTCTAGTTTCAACTATTCTCGTACTGTGGTTAGGACAATAAAATCTATATCCTTTTGATTTTTCTGGATAACCAATGAAGAAACCACTGGTTGTTCTTGAATCCAATTTATTTTTGTGTGGATTATAAATTCTTACTTTCGCTTAACAACTCCACAACATGTAGGTGTCTTAAACTAGGTTTTATTTCTGTCCAGAGTTCAAAAGGTGTCTTTGGAACTGACTTACTCGGAACCCTGTGTAATAAATATTGAGTGGTTCTTAATGCATTCATCCCAAGGACACAGGTAAAGATGAATTAATTAACATGCTTCTAACCATATTCATTAATGTACAATTACGTCTTTCTGCAACACCATTTAGTTGTGGTGTTCTTGACATTGTGTATTGAGCACATATGTCATGGCTTTCTAGGAATTTAGTGAATAAGCTCTGGCATTGTCCATTCTCATCATATTTTTCATAATACTCACCACCTCTATCAGATCTTAAGATTTTCACCTTTCTATCTAATTGT
>CM046886.1:5269377-5391450 GCA_025688845.1 Cucumis hystrix
CGCCGCCGTGACTCCACGCGCCGCCGTGACTCCACGCGCCGCCGTGACTCCACGCGCCGCCGTGACTCCCCGCGCGTCCTTCTCCATCCAGCCGCGGATCCAACGTCCATGTTGGAAACTTCATTGGTAAGGATGAAATTGATGAATTTGGGGATTTCCATTGAAAAAAAAATTCGATTTGTGGATGTTGTTAAATTGACTGCTTGGATGTTCAATCTTAGGTTGAGGGTAACGCTTGAAGTCGTTGAGTTCACAACGAACAATTGTTAATTTGGGACTCGTTTCGTGACATTGAGTTGTTGGCAAACGTGGGATTCAGTCAAGGGACTAGAGTAACGCCAAGGTAAGGGACTTTCTACTGGACTCAATAAATGTTATTTGAATGTGTTGGCTGTATGTTTCGTGCTGTTATACTGCGGAGAAATAACGATTATGAGGTGTATGTTTGAATGTGGATTTGTGGTTGATAGTATGTTATGACTGGTTGAATATATATATGTACAAATGTAAGGGTGTGGAAATGTCTGGATATCGTAGATGTGATTATATAATGTGTGACTTGAATGAGAAGATTGTTGTGTAAATCGAATGCCTGGTAGACGACTATGAGGATGTATTGTGAATGGAAGAAAAATCATGGTCGTGCTATTTTGGATTGAAGTGGATGTCATGGTTGGTTTTGCTGTCGACTGATGTATTAACGTGTTTGTGACAGTCCTCGGGTTGAATTGGAATAAAAATGGTTGTTTGAGGTTAAGGGGAAAGTTCACGTGATGAGGACGTTTGATTGAGTTGTAAAGTGACTGTTAAGAAGTATAGAATGGACTGAGGGGATAAATTATTAGTTTTCCTAGTGGATAGTTACCCTGCGGGTGTCCTTCGGGATCATCCCCTATATGTGCATCCTTCGGGAGCACTAGACTGATATGTGCATCCTTCGGGAGCACTAGACTGATATGTGCATCCTTCGGGAGCACTAGACTGATATGTGCATCCTTCGGGAGCACTAGACTGATATGTGCATCCTTCGGGAGCACTTGACTTATATGTGCATCCTTCAGGAGCACTAGACTGATATGTGCATCCTTCGGAAGCACTAGACTGATATGTGCATCCTTCGGGAGCACTAGACTGTGACTGTGCAGGGTACACCATAGGATACTAATAATTTATTTTTCCCCGAACGGGACCAGTAGTGGGTCCCTTACTGAGTATATTAATACTCACCCTTTTTATGTTTAACTTTTCAGGCAAAGGTAACACGAGGGGCAGACCGACGAGGGACAAGAAGGACTCGTGAATGGCCATAGAAGACTGTCCTTTAAACTGCTTCCGCTGACGATTTTTTTTTATAAACGTTTTGTTGAACTAAATTTACAAATAGTTAAAGTTTTGTAAACAGTACCTTAAAAGTTCATATTTTGAAATAGGGCCCGATTAAATGTTTTCTTCGATTTCATATGGTTTCAATTAAAGTTACTATGTCTTTCGTCAACAAACGGTTTTGTGTCAAATTGACGACTTAGACGGTCAGTCAGAAAAGTCTGGGTCGTCACAAACAGAGTCAACAACTATAAGAAACAACTTAAGAAGAAGTTATAGATGAAGGAATTTCCACCCTAACTTCTTGAATTTCCATTTTACGTGGTTCCAAACTTCCACTAGTTATGTCATTCTCAATGAACCTTATATTTCTAGTTTCAACTATTCTCGTACTGTGGTTAGGACAATAAAATCTATATCCTTTTGATTTTTCTGGATAACCAATGAAGAAACCACTGGTTGTTCTTGAATCCAATTTATTTTTGTGTGGATTATAAATTCTTACTTTCGCTTAACAACTCCACAACATGTAGGTGTCTTAAACTAGGTTTTATTTCTGTCCAGAGTTCAAAAGGTGTCTTTGGAACTGACTTACTCGGAACCCTGTGTAATAAATATTGAGTGGTTCTTAATGCATTCATCCCAAGGACACAGGTAAAGATGAATTAATTAACATGCTTCTAACCATATTCATTAATGTACAATTACGTCTTTCTGCAACACCATTTAGTTGTGGTGTTCTTGACATTGTGTATTGAGCACATATGTCATGGCTTTCTAGGAATTTAGTGAATAAGCTCTGGCATTGTCCATTCTCATCATATTTTTCATAATACTCACCACCTCTATCAGATCTTAAGATTTTCACCTTTCTATCTAATTGTCTTTCAACTTCATTTATAAATACTTTTAAGGCATCTATTGTTTGAGATTTTTCATGCAACAAATAGATATATCCATAACATGAAAAATCATCAATAAAGATGATAAAATACTTTTCTCCATCAAAAGATGGAACATCAAAAGGTCCACAAATATCAGTGTGTATAATTTCAAGAAGTTGTGAGCTTCTTGTGACTTCTTTATTAACTGTGTGTTTTGTTTGCTTTCCTTTAATACAATCCACATAAATTCAAAGGTCGTTAAAATCCAAATCTAGAAGAATTTCATGCTTTATCAATCTTTTAATTCTTTCTTTGGATATGTGACTCAAACGTTTATGTCACAAGTAAGCTGATGATTTATTAATTTGACCACGTTTAGTACCAACATTATGATGTAGGGTTAACAAGCTCTCAACATACAAACTATCAAGTTTTAATTTATATAAGCCATCACAAAGAATACCAGAGCCAATAAAAAAATTTGTTTGAATAAACTAAAACACTCATTCCCAAATTTAAAATAATAACTTGAAGTATCAAGTTTGGACAAAGAAATCAAATTACGAGAAATAGAAGGAACATAAAAGGTATCAAAAAGGTCTAAATGATGTTTAGTGTCTAAAGTTAAATGATAGGTTTCCACAGCTTCAACTGGAACGTTGATTCTGTTTCCCATAAAGATGAATCTTTCATTTGGGTTTGTGGTTCGGGTCGTAAGGAATTTCGGCATCGTATTGAAAACATGAATGGTACAAAATCAATCCACCATGTATTATAAGGAACTTCAGTCAAGTTTTATTCGGAACATACTAAAGCATTATGCTTACCTTTATTCTCGAACCATGTCTTACGTTTTAGACAATCTTTCTGAAAGGGTCCAGGTTTGCTGCAAAAACAACACTTATTCTTAATTTGTTCCTTTTTGTGGATTGGGGCAAATGACTGTTTTACCTTTAGTTGTCCATGATTTCTTTCAAGTTTCTTTCCAGCTCCTTTGTGACCCATGAGATTGCCAATGAATTTCTGATTTCTTAAGCCCCGCTTCCTCTTGAATGAGCATACTTTGTAATTCACGCACATTCTATTCATCTTTCAGAGTGTTATAGTTCATATGGAATGGACCATACTCCGAAAGTAAAGAATTAAGGATAAACGTTACCAAAAAATTCTCATTAATTCCCATTCCCATGGTCTTTAATCTTTCTGCCAAGTTCGTCATTTCGAGAATATGCTCATGTATAGTACGAGAACCATCAAACTTGATGTTTGTTAAAGTACTCATAAGTGTTCCAGCAAGTGACTTATCAGCCGACTGTGACTGAGAACATTTTTTCACATATTTCATAAATTCCTTAGCATCTTCAATTTTCTTAATTGTGGATTTAATATTGTTTGCTACAGTCTTTTGCATAAACATTAACCTCAATCTATTTGATCTTTCCCAAGTTTTATAGAAAGATCTATCTTTATCAATAGAAGTAATTGCAGCAGGTTTCTCACTTAAAAGTGTCAAATCAAGATCTAAAACTCCAATATGGAATCGAATTTGTTTGCACCAATCAAAGAAATTGAGTCCATTAAACTTTATTGTAGATGTAGCATGCGAATAAAGAGAAACGGAAGCAGATGCTTCAATTACAAAATAAATATGCTTAGACATCATTGCTTTGAGAAATAAACTTAAACATATAACATTTATTCAGATAATATTAAATCATCATTAGCTTATACATTGAAGTTCTTCTTTGGAAGGCATAACAATGTACAATATTTATACTTAATTGATGCTAGATTTAGTTTTATGTAATTGATAATTTAAATGCTCAAATTAAATACATTAGTTATCTTTGGATATACTAATAATATCTAATCAAACACCTCAATTAACCACAATAAAATTCTTAAAACTACTAATTACCTTTGGGCAAATTAAATGTTTTATAATAATGAAAATTAATATACTCATGACAAATCATTAATGTTTCATAATATCATCTCATTCTTTAGCATCAAATGAACATGAGTAATTGAATCAACTTTAATTTAATGTCTAAAGATTTACCAATTTGACCACTTTGGCGACTAACAAACTGTCCATAACATAGACATCATGATAAAACAATTCCAATTGATTTACATCACAATTTGACGCTAGATAATGCAATAATTTCATCAAAACTTCATACAATCATACATTATTCTTCAAAATTTAATTGCATAATTTAAATTTAAAAATATATATATAGTAACTTTAAAAAAAATCATCAAAATCTAAATTTTAATTAAAGTTTAGGATTAGATTTTCGACAACCTCCTAATTTTCATTAGATTTTAATTCTTTTGATTATGAATTAGAATATTAATTCGGTGCAATTATTGATTTGCCATTATAAATAGCAGTGCATCCGACCCTCAATGGTATCAGAGCCTCAGTTGCTCATTTTACTTCTCTCTCTTCTTTCTCTCTCTATGGAGTAGTCTCCCTTCTGAATCCAGGGGTGGAAGGATGATGTTCTGAGTTCTTTTCTGGTAAGAAGTTTCTCTTATGATTTCATTTCGTAACTAATGAATATTAAGTTTGGGTATCTCTCCTCGTCTTAGTTTATTCAGTGGTTTGAAATATGAAAATTATAAGTGTTAGTTCTTCTGATCTTGATAAAGGAGTGGTGAACCTTCAAGATCTGGACAAACTCTTCTAATATTCATACTAGAACCATGCGGATATTCAAGGTTTAGAGGGTTGATTGATCGAAAAACTTAATATGATTTAGTTAAAATCTGTTGTTATAAGAAGAAACTATTGCCTTAAAGGTTCGAAGTTCATCATCTAGAAACTGATGGATTCTCTCTCTCCCCCTTCTATGATAAACAAACTTCTTTCTAAACTCTCTCCTCACTCTCCCGCGATCATAGACACCACCGCTCACTCCTCTTCTTCTTCTTTAATTGCGTCAAAGAACCTCAGATCATGCGACGATCTATCAAAGGTTTTATCTACTCATAGCTCAGCCGAAGCCCATCTGGCTCAGGTTGAAAACCGTCTCAAAAATTGGTCTATCCCAAAGATCGATCCAAGCCAGGTATACAAGATTAATACCTTCAATTTCTCTCAGCAAGATGTAATCGTCGTCACTGAAGAGAACGTTGCAATGAAAGATGAATTCACTGCAATCAAGCTCCTGCCTGAAGAAACCCTCTTCAAAGTCAAAGATAAGTTCAAGTACCTCCACATCGGATGCGTTCAAGTTGCCTTGAAGCCCCTCTTCAGAGAAGGTCTAGACGTGCCAGTCTACCTTGCTCTAAGAGACAAGAGGCATCTCTGGTTCACTCCCTCTCTCCTAGGGATTGTTTAGTCAAATTTGGAGCAATGACCAGTCTACTTCAACTGCAAACCTGGTCTTACCATCTCCCTTCAAGATCGGAACATCATGGATTCCCTAAGCCTTGATGTTCACTCGCAAGGACTTGAACTGAAGGATGGTTCACTTCCTTTCGTCGTCTCATACCGCATCTACTTCAAGCTGATGCATACAAACCTTTCTCCTAAAGCCTTAGGTATTTCTCCCAAAGGCTACACCATGCTTATGGAAGTTAATCTGGAAAAATCTTCCATAACCATTCCAAAGACCCTCCAGTGGGCAGATCTGACCAAGGATCCCATCTGGAAGCTACAAGGAGAAACAGCCCTAGTCAGCAGAACCAGCACCGAGTCGTCAATCATCGAGTTTCCCAATTGAAACGTCGAAGTTCAATTCAATTCCGGAGCCTCATATCCGAAGATCAGCGAGATCATGAGCAGCCGTCCTAGCACATCTTCTATTGCAAGGACAGAAGCCTCTCTCCCTGATTGCCTGACGAAATCAGAGTCAGTTCGTGCATCGGTAGATTTCTCTCGCACAATCCCCGATGTTCACTACGGAAAAGAAGAAGGATCACTTTCTTCTACCCAGTCTGATATGGAAAGGAGAACCGAGCCGGTCTACAATCAGATCAACGTCATCACTGCAGATCCAGACGACGTTGCTCGTTTTCAAGAGCATTACAGCAAGTACATAGACAAGTGGCTTGCTGCTCCAGACGAAGGTAAGAAACCCATTCTTCCAATGCCGACCTTCATCGACAAAATGAAGCAAAATGAGCGAATCAGAAACGAAGCGCTCGTCAAGGACTTCGAAGCAAAGGGTTTCATCGCAGTCATCAAAGGGCCCGACGTCTATGTGACGGGCAAGGGCAAAGAAGTAACTTCCAACTACCCTCCGGAGGAAGAAGCTTACTTCTCTCATCCTGTCGTTCCTGCCATCAAGATGGTCTCGTCTCCCTATAAGACCATCGACGAAGACAAGGTTCAAAAGGTTGGAGTTCGCGAAATCAAGAACATCCAACATCAGCTCAACTACACCAACAAGGTGCTTTCTACAGTTTCCAAAGCAGTAGAAAGGATAGAGAATCTGGTTCCTCAGATCAAGATCAAGAACCCAGAGATTCCTCAAGCTGATCCTCATCGACCGATCTTCCAGCCCAACAGCTTCAACATCGGTAAGCTCAAAAACGACGAGTCAGACTTCTTTGCTGAAATCGACAAGCGCCTTGCAGCTCTCTCCATCAACAAAGAAGCAAAAACCTCGACAAGCAAAGTTGAGAATCAGAAAGGAATCAACGTGATCACCAAGGATTCCTCTCAGGCTTCTAGTTCAAAGGTACTTCCAGTAGCTCAATGGGTAGACATGAAGAATCACTACCCTCGACCGTCACCTCCAGATCTGGGATGGGATCACCTTCATCACGAGAAACATACCTACGATGGTATGTCTCTGGTCACTTGGAATATCGACGGATATTCTGAAGCTCAAATGATGAACACCTTTCAAGAGATGTTGTTAGCAGCCTCAGCCTACAGCGCAAGGAAGACAACTCTTGAAACTGCCCAGATTCTGATCTCAGGTTTCACCTGAAACCTAAGGAGTTGGTGGCACAATCAACTGATAGAGCAGGAAAGATTCAGCATCCTAACTACTACCCGAACAGTTGTCAAGACAGAGAACGTCTCTGCCCCTATCCAGGTCGAAGAACAGAATATGGTCAACCAATTGGCCTATGCAATGACAAAGCAGTTCATTGGCAGCAGCCAAATCCATTTCAATCTTGCAACAAAGTCTCTCCTCGGACTACGTTGTCACAAGATGAGTCAATACAAGTGGTATAAAGATACTTTCTTAGCACATCTTTATACTCTTACAACCTGCAGAGCCGACGTCTGGAAGCAGAAGTTCGTCGAAGGACTGCCGCACTACATTTCTCAAAAGTTCTATCAAACAGTGGCAACTAATTCAGTTACCAAGCAAATCGACTGGTCTGAATTAACCTACGGAGATATCTCAGCCACGGTTCAATCGATATGCATTAATCTCTGCACGGAGAATAAGCATACCACCAAGGTGATCAAGGACTCTGACTACAGGAAAGAGCTCGGCACCTTCTGCAAGCAGTACGGCCTCTACAAAGGACAGAAGGATGAAAGAAAGAAAAAGAAAAAGTCTTCCTCCAAGCGTCTCTTTAGCAAAAGCAAAGCTAAAGACCCTGAATTTCTTCGAAGGAAGAGGAAATACTACAACAAGTTCAAGAGCAAACGACGTTATGCTGCAAAGACCAACGTCTGCTTCAAGTGCAACCGAAAAGGTCATTTTTCCAACAGTTGTCCCCTGAAGGACAAGATCAATACCCTGACCATGGACGAAGAAACCAGACAGTCTCTTCTCTACGCCATCAGGTCAAAAGACGAATCCTCTTCTCAAACCGAGTCCTCTTCAGACGAAGACGGTATCAACGCCCTTCTCGACGAAGGATCTTTGAGTGAAGATGCCTTCTATTCTCAAAGTGACTCAAGCGACGAAGACGGAGCGATTCCCTGCACAAGAAGGTGTTGAGGAACACAACCCTAGGAAGACGATTCAAAGCAAACCTGCCTCTCCAAGCTAAGGCAAAGCATTGAGGAACACAACCCTCAGAAGACGATTCAAAGCCCGATCATTTATTCGTTTCAAGACATTCTGAATCGAATCAAAGGCGAGACGAAGAAGCCCATCCAAATTGAAGACCTTAACCACGAAGTAAAGGTTATCAAATTGGAAGTTGCAGACAACCGGCAACGTCTCAACCTTCTCGAAGAAGCCTTTCAAGCATTCTGAGAAGCCTCAAATCCAAGGGAAGTTCTGGGAGCCTCCTCCTCCAATCCTGAAAGACAGATTTCAGGAAATGCGTTGATGATTGAAGAACCAGCTGAAGCAGGAGTCATCAACTACATCAGTAAGTCTCAATCTCAAAAGTGGATAACGAAGATAGTCTTCAAGGTAAAGGACTTTCTTCTCGAAGTTGTCGCTCTCGTTGACTCAGGAGCAGATCAAAATGTCATTCAAGAAGGCCTTGTTCCCTCAAGGTATTTTGAAAAGACAAAGGAGA
The DNA here is from genome assembly GCA_025688845.1 of Cucumis hystrix. Classification (NCBI taxonomy): domain Eukaryota; kingdom Viridiplantae; phylum Streptophyta; class Magnoliopsida; order Cucurbitales; family Cucurbitaceae; genus Cucumis; species Cucumis hystrix. Next base: position 5,278,041 of record CM046886.1, read on the forward strand.
CCCTGAGTGGTGCCAACGGAGGACCGCTCAACATCCAGTTCAAGCTCTCCAAGGTACACATTTGCAAGGGAAATGTGTGTCTCATCAACACGTTCATTTTGGTGAAGAACCTTAATAAAGGGATCATTCTAGGAACGCCATTCCTAACCCAGATATACCCATTCCATGTCTCCAGCAAGGGTATAGTCTCAACCAAGTTTGACAAGGACATTACTTTCGAGTTCATTAACCCAATAACTCCTAAGTACATCAACAACGTTGAAGGAGAAATTCAACAGTTCATCAACCGAATCTCCAGGAAGGAAAAACAGATCGAGTTCCTTCAAGACGAGGTCAAGTCCAGCAAGGTGGCTTCTCAGATCAACAAGCCATCTGTTCAACTCAAAATCCGAAGCTTCCAACAGAAGCTTGAAAGGGATGTTTGTTCAAGCCTTCCAAATGCGTTTTGGAACAGGAAGAAGCATATGGTGACCCTACCATATGTTGACGACTTCAAAGAAGCCCAAATCCCTACCAAGGCTCGGCCCATTCAGATGAATAGGGATTTAGTCAAAGTCTGCTCCGAAGAAATAGCAGATCTCCTCAACAAAGGTCTCATAAGCCCATCCAAAAGTCCATGGTCTTGCGCGGCCTTTTACGTCAACAAGCAGGCAGAACAAGAACGTGGAGTTCCAAGGCTTGTCATCAATTATAAGCCTCTCAATAAAGCCCTCAAGTGGATTAGGTACCCAATTCCTAATCGTCAAGACTTGCTGAAGCTGATTACTTTAGCAAAGGTCTTCTCAAAGTTCGACATGAAATCAGGATTTTGGCAAATCCAGATTCATCCTTCCGACCGTTACAAGACGGCCTTCAATGTTCCATTTGGTCAGTACGAATGGAATGTCATGCCCTTCGGATTGAAGAATGCACCATCCGAATTCCAAAGGATCATGAACGGGATCTTCAACCAATATCAAGAGTTCACGATCGTCTACATTGACGATGTCTTGGTATTTTTAAGCTCAATGGATCAACATTTCAAGCATCTGCAAGTGTTTCTCAATGTCATCAAGTCCAATGGTCTTGTGGTATCCCAACCAAAGATCAAGTTGTTTCAAACAAGGATCAGATTTCTTGGCTACGACATCAACCAAGGAATCATCAAGCCCATTCAACGGTCTCTGGAATTCGTGGACAAATTCCCAGATGTACTACAAGACAAAACGCAGCTACAGCGGTTCTTGGGTTGCGTCAACTACATTGGTGATTTCATCCGAGATCTCCGTTCAATATGTCTGCCACTCTACGACAGACTGAAGAAATCTCCAAAGCCGTGGACGGACGAGCATACTCGAGCAGTCCGATCAATCAAGTTGTTGGCCAAAAGCATCCCATGCTTATCCTTGGTGGATGAACAGGCCAATCTCATCATTGACACTGATGCCTCCGATATCGGTTACGGCGGCATTCTCAAGCAGGATCTTAACGGCAATACCTCTGTTGTCCGTTATCATTTCGGAGTCTGGAATAGTGCACAGAAGAACTATTCCACCGTCAAGAAGGAAGTACTAACAATAGTACTTAACGTCCAGAAGTTCCAAGGCGACCTTATCAATAAGGAGTTCGTCATCAGGATTGATTCAAAGGCGTCAAAGTATATCTTCGAGAATGACGTCAAAAATCTTATCTCCAAGCAGATCTTTGCCAGGTGGCAAGCGATCTTGTCCTGTTTCGATTTCAAGATAGTGCCTATAAAAGGCAGTGAGAATTCATTAGTTGATTATCTCTCAAGAGAACATCTCTTGACGAAAGCCCCTTCAGCCCTGAATCCTCTCCTCCAATTTCCCAATGCAACCTCCTCTCGGCCGGCAACGGCCACCGCCGCGACCACCGCAGCAGCAGCAGAATAGTTCTCAAACCTATTCTCTTCAATCAGTAGCTTCCTCCTTCTAAGGAAAATCAAACCTTAGGTCAATCATCTGCACCAGCCCCGATGAGTGCAGACAATTATGTCATAGACTTGCAGTTCGAGCAAGTATCCAGGCGACGTCAAGGTTCCTCTCCAAGGACTTTGACCATTCAAACAGACCCTTCTGGTCTTCCCCCTTTTCCTTCAACCACGTTGTTACGCCCTACTGGTGTTTCAACTCCAAACAAGCGTGCTGCTTCTCCAGCCGCTTCTTCCTCAAGATCTCAAAAAATCAGTAATTGATAATTAAAGAATCTTAATTCATACTGATAATCGAAGAATCTTAATCTAAATTAACATTAAAAATAAATTAATCACAAGTTTTCAATCATGTTTTTGATAGCACATGTAAACTTTAGTTTCATAATTATATAATAAAACTCTAACATTGTATATAATAATAAATGTCAAGATCTTTGAACCAAATAATTTTACAAATTAAATTTAGTTGAAAATAACATACCATGATCTATAAATAATCTTTTTGAGGAATTGTATTTTTCTCACTTTGTCTTCTCTAATTAGATTTCTTGTTGAAAATAATGTCTAAGGTTCTATTTATAGACATTAACCATGATGTTTAATTAGTAGATTATAGTTTTAGCTAATAGGCCTAATAAAATAATAGGCCTGAAAGAGATAAAATAGTATATAATACATATGGACCACATTAATAATATTATATTTAAAATAAATTTAAGATTTACAACATGATGTATCGAATTTTATAGTTGATAGACTTTACCACTGATGATTTTAGCATATTAATGACAGTGATAAAATTTGGTATAGGTTGTAAATATTTTGTAAAATGTAGTATTTTAAAAATTCACCTATTTTGAATCTAATTTGTAAACTATTACTTAATAATTATTTTAGAAATTTTAAATTAATAAATCAGTCAATGATAACGATAAATATGAGAGTGATAAAAAGTAATAAAACATTAAGAAATATTTGGGGATGTTTATGAGTGTGCAATGTTACTAAAAACAAAGAAAAGGAAACAACTTTATTCGATTCAACGGCGTTATTTGTCTCTTTCTTTAGTTTCTTTCTCACAAACCTTTTCTTTGTTAGCAACCCTTCACAGACCTTCCTCTACTTCTCTACTTCTCTACTTCTCTACTTCTCTACTTCCACTGCCTTTTCCATTTCCAAATGTATCTTTTTCTTCTTCCTCTTCTTCTCCTTCTTACAATCCTTCTCAAATTCCTCTACTCCACTTTCTGGCTTCCATGGACAATTCAAACCCACTTCCGAAAGCAGGGCATAACAGGTCCTCCCTACCGTCCCTTCATCGGCAATTCCGCCCATATCCGCCGTCTGTTCAAGGAGGCACAATCCAACCCCATTCCCTTTCACCATGATATACTCTCCCGCGTTCTTCCTTTTTACTTTCAATGGTCCCGTGAGTACGGAAAGACCTTCCTTTACTGGTTCGGCTCCAAACCCAGATTGGCCATATCCGACCCTGATCTAATTAAGGAAGTCCTTGTCAATACGCGCGGCTATTTTCGAAGGTTCCACTTCAATCCCCTGTCCAAGGTGCTTTTCGGAGAGGGACTTATCGGACTAGAGGGAGAAAAATGGGTGGCGCGCCGGAAAATTGCAAATCAGGCTTTCAACATAGAACGAGTAAAGGTACGAAGTTTTTTTTGCACAATTTTCCTTTTCGGTTTTAGTCTCTGCATGAAATTGAGAATCGAACTGAACTTCATTACGGCTGCTGTAAATGGTTGTTTTCGATTATTATTGTTGAATAAGGTTAAATTATGGTTGGTAAATACTGTGGTTTTCAATTTGATAGGGATGGGTACCCGAAATTGTTGTTAGTGTGTTGAGTGTGTTGGAGAAATGGGAAGAGATGAAAGGTGGAATGGAGGAGTTTGAATTGGACGTTCACAAAGAAGTTCGTCGTCTCTCAGCAGACGTTATTTCAAGAACTGCATTTGGAAGTAACTTTGAAGAAGGAAAGCGCATCTTCAGTTTGCAGGAACAACAAACATATCTTTTCTCCCAAGCAATCAGAAGCGTTTATATTCCTGGCTTCAGGTTTATTTTTCAATTCTTAGTTTCGCTTTCTCCAATTATCATGTACGTTTTCACAGAACCGTCGTTAACTAGCCTAAAGGACTTAGACAGAATGAGTTACCTTCTTAGAATTTAATATGCCACAAGTCTAGCACTCGGGTGTTGTAGAGTCAAACAGGTTTTTCATGAGATTAATCGTCTGAGCTGTCACTCATTGATATCAATAAAAGAGAGTAAATTTTCATAGATGGAGTGACTTTCGTTTATTTTCTTTCAAACATAGAGATAATCAAATGGCTTAGAAGAGGGGAAAGTTGTAGATAAATAGTAACAACAATGACTCTGTTAGCGCATTGGTACAAGAGGTGTTGATACCTAGATTAGTATAGGGTTAGAGGTATAAGGGTAATTAGATTAGTATAGGGTTAGGATATAAGGGTAATTAGATATTTGGGAAGTTACTAGTAGTTATTGTGTAAGTGTGGTTACTAGTAGTTATTATGTAAGTGTGGTTACTAGGTTGGTTACAGCTTGTTATAAATTGAGGGAGGGTAAGTGAGAGGGAATTTGGTGGAGTGATCTAGGGCTTGAGCTAGAGTACTCAAGAGGGAGGTTCCAAGTGCCTTATACTTGGTTTTATCTTGTATTTTCTTATAGTTCATTATAATAAATTCATATCTTGTTCTTGTTAGGAAGTATCCTAACACAAGGCTATTGATAGAACTTGTTTTCCTTTTCTTTCTTAAAGGAAGTGACTTGTAGTTATTTGTGGATCCTTCTTTTGAGAAGAAGGATTAAGAAAGTCTAACTTTCTCTTCTAGTTGACAGATTGTTCTTTTATTTATTCCTCGAGTTTTGAATTGAAAACTTGGAATGTAGATTTTTGCCAACCAAGAAGAACAGAGAAAGGTGGAGCCTGGAGAAAGAAACCCGTGAATTGATAAAAGTGCTGATTGAGACAAATAGCAAAGGAAGGGAAAACTCAACTAATCTACTTAGCATGTTGATGTCATCTTACAAGAACCAGAACGGGGAAGAAGAAGGGCTTGGAATGGAGGATATCATTGATGAGTGTAAGACATTCTATTTCGCAGGAATGGAAACAACTGCTCATCTTTTAACTTGGGCACTTTTGCTACTGGCAAAGCATCAAGAATGGCAAGACAAGGCCCGAGAAGAAGTTCTCAAAGTCTGTGGGTACAAAAAACCTCCTGCAGCTGAGAATTTGAATGAACTTAAACTTGTAAGTCAATAAACTCATAATGCTATTTTCTTGGATACACGTATCTTGCAGTAGTTAAAGATTATCAATAGCCTTGTTTGTTGACATGTTTCGTTCATAGTTACTGTTGTTCTGTCCAAAGAGATTATCATCAAAAGAGTAGGAACTTTGTACACTCTATATGGTGATGTTGCTAACTCATGGAGTTCAGTTCTGGAAGCATGCAGTGAAGTCGAACATTACAAAATTAGAGGGAATAAAATGTGATCGAAACTGATATTTGATAGCCATGTTGTTAATGTTTTATAGATGTCGGTTATGAATTGAACTGAAACAGTATCTGTCTGCTATGCTCATATTTCATTTGATATCTTGTCTCTCTTTTGACAGGTAGGTATGATAATTAACGAAACACTCCGACTTTATCCTCCAGCAGTGATGTTGACGAGGATGGCATCGAAACAGCTGACACTAGGAAGCTTAGACATTCCTGCTGGCACAGAGCTTTTCTTGGCATTGGCTGCCGTCCACCATGACAAAGAGTTTTGGGGAGAGGATGCAAACTGCTTCAATCCTTTGAGATTTGGCGAGCCTCGGAAACATTTAGCTTCGTTTCTGCCATTTTCGTTAGGTCCCAGAATCTGTGTAGGCCAAAACTTGGCATTGATTGAAACCAAAGTGGCTTTGGCTATGATAATTCAACGATTCTCTTTTGCTGTTTCTCCAACCTATACTCATTCCCCCATGCTGTTCATAACCTTACAGCCTCAGTTTGGTGCACAGCTCCTCTTTAGGAGTCTACGGAATTGAAGTCACGGTTAGTCGAAATATAAGAGTAAACTATGAAGTATTTGTGAACTTTACTCAGTAAAATGTATAGTTTTATTAGTCTATCAATGTGTGTATATAGTAATAATTTGAAGTTGTCACACTATATAAAGCACATATGTTACAAGCTGAATGTTGAACTTTACTATAACTCATAGAATTTGTTCGAATTGTGGATGCTGTTTTAAAAAATATATTCGATAACATGTCTTTGTAACAGTCTGCTAATAAGTTAAATCTTTTCTTTCTTGTTTTTTTCTCCCCTAAAAGAACTCTCCCTGGTCCCTTTTGTTATTCCATTTTTGGTTGTGTTTACTTTTATGAAATGAGAATGAATGAAATTTGTAAGGAGCATCTCATTTTTCATTCGACAGTGTTTACTTTTGGGTTTTTTCAAAAAATAATAAAAAAAATACAAACTATTTACCCTTCATTCATGTGAAATTAAAATGAAAATAAAATGTAGGATCTACTCTAAACTTGACTAACATAAATTATTCTAATTCTAGTCACAAATGTGAAAACCTTCTTGGTTTGTTTGATTTTCCTTCTTACTCAAGCTATTCTGATTTTGGATAAAATGAACAAAACGGTATTAGTTTCAAATAGAACAAAATGAACTAAAATATTCAAATATAATAAAATGAATTAAAATATTTACCAATATATAAATCAGATATTTTACTATATTTGTAAATATTTTAAACATTTTTTCATTTTAAATATTTTTCCTTATTTGAATATCAATTGATTCAAAAGAAAAACAAATTATGCCCGCAACTATTAGGAAAAGGGAAAAGAAATTACTCAATTCAAGGAAGAATTGAACTATGTATATTTAATAGGGAAATTGCATCAAATGACAAGCATTTAGAAAAAAAACAACTCATAAGACCAATTTTTTGCATATTGCAAATATGTCCAAATTAGTGATATCAAATGACTATCAAATCGTAATCAGATGACTATAAGAAGGTAATCACAAGACTATCAGAGCATCATCGTAAATTTTTTTTTGCAATTAAATTTTAATACATGAAAACAATCGAATTTGCTACTTCCCATCTAAAAATCTTGTCATGTTCTATTAAATTTTAGTAAATGAAAACAATGAAAAATAAGTGTTGAAAAGGAATGTTTTTAAATATGATAAAATGAGTATTGTTTATATAAATATAGCAAAATTCTAACCGTACATTTTGTTATATTTGTGGTGTAACAACAATCTCCAAACACTAATCACCACAATTTATTGACTATAACAATAAGCTTTTAAAGCTTCAAACACACTTAAATAATATAACATAAAACTTGAGATCTCTACCATTGAAATTAAGGTTGGATTCTCCCAACCACGTAGTTTATTTTCCCTCTATCTCAATTTGAAAATTTGGGTTCCTTCAAAAATAAAAATAAAGATAAGGAGAAAATTTTGGGGCCAACTGATTTTATGAATAGACGTTTACAGTATAATAAGCCACGAAAGGAATTGGCTACTGCAATTACCAAAATACCCTCACACAAATTCGAAACTACCGTATTAGAACCAACACATTTTCGTAAATATAAACATGTTTATTACCCCTGGACTGGAGCGTCAAAACCGGTCAAACCAAACGATACCCAGCGGTTACTGTTGCTAAATCTTCACTTCATTAGATAAATATATTACTATATATTTTAAGTACCAATTTCGAATCAATTTCAGGCGCTAGGGTTTTCTTTTCACTTTCCCTTCCCTTCCGCATCCATACAAATTTCTCGATTCCATCTTCTCAATTCTCCTCCTACAACGCACGCTCAGATCCTCTCAACGTTTCTTTCTTCATTTTTCACCTGTACAACTTTTATCGTTGCTGAAAACTCTCTAACTTGGTAGATTTAGGGTTTCCATTTAATTTGTATGTGATGCACATGGATGACTCAGGTTTCTGTCGTTGCCTTTTTTTTTTCTTCCTTTTTGTCCGTATCTTCGGCGGCTTTGTATCTGTTTTTGGATTTTTCATTTCTGCATTCGTGCGTTATGCTTTATCTTCATTTCTGTGTTAATGATAAGTGTATGTTTTTTCGCTTTCTAAGGATCGGTCTTGTGCGTTTCAAATTTCAGTTAGTTCTTGGATTGTCAATGAATCTTTATATATAAGATGACTAAGATGGGTTAGTAGCAAGAATTTATGCGATCAAATTATCTATTCATGCGATTCGGTGGCGGTGATTTTAGAATAGGGTTTTAACGTGATTAAGTTTTGAATTAATTTGCTCATATTTATGTACTTATTTAGTGTAATTTTGATTAAGCAGGTTCTAATTTTCTGGAGCGTATGGACATTTTGATTTGAGGAAGTACTATGCATCTAGTAATCTGAATATAGATGAGCTGGGAGGAATGGTATTTTTTCTCATACGAAGTTGTAGAGGGTGCATCCTGTGCAGGAGAAGAATCAAAGTGAGGCTCTTCTGTTTAAGGGGCTAATATGCCATCTTATATGTCAAAACTACGAGCGTCGGTTAAATTTCTAGGGTGGGAAGGTGGATTGAAAAGTTCGTTGGAGTTGCTTTTGGGGCATCAGAAACTGTTGTGTGGCAATTCTAGTCTATTTCACTCCGTTCCGTGTTCCTCACTTACAGAGCTGCATGCTCTCTTGAGACCTGGCGCTATTTCCGGTGCTAGTTCAGAGCTAGTTAATCGCCGGAGGAATATCTCAGTTCTTGGGGCAATTTCTCGCACATTTTCTATTCCCTCGGTGTCAGGCCCTGCATTGCAGACTTGTGGGTTTCATATTGATTGTGCCATTGCTCAATCCTATCAATATTCAACTCACAGCAAGTGTCAAGATAAACCAATGGCTGCTTGTGGTTCTAGAGCTACACTTGGTGAATGTTCTCTTGATAAATTAAGTTTTAGGAATGCTGCGTACTTGTCTCCTTCAGCGATCACCGCTGGTATTTCTTTTAATAGAAGTGTTGATAGCTGTAGGAAAGCCAGCATGAGTTTGAAAAATCAGGAGCAGCCTAACAATAATGGGATATATGGATACGTCACTTACAATGTCGCAAAAAGGTTTTGCAGCAGTTACCTAAATACTGTATCAGGAGTAAAAGATCTTCATAGTTCATCAACTTCTCAGTTTGCTGCTGGTTCTGCCCCCAATGTGTCATTTGATAACTCTGCACGGGAGGAACAACTTGCGAACTCTACTGATTCATCTGAACAGTATGTTCTATTCTAGATTTCTTCATTTAAAATGAAAAAGTCATATTTCAATTTCATAATGTACTTTGGGTTTAACCTATAAGATTGACTGTATATGCATGTTTTTGTCAAATGAACTTGTTCTTTCCTCAAGGATTTGAATGATCCCCTGGTGGGCTTCAATGGTTTGGAGAAATGTGTCATATTCCTTTTGTTATTTGGTCATTTCTTTCTCACTGATCCAACTATTGAGTATAAATTTTGGACTGTATCATCTGTTCTTGCTTAGTCCACATTTTGTTTTTCTGGTTAAATTGAATCACTGGTTTTATGTAGTGTATAATCAAACTCTGTTTTATTGTTTTTTTAATCCAATTATGGAACTCTTGTACTTGGTTAGTGTCGCTGACACAGTATGCTGAAGTTCTCTTCCCGTTTTTAAAGTGTTTTTCTTTATTTAAAAATTTCCTATTATGTTCTTAACAGGAAAATCTCAATGGGCAAATCATTGAAACTGGTTTCTGGGTCATGCTATCTACCCCATCCTGATAAAGAAGATACTGGTGGAGAAGACGCTCATTTTATCTGTGTTGATGAACAAGCTATAGGGGTGGCTGATGGTGTGGGTGGGTGGGCAGATCTTGGTGTTGATGCTGGACAGTATTCCCGAGAACTCATGTCTAATTCGGTTAGTGCAGTTCAAGAAGAGCCCAAGGGCTCAATTGATCCAGCTAGAGTCTTGGAGAAGGCCCACTCAAAAACAAAAGCCAAAGGTTCATCCACTGCTTGTATCATAGCGCTTACAGAACAAGTATGTTGTTTCTATTGATACCGTCACTCTTTATAAGTTTGAGTGTTGGCAAGTTATTTGAGGGCTTGAAAGTTGGAGAGTGGAGAGTGACCATATTTCAATTGAGACAAATCTCTTTTTTTAATCTTTTGATCCTTGATTTGGTGCAATTATTTCTTTGATCAAAATAACGGAAGCTTTTATTTATTTGGAACTGTAAAGTTTGCCCCTGGTGAAGTGAGGTGAAGTTTAATACTTGTCATTATCTGCCAATAATTTTAGTTAGTTTCTATACAAGTAATTGCTCGTATATTTTGCTTTGTAAGGATGCTTGGCAGTACTTTATTTTTATTTTTTATTATTACTGCATAATGGGTAATTGTGTAAGGCATCACTGCAGGGCCTCCATGCAATCAATTTAGGAGACAGTGGATTTATGGTGGTTAGAGACGGATGCACTATCTTCAGATCTCCTGTGCAGCAGCATGATTTTAACTTCACGTTTCAATTGGAGAGTGGAAACAATGGAGATTTGCCTAGCTCTGGACAGGTTAGCAGGCTCACTATCTTCCCACCATCTGTAGTTTTTCCTGTTCTGATTTAGCCGTCATATTTTTAGTGAATTAAATAATAAATGTATCTGTGCATAAGCCAGCTCGGATACTCATTAGATTTAAAATAATAATAATAATAATAACAACAACAATAATATATGTATTGATGCATTTATGTCAGATGAGTTGCTCCCTTATATCAATTTGCCATTAAAGATAGCTATGATACGGAAGGTAGTGTCTCACAGGAACCTATATAAATATGTGAATAACCTCAGAGATTAGACAGATTATAGCTTATCCGTTTTAGCTTCCTATGGGCAACGTACTTTGTGATCACCTTTAGGTTTTTGGGGTTTCCCTTGATTTCATTTTCAATGAAATGTTTCTTTTTGTGTTTCTTTTGTAAAAAAATAGATTAGACAGGTCACAGGTTTGTGACTTCCTCACACATGGTTAACTTTAACGTAAACTGACTACCAAAATAATATCACTAATTAGAAAAACTCCACCAATTATGGTATAAGTCTTGGGACTGCTTTGCATATGTCTTTTATTTTCGGCAGAAGTAGATATATGCGCTCTGCTTGTGTTACATTTTTTACATTTCCACCTTAATAAGGGAAGAGCAAAGGACAAGTGTAGCCTGCTTGTAACCGTTTGTTGTTTTTTTCCCCAGTTCATGTTTCAATCTTTAAAGATTGAGTGTTTTTGTTTGTAAAATGCTATATTTTTTTCGAAATCGAGTGAGCACGGTTAGCAACCTTTCAAAAATGGGAGTTCTATTTTATTTTTATTTATTTTGATGGGATTTTTGAAACTGATTCAGGTTTTCTCAGTCCCTGTTGCTCCTGGAGATGTCATAATTGCTGGCACCGATGGACTCTTTGACAACTTGTACAACAATGAGATCACTGCAGTGGTGGTTCATGCCATGAGAGCGGGCTTAGGCGCTCAGGTGACTGCCCAGAAGATAGCTGCTCTTGCACGCCAACGAGCTCAAGATAAAGACCGACAAACACCTTTCTCCACTGCTGCTCAAGATGCTGGATTTCGCTATTACGGTGGCAAGCTTGACGACATCACTGTGGTTGTGTCGTATGTCACAAGCTCCAACGATAAGTGAGTGCAATGAATTGTTTTTCTCATATACTTTGCATCTGCAGGCTTCTGTATATAATCTTTGCAACATAACCATTAAGAATGGTTATTGTATTTAAGGCATTTCATTGAACCATCTCATCAACTCTTTACACGTTGAAGAGTGGATGACCTCTTTTGTAAGTGAAAAATCATAGGCGTGAGCCATCCTCTAGTTTGAGCCGTTGTTTTGTTTCTATTTCTTCTACTTCCATCTGAAACCGTATACATAATTGAACAAGACCAAAGTTAAAAGGGTTTATTTGGTTGTTTTTAACTCCCTTTTTCCACAATACATAGCTAGAATAATCTTCCCAAGTTTTTTTATTTTGTTTCCCTCTTACAATATGTTCGAATCTTTAACTTCAAGCTTCGTCACCCAATATAGAACAATACTATTGGGTGGCTTTTCATGATGGTGTCTAAAAATGTGACTTTTCTAAAGATCCAGGGCTGCATTTATAGGAGGCTTAAATCTTATTTATTCATCTTCTTATTTGTTGGTAACATTTTGATGATTTACGTTTGTTTTCAACCGTAGTACCTGATGGTTTGATTGAAAGATGTTCGATGCAGGCAAGTACATACTATAGAATTATATTGATACGTAAAGAAAATTTTCCTCCTGAAGATGACATTTCACTTTCAGTTTTTGCTTTTCTTTCTTTTCTTTTCTTTACTAATATGTGTAGGGTGAAGGAATCGAACCTCAATTTGTGGTGGAAGTATGTTTTAGTTTTCTTTTTCAAATATTACTACAGGTTTGAAAAATAAATTGAAACATCCTATGGAAAGAACGTACATTTAATTGAGGTAAGCTTGGTAATTAAATTGGTTAAATAATTTGAAAGAAACTTTCCACACCAAAATTTTGAGCTAAAATTTTGGTGTGGCAAGTTTTTTTATAATTAAATTTATTTTATTTATTTAAAACGGGTGAAGGTAATGATTGAGGAAAATGTGATTCATGAGATTAATTGGAGCAATGATTGTCCAAATATTTTTCAATAAAAGTGAGTTTGAGTGGATGTGAAGGATAGGTTCATAAATTCTAAAGTTGATCCTAACTAATATTAGGAGGGTAGATATGAATTTAGTAATGGGTTTGAACATAAAAGTGTCTTAAATTAAGGTCTATATTACATATTTACATTAATGTCTTCAAGTTTTTATATTAAAAAAAAAAAAAAAACTTATTGAGTTTTCGTTTTTTATTAATTTTAGTCATTTACGATTATGGGCTTGATAATTCATTAATCTATATAAAGTAAAACAAGTAAAATTTAATGTTTTGATTCTCTCTCCCATTTGTAAAATCCTAGGTTTCATGCCTATTGATGATGCCTTCTAAAATAGAAAAAGAAAACTTTAAAAATCTTGTTCCTTCTTCCTTTTCCCTCCTCACTATTCTTTCCTCTTCCTCCTCCCCCCTCCCCGTTCTTTCTTCTTCTCCCTTCCTCTCTTTTTCTCCTTCTCAGTAGGTGTCGTTCTTTTATTGGTCCTTCATTCATTCTATATGAGATGAGGATGGGGAGAAGAATAGATGAAGATAGAGTTATTGGACACAAAATCCAATGAATTATTGTACACTGTGATATATATAATTGTTTATTTTATATAAACAACAATAATTATTTTATATAATTATTGTCTTTGAGTGCATATTATCGGTATATTTCATATATTTGTATTAACATTTTCAACCAAACAATGAAATATCTTAAATAATATAAAAAAAATGAAAATGAAACAAAAATGAAACAAAATTATATTAAATATTAAATGATTCTCTTGGAAATGAAAATTATATTAAATGAATAAATGTATATTTCTCTCTTTTAAGGGAATTTTGAAAACTGTATATATATATTTGTCTATGATTATCTCTAAAATCGTTTGCAATTTTTTAAGCGGCATTTTTTAAAAATAGCAAAATAAATTAAAATATTTAAGTTATAGCAAAATTTTGGATTCTATGGCTGATAGTTTTCTATCACTATAGCATATCAATGACTATCAGCGATAGAATTTACTATAAGTTATAAATATTTTATAAAATCTACTATTTAAAAAAAAAAATTCATTTTTAATATGACATAAATTGCTATATGATATTATATGAAAGACCTAATTTTCTAATAAGTTTCACAAATGTTCTAAATGGGCCTCTATATTACATAAATGTATTGCCCAAATTATTTTAATACTCATTTCTATTATTTTAATTGATTTATAACAAATTTCTAAAAGAAAAAAATCGTGGGATACGATTTTGAAAAGAAGTGGAAAACCTTTTAATGCTTTCCTTCTACAAAAATGGTCGTCTACTCGTTCCAACGTGAATTGCAGTTTTTACAGAGAAAGTTTAGAGAGTTTGAAGGTGAAGAAGAAGACATTTCAAGGTTAGTATTGTATATATTCAAAATATATGAAACATTAGGTATATTTTAGATATTCGATTAAATAGGTAATCAAACGAAAATATAGTTTTGAATGTGAATCATTTTAGGGTTTATTGAGATTTCGACGACCATTCTGGCCATCCTACCAAAAACTAATAGAACTATATGTCACTATATAGTATTATTGTATATAATATGGGATATATATATATTAAATCACATAACAAAACTATTATAGATTACATATATATTAAAATATATTTATAAAGGAATAAAATACATTTATAAAGGAAATATATGTCGTTTACTACTGCTTTAGTATTTACTATAATCTAAACACAAATTCTGTCGAAATTATGTATAAAGTATTATTGTATATAATATGAGGTATTTATATACTAAATAACATAACATAACTATTATAGATTGCGGATATATTAAAGTACATTTATAAAGGAATCAAATACATTTATTAAGAAAAACTATGTATGTATGATCATGTCGTCTACTATTGTTTTAGTAATATTTACTATATAAATATATAATTTAAACACAAAATCTGTAGGAATTATGTATAAGGTATTATTGTATATAATATGAGGTATATATACTAAATCACACAACATAACTATTATATTTTACAGATATATTAAAGTACATTCATAAAGGAATCAAATACATTTATAAAGGAAAAATATGTATGTATGAAACGAAGGAAAAATTTGAACTTCTTACTGTACATAATTATATGTCATATTGTATATATGTGTAAGGATCATCTAGGTAAAGTACGAAATTTGAAGAAAAGAAAAATGAAAGTAATTGATTGTAATTGAAGAAAGCAAAAATAATTGAGGAAGCCAATTAACTGGAAGTTGTCTATAAAACGAAATTTCACACAAAACTGAAGAACGAAAATGAAGAACGTTATTGGTAACAGTGAAATTGATGAAGAAACAACCTAAATTGATTTATAAAGAAAACTCGCGTCGGACATTTTTTCTCAAAATCTTCACGGGTGATGCAAAAACAATAGTATAATGTTATGTTTAATCATTAATTTTTTTTCATATTAGAAAAAATTTGATTTTATATTGAGTTAATAAAATATTTCTATTAAATTTCTACATTAATTACTTGCCAAAAAAAAGAAGTTATCATTTATTACATTTGTGAAAATTCCTAATTTTTTTTTTTTTTTTGGTAATAAACCACTAATTATAAGGGTAGGATAGGCCCAGGAGCAGGCCCAGGTCCAGAATAAACATTGACTTTGCTTCCCTTTTAGAGGTTGATGATGATGAATGAGACCAAGTCCATTAATGGCTGCCTGCCTGCTCATAAATTTTGGAGAGGTCCAAGTCCAACGTTAGCCTCCATTTACACAAAAGCAAACAACCAATAACCAAAGGAAAGCAACTGCAAAAGGAAGACGAAACCAACCATGGATCCAATCTTCTTCTTCCTCTCCTCTCCCATTTTCTCCCTTCCAACTAACACAATAATACCATAAGTCAGCGCTTCCTCTCATTCCGATCATCAAATCGCGCACTTCCGTATCCATGGATTCCTAAGATCACTCCCATTTTTTCCCATTTCAACTCCTCTCCTCCTCTTCTTCTTCTTCACTTACTCTCTCTATGGCTGGTCGCAAAGACAAAGCTCAATCACCTCGCGTCTTTCGACTTCTCGTCGCCATCGCAATTGGAGTTCTTATTGGCTGTCTTTTTGCTTTCTTTTATCCTCATGGTCTTTTCACCTCTGATCTACCTCTTCAAAACCGTCAACTCGCTAAGTTGGACCTTCAGGTTCGGTGCTTCTTCCCCTAATTATTCTGCTTTCTTTGCGATTCTTCTTAATTATATTCCTTATTTGTTGTTTCTGACTGCGACGTCAATCCCAATTGATATGTGTATTTTTAGGGTTCTAGTGTTGTTAGTTGTAGGTTCTACTTTATATATATTGTCTTTGTATATATCCTATAAATATATAAAAAAAATAATCTGATTTTTTTCCTTCTTTTTAAACCTTGTGGAGTGTGAGTGAAGTTTTAACTTCAATTTTTTAAAAATATTTTCTAATTGAGCAGTTAAATTAATACTCAATGAGTTAAAATTACTATGTTTTTGGAAGATTTATGGATAGTATGCTCATTGTTGTAGCTGGATCAATTCCTCTGGTGGCAGTGTTTACCCTTTAGTTATGTTTGTATTTTCATGGTTGACTTTGTGTATTTCTTTTCAGTCTATTTTTTAGAAGCTATTAATTTCGTGAAATTGCCTTTCATAAATTGCAATTTTATTTTTTGCATTTCATTAACTTTTCAAGACTTAACTACCTTGGCGAAGATAGATAATTTTTTTTGGAAAAATTGGGACCTAAATGGTGACATGATCTTATCTAAAAAAGAAAGGAATCGCGATCTAAAATTTTGTTCTAAATCCAAATGATCTGTACTCCAATGGTCGGTTTTGAAACCTTAACGAGAGGTCAATGGTAATATTGTTATTGTCTAATTAATATGGGTACTATGTGGTGAAGTATTGAGTAAAAACAAAATCTTCAGGCTTGGATATTTCTTTATTACATGAATAGTGAAGACTAAACTCAATTCAGTTATTTTTCCCCCCAATTAAGAATCTAATCATCTTATGATATTTTGCCTTATTATGAGCTTGAGTGTGCCTGCAGGCTTAACTCAATTTGGCCTTGGCTTTGAAAGTTTGTTGGAGGGATTATTTGTTTTGTTAGCTTAAAACTTACTTAGCAGTTGAAAGATCAATTAACTACACTATTAGAGATAATAAAGGAAACTTTTTGAACATCCTTAATTTTGTTTTTTCTCTTCTTTTACAGGCCCGGTCTTCTTCCTCATGCGAATCTTTAGACCGGTCCAAGAACCTTAAAGCCGATGTCGTTTCAATGTTAGAGAAGAATGTCCAGTTAGAGAAACGGATTAAGGATCTTACAAGGGAGCTGAAAATAGTAGAACAATTAAAGGATCATGCTCAGAAGCAATATCTAGCGCGTGGTGAAAATCACAAGGCTGGTCTATTTGGCACTGTCAAAGGTCTTAGAACCAATCCCACTGTAATTCCAGATGAATCTGTGAATCCTCGATTGGCAAAGCTCCTGGAGAAAGTTGCTATTCAGAAAGAGCTGATTGTGACACTTGCAAATTCTAATGTAAAACCCATGTTGGAGGTTTGGTTTACCACCATTCAAAAAGTTGGGATACAAAATTATTTAGTCGTGGCTCTGGACAACCAGACCGAAGAATTCTGCATCTCCCATGAAGTTCCTGTCTACAAGAGAGATCCTGACAATAACATCGATAAGGTTGGGAAGGAAGGAGGCAACCATCAAGTCTCTGCATTGAAGTTTCGCATTCTGAGGGAGTTCTTGCAACTTGGATACAGTGTTCTTCTCTCAGATGTAGATATAGTCTACCTACAGAACCCTTTTGATCATCTTTACCGTGATTCAGATGTGGAGTCGATGAGTGATGGTCACAACAATATGACAGCTTATGGATACAACGATGTATTTGATGAACCCTCCATGGGTTGGGCTAGATTTGCACACACTATGAGAATATGGGTTTACAACTCTGGTTTCTTCTTCATTAGGCCTACACTTCCTTCATTGGAGCTTTTGGATCGCGTTGCTACTCGGCTTTCTCAAGAACAGGCATGGGACCAAGCCGTTTTCAACGAGGAACTCTTTTACCCTTCTCGTCCTGGACGTGATGGGCTTCATGCTTCCAAGAGAACCATGGACATATATCTTTTCATGAACAGTAAAGTACTCTTCAAGACGGTTCGAAAGGATCCAAAACTAAAACAGTTGAAACCCGTCATTGTTCATATAAATTACCATCCAGACAAGTATCCTAGAATGAAAGCCGTTGTCGAATTCTACGTCAACGGTAAGCAAAATGCTCTGGATCCTTTCCCAGATGGTTCTGAATGATGGAAAACACCCTTCACGTTATTACAAAGAGCAATTGTAACAAGGAAGATCCATTTTGATAGTCTCTTCAGAAAAACACATCAAAACATTAACTGTTCTTTCCTTTTTCCGGGGTTTTTGTCAATGTACTTTTGTAAGAACATTTGTAATGATATAGCTGAAATTTATAAACTTTATCATCTGAAAGAGAAAATTTTCCAATTTCCTTCACTTCTTAAGTATGGGGCTCTGCATTCTTGTTGTTTCATGTGTGTTTTAAGGCTGCTTACGCATGTAATGTGACCATTTTGCTCAACCAAACATGTTCTGCCAGTGACAATCTAGAATGTGATGACAGCTTGTCTTTCCTAACTTTTGGCTCTGTCTCTAGGGACTTTTCAATTAATGAACATCACAAAAAAAAAAAAAAATTCAGATTAATGGTTACCATGAGAATTTTAATTGGCTGATGCTGATGCTCTCCGCAGCCTAATTGCACTTTGTTATTTGGCGTTACAGCATTTCTCTTATCCACAAAATCAAATCTTCTACAAAGCTTTGTGTGGCCTTTAATTCTTAGATGGCTTTTTCATCAACCCCACTTCTGTCTTCTTCTGTCTTTTCGTTTTCAATAAGCTTCTCCGCTAAATCCTTGTTCTATACTTCCTTCAATTTCCTCTGCAACTGTTTCATGAGATTTTGAGTTAACCCGTGGGAAAAAGCTTGGCGGGTGTTGCCATTCCCGCCATTTGTGATTTGAAATTGAGAATCGATTTAGATGGGGTTGTGTTAAAAGGGAAGAAAATGGAGAATTTGTCGCAGAGAGACAGCATTCTTTTGGGTTATTCACTTCAGAGATCATTTGCCAACTCTTCATCTCCAAGAGCTTCCAATCGGAATTCAGACGATGTTGATTTTCACGACGTGTTCGGTGGTCCTCCGAGGAGGCGGTCGTCTGTTCATGAAACGAGATATAGCTTCTCCGAGACAGGGGACTCCTTTGCATTGAAAGGTGGCGAGGATGAAGCACTACCGGGCCGGAGTGGCCCTTGGTCTGGTTTGAATGAGAAACCTGTGTTTGGTGAAGAAGGTGTACACGGGCGGCGATTTCCGAGTGATGATTTTTATGATGATATCTTTAAAGGCGATGAATCGGTGAATTCTTCTCCTCGCCGGGGTGACATTTTCTCTCCGAATCCTGGTTCAAGAGTTCTAAGTCCTGCTAGACCTCTTCCACCGCCGGTAGAACCATTCGGAAGTTCTTCCCTCCCTGCTCAATTAAGGTTCTTCCCTCATCTTCCGTTTGTTTTTCTAAGGATAAATTGAGGGTCGGGGATTTGAACGATAGTTCTTAGTATTAGTACGTGCAGATGCCAGCTCAGCTAGGTTCTGGTTGGCTGTCCCGTTCCATTTTTTATTTCTTGATCTCATAATGGGTTTCATCCCAATTTTTTTATTGATGTATGGCTCTTTGTTTCTGGTTTCGGTGTTCTTCTTGTGTGGTTATGGCTGCGTTCTGTTTGTTTCTTGTTTGTCTGCATTGGGTATTTCGTAATATCTTGCTTCTGATTTCTTTCGGTTTGTGCCAGCCTACCATCACGATTAGCCAAAGGGACTGATTTACCAGCCTTCGGATCGAGCTCCTTAAGAAACAAGGACAATGTTTCGAATGGAAGTCATACAAATTCTCCTAGGTTCACTCTTTCTAGATTTTCTTTTAGCACATCGAGCCATCGTTTCGAGG
Organism: Cucumis hystrix; assembly: GCA_025688845.1. Lineage (NCBI taxonomy): Eukaryota > Viridiplantae > Streptophyta > Magnoliopsida > Cucurbitales > Cucurbitaceae > Cucumis > Cucumis hystrix. The sequence continues at coordinate 5,297,850 of CM046886.1, forward strand.
ATCCTAAAACTGATTATGATTTGTTGGATCGTACTGGTGTTTTGTCATCTGAATTCCAAGAAAATGGCGGTGATGAAGCATTGTCCTTCATAAAGTCTGGAAATGGATTGAGTGGGAACAGTTTAACAAAGGGAGAAGAAGATAGTTTAGAAGAATCAAATGGTGGTGGTCAATTTCAGTTCCATTTCTCAATTTACAAATGGGCAAGTAAAGGGGTGCCTCTGATGATGCCATCGAGAGGGAACGGGCCAAGATTAAGAGAAAAGACTCTACTAAGAAGAAGCTCAAGCTCGACCGATAGGTTATTGAAGGCGAAAAATGAAATGCATTCCCCAACATCGACTATACAGAATATTGATTTTCCTTCAGTTTTTCATGAAACAACAAAGGTTGATGATGAAAAAGGAACTGATATACTGCCTGACACGGGTAATCTTGATCAAAGACAAAGTTCATTCACACCTTCAAAAAACTTGAGCAGACAAAGTTCTCGCACGGCTGTTGGCAGTGATAACATCAGTCGCCTCCTAACGGAGAAAGAGAAACCTCATTCTTTACCTAAGAAAGTTTCAAGTGAAAAGCCAGAGAAAAAGATGACTTCGAGGACAATCGAAGATCAAAAGCATGAGGCTAAATCTTTAAGTTCCTTTCTTCTCTACAGTGATAGTGAACAAAGTATGTTCTATTGCGAGACTAATTTTTTTCGTGTTCGTATCATGTGTTTCTCTTCTCACAACTAGTTTCCTTGCACGCAGGTGAAGAGACGATAGCCAAAGAGTATCGTAAAGGAGAAATCATGGCAAAAGGTGACATGAAATCATCGACTCTCTCTGATTTAAGTAGTAGTCCAAAGAAACTAGAAAAACAAACGTCATTGAGAAATTCAAAAGTGAAAAAACCTACTGTCCCAAGTTCAGACGTGGAATCTGGACATAACATTGGCAGAAAGAAAGTTGGTGGAAAAATTTCAGAGTTTGTTAAGCTTTTCAACCAAGAACCTACATCGAAACCCCAGGATGTTGTCAATTTAGAAAATGATAGCTCTAAAATGAAACAGGAAAGTGAATCAAAGGCTCCGACTGTTAACAAAATAAGGAAGGATGAGAAACCCAAGTTGAATAAGAACACAGATGCTTCCATCAAGGTGAGCAACTATGAGAAATTTACCAGCCAATATCTTTTACACCATTGAAGATAAAAATTTGTGAGTAAATTTATTTTTATGGACCTTAGTTTTCAATCTTTGTAGGGAGATGATGTTTCCAAGAAATCAGTGGATGATAACTCTACTAAAAAAGCTGCTAGCTTCAAAAATAACTTTGCTTCTTCCAATGAGAGTAGTCCAGCTCCAAACACAGGTTAGTCATGCTTCTTTAATCTTTTTTTGCTGTGTACTCTATATTTTTCTATGGCACTCGCGGTTTCTTTCGGTTATCCATTGCATAACATATTACTTCTTGATCTCAGTTCACGTTCCTGATGTCACAAAGTCTACAGTTCCAGAAGTGGAGGAGCCCTTTCAGGATAATTTCTCGGTATGTTTATCGTGAAAATGAAATTTTGGTTTAATCTTTTTAAATTGATTTTTAGATTCCAAAGTTGTTTTCCTATCTCTTAATCCCTGGAGAGAGTATAAAATTATGAATAGATTATATTTGCATATGAAACATGAAACATGAAACAATGACGATGCTTTGTATCAATCAATGGCTAACAATCTAATGAGCTGTTTTGGTTGGCTTCCGAAAAGGTACAAGAGTTACCACAAGATTATGAAGATTCCACAGAAACAAACAATGGTCGTGAAGAAGTACAAGTAATACATCTCACAATAAATACATGCATTGTGGTTATTGCAACAAGTGATGAAGTAAGCTGATAAGAACTTCTTATGATGCAGGCTCTCGATACTAAAATACGACAATGGTCAAGCGGGAAGGAAGGGAATATTCGTTCCCTGCTGTCAACTTTGCAATATGTGAGTCTTTTATCTTATTAACTTGGTTGCCAAACAATTTGAATAATCTCGACGTTGTTCAATTTCTATAAACTGTTCTTGGTTGTACAAGGTTCTTTGGCCCAAGAGCGGATGGAAACCCGTTCCTCTTGTTGATATAATCGAAGGAAATGCAGTGAAAAGATCTTATCAAAAAGCTTTGTTATATCTACACCCTGATAAGCTACAACAGAAGGGTGCTTCATCAGATCAAAAATATATTGCAGCAAAAGTTTTTGAAATATTACAGGTATTCTATTTTTAATTCTAAATGCAAAATTTACAACCAAACATGAATTCAATCTTTCAATGTTAGCTGTCTATCTTGTAAATGCTCCTTCCTAGGCATAGCTTGTGATTTGAACGTTTTAAAGAGTCAGGATTTCCAATGTTTTCTTAATATTGGAAATTCAAACCTTTGAACTTAATTACAATGTGTTGAGCTGACGGATCTGTGTTGTTTTTATTTGTATTGATGTAAGTTTAAGAGTTGGATGGATGTTATTGTTTGGATTGGTGCAGGAGGCTTGGATTCATTTCAATACATTGGGTGGATTATGATAGGAAAAAAAAAAAAAACAAAGCATTATGGAAATGGAAGCCCTATGATATTTGGCAGAATGGAAGGAAATGAGGTCCACACAGAGAGGTCTTTATATATAGCTTTTTAAAGTGCCATTTGCATTTGTATACACACAAAGTCGAAATGTTCTTTAGTAAAGAAAAATAATTCAATAATGCTTCTTTTTTTTTTTTTTGAGGAAATATAGAATAGTGTCTTATGATTGTTTTATTATCACAATAATCATCAAATATTACTTTGGGGAATAAATTTAAGTTAAATTAAAAATTCAATATCTAAACTCACTGATGTTTAATGGTATTAGTTATTCACGGGATTTGGAAGTTCATTAGCCAAATTAATATGGGTGATTGCACTTTTTAAGGTTTATAATTGGATGAATAGCAATATATCTAAAGAGCAAAATCTATTTGACTTTTATTAACTATATAATCTGTTTGTCAATCATTATTTGCTTAATGTTAACTTGAATTAGTTTAATTAACCAAATAGTTGACATGTGTAGTTGAATATAGCTTAATTAACCAAATAGTTAGACTTAGAGATGTGGTAAGGACGAGGATTCACTTCCTACCTATTAGCATTAAATAAGGGTAGACCAACAACAAGAGCATTAGTGGAATGAAATTTTGTATGGTGGAATTGCTAAGCCATTTTTCAGAATGAATTAAACTAGTTAAGAAGCTCATATATTGCACATCTCGTATTTTTATATTAGTCGTTAATTAAGAAATATGATACATTTCTATATATAGAAATCACAATTTTGTATTTTATATCGCTATTTTCAATGTGTAATGGAGCTATGATTAATTTCTAGATGCATGTTTACTCATATATATACCGCAGTTTGTATACGTGTATTGTTGTGAGTGGATTTTGAAATCAAGGATAAAATAGTCAACAAGCAGCATGTAAAGAAGTGAAAAGCAAGACCGAATGAAATATGGGTAGTCGGCTTTAGCAACCAGGGATGATGAACCCATTATAAGCTTAGCCAAAAGGAGATGAGACTCTAAAAGCGCTAGGAAAGAATGTAGAATTGGTCGGCCTCCGCTTAAAAGGAATCCATGCATAGATGACAGAGTTGAAACCCTAGTTAGATAACGAATAGAATCAAGACCTATAAATAAGATAGAATGTAAATGGACAAGTAAGTTTCCCCATCCAATATCAAATACTTTTGATGTCTTCCAACCTCACTACAAGAAATTTTGGCTCTTCCAACGTAGATTCACACCGTCAGAAGAAAAGGCATTGAGAGATAGGACATCTTCTGAGTTCCGACGCACCAATTGGAGCGTCAAAAGAGATGGGCACTCCCAATGCTTTTACACCACATTGGGAGATAGAAGATAATTCCCAACGCTTGGCGTCACGAATTGGTGGGGATCTACCAACATGTTAATACATGCATCAGCATTTGGGGATAACTCCTGACGCCGTCCAAGCAACGTCCGGAGTTGGCCTTTAAAAACCCTACCAGATTTGTGAAACACAGATCTGCGAAGAAGGGCTCGCAAAGAAGAACTTTGTTTCCGAGACTTTCGAAGAGGGGAAGGTGAAGGGTTTCAGGTGTTGTCGTTGCCGTTATCACCCACATCTCTTCCTTTATGTAATAAATTTGGAACTTTAATTGATTCTATGTGTGCTTTGGAGGGCTGTCGAACTTAGGGTATTCCTTCAATTTCTTTGAATTATTTAGGATTTTTTCTTCTTTCTCTTTGCTTCTTTAATTTCATCCCATGAAAATGTATATTGACAATCAATAAGTGTTTCTTGCCCTTGTTCCTTAAGGGTACGTAAGTGTTTCTGGTCAATGTTTGAGAACAAAATAGGTTGCTTAGAAACTACTATTACTAGTTTCGTGGTTTCTTCCAATTTGTTGGGTTTGGACCGATGACTGTCCAAATGGAGATTTTAGTTCTCTTTCTGTGTGAAATGAAATGGATTCAAAGGTTTCAAAAATAAAATTTATCTATTTAATACTTTGAAATGCAGAGTTTGGTTACCTTCGATTGTATTCCGACGTTGAAAAGGGTGTCGGCGAAAAGTACCGTCGGGAATGTTCCACCATTCCGCCGCTAGGCAAGCATCGACGGAGAAGTCCATTCCTAAGGTCTACATTTAGATGTTGGGAATGGTCCACCAAACCCCGATGTCAATGTTCACGGCGTCAGAGAAAGAGATATTATTATTTTATTTTTAATTTTCTCTGACACCATGCAAACACACGTCGGGGATGGTGTCAACCATTCGTAGTGAAATGTCGAAAATGAATGAAACTTTTCTCGATATTTTACTTTATGACGTCAAAAATAGGGGGATCTCCCAACATTTTTGAAGTACGTCTGGAGATCCCATACATATTTGAGTTTTATGTTCACAAAACACAGAACTCAAATCGAAAGGAAAAGAGGAAGAGGTCGAGAGAAAGAGAGAGATCACCGTGCCATTGTCGTCTGTTATTCGCTTATTGTTGTCCACCGTCCTATTTGATCGCCACTCGCCATCGCTCGTTGCCTGCCCTATTGTACCACCTCTGTTCGATGCCGCCGCTTGCCCTATTTCTTTGACCTTCAAAATATATTTTTTTCTTAATTTTGCCTTAAAACAATTTGTTCTTTGAAATTCCCTAAATTTGCTTTATTTTTAAGACTTTGTTTGATGAAATGATAAGAATGTTTTGAGATTTGTTTGAATTCTCTATAATTTGTATGTTTTTTTAATTAGTTCTGGATTGTAGACGTTGCCCTAATATTATCTATGTTTTTTATGTTGAATGTTGTGAATTAGACATTGCACTAGATTTACGTTGAATGTTGTTGCCCTAAAGCTTATTTAGGATTCGTTTTATGGATGAATGTTGTTGGTGAATGTTATTGTTGTGTACATTTTAGTTAAGGTTTGGTTGAAAATGGTTGCTTTTATATTTTAGAGTTAGTTTGTAGTTGAATTAGATTTATATTTGATTTTGTAGGAGTGGTTGAATTAGAGTTAGTTATGATTGAATGTTGTGAAATGTTGTTATTGTTGTGGAATGTTGTTGTATTTGTGAGATGTTGTTGTATCAATTTTTGTGGATCAACTTGCTACTAAGACTACTAGTTAGTTGAAGTACTTGATAAGTAATCTAAAAATCTTATTTGTGGAATGTTGTTGTATCAATTTCTGTGGATCAATTCCCTAAGTTATAAGTTTTTTAGTTCTTTTTCGTTTATGCATATCATTTATCTTTCGAGCTTCATATCTCCATCAATACTAACTCATTTTATGCATACGACCACTTGATTTGATGCGTTTTTTCAAGATCTTTACATCTATTGTCATAAAGTTAGCATTTTATTGAGGTATCTTGATATTGAATTCCCTTCAAAATTACATAAAACTATGATGAAACTTTGGAAGCCCATAACTTCAAGCATAGTTGTCCTTCAAAAAAAAAAAAACTTTGGAACTATCATCTTGAAATTCCTCCATGGTTCTAACTTTTGTATCTTCTTTCTTTTATATGTAGTAACAATATGTAGCTAGGTCATATGTATAGAACATAAATAATTATGTGTGGCGATACCCATAAGTAGCTACGTCCACATTCCATTGTAGCTAGGTCATAGATACTTGATTTGATTACTAATTGGTTTTCTATCATTATTTTTCAGGGCCAAAACAATTAGTTTTCTGTCATCTTTAACTTAGAAAACTACAAAGGTATGTTTTTAAACCTCTTCTCTCTTTCTTTTGTGGATTATTTAATGAGCATACACATTTCTTATTAGTAACGGTTATATATTTTATTTCACATGCATTGTTACAAGTTAAGTGTTTGGAAATAAATAAAGATGTAGGTGTTGTAGGGTAAGCCATATATATACCTTCCATTTAATAATGGAAGGTATTTTTCTAAACCAAAATAGAGGATCTCATGACGCACAAAATGATGCATCGGGAGATCTACTGACGTATAGACTGAGTCGGTAGTGTTGGGATTTATGTCCTAAAACTCGTAGATTGTAAATATAATCCATTGACTGTTATTAATAAAGTGTTATTATTATAATTTCAATAAATGTTATTGATTATATTATTAGTTGTCTTAATAATCTAAATCCAATAAACTAACATCCTAAGTTGTCTGATGAGTCTTGAACAATATGTAAAGACATATAGAGATCAATGTTCGAGATAAGCTTAAAGGGTCTATAATATAGGGATAAAGTTGAGTATTTTATCCTGGTTACTCTATGGATACGGGTCACTAGTATTTGATACAAACGCGCAATGATCCAATGCGTTCATGTAGTTGACATATGAGTGAAGGTATCCTTTGGAATGAGTTTGCATAAGATCGGACCACAAAATAGTAACAATTTGATGTAACTATGTTAATTAGTTAGGTTTCTATTTCATTAGAATGACCTAGGTAACTTAGTCTTAACCCTTAGTGTATTACGAACGCCTGTTCGCGAGAGATTGTCCTTTGATTTGTACGGTTGAGAGTGGGCAGATCGTTGACTCAATATGCTTATCATTTTGGGGACAAGATGGAGTGGGGAGCCGGGAACATAATTACACAATGTGGAATTCACTCATTTTCTACTTTAGGGTAAGTATATGAGTGTTCCCTTAAATGGTGTCTTCGGGACTTTAACAAAGGACCCTACCCTCTCTATGGCACGAGAGAGGTTTTTGTTTATTGGTTAAACCATAAACAGGTTGTTCATTAGAGGTGCACTGGTATTAAAGGACTAGAGGTAACCTAGGGGTAAAACGATAGTTTGATCCAGCTGGTGTTATGAACACTCGTGAAAGGCTAACTTACTATTATAGGTCTATATATGTGGACGCAAAAGTATATCTACAATGAGAAGAGTTCAGCTGAGTCTTTAGTGGAGTGTACATAGTTAACAAATATTGATTAATGTTGTTAATGAGTTTAGCCAATTAATCTCATATCGTTGTATTTTCTAATCTGTAGGTCCATTAGGTCCCCTTACTAGCTCGTAAAGAGTAATGAGATTTATTTATATTGGTTGTAATTTGAAATATTCAAATTTACTTTGGAAATTAGCCTAATGTATGGTGATACATTATAAAATAAAGTTTATATATTTTAATTAAACTTTAGTATATAAATTCAATTTTGGATATGATTCAAAAATAATTTATTAGTGATAAAATATTTGAATGAGTTCTTGGATTCATATTAAAATTATTGATTATGAGAGAAATTTATATTTGAATATGATTCAAATTTAATTTAAGTTAAATATAAGATATTTAATTTAGCTATTAATTAAATGGATAATTAATTAATAATTTAGTTTAATATTATTTAATTAAATTTGATTTAATTAAATTAATATAAACCTATAAGATATTTGAGAGATAATCATTAAATAAGATTTAAATGAAATATTAATTAAATATGATTTAATTAATTATTAACTAATTGATTAATGGTTAATTAATTAGTTGATTTGAAAATATTTATTAATTTAATATTTTTTAAATTAATAGAATATCATGATTCTCTCCTACTCACTTTCCTACTCCACGAAAGAAAGAGAGTTATAAATACACAGAAAAAAATAGTTTTTCTTCAATTGGTGATTTTGCTTTTCTGCAAAATAGATTCTCTCTAAAAAACTTTTTCCATCCCAATTGATTTCCACAACTCAATCTCATCTTAGAGGATAGGAAGGTCTCTGACAAGTGGTGTTTCCAATTCGGTGGATTGTAGATTCAGAGACGTCAACAAGAGTAAGTTTTATGTATCTTTTAATTTTAAAAGCATGCTTAGTTTTTTATTTAGAATTTTGATTCTAAATATTGTCAATGTACTCGTATTTTGGGATTTTCAAATTAAATTGAGGAATGATTATGTAAAATCATTCGCTGCCAAGGGCTTTTATCTCTTCAAGTAGTTCTCCATGATTTCTCGATACATAATATTGTGCATCGGGAGATTAAATCCTGACACATTTTTCTCGATCCAAATCCCGATGGGCCTTTATGCGTCGGGAGATTTTTTCTCGACGCATTTTAGTATATCTCTTAACGTGTTTGTACGTTGGGAGATCACCATTTTTTTTGTAGTGACATGCTCTCCCAACGCAACATATTTTGCATCTAGAGATCCTCTACTGACGTATTTCGTTCGACTCTAATGCCAATGCACCTTTATGCATTAGGAGATCTCCTTTCACGACGCATTTTCATATATATACCTTTTCTTGTAGTGCCTTTTGATTAAAGCATTCGAGTGACAGTGCCTCACACCACACTGGCACCCTGATACTTTGCTTATAGGCAACTTTTTTCCTTTAAAATACAAATTTTATCCTTATTGTCTTATGAATATAAAGTATGCTTGATTGGTCAAAATTTGACATGAACATATAGGATATATTTTCTCACACACATATAGTTATTTCGTTGTATGTTAATTTATATATGCATACGTTAGTATATACAATTTTCAAAATATAATATATTGTTATTTCAAAATATAATATACTATATATAATATAGGGGAATTTTTAAAATAGTAGATTTTACAAAATATTTACAACCTATAGCAAATTCTATCACTGATAGTCATTGATATGCTATAGTAATAAAATTCAAAATTTTTCTATAGCTTATAAATATTTTAATTTATTTTGCTATTTTTAAAAATACCCCTATAATATATATATATGTTAGTATATGTTTCAAAATATATACTACCTTTCCTTTTCAAAATAAAATCTTAAATTAAAAAAAGAAAAAGAAAAAGAAAAAAAGAAATTCAACAACCTTCATTTTATGATATATATATATATATACTTTATATATTTCTCACTTTTAAAGGAAGAAATTTTTTCAAAAATAGCAAATTTTACAAAATATTTACAACCTATAGCAAATTTTTTAAATTTTATCACTGATAGTCACTGATATGCTACAGTGATAAAAGTCAATTAATTGATAGAATCCAAAATTTTGCCATACCTTGTAAATATTTTAATTTATTTTGCTATTTTTAAAATTTTCTCTTAAATGAAAGTAAAGAGCTAAAATGTAAAAGTAGAATACATTTGTGTAAAAAGCATGTCTATTAGTACATTTGTGGAAAAAAAACATAATATTTGGATACTTTTAAAAAATAGATCTAATTTATGGGTCATTCATGTAGAAAGCCCTTAATAGAAGTAAACACGCTCATCTAACCAATAAATATACGACACAAACACGATCAATGTCGGTTATAAATATAACAATCAGGACTCAATAACTATTAGAAAACATAACATAATGCAAACAAATTTACATATATAGAAAACATGAGATCCAAATTCTAAAGTCTATCGGTAATAGATCATATTACTAGGAGTTTAGACCATATTGAAAAATTAAATGAGTTTAGATCTAATTGTTAGAATCTGTAACTATAGATTTTGTTATATCTACCATTCTTATTTTTAAAAAATCAAAATAATAAGATGATAAAAAAAAAGTAATATATTTGCAAGGAAAAAAATGATTTTATGATTTAAATAGTTGGAAAACCAAACTTGAGTCGAAGATTTGCACAACTAATATTAAAATTTGAGACTTAAATTAAATGACTTTTGAAAGGCACAACACATTTTTGTTATAACTCTGAATAAATTCTTACGCTTTATTTGGAACTTAAGAATTTTAAGGAATTTCAATTCATAGTGGACTTCAAATGAATCATGTCGTTTGTTATTATAGAAAAATGAATAATTTTAAATTTCATATTCTTTTTTCCTTGAGCACTTTCTTGACCAAAATGTTTGAATTTGGGAGGATTTAAAAGTAAACTACATAATTAACTTCTAATTTTCAATTAACTCATGGTGTATTAGTAGATTTAAAAAAAAAAAATCTTTTCAATTACCACTAAAAAAGAAAATTATACATATATTAATTTGTTTGTTTTAAGTTTGTTGAATGGAAAGAGAAGTTTAGTGGAAAAGGAAACGTAAATGGAGGGATAGTATAGAGTTAGAGTAGAAATTGATATTTAGTGGAGGGGATGAGGTAGCCGTTGGTTACCCACTATTTAATTTGTATTGTATTTTACGTTCCTTTTCTGCTCTTCATTATTGTCCCTTTTCCGATTCTATTTTTTCTATTTAACGGTAAATAGGAAGTCACCCATACACTTCTCCACATCATCCAAACTCACTCTCACCTTTTGCCTAAAGGGCCATTTCCCCAAATTCCTACTTTCCCCTTCTTCTCCCTCCCCTATTTCCATTTATACCCTCCTCCTACTTCTACTAACTCCCACCTTTCCCCCCCTTTTTTTCTCTTCTAAATTATCGTCTTATTCAAATTTTCTTTTTCCCAGTCGATCCAAACAAATTTTTATAATATTTTTATAAATTAGTAGAAGATTATCGTAGTGATACGAGAGATTAAACTTTGGACCTTAGAGACTTTAGAGATGTAACTACCGCTCATAATATTTTTTTTAAAATGTATATGAGAATATGGTGTAATTGTAAATATGGGTGAAAGGCTGTGAGAAATTGGGCTTTTGGCTTCACCATAACTGGAAAAGAAACAGGTAAAATTCCAAGCCACGTGTGCATAGTCACCGGCAGTTGTAGGTAACCTGTCCAAATCTAAACAAAGCCTTCCTTCAGCTTAAAAAACCTTGGGAGCAATCCACCCGTTGTTTCTTCGTCGTTCTCCGCCCACGCTCTCACTGCTCTCTCTCTCTCTCTCTCTCTCGCCACGCCCTTCTCCTCTTCTCTCCCAAACCCTAACCCCTTTCTTTTCATCTCTTTCCCCTTCTCTTCATTTTCCATCTTCTCTTATCTTCCCTCTCCCATAAATTCTTTTTCAACTTCCTTACTCAGTGGAGCCAATTTTCACTGACGACGGATATCTTTCTTCACCAATGTCTGTTGCTACCAAGCTCCAATCCCATGCTAAACCTGCTTTGGAGCCCCGAGGTATTCTTGGACCTGGCGGGAACAGAGATAGAGCGCCTCAGAACCCCAAATGTAAACCCGAAACTTTAAAGAAGATAGAGAAACAGAGCAAGGCGCTTCCGGCCATTTCTGAATCGGTTATTCGAGATAATGTCTCCGTCGGGAGTTCCTGCTCTTCTGATTCTTTATCCAGTAATTATTCTGCCAAATTGTTGAAGCCCTACGCTGTGAAGCCTGTGAAGCCTGTTTCGGCCAGCGGTGACTCAAACGCCACCACAACGTCGCCTGCGCTCTCGCTTCCGGGGAAACGCTGTGATTGGATAACGCTTCATTCGGGTAAGCAATATTAAACCCTGCTTATCATTGACTATTTCTTTCATTAATTTGCTAAGTGATGGAATCTATGAGAGAAAACAATCGGATAATTATTTCAGTTATGGGCATAATGACAGTTTATCTTAATTCAATAGTCAATTCGTACTTGCATTGCAAATATTTTGTATTTTAATGCAATTACAAATTTTATTTAGTGGAAAACATTCGAGCACAAATTAGAATAATATAATCAAATTATATAGAATTAAAATATCGGTTAAGTATGCAATTGTCCTGTGCAAAAAATTAATTATTTAATTCTTCCATTTAGTAATTATTAATTTAATTTTTAAGGTATTGTTGTGATCAAAAAGTATTTATTGCGTCATTTAAGTTGATATCGCCATAATTGGACACCAGCATTTAATAACAGATTGACCTCAGTCTTTTTCATGCCATGGACGGATTTATTTTTTGATTTTCGTTTGATACTCCATAGAGTTGTGTTCTACGTCTGCCAATTTATATATTGAAAAAACTGGGTTAGGTTTTGTATATTCTAGCCTTCTAAATTGGTTCATTTGGACAAAAATCAAAATTATTATTGTATGCGGTAATTTTAGTTATTAAATTATTTGAATATTACATTTTATTATTATATGTGAATGCAACTGTTATATAAAAAGAATAGTGATCTAATCATAAACAGACGATGTTTTGTTTTTTTGTTGGGCGTCGTTCTTCTGTTTAGTTTATAAAGCAATGTAATTCAAGAATTTCATCTTTCATTAAACCATTCCTTTCATTTTCAACTTTAATTTGAATCTCTTCTAATCTTGTAATGTAATATGATGGTTTCTTGTAGATCCACTTTACATCGCTTTTCATGATGAAGAATGGGGAGTCCCAATTCATGACGACAAGAAGCTGTTTGAGTTACTAGTATTATCACAAGCCTTAGCAGAACTTACTTGGCCCTTGATTCTTAGCAAAAGAGATATATTTAGGTCTAACTTCTCATTTTTCGATTCTCTTTTGCCCCAAACTTGCAAAAGAAAAAAAGAAAATCATTCCCCTAAAAGAATATTGTTCTAAACTGTCAACTAACTTCTTCTCTGTCTTTGCAGGAGAGTTTTGAATGATTTTGACCCATCTTCAATCGCACAGTTCACAGACAACGAGTTTACGACACTAAAAGTAAATGGCATCCAACTCCTGTCTGAACCGAAGCTTCGTGCAATTGTTGAGAACGCTAACCAAGTACTCAAGGTATGGAGTTTTGGTTAAGCTTTAGCACTTTTTAATTGTTTTTTTTCTGTTCACAGGAAGAAACGTTTGGTTGTCTCAACTTCCATCCCTTTCAAGTGGTTGAAACTTGAAAGCTGAATCTTCACGTTTTCATTGCCTTTTTACCTTTACAGATTCAAAAGGAATTTGGTTCCTTCAGCAACTATTGTTGGAGCTTTGTTAACAAGAAGCCTATACGAAACAGATATCGATACACTCGTCAAGTACCTGTGAAGACGCCGAAATCAGAGTTCATGAGCAAGGATATGATCAGGAGGGGATTCCGTTGCGTCGGGCCAACTGTGGTTTATTCCTTCATGCAGGTGGCTGGAATTGTTAACGATCACTTGGTTAATTGCTTCAGATATGAGGAGTGTGACCCAAAGGTAAAAGACGATAAGAAATTAAGAGTAGAAGATAAACGGTAGGAGTCACTTAGGGGAGCTTGGAGAAGCCTTACTTGACTTAGATGCTGACAGATTCATACAAAAAGGTTTATCTCTAACTAATCTTACAAAATCACTGTAATAAAATGGTTATGATGTTGGTCTGATGCTGAATAGTTTGAGTTCGTTTTTGTTTAGTCTTATAATTGCTTATTTGTAGATGATGTTATAACGTAATTGTAATTTGTATTTACAAACAACAAACACACCGTTGGTTTCTTGTAATTATTTCTCAAACTGCAGAATATTCTTCGAAATGTGATATTTTTCTCTTCTCCAACAATTATGATTTTGAAGTTAAACTTTGCATAAGATCGGAGGTTTTAGTTTCATTTTGTTTTTTAACATCAATTTTTCACATATATTTGTCTTAAATCCATTTTGCATTCACTTAAAAAGAAAGAAAAAAAACTTATTTTTATTTGAACACTTTTAATAATTATAAATTTTGATTAATTCTAATTATTTTTAAAATGACTTATTTTTAAAAAAAAGTTGAAAACACATCTAAATCTGGCTTGAAATGAAGTGTTCATACATTTGTAAATTCTTTTTTTTTTTTTAAAAGAAAACTGTAATTTTGGCTAAACCAAAAAAAATATAATTTGTCCTCACCTCGATTGTAATTAAACTTTTTTTTTAACCATCGGTGAGCATTAAAATCGGAGTATGGTAGTAGTTGTAATTATATATTAAAATTTTCATTAGATTCGAAGGTTCATTTTTTTTATTTGTAGATATATATTAAAACTATCGTAAGTTTGAAGATCGATTCTAATGATTCGAATATAATCACTAATTATTACTAGATTTTATTTTTATTTACTTATTATTATTTTGAAGTTAAAATTTTGTTTGTTATATTTACAACTATTTTTTCTTTTAAGTCAATTCAAACGAACCGAATAATTGATGAGATAAATCATCACATATCACGTAATTGCATGAGTAAATTTGACAGTGTAGATGTATATACACATATATACACATACACATGTACATGCACATATATACATGCATTTGTGCATGAACATACATACATATATATAGTATTGAATGTGGTATCAAAGTCCCCCTATATAACTGTGGGCTCAGAATGTCGGTAAGGCCCAATGACTTTTGTCGCCATCCCAAAGTTCCATACATGACTACATTACCTAAACTAAATCATGAAATTAATCATTATTATTATTATTATTTAAAAGGTTATAAATATTATGTCAAAATATATTTCTTGAGGATGTTTGGAGTTGATGTCTATTTGTTTACTAAAGTTTTAAAACTTGCACTTTAGTCCCTCAAGTTAACAAAATTATTTTAAATGATCTCTAACTTAACTTTCAAATAATGAATATTGACGTGGATGAGGCGACAAGGCTATTTCATTTAATCATATGGCAAAATCTATTTAATTTGTTGAAAAATATATAAAAATATTAACCTTTTAAAAACATAATAATAAGTAGAAATTAAAATTGTTGACGGTATATTAAAAAAAAGATATAACTAGATTATCTCCAACAATTTTTCTCTATCTCTTCTCTTTTCCAAAACAAGATTAGTTCACACCTACTCCGCCAGTTGTCTCCACATTTTTTGCCTTCTTTGCACAAACATTTTCATCTTCTTAATCTACACTAATCGATAATGGTGGATTTGAGAGGCATCTTCAAACCAAATCTGGGATTAAGTAAATGTATAAGAAAATTTGGGTTTTGGGATAAAAGAAGAAATTATAGAAGAAAAGCATAAGTAAGTTAGAAAATATTATGTTGAAACCGTTTCGCTGGAACACTTGGTTATAGAACAGAAAAACATGTAACGCTCGAGATTAGGAGGGAGACATGAATGAAACGATATCACATCTGAATGAGAGGGATCCTGAGGACATGAAAGTAATATTAATACCAACGAGGTGCACCTTCCTTTTCGGTGGCTCGATCATAAGAACTCCAAAGTTAAGCGTGCTTAGCGTTTTCTATGTTGGGTGACCTCCTGGAAATTTTTCTAGCATGCATGTGAGTGAGGAAAAAGCGTCAGAGATCCACTAAGGGAACTCTCACTTTCTAGGTGCTAGCAATTGTTACCTTCTTCCCACTTGAAAAAAAATTGAACATATTTTCATCGAGTAGTGTCTCTTTGTGTAATATTGTGCTTAAGCAAAGGTATCTTACGACTTGAACCTTTACGTAGTGACAAATGATCAGAATATTGTAAAGGAACTCTTGGTTTTGAACTTTACCTCTAGTAGCATTGCACACACAACATTATTCGAGTGAAGTTTTCAAATGTCTCTGCTTTAAGGCTCGAACATATATCCTAGTTTAGTGGATGCTCTAGAGAATTTTCCTAAAATTCCATAGAAAGCGGCCTTCACTTCCACATCCATAAAGGTGAATTTATGAAGAGTACTCACGCAACTAGGTACCCCACTTGACATCAATTATAGAATTCATTAAGAACTAAGTTCAGCATTTTCTTTCATTTCAGGATGTCATGTTAATCATAAGAATGGAACTCTTAGGTGTTCTAGCATGATTTTCTTCATATCACTTGTGATCAGTGATTACCTATTGAACTTGATTCTTGGGATCTCTAGTCTTTCAAGTTGGGTTTGTCTCACAAGCAATTCATTTAGGCTTGAGTCTCATTCTTTTTGAGGTTCTAAAACCCTTCTCTCTAGCTAGTCCTTTCATCAAAGGATCAGCCAAGTTATCATCAGTTCGTACGTGATCCACTATAATTGCACAGTAGTGAGAAACTCTCTAATGGTACTATGCTTACGACGTATATGTCATCTCATGTCGTTGTAATAACGGTTCTGAACTTTTGCAATAACTGCAATATTGTTGCAATGGATTAGTATGGTTGGTATTGGTTTTCCCATGTGGGAATATCTGATAGCAAGCTTCGAAGCCAACTTGCTTCTTCACTAGTAGTAGCTGGTGTTATCATCTCTAACTTCATTGTAGACTGGGCTAAAATAGTTTTTTTTCTTGAATTTTCAAGCAACGACCCCTCTTTCTATATAAAAAATATAGCTTCTTGTAGCCTTTGAGTCATCCAAGAGGGAGTTCCAATCAGCATCACTGTACTCTTCTAGGATAGTGGGAAACTTTTAGTAATGTAATCCTAGGTTTTGAGTTTTTTTAAGGTATCTCATAACTCTTTCTACGACTCTCTAGTTTTCTAGTCTAGGTCTACTAGTAAACCTATATAGTAACCTTACAACATAAACTATATCTTGCCTAGTGAAATCGACAGCATATCTCAAACTACCTATGATGCTCGCATACTCAGATTGATTAACAGTATCAATAATGTTTTTAAATAACTTAACACTAGGATCATAGAGTGAATACCATGAGATGTTTGGCGAGTAAATAAGGAAAAATCGTGAGGGTTGGAAGTGAACCCAAGTTGAGTAATAGAGGAACTGAACGTTGCAAACCAAGCTCGGGGAGCTTGTTTAAGACCGTAGCGAGTACGACGAAGAAGACACACTTTCTAAGGTGGCGGAGCAGTACCAGATGGTGGTTTCATATAGACTTCTTCAGATATGGTCCATTAAGAAACACATTTTTAACATCCATTTGAAGGAGGAGTCATTGTTTTGCAATTGTGATGGCTAAAAGACTGCAAACAAATGTCATTTGAGCTACTGGAGCAAATGTTTCTTCATAATCAATGTCATATTCTTGAAAATAACCTTTGACCACAATTCATGCTTTGTAACGTTCAATAGATCCACCAGAATGAGTTTTGATTTTAAAAATTCACTTATAGCTGATATGTTTCTTTCCAGGAGGTAAGTCAATATAGTCCCAAGTATGAGTCTTTTCTATGGCTCGAAGTTCCTCATTTATTGCTTGTTTCCGCAAGGGGTCAGTACTGGCTTCCTTATAAGAGGAAGGTTCAACCAAAGACATAATAGTGAAAAAAACAATGGTAATCTTTGAGATGAAGAGGAGTTTCTCTTATTTAAGTGGAGCGACGAATAGGTGTAGATTCAGGTTCATCACAAGGGGCAGATGGTAGGTCTGGGAGCACAGAGATGGGATTAGATTGAGTGAACTTAGATATGGGTAGAGGATAAGGTGTAGTGTCGTGTGGTGAGTCAGAAGTGGGGAATAAATCAGTGGAAGGATCGGTGAAGAATGGGTGAGAACGAGATAGAGAGGTATGGAATGAAGAAAGACAAGAAAATATATGATGTTCCCAAAAAGTGACATAGCAAGATATACGTAATCGTTGAGAGATGGGATCCCAACAACAATTTTTTTTATGTTTAGTACCATATCCCAAGAAACAACATAGATGAGCATGAGTGGTATGTTCATGAGGATGTAATAACACAAAACATGCACAACCAAAGATTTGAAGATTAGAGTAAGATGCGAGGAGTACCATATAGTCGTTCAAAAGGAAAAACACTATGGATGACCTGAGAAGGTAGGCAGTTGATGACATAAACAGAGGTGAAGGCAACTTCTCTCCAAAAAAAATTTTAGGATAGAAAGCAAAGAGAAGTTAAGCATGAACGAGTCTAGAATGTGGCGGTGTTTGCATTCTGCTCTTCCATTTTGCTGGGAGGTGTGTGGAAATGAGCGTTGAATCAAAGCGTCATGTTGTGCAATGAAGGAAAGAAGGTAAGAGTCATCCTTACATTCCATCACATTATCCATGTGAAGAATTTTAATTGTGCGAGAGAATTGAATATGAACTATATTTGCAAAATCAATGTAGGTTTGAGATAAGGAAGAATTATGTTTAAGAAAGTAAATCCAAGTAAAACAAGAATAGTCATTAATAAATAAAACAAAGTATCGACAACCATTGATAGTAGTATAGAGAGCATGACCTCAAATGTCAGAATGAATTAGGCCAAATGGTGTATCACATAACGAAGTAGAAGTAAAGGATAAAGTAAGTTGTTTTGCAAGCTTGCAATTTAAATAGCCAAATGGACTAAATTTAGAGATATTATTCAAAGTGCCAGTAGAAACTAAATTACGAAGTTTATCAGAAGATGCATGACTAAAGCGAAGATGCCACTGATATATAGCAATCAGTGACTGGCGAAGAGATGGGTGGAAACACATGCGAGTGTTGGAGAGATGTGAGCTCAAATAATCGTCCCACCTTTCATCCTGTAACAATCACCTACCCCATTTGCGGATCCTATATTTGACAATCATGAGAAGAAAAGACAATGGTTAGGCCAAGATCACATAATTGGTCAACAGAGGCTAAGTTGAATGTTAAATTAAAGACATGATAAGTATTGGAAAGGTTTATTGTGGGTGTATTAACAGTGCCAATGTGAGAAATAGACATGTAAATACCATCAGCATAGTGGATTGAGGGAAGAGATTGAATAGGAATAGGGGACGACAACAACTAAATTTAAGAAGTCATATGATTACAAACAAGTCAAGTCAAGGAGCCAAGAAGTACCTGGGGTGACAGCAAGAGCAGTAGAGTTAGAAGAGATCACATGTTTCAGTATGTCATGAAGATCATTTAACTGAAAGCTCGGAGGTGTGGTGATATCGGATGGGGTGGCAGCAACAACAACATATGAAGAACCAATTTTAAGAGAAAACTTGTGTTTATATGAGTGAACAGGTGGCAGGGTGGGCGAATCGAATAGTTTTTCAAGATGTGACCTCACACTTGTGACAATACCTTTACTCAATGGTAGGACAGTAAGCAAACTTATGACCATGAAGTTTACAATTTTTGCAGAAAGTGTATTCACTTTTAGATCGTGGATAAGTGGTTGCAAGAGCGACGTCAGATGATAGAGAGAAGAAAATGCCAATTTTTTTGTCCTAGAATAAGATTTCCTTAACAGTGGCATCTAAAGATGATAGAAGGTTGCGATGTAACAGAGCAGCATAAATTGATTCATAATCGGAGCGAAGTCTATGCAGACTTTTATGAAACGAATATGGTTTGGACTGATTTTTGCCTTGTCTAACTAAGTTCAAATAGGCTAAAAAGTAGCAAGATATTCATTCAGAGATTGTCCAACTTCCTGGTTTAGACTAACAAGTCGAGAATGTAATTGATAATAGTGAGCAAGGCCAATAAACTGAAAACGTGTGGATAGAAAATATTAAAGTTCTTTTGTAGTATCAAGTGCATCAAATTGAGTATGAATAGCTGGAATAGAAGTGTTACCCAACCATGTGATGATTTGATGATTTTTGCTATCTCAATCCTCAAGTCTTTCAATATACTTATCCTCTACAGTAGTCTCTTGAATAGTAACATTAGAAGGATCTGCATCATGATTCTCAATGGTTTCCTTACTGATGTTAGTCACAGAAGGAGTGTTTTTGACAGGTTTGGCGATATCTCCAGTAACAATGTGCCATAACTTTTAACCATTAAAAAAGCTTCATTGGGTGGGCCCAAGTAATGTAATTTATGTCATCAAGAATGGTGCTAATAGGACGAGCTATATCATTTTTCTCAATCTTAAAAGGTTAGTGAGAAAACCAAGAGCTCACTAATGCCAATGAAGTAAACAAATAACTTTCCTTGATCAAAAGGATGGAAAAAATAGAGACCACAAAAACAGACAGTGTCAAATAAATTTTCTCCTTAAAAAATTAGAACACCAGAAACAGAGACCAACACACAAATCACAAATCAAATACATATTAAAACTAAGTTAGTCAATGGTTGCACAAAGTGATCTGACTGGGCGCGACTACTCAAATTTGCGAACAAGGAGGGTATGGTTCTGATTTGTGAACAGATTGAGTGACATGAACGAAATTGAACTTGAGTGGTGAGCTAAGTTGAAGCGTACAAGAGTAGAGTGGAACGGGACATCGGGTTTGAAAGGAAAGAGGTGTCTAGCATGAATCGACATTAGAGCATAGTAGAACCGGAGCAGAGGTACAGGGTTCGTCGGATCTGCAGATCTGTAGGAGTCGTCTAGTGAGGATTGAGGGGCGGTGGCTAGGTCAAATTTCTATCTCTGATATCTTGAAGTTTTATTATGAATATATCTATTTTCATTGTATTTTCCAGACTAATATAGAGATAATTATACACAATATGATAGTAATTAAGAAAAAAATATCCTAATAAAATACAAGATTATTATAATTCAAAATTACAGCTTAGTTACTAAGGCAACAATATACATTTTGCAATATATATTTTCTTTCGATTACTACACGAATATTCTGAGTTTGGAGTACAACTAACCAATGAGTGTGATATTGATTCTGGACCAGCTTGCCATTGCTCTTTGGAAACTTAGCTACACAAAGGAGACTGAGAGTTCTAGAATTTACCGGAGCAAACTTATATTTGTTATGGAGCTCGACCACACTCTTTGTGTCAAGTATGCCCTCAAGTTTAACCAATGATGAATCTAATAGTTTTTTAGCAGTAAGAGCATGTGGGTATAAGGAGAAACATCGTTTGAAGGTTGGTTCTATACCAATTTCACTTGTTTGAATGCCCCTGCTACTAGTCCATCCTTAATTTAAGCGAGGGACTTTAAAACCACTGTCACTTGTCCTTTTAACACTTTGACACATCTTTCCTGATTACTTGCACTTGGTTGGAAAACTCTTCCATGACCTCAACCAATAATGAATGAGGGAGTGGGAATCTTTTCCACTATTTGTAAAAACTTCGACTCTTTTGATCTTTCTAAAGAGAGAGAATGGTTAAATTATTTGAAGTTATTTACTAGAGTGAGGTTTATGCATATGAAATTTCATCAACAATGCAACAATTATCATTCTAAAGTGAATAAAAATGACCACTAATATTTTCAAGAAGAAAAAGCTAAATGCAATGACAAATGAGGTTTTAAAATAAAATACTAGTCAAAAACTTAAACATACATACAAGTATGTGTTGATAAACATATGATTATAATGCATGATAATGAAATAACTCTTAGTGTTTGATCATGCAAGTAAAAAGAATAATGATGAAATAATAGCATAATATAACACTCTCTATGATACATATATATATATATATATTGCTTAAAAGAAACTTTTCATTTTGGCAGATATTTACACTCTTTAATGCTATCGCCACGTGCCTGAATCAACTCCAGATAATAGGAGTTAGTTTTAAAAGAAAATAGGAGTCGCCACCAATCTTTTTTTACAGTGTGATTGGACACCGAAATAAAGTAAACAATTTTAAAAAAATGGTCTACGAAAAAATAGAGTTGAGTTCGGGAGTCATTTGTGTGTGGGGAAGGTATTAGCACCCTACGACACCCATTTGTGTGTGCCTGCTTTGTTCTCTTGCATCCTTATGAACACAATAAACTTGAACCACGTGTCCGTCTCTGTTGCTTTCTTGGCTATGGCATCGAACACAAAGGATTTTGTTGTTGGGATCCTCTTTCCAAACGACTTCGGATATCTCGGCATGTCACCTTTTGGGAACATACTATGTTCTCTCGTTTGTCCTCCTTCCACACCTCCTTCTCCAGTCCCCATCCTTTCTTTACTGATACATCTGTTGATCTTTTTCCTCTTTCTGAACCCTCTTCGGATATTGAGCTTGCACAATCTACACCTACTCCTGCACATCCAGACCAACCGCTTGTCTCCGATGCTGTCCCTGAATCAACTCCAGATACCTCTCTTCGTCGATCTACCCGGGTAAGAGAACCTCCCATTCATCTCACTGATTACCACTGTTTTTCCACCATTGTTTCCCTTGTTGAACCCACCTCTTTTCAAGAGGCCAATACCAACCCTTTATGGCAGAAAGCAATGAATGATGAATTAAAGGCTCTTGAAAAGACGCACACTTGGAACTATGTTTATTTACCTTCCGGCAAAAGACCCATTGGATGCAAATGGATTTACAAAATCAAAACTCACTCTGATGGAACTATTGAACGCTATAAAGCTCGTCTTGTTGCAAAAGAGTACTCGCAAGAATATGGGATTGACTATGAAGAAACATTTGCTCCTGTAGCCCGAATGACTTCTGTTCGCAGTCTGTTAGCTGTTGTTGTTGCCAAACAGTGGCCTCCTCTTCAGATAGATGTCAAGAATGCTTTCCTTAATGGGACTCTTTCTGAAGAAGTGTATATGAAGCCACCACCTGGCACTTTCCCTCCTCCTAACAAGGTGTGTCTCCTTCGTTGCGCATTATATGGTCTAAAACAGACTCCACGAGCTTGGTTTGCTACATTTAGCTCTACCATCACTCAACTTGAATTTATCTCCAGCACTCATGACAATGCGCTATTTACACGACAGACACCCCATGGTATTGTTCTCCTTCTTCTTTATGTTGATGATATGATTATTACTGGTAATGACCCATAGGCCATATCCGACCTACAACATTATCTTGGTCAACACATTGAGATGAAAGACCTTGGCTCTCTCAATTACTTTCTTGGTCTTGAAGTCTCTCAAAGCTCAAATGGTTATTTATTGTCTCAAGCAAAATATGCCTTTGATCTTTTGGCCCGCTCAGGAATTACTAACTCCAAATACAACTTCAACACCATTAGATACCAATGTTCATCTAACTCCGTTTGATGGTGTTCCTCTTGAAGATGTGAGTTTATATTGACAACTTGTTGGCAGTCTTATCTATCTAACAGTGACTCGTCCAGACATTGCATATGCTATTCATATTGTTAGTCAGTTTATGGCTACTCCTCAAACCATACATTTCACTGCTGTTCTGCGCATACTTCGCTATGTCAAGGGAACTTTGGGACATGGTCTTCAGTTCTCCTCTCAATCTTCCCTTGTGTTATCTGGCTATTCTGATGCTGATTGGGCTGGGGATCCCACTGATCGTCGATCTACCACAGGTTACTGTTTCTACTTAGGTGATTCTCTCATTTCGTGGCGTAGTAAGAAACAAAGTGTTGTCTCTCGTTCCAGTACTGAATCTGAATATCGTGCTCTTGCTGATGCTACTGCTGAACTTCTATGGCTCTATTGGCTCCTTGCTGATATGGGTGCCCCTCAACAGGGTCCCACCCTCCTTCATTGTGACAATCGGAGTGTCATTCAAATTGCTCACAATGATGTCTTTCATGAGCGTACAAAGCACATTGAAAATGACTGTCACTTTGTTCGTCACCACCTCTTAAGCAACACCCTCCTCTTACGATCTGTTTCTACCACTAAGCAACCTGCAGATATCTTCACCAAAGCGTTGCCACCAAATCGCTTCAGTCCTCTACGTACCAAACTCAAGTTGATTGCTACTCTACCACCTTGAGTTTGAGGGAGGGTATTAATGTAAATTCTATAGTTTAGGTATAATTAGGCATAATTATATTTCCTTCCTTATTTAACTTGTCTAATTTCTCTATTTATGCACAATTGATATACATGTAAAATACACTGAATATTCATCAATAAAATATTCACCACATTCCTCTTGAACAAAGCACCCAAAAGAAAAACCTCTCACTTTAAATAGTCTTTGTTTGTTTAATTGGTGTTGTTGAACTATTACATTTAACTTGCACATGTATTCATTGTTTGATTAGGCGACAGCTGAAGCATGAATCATGTGAAATGTTATTGGTGCAGAGAGAGAGGGTAAATCTCCTCTTGGTTTGAACAAAGAAATATATAGTTGTGTAATGTTGGATTATTTGATATATAGAAGATAGAATGAAAGGTAAGTTGTTAATGGTTGGGGTAGTAAAAGTAGGTTTTGGGTAAGGATTGGAATATGGTTAAAATAATTTGATAAACCGTGAAAGTGTGAAAAGAATAAAAGAAAGGAAAACGAGAGGAGAGAGCAGGTGCCAAACATCTTTCCTGGCCTTTATATATCACTTTTATCTTTTAAGTTTAGGATTAAAGTGTTTACATCTCGTTGAAATTAAAAAACAACTCTACATTAAAAATGTATCTATCGTTAATACAATGATAAATTTATTTAAAGTTGCTATGTTTTATGGCTTTAGTTCTTAGAAATATCAATGTATTGTTGTTGTTTTGAAAAATCGACGGTCTTTGTAAATGTTGATTATGCAAGATACTTTCGTTATTACTAATTGCTTCTTTTTTTTTTTCAATTTCTCTTGTCGACATCTTCGTTTATCCAATGTGTGATTATTAGGAAAGGAAATTTTGTTCAACAGAAAGATACAATACTCCGAGAGAAAGTCTCACAACTTAGGTTCTTTAGCAAGGGTGTTCTTGTGTTAAGGTGAGTTTAAGACCATTTTCACTAAAAATAGATAACAAATGAATAAATTTAGACAAGAAAGTAGTGTTTAAATGTTCAATCTTAAAAAAAAAAAAAAAAAAAAAAAAAAAAAAAAAAAAAAAAAAAAAAAACTCAAAAACCAAATCATTACCAAATGAGGCAAGTATAATTTTTTAAAAATTGATTCTTTTCGAACTCAAGAAAACATCAAATAAATTTACCACTATACTAGCATTATAGATATTTTTAACTAAGAGTTATTTTTGCAACGAAATATTAACGGTTTCAGTTCATATATTAATTGTGAGAATAGTATTTTAACATTTTAAAGTTCAAAGGTATTTTTGAAACTTTTCAATAGTTTGAGGGCACTTTTGAAATAAAACTTTAATGATTTTCATCCAAAATTAACAATAATTATATTTTTTAACCATTTTTAAAAAAAGTTTTTAGGACATTTTTTAAACTTTTAAAACTTTAGGGATATTTTTTACATGACAAGCAAAGTTGAAAGGTAATTTAAAGCGTTTTTTTAGCTTACTAATGGACAAATAAGTAGTTGAAAACTTTTTGTTAAAAAAAAGAGGTTAAAAACTTAGGTTGCATATTTACTCTATGAAAAACCTAATAAATCAATGGTAATTAAAATACTGAACCCCATTTGGGAGACATTTTAATAAAGTGCTTTCTTTCTTTGTTTACATGTGTTATGTGTTACGTAGTTAACCATGAAGCATGCCTTTAAATTTGTAGTGAAAACGAACAATTTGATTGAAGAGCAAATAATATTCGATATGGTTGAGCTTGAAAATTACATGAGATCCTTTCATCATGATACATATATTGTTGTTGTAATAGTATAAAAATTATGAATACGAAAAATCACCAAATATATGAAAAAAAATCCTAAAAATAGATGGAACTACGTTTGACTAATACAACCAAACATTTTTTAGTACACATTTTGATTTGATGTGATGTTAAGATTGTTATACATATGTGAGATTCAAAACCACTCCAAAACACATATTTTTTTTTATCACTTAAAAATAATTTAATATTAGATTAAACCCAATTTAAAAAGGTAAATTTGATAGGATAAAAATTTGGAATAAATAATGAAAAGATGTTTAGAAATGAGTTAAACTGAAAAGTTGTACTAAAATATAAGATGTGGGAAAGGAGAATTGATGTATTTGAAAGACAAAAATGATGTAAAAAAGAAAAGAAAAGAAGAAAATGGAATTAAATGAAAAGAAGATAATATTGAAGTGAGTTAAGAAAAAAAAAAAAGAAAAAAAAAGGAGAGTACAAAAACAATGTTGTAATTTTGTGGGGTTCCAACGTAATTTTAGGCACTCATTTCGGTTGACTCACTCATCTCTCCATTCATTAATTCATTCATTCCTCTACTCAATAAAACTATTTTCTTTTTCTCTTTTTCTCAAAATAAATTCCACATTTTATTTTAATTTTAATAATAATAAAAAGAAAAAGAAAAAGAAAAAGAAAAAGAAAAAAAATGGAATCTTGAAACCAACATTTGTGTCCGTCTCCACAGACATTGAAATATCCTCCAGGGGTATTCCCGTCATTCCTCCCCCCTCCTGTCGCCTTCTCTTCCACTTTTCTGCTTTTTATCAACATCTAAACCGCTCGGTTTTCGATCCTCACTTTCCACTCTTTTTTTTTCTACTACAAACCTCATTACTCTTTACCACTCTTTTTCCTCTTTCATTTCACTTCACCATTTCCCTTTTCTTCACTTTTTGCTTCTTATCTTTTTTCAAAAACACATTTACCTTCAAATATCCTCTTTAATTAATCTCTATTATATCCATTAACTTCATCTTCATATTTTTCTATTCTTTTTATATTTATTGAACAACTTTTATCTTCTTATATTATTTATCGAATAAAACTTTACCATTCAAACAAACTAAGCATTTATTATGTAATGACATTGCATTGCGTTACAATTAATTGAAATAAAATCATTATAAATTATAAATATAGAGAGTGGTTTCATAAAATTTAGGACAAAAATCTTATTGGAATGCTTTGATTTGATTTTGATTTATATTTATAATTTAGAGGGGGGGGGGGGTATTTATGGCTAAAAGAAAAGAGGGGAAGAAGAGGAATAATAATAAAGAAGATTTTTGGTAAAGAATTGTATAATTTAATTTTAACGTGGCGGATTGTAATTGGTTGGTTAAAGGACGTCGGGATTCGTAGCAATACACACCAATTAACAATTCAAAGTCACTCTCATTGTTTCTCTCTCTCACATAAAGCACACATTTTCTCTCTCTACTCTCTCTCTCTTACTCTGCTTTGTGTTTGTTGTCAACGAAAATTCCCAAATTTCTCTGCGATTTCCCTGTCTTTTGCCCCTGAAATTCCCAAAAACATGCTCTCACCTGCATGATCTTTCTGTATCCTCTAATTTCCCCCCTCTCTTTCTATTGGGTTTTCCTCCAATTCTTCGCCGACGGATTTGGGAATGCTTGAAGCTGTGGAGAGCTCCGTCAATGGCGCCTTCTCCCACCTCCACAGTAGTGGTGACAGTAGTGAGGAGGAGCTTTCTGTTCTCCCTCGCCATACCAAAGTCGTTGTCACCGGAAACAATCGTACCAAATCGGTGCTCGTTGGACTTCAAGGCGTTGTTAAGAAGGCTGTTGGTTTGGGTGGATGGCATTGGCTGGTATGTCGCTTTCTTTAATTCACTTGTTATTTTTTTTTATTTCTTTTATTTTTTTGAATGAGTCTAGGCTACATTCAGTCTTGATTGAATCAATTTTGAGTATTGATTAGGTTTTCCCCAATTCCCAATTCCCAATTCTGTTTTTTTGGAATTTAAAAAAAAAAATTAATCATTTTTGTTGTGGTTTCAACTTATGATTTCATGCTTAATTTGTTTATTGCATCCATTTCGATTTTTGAATTTCTCTAGAAAAAATCTCAGCTATGAATTGCATGTTCAATTTGACCTCTGGATCTGGTGATTATTGATATGGAAGTTTCTTTCACAATGTAAAATTCATTTATTGTAATTGAATTCGGGAAATTTTATTGAATTTGTGAGTTCATAATTTCTCGAATATTTATAGATTCTTGTTCTGTTTCCTTTGGATATTCCTCCTACCAAGTGTAAAATTTATTTCCATGTTTATCTAGATGTTGTGTTCCTTGATGTTCGACTTAGAACAGTGTGATTCTTCTTTTGAAACTTGCAGGTCACCGTGATTATAAATATAATATAGGTTCAGCATTTAATTTTGAAATTAAAAAATCCTCAGGTTCTCACAAATGGCATTGAAGTTAAGCTACAGAGAAACGCCCTCAGTGTAATTGAAGCACCAACCGGCAATGAGGATGATGAAGATCTCGAATTCGAGAACTTACACTGGAATGGATCCGATATGGGTAAGTTTGGAATCGCTTTTATTCTTGTTCACTGGATTGAATAAACAACATTGGATTGTTGATTCTTCAAATGGATTATATTGGTGAATTTCGTAAGCTGGCATCAATTAAACATAGTAAAAAGGCATAAAGAAAGCTAGTTGTCCTCACTTTCCTTTCGATTCTGATTAGGGCATTCATAATTAAAACGCTTGCTTGTTTTGGGTAATTGTTTCATTGGTCCTCTGTAGTTGTTGTGGAATGATATACTTTTTAGGAATAGTGGTTGAGTTTGGTACTTTGGATTCTTTGCTCATTCACCTTTTGCTTTATTTGAAATCTTGTTGTGTCATTTATTCTTTTTCTCCTGGCCCCTCCCATGTTTTCTTTTCATAATGCTTTTGGTATTTTGATTTTCCAGCATCTGATGACACTCTAAAGTCCCATAGACCGAGACAAAGGACACACAAATCGTCGGGATCATCCCTCAAAACAATCAGCCGATCGTTCTCATATGAATCACAGTCCAAGGGATCTATTTCCACCCCCCGTGGGTCCATGGTACATAAGAAACCGACTGATCGTTTTTTGTTGCATTTCTAGAAATAAAACGGTTTTGTGCTCATAATCTAAGTTGGGCCTTAATTATTGATGTTCCCTGTTCAGAAAGTCGACCTCGGTAAACTTGAGATGTCTGCCTTGTGGAGATATTGGCGACACTTCAATCTTGTAAGTTACTGTTTATTTGATAGGCATTCTATAGTTTGCTTAAGCTGCATGACTGAGAGAATTCTATATCTTATAGGTGGATGCCTTTCCTAACCCATCAAAAGAACAGTTAGTGGATGTTGTTCGAAGGCATTTCATGTCCCAGGTACTCAGATTTCTTGATCTAAATGTTGTTTATTTTTCAATCAATCGATGCTTGTGCCTATACGGGTGCTGTAATACTACATCCCATAACATGTTTGTTTACAATGCTTGTGCAGCAACTAGACGAGTTACAGGTGATTGTTGGGTTTGTCCACGCTGCAAAGAGACTCAAGACTGTCTGCAAATGACGAGTAAAGGCTGTAACACCAAGTTCAATATTCATCCATTTCTAACAAGAAAAAAAAAAAGAAAAGAAAAACACCGGTAGCACCCGAAATTCCCACTTCTTCCCCACTACATTAATGTTCCCTGTAATATAAGTATGGTGGCTTGTTATTGAGGTATTATATTACCCTTTTGTTAGTGTAATTATGGTAGGTAAATATAGTATATAAATTATATAATGTACGTACGACTGGCTAATAGACCTACGAAAACTGAGAGAAGTCCTTACTGACTTCATTTTCCTAAACGTCGATGGAATGCTGACTTGGGAGAGTGGGTATCTTGAAATGAATGTGTATATTCTTTGAATGGCTTTTATGTTAGTTTGCCATACGCTGAGCTCAGTTGTATATGGATGGACACGACATTAATTTTGTTTAAATCTCAAATGTGAAGTTTGTCGATTCTATTACGCAACCTTGGTCGTGTTCTTTTATAACTTAAAATCACAGATTATTATAGATTGAAAGTATATATTATATAATTATATAATGAGTATTTGAATGAAGAGAGAAGAGAGAAGAGAGAAGGAGAAGGGGGAATTAAAGAGAAAGAGGGGGGGAAAGCTGACAGCTATGAAGGTGTAATTGAATGCTTGAATTAAAGTGAATTTCTTTTAAAAAAAAAAAAAGAAAAAGAAAAGAAGAAAAGATCTTAAGAATCAAAGCGGGGCCCTCACACGTTTGGTTGTCGATTTTCTCATACCAAACTCTTTTCTCTCATTTAATGCAATCTGTGCTAAGGTCCCAGACCCCCTCCCCTCTCCTATTATTTTCCCACCAAAGTTATATTTTATCACCGTCAATTAATAATTCTATTAAAATTCATTTTTGCCTTATTAGGATAAACATCATCCAAAACTTTTATTTATTAATTTACTTTGAACACCATAGCCATTTTATTTTGTAGTATTTGTGCCAATACTTCTCCTTTTATTTATTACAGTTTTATCAAATCTTTTTAAAATTTAAAAACTTATTTTTAATTTTGTTATATAATTTTATTGATTAAATCCCCAAATGTTCACATTCACGCAAGAATTGATGAATGAACACTTTTTAAAAATTTCTCTCTCTCTCTCTCTCTCTCTCTCTCTCTCTCTCTCTCTCTATATATATATATATATATATATATATATATATATATATATAAAATCTAAAGTGATTAATCAAACTAAATCCGAAAGACGTATACAACTCATCTAATCCTAAATTTGAGGATATAAATTGATTTTTATTATGAATTATATTTGAAAGGAAAAAAAGTAGAGTATAATTCTCTTAGTTTGTTTTTCTCTCACCACAAAATTCATTATTTATTTATAGGTTAGGTAGACTCAACTAAATATGTGGAATGCATAATTTAATCTCTAGTTTTTTTTTTTTTTTTTTTTTAATAATTCATATTTTATTTTAATTTTTTTTATATTTTAATTGACTTTTAAAATATTTAAATAAGTGTTTCTAGCTTAAAAAAAAGTGTATAAATACTTATAAAGTTAATATAAACACTTGTTTAAATACTAAGTGTGTGTTTAGAGTAATTTTCTAAATGTTTAAATAAGATTTTAAATTAACTCACTTGAAACTTATAAAAAGGGTATTTCTAATTGAAAAAAAGTGTATAAACGTTGAGAAAACTCATCTAAAGGAACATTAAACCATGCTTATGTTAGAAATAAATTTAGACAATATGGCACTATATTTTTAGTACATAACTCACATGCTTAATAGTATAGGTCACAGAACCACCAACTTGACACATAGTTTAATTGACATAAGACAGTTAACTATGGAAACAAAAGTTCAAACCTCTCAAGGAAGAGAAAGTGGAAAACAATAAAAAAGATACATATACCTTATTTGGTAGCTATTTTGTTTTTGAAAATTAAGCATGTTTGTTCTCACTTTGCTTATTTCTCAAATAAAATTCCAAAAAGTAAATATATTTTTGGGTTAGATTGATTAGTTTTGTGGGTATAAAATATATGAGTAGGATACATGTATATGTATATATATTAAATGCAACATAAATAAAATACACAAGAAAGGTAAGAATGGTATGTAATGAGTGTAGACGCAATATTTTCCTCTTTCTTTATACTTAGTAGATTATGATTATGGCCCTACAAATCATAAACACTATCATATTCATATCAATTATAAAACTTTATTCACACATTAATTTATACATTTTAATCATATCAATTTTAACCATAATGTGAAATATATTTTCCAATTTTGACAATTTCAAGTTTTGTATAGTACCAAAAGTTACTTCAATTTTATAATTAAAATTTATCATATTTTAGTTTAACAATTGGGGGAGAGGAATTCACACCAAAGATGTTAGAGTAATTAGTATAGTTGAATGTAAGTTGAGCAAAAAAAAAGTATTAAGTAAGAATTTTGGAATAGGTAATAATAATTAAAAGAGAAATTAAAATGAAGTGTATTAGGAAATAAAAAGTTAAATTGAAAGAAAAAAGGTTGTTTATATAGTAGAAATGTAGAAATGTTAAAAGTGAAGTATGGTGAATAAGTGAAGTGTGTGGGACTTGGGAGGGTAAGGTGATGGGGTTTTCGTTAAAAGTCAATAGTGTGTGTGTGTGTGTGTACTGTACTGACTACTGGGTTAGGTGTGAGTGGAAAAATTATGTTTACTCCTTTTGCTTTATTATTATTATTGTTTATTTTGAATTTTAAATGAAATTGAATTCCCGCCTGCCCAAATGGAAACTTCTTCGTGTCGTCGGTGCTTCTCATGTTTTACCGGGCCCTACCCTTTTCTCTTATGGGCCTCATTTTGTACCCCTATTGGACCTCTCCCCTCTTTCTTTACACATTTAACACAAAAGCCCAATTACATATTAACACTAACAAATCTTCTTCTCAAAATTCAAATTATATTGAGACTCCACATGCCAACACCTAACCCCATACAAATATCCCTAACACTACCCACCTTCTCTCACGTGTTATAAGAGCATCTTATAAATACCCCTTCAGCTATCTCAATTACTTCTTTTGTGCTTTACTCTTTATACTAATGGCATCAATCCATTTATGTCGGTATCTATAAGTTGTATGACTTACATAAATATTCATCAATATTGATATTTATTGATATATTTTAATCTTTGAACATAATTGATATTAAATATGTATAGATTCAAGTTGTCCCTCTCATAAATTATAAAGCAAAATATATATATATATATATATATCTTAATTTTTTTTTATAGAAAAAACAAATTTAGAAAGTATTCCACCTCATACTTCTATTGGTAATATATACAATTGTTGTTTGGTTTATATAAAAGCTTAGTCTCCATCATACACCAACTATGATAAAGTTTTTAAATTATGAGGTGTATTTCTTGTATTATTTGTTTATTTTTTCCCAAAAATAATAACAATAATTTGGTGAATGAAAGAGTGACACAAATTTTGTCAGGACATTGGAATGTTAAATGATTGAATCAAAAAAGATTTGGATGTGCTAATGAGTTGGTCAAAATAATGTCATTATGCACTCCACAATGTTGGGATTTTCTTTTCTTCATTTCTTTCCCTACTTTTCTACTTTAATCACTCTTCAGTTAAAAAAGTAAAAAAGAAAGATCAGAGTATAGTTGAATTCTAATATTTCTATTTTGATTTTTGAATGGGGAACAATATGTATATATAATTAAAATTTTAATTTAACTTTGAATTATTGTACTTTTTGACCAACTTTAAATGGGGAATTGAGTTGTTTGTGACACAATGAAGCATTATTGCAAGAGAAATAGGTCCAGAAATTGTCCACTCACAAACACACAATCACTTAATTACACATAAAATATTATTAATGTAAATTTAGTTTTTATTGGTGATGTAGCTGCTTCAGTTTGGAGCTACATCAATCATGCTTCATATTTTCAATTAAACAAACAAATTCTGCCCTGGGACTTCTTAATTAATTTTAATTTATTGTTTGCAATAATAATTTAATTTTCATATTTCTTAATAATTAAAAAAAGAAAGAAAAAAAACTAATTAATTAGGAATTAAATGATTATATAATTTATGGTATTTGCTTTGGTCTCCTAAAATTTAAACATTAATTTAGTTAATTTGATTAGGATCTGATCATACAATTTTTACACATTTCATATAAAATTTTAAATTATGGTAGTTTATTTGTGAGTCTTTCATTTTTTTTTAAAAAAAAATCTTTCTTGTAATAAAAAAAAAATTGTTTTAAAGATGGAAAAAATTTGAATGGTGTGGATGATAAGTTAAATAAAGGAAAGCGTAGGTAGGTTGCCCTAAGGCTAACCATAATAATTAAATTTGTTTATATTGTGTTGTTTTACAATTGGACAATGCCAAAACTAATAATAAACAAATAAATTATTAGCTTTTATGGATTGGTTTTATTTTCTTTAGGTTGAAGGTTTTTGATTTGTACACTCTCACTGCTGAAAAAGCTATACAATAATAAATACTCAATTTTCTTAAAGATTTTAGCCATCTCATCCCAATCAAATTCCCATTTTCAAAAATTAATATGGGGCCGGAGTGACAAATAAAATGTTATACTTAAATTACCAATTCAACTTGAAAGCTTAAGTCTCTTCACTTGTGAGCTTGAAATAACAAGAAAGAATCAACTAATGAAACTCAATATTAAATGAGAATGACATAACGATGCAAGGATTGAACACATAACTTTCCTGAACCATCTGCTCTGATACTATCTTAAACCATAAATTCAATCCAAAAGCTTAAGTTGATGGATGAAGGAAAATTTAATTTAATATCTAACATTAAATGATACCACACAATTTGGTTATGATCACAACACAACAAACTCAATGGTAAATTAAATAATACCACACAATTAAGTACAATTAAGATGACCAGTTGCACCTAATATTGTAAATTGGATTGTGTCAAGTAAATTAAGACATAAAAAGTTGATCGAGGCTATGGTCCAACCTCAATTCAATCTCATGATTAAAACATAAAACATATTGGCTGCAAGCCCAACTTTTTACCTAAACTCAATTTTTTGGCTCAAGTCCACGTAATACCCATGAGAACTCTAAAACATAGACCCTACTTTTCAACTTTGAAGAGATCGAAAAAACTTCAATTCTAAATATCTTAGCTTTTAAACTCTAAAAGTTTTGAAGACTTAAAGTTCTTAAGCTTTGAACTACTTAAGTTTGAAACTTTCAAGGTTTGAAGAACTAAACATCTTTAAAGATTTGAAAACCAAAGACTTGAGAGATTAAAACTTCTTTTAAGTTGTTTGAAGACTTACTCAATTTTCCTTTAATATTTGAGATAAACACGTTAAAGGAACATATATACTAGAGATTATATATCTATTGTACTGAATTTAATATAAATACAAAATTCATTTCAACAAACTAAATTTCTCTAAAAATCGCGTGGAACAATATAACTTCAAAGTCTTGAATAGATTATTGTTCATAGCTTAATAATAACCATGGAGGAAAATCAACTTACCCTTAACAAATGTCCAATTCCAATTGTATCCATTTTTACCATATATATTTTCAATGCCATTAAAGTGCACCAGACATATCATTGTTGCAATTGAGCTTAAACTTAAAATTAGAGGAGAGTTTGAACTTATCAGTTTTAATTTATGATAAGTTATTGTTTCGTGAATTCATAGTTAAAGAAGTATATAATTTTGTTGTAACGCTCCAAAGATAATTTTTCGAGTTCATTATCTTAGTTTTGTTTAATTATATTTAATTTATTGGACATTTATTTTGAGAATAATTTGATTTTATGGACATTGAAATTAATTAGATATTTGTAGGATGTATTTAATTAATTAGAGGATTTGAATTTGTGGT
The DNA here is from genome assembly GCA_025688845.1 of Cucumis hystrix. Lineage (NCBI taxonomy): Eukaryota > Viridiplantae > Streptophyta > Magnoliopsida > Cucurbitales > Cucurbitaceae > Cucumis > Cucumis hystrix. The sequence continues at coordinate 5,333,014 of CM046886.1, forward strand.
GTTTGTTGATAATTTGATTTCATTGTATATTACGATGTTTAAGTAAAGTTGTGGAAATTATTTGGTTTTATAGAAATTAAAATTTATTAAATAATTTGGATGTTATTTAATTAAATTGAAGAGTGAAAATTAGGTTGAAAATTATTGAAAAAAGAAAAGATAATTATATTTGTTCAAATATAATTATTTAAAAGAAAGATATTGTATTTTGTAGAGAAGACAATATAAATTATTTATGGGAGAATAATTATTTGGATGAATGATATTTGTTTAGAGAGAAAAAAACGATAAGAAAATAATTATATTTTAAAATATAATTATTTGTAAAAGTATAATTATTTTAGTAAAAAAATAAAGTTGATTGAATTTGGTGAGATTTAATGAAGAGAGATAAGATTTGATTTTTGGAAAAGATGATTATTTTGGTAAGATAAAAGTTGATTTGATAAAAGTTGATTTAATCAAAGATTTAATTGATAAAAGTTGATGATTATTGTATTTTGAGGTGCTGGTTTTGAATATTTAGGTTTAGCTAATTTGTTTTTTTGGTCAATTGTACAATCTATTAAATATTTTGTACATATAATTCAATTTCTTAACTTATTGATTTTCATGACAATAATGTAAAAACAAAAAATGTTAACATTCAATAACAATAATTTTGATTACAGTTGCATTAACCTGAATGGTCTAATTATGAATATTACAAACTATTCACAAAATATAACAAGTTGTGTAATTGGATAGAGTTTACAAAAATTTCAGTTAAGCAACACATTAGAAATCGTCTAATAGCTAGGTTTCAAAAAAAGCATAGCAAAATGGTCATACAAAAACGAAAGTCAAGTAGACTTACATTTAGTGATAGTTATGGTTGTCTTCCTATGATGCACATAAAAGGTAATATTTAAACTATTTTTATTTAAAGAGTTTAAATAAAAATGAGTTTTCTTTTTTAAAAAAACATTTTTTTCTTAAGTCAATCCAAATAAGTCATAAGTTTTCTAGTTATGAAAAAAAAATGTATATTTAAATTCTAAATTTTGTAAATAGGTATAACATACTCTTAAATTTTAAAATTATGTATAATCGTGTTTTTTAAAATTTTAATTGTGTCAAATATATTCAAATTTTAAAATTTTTGCCATTTATTTTCTTCAAGTTTACTAAAGAACCATTCATATTTTTTCCATACAAAAAATGAAAAAACAAAGTTGAAAAGGAAAATTATAATGTGTTAATTTATTTTTATTAAAACGTACCATTTTCTATTTTTTATTTGAATAATGATTTTTTTTATTTTACATATATAAAAAATAAAGAATTTCTATATTTATTCTCTCAATACAATAAAAATTACACTAAGTATTTTGACGAAAAAAATCTTATTTAATACATAAAATTATAAACAAATTTTTAATCTTTTTTAGTTAAACCAACTCAATTATTTTAAAATAATTTAAAATGGAAGTGAAACTACTAGTTTAATTTTGAGAACTAAAATTTAAATTAAAAAAAAAAAAAAACCTCGATTTACCTCTCACATGTTAAGCCCATGGTTTTACACCATGTGCCAAACATGGGCTTGACATCAAATGCCAAGCCAGTCCCTTATGAAATTTATTGAGGAAAGATAACGAGAATAAAAATATATGTATATATTGGTATTATATATATATCCTAAAAGGAAAAGAAAATAATAATGATAAATATTATTATTTGAGTCTATAAAAAATATTATTATTTGAGTTTATAAATAGCATTACAATGCTTAAATTGAAAAGAGAAACAAAAAAAAAGAAAAGATTATTCATCTTGTAATTGATTTTGGTTGTATGCCTTTGGAAAGTTCCATTGGCAAATCTTGTAGATTAAATGACAAATTTTTTTCATTAAGATTGAATTGGTTTGACCTCAATTTTTGGTAAGTTAATGTAAGAGAATTTTTGGATAAAAGTCAATTGTTAATTTTATTAATTAAGATATGAAATTTCCTTTTATGATTATGATTGAATTAATTAGAAAAATTTTACTGTCAAGAAATGAATATTTTTAGCTAATGTCATATAAGATATTGTACTACTAGACCTTTGATTATGCATTGATGTAGCTAAAATGCATAATGTGACTGTTATGGATGACCGATATGTTACAACCGATATGACTGATATGTTATGATGCATGATATATTAATCACATGATAATGACGTTATGATTGATATTCATGCGATGCTATGATATGTTACATGCTATGGATGAATGTTCTATTAACTTTTTCTGTTAGGGTCGTACCAAGAGCTCAAATGTGTCCCTACGGGATCACTGGATAGTGTGTGTTATGGAGCATGAAAGCTTTGGAGTATTTTCTTACGGAACCCTACTGGAAAGTTAACAGACACCTAACAGAACTAGTGGTGGGTCTCTTACTGAGTATATGTTTATACTCATTCTTTTCTATATTTAATATTTTAGGCAAAGGTAAAGATAGAGGAAAGTTGGCGAGCAACTGGAAGGATTCATGACATTTCATATGGGGACACAGTTTTGTTTCCGCTTTTCATTGGTCGTTTACAGTGTTTTAAGCTTAAACATTTTTATCTTTTTATTTTTTATTATCTTTAAAACTATAAAACTAGCTGCGTAACATGTTTTTATGATATTTTTAATAAAAAAGTTTAGTTTCTCTCTTTTCAAGAAATTGTCAAATTATTATTTATCAGTAATGACTTCAACCTAGTATAAAAAGTTGGATCGTTACATGTGTACTTTTAATGAATTGTGAAACATAATAAATAATTTTTAAGTATAATAGTTGTGAGATTTAAAATTTAACCTCTCACTTTTAAGATGAAAGATCAAGTTAATTACCGACAAACTAATTCATTTTAACCTTTTGCGAAAAAAATGATAAATTTATATATTTTTTAAATTACTTAAGAGATAAAAGTTCACTAAAATGTTTACTAAAAAAAGGTTCATTAAAATGTGGGTGGGTTTTGGCAATAGTTTAATTCAAACTTGTTATTGAATTTGGTGCGCTGATGTAAACTAATCGTGAAATCTTGTAGTTCTAATTAGTTGTTAAATAGTAACTTTTTTTTGCATATAATAAATAAATATTATACAATTTTGTTTTAGTTACTATCAGTTTTTAAGAGTTACATGTACTTTTACGTTCTCGTCTGATATCTTCTATATCTAGTCAAAGAGACAAAAATATATTATAATTGGTCAAGCGGATTTTGTTGTCCAAATTTGAACTAAAATTGTATTGAATTTGTCCACAAGATTTAGTCTTAGTTGTAAGACCGAATCGAACATAGGAAGCATGATAGATTTTCCAATTAAACAATTTGTGGTGCCAGGGTAATTGATGGGAGGGGTGTTGTGAGAGTTTAACTACTGCAAATGAATAAAATTGCACCAAATTAAATTAAGAAGACAATCATCAATATGAGAAGACCTAGCTTGGGTTGTCCAGGAGTTTCCCTATTCACCATATATTTTTTCATCAAATTCTCATTACCAAATTCAATGTATGTCTTCACCTAACCAATCTAAATTACCTAATATGTTTGTACTAAAGAACAAATTAGTTTAATCCGAAAAGATGAAAACAGTGTTTGTTCCAATTATCCTAATTGTAGTCAAATGTAGGTTGTGCTACGTAAAATAATAAACTTTAGCTAATGGTACAATTGATTCAGTTCTAAGTCGATAGATTAAATGCAAATCTAATTCAATTAGCATGATAACCTAACTTATTACTTCTTAAGATAACCATACAATCAAAAATGTCACAAATTGCATATTTAAACAAAGCGATAACCATACATCCATAAGTATACAATAATATGATTTAATCTTATCAAAATAGAATTGAATCAGCACTACAATGCAAGATTTTGTTTAGAAACTCACAAATACATAAATAGGAAAAAGAATCCTACCAAACTCAAGCTAGAAACCAAATGCCTTAGCCCATCGTCAACATGTCGATCAATAGGAAAATGTTTTAGGATCATAGATAAAACAAAAGAACTAAAAATTAATTGTTATAATATCGCGATGATGGTATGATGACGTTGGACGGAGATCATGTGTGTTTCATCTTTGGAGCATTGCAACACTTTAATGTGGCATCGCGACATTGTCAACGCCATGGATAATTTACCACTTCTTTTGCCTTTGACCCTAGTTAATTCCACTTGACTTCGTTTGTGCCTATTTTTAGATCCATTTTGTCATCAATACTCAATCATACTCTTGACATGATCGTAGTGAGGTCAACAAAATAGCTAAATAGAAACATAAAATCATAGAACAATTTCAAATTAAGCGGAATTACATAGCACATTATTTTGGTTCTATCGAAACAACCTCAACTTAATTCTTGATCGTTCCAAATAAGGTAAAATGAGCCACACAGTAACACACAACTGATATGCTTACTCAAATTATGTGGTTCATTACTTAAGACTCAACAATCAATACAAAATTAATGTGCAACCCCCGATTGACACACCAACTATCAAGTATATATTCAAAAAACTTTAAGCACACACTGTAATATTTCAACTAAGGTGCCTGTAATAAAATCCTAATTAAGGGTTTCCTAAACTTGCATTTATTTTACCTAGAGTATTAGCTTTCACTTTCAATTGCAAGGCCTCGTACTACCTTTTCACTCTTAGTCATACATACCAGTACCAAATTTTTTTCCTTCTCTTCATGATATTCTTTGAAGCACAACAATTGATTAGTCAATTCTTAATATCCAGATGAAGAATTTTACTCCATCAGTATTACATTACAGCTTATCATGCAAAACCTTATCTAATAAATGGGGCTATGGAAGTGCCAAAGAAAATATAAGCCAAGTAAAACAATTAAGCATGCAAGAAGAACTTAATATATAGAGATCACCAACGACAAAGAACTTAAGCATGCATGAAAAGCAAGAATTTTTTTTTAAAAGGACTAAAAATCATGCTTGCATGTTTCAAACATCAAACAAATTAATCAACTAAGAGTGTTTCATATACCAAGCATCATAATGAACCACACAAAACATGAGTAAGGTAATTCAACCAAGCACAAAAACACATTAGTCCAAGCTTAGATGCTCAAGCACTTCAACCAGAACATTAGACGTACTCTACCCCTAACTTAATTTCTAACATTATCTCCAATGTTATAAATATATAAGAAAAACAAAGGACAAATTAAAGGGAAACAAAAAACTTTCCAAAAATTTGGCTCAAAGACGACGAAAGTATGACTTAGTAAAGAAAATTTTTGTCCATTTTCTCACACAAAAACCTAGGACTAAAATAGATAGGAAGAATTAGTTCAAATAAAATGAAAATAACCGAAAAGGAACCTATACCAAAACGTAATAAAAAACTTGGTGGGGTCCAGGTAGCAAAATTTAATTTTTTAAGGTTGTTATGCTCAATCGTAATTGTCTGCATCATCCATGCATATTTGTCACTAACAGCCAAGTCTCCGTCCTCGACCCCCAATTTAGAACGTGGGTCACTATCTTGTACAAGACAAACACTGAGACAAAAAGGATTAGTGCTAGCGTATCAGATATCATGCAAAAATGTTCAATTTTACCTTCTCTGTTCAATTTTAACGAACCCTTTTTCTACATCACTCAAAACTATTATTGTCTGTAAGAAGAATCTCCCTAATAGAATAGATAGATTAGAGGGAGGGAAAAAAGCATTCATGCCAATAATTTTTTTCATAATTTATATTTGTGTTGTTAAAAAGTGGAGATTATGGTGGTTAAGTTTAATCTACGTTGCACTTAATAATTACTCTTATCTATGGGAAATGAGGATGCTTGTTGGGAATATCTTATTTCCAAACACAATGTTGAAAAGTGTGAAACAAACATAATTTTTGTATGCTAGTAAGAGAAATTGCATACTCTTGACACCCACAATAGAAGAAGTTAATAAAATATAACATGACTTAGTCGTAAGCAGTAGACATCATAAATTTTTTAGGTTAAACAAATAATGTAGTTTACAACCGACAACTTCTACTTTTCAATTGCTAAGTGAGAACACTTATTTATTTTCTTTAAGGACTAATTAATTTGATAAAACTGAAAATTCAAATTCAAAATTGAGGGCAAAGTATGAAGTTTAAATGTTAAAAAAAAAAAAGAGATGTTTTTTTTCCAAATAATAATAATAATTAAAAAAGAATAGAGAAGAGGCAAAAGTTAGTTTAGGAGGTGGCGGTAAGTAGAATTGGGCGTTTCTTTATTTCAATCGTCTTAGGTGTTCCACAGCTCACAATTATCACAAAGATAAGATTAGAAATGTGACTTTTTTTTATTATATAGAAAACTATTTATTAGCTTTAAATCCTAATTTTCTTTTCTTTTTTTTTTTTTTTTGTTTCACTTCACTCAATAAATTTTCAAATTATTTTTGAAAGTCCTTAAATTTGTATCATTGTTCCATTTAACTTTATTTCATTTGGCTCCATAAACTTTTTAAACATTTATTTCATTGAAAATTTGCATATTTGATAAAAATATTTTAAAAAACAGTTTGATAACATTTTTTTTACATATTGCAAATATGGCAAATATGACAAGTAATTAGTGATATTAAACGACAATTAAAGTGCTATTTGATAGTCAGTTATTGACTTTTAAATTTACTACTTTTACAATTTAGAAAATGCACTCACATTAATCTTATTATCATAATTTTTTTTGTTATTTTTGAAAGCACCTCTTTTTAATTTTTAAATTTGTTCTTGAATTTTAAAATGTCAATTTCTATCTTTAATTTTCTAATAAATAACTATTTTTAATTTATTTTTACAAATTAATAGCATATAGTTTTGAGTGTGTATCGTGAACATAATTTAAATGACCTGACAATAATTTGTTACATAAAAAATTTGAAAAAAAATCATATAATAGAAAAATTATTTCAAACGAAAAACTATTAAAAATATTTCTAAATATATAAAAAAAATTATAGCTCAGTAGAATAGTTGTTTTTCTTTTAAAAAAAAAATTAATAGAGTCTAGAATGGACATTCTAAACATTTAAAAGACTAAAATAGAAATCATATTAAATTGAAAATATATTATCAGAAGATTTAAAAACTTAAACAAACAAATTAAATTGGAGAATTGTAAAAAATAACAATTTTGATAAAATATTTACTAACATATATCAAAATTTGAGATTCTATCAATAACAAACGTTGATAGACACTTATATATTTCTATTAATAATATGATAGAAGTTTTGATAGACAATAATAGAAGTTTATCACTTTTATGATTGATAGTATCCAAAATTTGGTTATAACTTGTAAATATTTTAATTTATTTTACTATATTTGAAAATACTTCAATTAAATTTCCTCAAAATATAAAAAAATCCAGCAAATTAAAAACTTTATAAATCAAAATGAAAAAAACAAACCTAGAATTTAGCTTCTAGAATTTGGCTCTAATTATATGTGACTGTTATAATTGAGAACAACTCGTCATCCATCATCAAATTGAAGAACTAACAATTTTTCTTTAAGAAAAAACTTGAGGAGCCAATGAAATCATGGGTTTTAGTAAAGAAAAAATTGATATAAATATTTTATCAAAGATTCATATCCCTTGGTCCCATGGGCACTTATTTTTGTTTACAATAGTCTTACAATTACTTTGCAACATATTTCCTATGTTTTTACTTTTGCCTTCTATTTTACTCTACACATCAAAATTATTCCATTTCTAATTTTCAATCCAAATTAGTTTAATTTTTTCTCTCTACAAAAAGTAATTTAGTATTTATATTTATTTTTAAAAGTATATGAGTGAGGCTTAAATGAACATACTTCAATTATAAACTTGTTTCTCTTCTTTCCATATTAGAAAAAATGAACCAAAGAAAAACTTAAATGTATGTTAAAATAAGAGCTATATATATTTAAAATAATTGAAAGTAGGGAAATTGGAGACATTTTAACTCTCAAATAAAAAGATATTTGGAAGTGAAGGAAACATTTTATAATTAAAAAGAAGAATGGGGAATTTATCTAAATTACTTTTTATTTTTTAAAATTTATTCTTAAAAAATAAAACAGTGTACAAATTTAGAATAATTTAAAATGTAGAGTATAATAAAGGTGTACAAATGATGGCAGCATAAGGATTAAAAATATAAAATCGGTAATTTGGAATAAAAATATAAAAGAATGTCTATAAACTTGAAATCAGAAAATAAAAAGAGTGTGGTACGTCAGCAAAGTGGACATCGTCAGAAGAACAAAAGAATGGGATTTCTCACAAAAACTAAAGAAATAATCTACTTGGCTTTCACGTTCTTTAGTGGGCTTACGTTGATTCCTTTTAATTACCAACCAATAACAACTTCTTTCAAATTTCTAACCATATGTACTCATCAACATTATTTTTCTTAAAATTAGAAATATCAAGGTTTTAATTTTACCAAAATTTCAATTAAAATATCCCTAAAATTTCCATTTCTATAAATCTTTTTTTTAAAAAAAATTATAGAACAAAAAAAATTCAAAAACTAAATTTAAATTAGTAAATAAGCATATTATCATTTTAAAACAAAGTATTTATATTATTATCTGTTGTAGATTTTTTTTTATGATAAATAATTATTATTATCATTTTTTTTATGAATCAATTTGAAATATAGGACATGTTGTTGGAGTTAATTGATAGAGCTGGGAAAGTATTAATGATTGAGAAAGAGAGAGATGAAATGATTTAGAGGATATAAATATAATATTCTTTTATAATGAAGGTTGACAATTGTGTGTTGGTATGGTATGGTATGGTATAGTATGGTGGCTATTCCATTCTATTCCATTCTATTCCATTCTATTCTATTAGTACCTTAATTAAATTGAAATGGACATCACGTGTTATTCATACTGGATTGGATTCCCACTGGACTCACCACTTTCTTCATTTTACATAAACGCCCTTCCAATATTCCTTCTTTGCCCACCCAACCCCCTCATTTTAACGCACTCTCACGGACTCCCCTCTCTTCTTTACTTTTTCAATCTCTCCCTTCACGGACAACGCTATCCTGCACTTGATAATAATAATAATAACAATCAACAAGTGGGAGTTTTGAAATTTTTTCGTTTCAACAAAGGATCGCCATTTCATGCCTAACTTTCCCATTTATCTCACCAATTCTTCAGGAAAAATATCATTTGTTACGTAAACAATTGTTTTAATTATATATCTGCGTGTGTTGCTTTAATATTGAATCTATTGGTCTTTTAAAAAACAATATAAAGAATAAACAATTTATTTACTCTTAGCATAAATATTACTAAAATTTCATTACATCAAGTCTAAATAATGTTTCAATTTATGAAAATTTGTATTTTCTTTTGATACTTTTTAGTTTACTTCTTTGATATATTTTTTCTGATTTTTTTTTTATAAAATTGATGAAATAAATTGATATGGATCATTTTATTTATTTATTTATTATTATTTTGGAACAATCATCTTTTGATTTGATCCATACCAACATTAGGAAGAGAGAGCAAACATGCGTGAGATTTATCTTTTTTCTTTTCTTTTCTTTTCTTTTTTTAATAATCTTCCTGGGGTCTTATATGCAACCACTTGCTATCCTCCAATCGTTCTTGTACCATTTTTATTATAGAAAAAGTTGATTCAATAGTAAATTTAGCGTGTTAATCTTCGTTATCATATATGTTTCAGACTGACTTTCGAATTTATGTTTTAGTCCACTCCAAAACCATATTTAATTCCTCCAAATTAATTTATAGTTGAATTATATAATTTTTTATATTATAAAAATTAGTTTTAAATTATTAAAAATACTTTCTTTCATGTATAAATTGAAAGATATTGTTAACTATGTTGTTAGAATTGTACTGTCCTCATCATCCAGATCCATCATCATCAACCTACCATATATATATTTAGAGGACTTTTAAGATGGCAAATAATTGTTATAAACCTAAAATATGGTTTGTCACTAAAGTTAATGAATAAATAAATTGCTAGAGAGAAAACAAGAAAAATAGCAACTTAACAAGTTAAACCAGCATTATAATCTATTTAATTATTTAATTGAACCGAAGTTATTATATGTATATATAGTTCAACTAGTTAAAGATATTATTTATATACTAGATATAATGTACTAAATTTACCCTTATTTCATAATTTATATTGTACCTAAAAAAACGAGTTAGAAGGAGAAATAAGATGATGATATAAAGAATATAATATGGGAAACTCATCTGGATAAGAAAAACGTGGCAGGGAGCATGAGAACAATAAAAGATAATGACACATCATAAAATACAAATTTATATAAAGATGGAAGGGAAATATTAATTATTAAAAAAAAACATGCATAATTAGAATAAATAATAATTAAGTGTACACCAACTTTTTTTTTTAAAAAAATACAAATATACTAAAGTTTATTAAAGAAAGACTTCTACTATTGATAGACTCTTGTGATTTATTAAGAATAGACTTTTATTATCGATAGAGTCTGAAAGATTTTGTTATATTTTCAAATTTTAAAAAATGTTGTCATATATGCTAATACTTTATGTCTAATTCTTTATATTTGTAACTATTAAAAAAATAATCATAATATAGTATACTTCCAGATTTTGGAGTGTATTTAACCAATAACTCAAAAATACATATTTAAAAATTATTTCAATTTACTATAATTTATTTTACAAATGAATCAAAATGGTGGTGGAAGAGGAAGTTATTTGATAAGAAAAAGTAAAGATAAAAGAAAAGATGAAGTTTTTGAAGGAAGGTTATTAGTGAAATTGAGTTGTTTAGAGAATTTAGAATAAATAAGAGGAAAATAAGTAAGAAAGTTAATGATATGATATTATGGTTTGTGGATATTATTATGTATGCATATGAGAGGGGGGTGTGGGATAAAAGGCAAAGGGGGAGTAGTGGAGTGATGTGTGAGATATGAAAGGGGAGAGAGGAATAATAATCCATGCTGAAATCACGTGACCATAATGGGACAAATAGATATTCCACTAACCACAAAGTCCACACGCACAGGCAGAGGTAGAGGCAGCCATGCATATAAATTAATAAACAATGGAATTCTGACAGGGACATCAGTAAACTTAAATATTATAGTGTCCCAAAAATCCCCAAATTGTTCGGATTCCCTCTATTTGGCAATGCATCTTCATTTCTAGCTACAACTTCAATTTTCAAATTATATGTTTTGTTCCATTTTTCCTTAGATTTTGGAATGTGAATCTCACAAGTTTTCTTCCCCCTTGTTTTAAGAATCTTATAAAAAGTATTGTTTTCAAATATAATAAGATAGACTACTACTAATAAACACTAATAAATGTTTATCTTTGTCTAATAATTGAAAAGAATATATTTTAATAAAATGTGGAAATTAAAAGGGAATAGTGATGTGGTGTTGTGTTTGTGGGTGTGTGGGCGGAAGGGTCTAAAAGGGATGAAGGAAAAACAAAAAAGGGGGGGTGGTGAATCGTGAGGAACAAGTAATAACAAAACCCTAAACTTAAAACATTAGGAAGATGTATTGTCGTATGTACATTGCTAGCCCACCCCCTCCACTCACTATGCTCCAATGCCTTTGGACCACTCCCTTTTTCTCATTCTCTTTTTTTTTTTTCATTTAATATTTTATAAAATATTAAACTACACAAATAAAATACTCATAACTCTTCCAACTTTCTATCCAAATTTTCAAAGGATTTCTCGAAAGATCATTAAAGGTAATAGTGTTACTTATATTTTGAAAAAAATAGGGAAAATATCAAAAGTATTATAAATACTATTAAATAGATGCTCATTCGTGTGTTTAGTGGCCAAAGTCACATGTCTTCACTCTATCAATCATCAAACACTCATCTCACGTGTCTATAAGATATACATCCTTAGTCGTTATGTAATCCACCTTATGCTTGCCAAATTGCCTATAAATAGTAGCATTTTAGTAGAATTGTAAGATACACTCATATTGGAGGAGTTAATTCCAAATTAGTTGGAGAAAGTGGAGAAATTTTAATTTTTCTATTTTTCTTATTTCCTTATTTACTATTTTAATATTATATTTTTTTAGTTTCAGTATTCTGGTTGTGCCTCATTTTCACAACACATTATCAGCATGAGCTCCAGTCGTTCTAACGGTATGTCGATTTTTCCCTACTCATTATAATTAATAAAATAAATATTATTTGATTCTAAAAGTAATAATTATTTATCATGAAAGTTTGATACAATGAAATGTTATTAAGAATATGATCATCAGAAAACAATTATTTTATATTTCTTGAGAATTTTTGGATGTGCAGTATATGTTCCAATCACTCTACCATAGCGTACTAAGATGGGTCCTCAAAGGAGGCTAGGAATATATGTTGAATTTGATTTTCCATCAATTATTAAATATATTGAACCCCTAACAGGTGATGTGTTTACTGCACGATTTACTGATTGTCATTTTAATGAGACAAAATTTCCAACATTAGGGGAAATAATCAAGAAGTTGAAAAAAAAAAATTACATGGAATGTATCATTATTGTCTCATTTAGATCCTTGTATAAGTTAATGTGAACTTAAAGTTAAGAAAATAATTCATTTGCAAACTATAGCAAATCAGTTACCAGATGCATTTGTAGATGCAAAAAAAGTAACGAAATCACATATAGTAGCTACAAATGTCTCATCAAACATTGATATCTCTACTCAACATGTTGTCATTAATGAATCTGAAACATGTCAAAAGTGTGCTAGACGAGTAGGTTCAAAAGATAAAAATCCTTGAAAAAAGAACTGAGTCAATAACTCGATTAAAGATGTAGATGTTCAAGAATAAATCCAAAATTTAACTTCTGACAAAAATATCGAAGAAAATAAAACAACCTGAGGATAATAATAAGATCTCGATAAATTATGTCATGACAAGAAAAAAATGGAATGAAACTAATGTAGTTGTTGACAACATTTTTGAATATAATGTTGCTCTTGATATTATATTTGAAAATGAGGATTCTGAACCAAAATTTGTTGAAGAATGTCGACAGAGAAAAGATAGTCTTTGTGGAAAGAAACAATTGAGGAATAATTAAATTTATTTTCTAAACACCAAGTTTTTGGACTAGTAGTCCAAACACGAAAATGTGTCAAACTTGTGGGATATAAATCGGTATTTGTGAGAAAAAGAAATGAAAGTAATGAGATCACAAGATATAAAGCAAGATTAGTTGTGCACAAGGTTTTTCACAAAGACTTGGTATTAATTATGAAGAGACATATTCTTTGGTGGTGGATGCAATCACATTGAGATTTTTAATTAGTCTCACTGTATATGAAAACCTGGACATGCATCTTATGAATGTAGTCACAACATATTTGTATGAATCTCTTGATAATTATATTTATATGAAAGTCCCAGAAGGATTTAAGATACCCGAAACATATAAATTAAGTTCTCGAGAATTATGTTCAATAAAGTTTCAGAGATCATTATATGGATTGAAACAATCAGAACGAATGTAGTACAATCGCTTGCGCGAATATTTATATTGAAAGAAGGATATTAAAATAATCCAATAGGTCCATGTGTTTTTATAAAGAAATCGCAATCAAGATTTGCTATTATAATTGTATATGTTGATGATTTAAATATAATTGGAACTCCCGAAGAGCTTTCAAAGGCAATAACGTGTCTTAAGAAAGAATTCAAAATGAAAGATCTCAGAAAACAAAATTTTGTCTTGATTTGCAAATTGAGCAGATGGGATATTTGTTCATCAATCAACTTATACATAAAAAGTTTTGAAAAAAATTTATATGGATAAAGCACATCTATTGAACATTCCAATGCAAGTTCATTCACTAGATGTTAAGAAAGATATATTTTGACCTCGAGATGATAATGAAGAACTCATTGGTCCGGAAGTACAGTATCTTAGTGCAATTTGTGCACTTATGATCTTGCTAATAATACAAGACCATATGTTGCATGTTTAGTAAATTTATCATATAATCATTTGTAAACAACATAAATGACACATATATATTTGGTCATTTTTTGTTGTTTTGAATTTCACGTTGAATGTCTGCACATTTTCTTCATATTAGTATACCTTGTAAATATTTTAATTTATTTTGCTATTTTTAAAAATGCCCCTATGAATTTTCTAATATCTAGTAGGCTATGATCAAATTTGATATTATCTTTATTTTTTTGTCTTATTTATATCAATATTAATAATAATTTTAAAATAGTTAAAATCACGATTCTAAATGAATTATTTAAAACATATATATAATAATTTTAATTTTAATTTTACCTTTTTAAAATAAAAAAATATTTAAAATAATTAAAGGAAAACATTCAAATAATTATTTTTATCTAAATGATAGAAAAGAAAAAAAAATGATAGAAAAGGAAATAAAAGTGTGAAGAGGGCGAGATGCAAATTAAATCTATTCATTTTTATCATAATCTATTCATTTTTTTTCCCTTAAATCAAGTAACTCGCCCTCCTGATGCAAATTGAAAAAAGAAAAAGAAAAAAGAAAAAATAGCAGTATTTTGATCAGTTGTTTGGAATTGCATTATTTTGATAATAAGTTTTAAAAAATGAATTTTTAAAAAGAGTAGATTTTACAACATATTTACATTCTATAGCAAATTCTATCACTGATAGTGATAGAAGACTATATAGAATCCAAAATTTTGTTATAGCTTGTAGATATTTTAATTTATTTTGCTATTTTTAAAAATGACCCATTTAAAAATAGCAATATTTTAATAAAATATCCAAGATGGACGAGGGTTATTGTAAAATTAAAATAAAACAGGGTTTAGGGTTTTACAAATTAGTATATGAAAACGAAATAGTTGAATTTCATTTTTATATTACTAGTTTCTTTCACATACGTTGCACGTGGATGCCATTTTATTTTTTAAAATATAAAATTAATAATATAAGTTATAGTAGCATTTGACTAATAATTATATTTTCATATTTATCTAATGTAGAGTTAGATCTTATTGTTTTTTTACTTTTATTTAGAATTAATATTTTATTTTTAATATTTTTTTTAGTTAGTCTCTTTATTTCAAGTTTAGTTAGATATCAAAATGTGATAACATTTAATTTATTTTTTTAAAAAAATATATTATATCTTTAAATTATAAAATATTTTTAAATAATATTATATTATGGAAGATTATTGAAAGAAGCATAAGTTACAAAGAAGAAAGAAGAAAAATAGATTTAAGTAATATATAGAAACATGATAGCAATTACTATTGGATAATTGACATAGAAAATATCCGTATATATAAAATTTTAGGTTTTTATGAGATTAAATAGTTAATTTATCGTCTTTTACTATTTTAGAATTTGAATGTTTGTAACAAATATTCATAAGCAGTCCATAGTTGATACATATATAAAGGTCATATATATTTCTAAGCTAAGAATTTGAAAATTTGTACCTAAAATCATTGATTTGAATTTAGTTTCACCATATTTCAATTTCCTAACTCTTTTGGTTTTGTGTTTATGTCTAAATATTAAATTTTTATCATATAAAATAATATTAATTTTTAAATTTAAAAACACTCTAAAAAAAATGTTAGAAATTTTAGAATGTTGATCTATAAAAGCATAACAAAGAGATATATTAATTTAAGATAAAAGACATAATAAAAAATAAGGTCTTATGTGATTTTACTTTCTCATTTTAGTTAGAAAAATAAAAGGAAGATATAATTGAAAAGAATATGAAAGAAAATGTTTCATTCTACTCATTTATATAACTAAAAAAATAACAAAAAGAAAAATAATTCTAACCAAATAGAAAAGTAGATAATATTTACAAAAAAATGAGAAAAAAGAAGAAAATATTTGTACAGATTTTTAACACCGAAGAAATAAATCTTGTCTTCTTGCATTTCTCTCATCCTAATTGATGATGCGATTTTCTAGATTCACTATTGATCTTTATCTTCACATATTTCTTGTCTCCTTGCACTTCCATCTCCACTTAACAATAATTTGTTGCTAAAGGAAGCAACATATATCATAAATTTATATTGAACAAATTGGTAGAAAGTATAGGTTAGAGAATTTTAAAAGGCTTCTTTGAATTTATTATTTATCAAGCCTATAAAAATTAAGTTAATTAGGATAATAAATATTTTTTAAACAGACATTGAATGGTCAGAGAAATGAAGAGGAAGAGTTAAAATTCAGCCACTATTCATGCATTGAAGTTGAATGACAAAATTTTCATCAAATGAACAGTAAAAATACTTATAATTAAAAGGATAAAATTAACTAAAAAAATTTCTTCATATAGAAGCTTTTATATATATTATAGATTAGTAATATCCACGCTAACAATAATAAAAAATAAACAAAAAGATTGAAGGAATTATCTCTAATCTCATCGATCACTCATCAAGCTTTTGACTTGAGAGAATTATGGTCACCAACTTTTAACATCTCCTCTTATGCCACATTGTCACCCATATTTTATTATACTAAATTCCCATTTAAACTGCATAATCAACCAAAATATAACCCCCTAAAAAAAACACTATAATGTACATATATATGAAGAAAAAAGAAGTTAATATTTGAGGTTTTTTTAAAAAAAAATATATAACAAATCGATATAGAACAATTTCAAAAACGAAAAAAGTTCACAGGCTCACAATGAAAAATATAAAAAATGTTATAATCAACACATGATTAATTGGCCACATGCGTGCGTATAATACTTCTTTTAAACAATCATGATACGTAATCGTGTAAGAAATGATACACGATTGAGTACCAAATCTGATCGATCTTGGTTTAAGATCGTGTACCAAAATTTTTTATATTTGGTACACAATCTTATACAAATATTCTAACGATTTTTTTTCGAGATATTTTATATTTATTATATGATCGTGTACTAAATGTAAAACCAAAATCTAAACAATCGTGTACGAATATCTCAACGATTTTTTTTCAAGATCGTGGACCAAAATATTTTATATTTTGTACACGAACTTAAATCAAATAACATTTTGAAAAAAAATAATACAAGATTGATGATTGATTGAAAACAAATATTATAATTTTTAAAATATAAAAAAAAAATTGCAAATTAAGAAAAGAAGAAAGAAGGAAAAAATCTTAGTTGCACAAAATTTAAAAACGACAAGAATAAACTTGTGATGTTAAAAAAAAAGGGATGAATTTTATGGATTTTTTTGATCTCGTTACATATTCATATAAATATTTTAGGATTTTGTTATATTGAAAAAGAAAATTAAGGTATGTAATAATATGTTTAGGGCAAGAGAAAAAAAATGACAAATGATTGAGATTTTATTAAATTTGATTGGATGGTGAGATCAGATTTGATAAAAAAAAAAGAAACAAATGAAACTGCGGGGGACCCACTCTAGCTTTCACTTCCTCTACCTTCGGATTGTTACACCTATTTAAACCCTTTCTCCATTCTCCCTTTCCTCATTCCATACCTCTCTCCCCCTAATTTCTCCATATCAATGGCCCTCCGCCGATCACTTTCCAATGCCATTCTTCCTTCTACTTCCACTTCCCCTTCCCCTTTCTATTCTATCTTCCTCCGCCACTACCTCTCTCCTCCAGCCGATTCTGCCGGCAAGTCTGTTTTCCGACGCTTCCTTCAGAGGAGAGCCATCTTTCATTCACCTTCCGCTTCTCGGATTCCAGAGCTTTTTTCCATGCCTGTTGGCGATGAGCTTCGAGAGAAGCTAGGAGTCGGAGGTAGCAACATTACTAGTGGAGATCGAATTCGTCTTGATGGCCTTATGCACCCGGCGTCTGAGCGCTCTGTTTCTGGATGTGGAATTTCAATCGATGATGCTAGGAAGATCATAAGGCTATCGCAGGTTGAGAAGATTAAGAAGAAACTGATAAATGTTGGGAAGAGTTGCATCTCTTACTCGGAGTATACTCGGATCTGTGCTGAAGATTGTGGGAATAATGAGGAACAGGGTGCGGAATTTGCTAAGTTGTTGGATAAATCTGGAAGCGTTATTGTTCTTGGGAATATTGTGTTTCTTCGTCCGGATCAGGTATAATTAAGAATTAAAAAATTTTGATTAACCAATATGAAGAGTTAAGAATTTGGGACAATTCAATTCATTGTTTTATGGAAATGGAATTCTGATTTTAGCGGAGGAGGAAGATGAAGATGAAGAGTATAACCGGAGGAATGTGCAGACTAAAATTCATAACTAATTCCGGAAAACTATTTGAACAACTTTTTAACATTGGGACAAAATGGTAGACTATAAATGAATATTATTATTATTATTTTATAGTAAAAATGGGACCAATTTCTTTTTAGTTAAATTCGGTGTCAACAAAATTGAGGTAAGAACATGTGGACAAGAGGTCATGGGTTCAACTCCCCACCCCTGCATTTATTACCATAACTTTACAAAAAAAAAAATTAGGTTTAGAACCCAACCTAACAAACATGGATTGTTGTTGGTATACCAATACAAACTAAAATATATTTACAAATTAGTAAAACAATTATACGATAGATTGCGATAAACTATTATTTAAGTTTTATAGATATAATAGTAGGTTATTATATTTGTAATAAATAAATTCTGTAAATTTGCTATATTGGTAGTATTATCAACAATCTTGTTATTTAATTTTTTTTAAAAAAATATAATATTCGTTTTAGTTTTTTTATTTTATAAAGTTTGGGTCATTTTAAATTATAGTAAAATAAATTAAAATATTTATAAAATATAACAAAATTTTATATATATTAATATCAAATTCATCATAAATAGACATTAATATATTTTATAAGTATTTTCAATAATTCTATGATTCAAGGATTCTTGGTACTACCTAATTTTTCTTTTGTCAAGAGTCCTTTTTAGCAATTTTTTAAAATGACCCTTTAAAGCCTTTTATTTATTTATTATGTTTAGTTTTTCAATTTGAGTAAATTTATTTCAATTCTGATAAATATTTTAAAATAAACTTATTAAATAAATATTTTTTGTTTGAATTTCCCAAAAAGAAAAAAGAAATTATTGTTTGAACAGTAAAAGTTTGTTGGCTGAAATCAATACAACAGGGACATCAAACGAAACAGAATTTTTGTTTGATTAGTAAAACAACAATAATTTCTATATTTTTAACCTGGTATTAGATCGTAATTAAGAAGGACTAATCCTCAAAAGAAACTAAGATTGAATAATCCTTATTACGTGGTCTTTAATCAATATAAGTTTGAAGATTCGTACCCACATAGTAAGAAAAAAAGATTCAATTAAAAATAATAATAGATGAAAAAAAGTAGACAAATAGACAGATCGTTAAATTTCATTAACTTCTAAATTTCAACCGAAAGAAAGAAGAAAAAGGAAAAAACAAATAGCAAAAAGAAGAGTTGGAACTCACGCTTTAAGTAAGGTAATTAAAACGCAAACTCTTCACTAAAAATTGAAGGTTCAAATCTTTCACGTCACATTGAGAATAACACAACTTTCTAATTTAAAGAAAAAAAAAAGAAAAGAAAAGAAGAAGGGAGATTTAGTTTTGATTTGGGTCCATTTGAAACATTGACAGGTGGCAAGATCAATGGAGAGAATGATAAGTGGATCAATAGCAACACCAAACGACCCAAGACTAAAACAACTACAAGAAATGGAGAAACAGAAAGCAATAATTGACAAAAAGGCCAAGGCCCAAGTACAAGCCGAGCTAATTTGCGGATTGGGCCTTATACTGGGGCAAACATTGGGCTTCATGAGGCTAACATTTTGGGAGTTGAGTTGGGACGTAATGGAGCCCATCTGCTTCTTCGTAACATCCCTTCATTTTGCACTTGGCTATGGCTTCTTCCTCAAAACTTCCACAGAACCCACATTTGAAGGATTCTTCCGACGTCGTTTCAAAGCCAAGCAAACCAAACTCATGGCCTCTCATAACTTTGATATCAATAATTACAATGAACTTAGAACAATTTGCTATCCATACCATACACAACCTTTACCACATCAAGAAGGACCCTTCATTTCTTCCCCTCATGCTTTATCGTAGTACTTATTTATTTTAAGTAGTTCCAACATTTTCACTTCTATTGTGAAAATTTGGGGGTTTAGGAATTTTTTTTCTTCTTCTTTTCTTCGGGTGTTGTAGTTTAAAACGGATTTGGACTTAATGCATACAACTATGAATTGTTTATGAAAACGGGTGTAAAAAAAGATGATGTAAATTTCTCTACTTTCTTTTTTAGATGGAAAGTGAAATTTAATTTTAGTGATATTATTTTATTATTATTATCAATCACACATTTATTTATATCTATACCCTGTATAAAACAGACAAAATGTAGAGAATCTAATTTAAATTCCTATCTTGTCCCTCATTTTTATACATATACCTATAACAACTATCCAAAAATTGAATCGTAACAATATGTTGTCTCTTTAACCCTACATCTCACACCGTATGGAATCAAAAGAATTTAATTAAGAGAGTTTTGCTTCATCATCATTTTAGTGAATTTTTCTATGTGTTTTCATTATATGGTTAGAGATGTAGGATTATCAAGAGAGTTTTGGTTTGTAGGATTATAGAGAGTTTTGGTTCTATTGGAACTGGTATTGTGAATAATGCATTGAGACAGAACTTAAGCATCTGAATCTGGATGCTTAGAACATGACGCTTGGTGATGAAACACCTAGTTTGATCGCTTAAGGTATAGGACCAAAATATAGAAACTTGTTAGGAACAAGGCTGAGTCACAAATCATGCTTTCTTAAAACGTTTCTCAGCATTGCTCAAAGTACAATACTCTTTTGAAACACTATTTAGAAAACCCACTAACTATTCTTTACATAAAGTGTTTGGTTGTCTTGCATATGCCTCCACTTTATCTGCCAATCCTACTAAGTTTGACCCACGAGCTCATCCATGCATTTTTTTATATCCTCCCGGCATAAAAGGTTACAAATTATTTGATATGACTAAGAAAACCTTTTTTGTATTCAAAGATGTCCTATTTTTTTATGACTTATTTTCTTTTCAAACTCACATTAGAAGCCCTTGCGAACAAATCATGACTTTATGGACCAATTTGTTCTACCTTGTCCACTGTTTGATGTACCTGAAGCAAGTTCAAGTAGTAGTACACCTTAGAACCATACAGTTCCCAACATCACAGAATGTAATGAGAGACACAATGATCAGAATATTGAGTTTCACACTAATGAGCTCGATCTGATTGACACCGAGCCCATGAACACACAACTCTGCCTCCCAAGAATACAAACGACAATGACATACCTATAGTTATTCGAAAGTCATCCAGGTCAACTTGTCCTCCTTTATACCTTAAAGATTTCCATTGCAACACAGTAAACCATAAAGGCATGACATACACAACTCCTTATTTTTTTGGAAAGTATCTTTTCTATGAAGCATATTCACCAAGTCACAACATTTCTTGTTTAATGTTGCATATATTTATAAACCAACCATCTATCACCAAACTGTCAAGTTCCAAAATTGAAAAGATGCTAGGGTTGAAGAAATTGATGCAATGGAAAGAAACAACACATGGACAGTAACCTCTTTGCTGAACAGTCATCACACTGTAGAAAATAAATGGGTCTACAAAGTAAACTATCACCCCAATGAAAATGTTGATCGTTATAAGACTAAGTGGTGAGATAGGAAAGCTCTTGCATGTAGCTTGCTTGCAAAGCGGTTTTATGAAAAGATGAAAGGAATCTTGGTAGGAAAAAATGTGTGGATTATTTTTTGTAATTGTGAATTACAAAAAAAAAAAAAAAAAAAAAAAAAAAAAAAAACAAAGAACCTTTTTTCCTCTAAATTAAAAAAACAAAAGATCTAAAGGTTAGATTCCTCCTAAAAAGGTACTATCTCTCTTTATTTTTCTTCACCATTTCAAGTCCCACAACTCGGTTCCAAGTCCAAAAAATAGTGGATCAACCCTAGTGGTAATCTCAACTTTGAGATCATGAGGAGATTGCGAACAGTTTGTGAGGAGATTACAAGAAGAGAAAAGCATCAAAGGTAAGTTTTTCTTTTAACCCTATCTTTGTTTATATTAGGGTTATTATGCATGTTGATTACTAAATTTTGTTTAGTTGCAATTAGAGTAAAGTTTGTTTCTTTTTTCTGCTACGCATGTCTACCCTTTTCATCAGTTTTGTCGCCAACGCTAGAACAATCCTCACGATTTCAAAACGAGCTACCGAAGAGAAAGTTTCCTCAAAATCAATATTGTGTTGCTACACGTATCCTTTCGCCATGAGTCGAGCTTTGTGCTTCTCTAAACTCCCATCTACAGCAAATTTCGTCTTAAAGACCCACTTCAAGCCGATTGTACTTTTTCCTTTTGATAAGTCTACCATTTTTCACGTCCCATTCTCCTCAATCGTTGCTATTTCTTCCTTCATTGTTTGCTGTCATTCTTCTTTGCTTGCTGCCATATCATAACACACTGCGTCAGAAACCATAAGAGTAAATTAAGAAGAATTATAGATGTCCTCCATCAATCGGAACCTCTGAGGTGGCAACTCATCCAATGTTTCATCATGGCTTGACGAAGAGTGGGAGCTTTGTGGTGTTGAAATATGCGTCTTCGTTGAGGATCCATCCGAGTTTTCGACTACCGTTTGTGCTCCGTCATTTGTCGATTCACCACCCACCAAGGAAACATGTTCTTCATTATTTTACCAAACCCAACTATCATTCTCATCAAACACTACATCTCATCTTGCCATTAAAAGGGGTATACAATCTATATGCTTTGGAATGAGTACAATAACCAACAAAAATGCATTTTTCGAATTTTCCATTAAGTTTTTTACGAACTTGAGAGGGTACCAAAGCATAAGAAATACAACCAAAAACTCTTAAATGGCTTACATTGGGTTTCTTGTTGCACCAAGCTTCAAATTGAGTCTTATTCATGACAGCCTTCGTTGGTGAGATGTTTAATAAGTAGACGGAAGTTGAGACTGCTTCATCCCAAAAAACATTCGAAATGCCTTTTACTTGCAACATGCTTCTCGCCATCTCCACCACGGCCTGATTCTTCCTCTCGATGACCCCGTTTTTCTCCGGAGTGTAAGGCATTGTCAACTCCCAATGGATGCCATGTTTTTCGCAAAAATGGTTGAAGTCGTTGGACAAGAATTCTCCACCTCTATCACCGCGAAGAGATTTGATGAACATGCCATTTTGCTTTTTCACCTTTGCCTTGAAGTGCTTGAACTTCTTAAATGTCTCCAATTTTTTTTCTAGAAAATACACCCAACTCATACGACTATAATCGTCCATGAAAAGCAAGAAATAAAAGCTCCCACCAAGAGACTTTGTTTGCATTGGCCGGCACAAATCGACATGAATTAACTCGAGACATTTTGAGGCTCTCCAAGCTTTCCCGATAGAGAAAGACTTTCAGGTTTGTTTTCCATACACTTCACACATATCAATGACACTAATTTTCGGTAGCCCAATAACCATGCCTCGTTGGTTTAGAAATGAAAGCCCTTTGATGTTAAGATGTCCATACCGTAAATGCCATAGCTTTGAGTCGTTCTTTGCTGTACAAATTGTTGTAGCATCGAGGGAAAAAATTTCCACATTTGAGACTTCTAGCGGAAACATTTTGCTTTGGGTCATCTTGACTTTTGACATAACTTATCCCATTTTCTTATCTTTGATCAAACACGCACCATCGTCAAACAAGATAGAATGCCCACTATCCATTAACTTCAACACTCAACAAGTTATATCCAATATCGAACACATATTGAGCATTTGTGAGAATTCTTTTTCCATGGCGAGTTTCAGTTCCCACCGTACCTTTGCCTTTGACTTGTAGCTTCTTGTTGTTTTCGAGCTCCACCTTCAACTTTTCTCCTATGTTAAGCTCCTTGAATATAGGCTTCAAACTCGTCATGTGATTCGAACAACCGCTATCAATGAACCACACCTCCCCTGTCTTTTGATCGGTAGGTACGTTTGCTATGAAAAGCTTACTTTCGCCCGCTCCAGCATTCTTTGATGCTTCATTCTCCACTGCGAATTGGCTCGCTGATTTTTGTACCAACAATCCGCCTTTACATGAGCAAACTTCTTGCAATGGTAGCATTGAATACTAGCTTTGCTACTTGATTGCTCTCTAAACTGCCTTTGTTCTTCATTTCGGTTGCTTTCTTTCTAAAACCATGACATCGCGATATCCTCTTCTTCCTCAGCCTCAATTTTTCGATTGATCACCGTCGCCATACTTCGAGGCTGAATCTTTACCCGAAATGCTTTTTCTTCGTGTCTTTTGATCGATCTAATAATTCTTGACTTATGTGTTGGAAGTGATCCCATTAATTCATTAAATGAAAAGGTGGACAGATCCTTTGATTCTTCTGTTGCAGCCACTACATTATCAAACTTTAGAGTCGAGATTCTCAATACCTTCTCCACTATGGTTTGATCCGTAATCGTCTTGCCGTAGGTTCACATTGACTAATAATTGTCGTTTCCAGTGACAAAAAAATCAGCAATTGATTCTCCATTCTTCATCATCAAGGTCTCAAAGTCTCTCCTAAGTGATTTCAATTTCACCACAAGTACTCTTGAATCTCCTTGAAACGCCTTTTTCAAAATCAGCCACGCCTGTTTCAACATCATTGCTGCAACAATTCATGAAAAAATGTTGCCATGGACTGCTTGTTGAATGATCACCAACGCCTTTGAGTCCTTCTCTTTTTGTTCTCCCGCAACTTGCCTTCGGCGTTAGGATCCACATAGCCTTGTTCCACCAAGTCCCTTAAGTCTTGAGATTTGAGAAGAGTCTTCATACGAATGCTCCAAAATTCGTAGCCTTCTCCTTTGAAGATCAGAATGAGTGGTTATGTTGTACCCATAGTATTGCCATTGCTGCCCATCTTTTTTCTTAATGTGTTTACACTCAACTCACTCTCTCAACCTAGGCTCTGATACCAAATTTATTGGAGATTTAGAGACAAAATAAAGTACCAGAGGCTAATATTGGACCAAGAATGTTGACTTTTTTTTTTTTTGCATAAATAAACAAATAATTGATGTGCCTTATATAGGCTTACAATAAGAGACTCTTGCTAAAAATAATAAACTCATGTTACATACTCCACTAACTTAACCACTTACCCACTAACTTGACTCAATCAACAACCCTCTATCAAAGATCCATTAATTTAGGATTTAAGCTAAGACCATAATAAACTAAAACACTTAAACATTATTGCCACATCATTTTGAATCACTCTTAAATACTTATCATCAAGTAGCCCATACACTCCATGGTGGCCTTGACTCTTTATGTGTAGATAAAAGTTAGCATCATCTCAAAGAAACATAGTATTGAAATCATAATCATCAAATCAAGCTTTAACATTATAAATCATGCTTGAAAATATAAATTTTCATAGAAATCTCTTTGAAATATTCTCATTTGATTTTTTTCTTCAAATTAGTAAAGAGAAATCATAATAAAGTTTTAACATAAATTCATTTGAGAGAAAAACACTCAGAAAGCTTTACTAAAGAAGTTCTCATTTTTCTTCTCGTGTGGCTAAACCAGCAGCACTTCAACATTTCAACAAAAATCTTATCATCCTATCATTAGTTCCCCAAATCCTCTTATAAAAGAGCCCTTAAACTAACTTAGTCATGCATACACTATTTTCAGTTCGCCAGCTTCTGCTTAAAACTTTACACGTGTAAATTTAATATTCAACCTAGTCATGCTTAAATTCCTAATCTTACACGTTAACCACGGTCAAATCAGATTTGACATTTTCTTCGCCAAACCTTGCTTCCTGCCTAATCCAAATTGCGAATAATTTCAACCATTTCTCGTGAATAACTTTATCGCGTGGTTATATTTTTACTATAAGAAACTTTCCACGTGAACTAACCAACTTTTACTCAGATAGAATTCTTATCACAAACTTAAACCCCAAGGCTTCGTCGCAGACGTCTCCGCGAAATACTTGGTTTTTCTATCGAAGACCACCCAAAATGACTAGTATAACACTGTCAAAGCTTTCACTTCTTAACTTATGTGAAAACTTTCTCTTCTTATTGTACAACTTTTTTCGCGAACTACCCACTTAATTGCAAAAATGTATACTTAACCATTAAAGATTTTATCGCTTAATCCTTTTTGCAAATTTATTCAAACGTCAACTTCTTAATAATTAGCCAAATTTTACTTCCTTACTCAAATTAGAAATAGGCCTCACACCATTGTTGGTTGTAACAATCTATGATTAGCATAATTGACCCAACCCATTGAAGCCTATTATATATAGGGTCTTCATCAATGTAATTATCTAAGTGGAGTTTATTGCTCAAGAAAGTAACTCCCTTTTCTTCAACGTTTGTCACTGAATATACATGTAATGGGGATGGAGGAGAGAAGGAGAGAGAAGGAGAGAGAAATGATGGAGAAGAAGGAGAGAGAAAAAGAAGAAAGATTAAAAAAATGTCAATTTGCCACATCAATACTTATATATTTTTTTTAATTTAATTTATTTATTTATTTTGTTGGAGACTGAAATGTCTAATTTGAAAATTCAAGAACTAAATAACCTTCAAATTTTGTTCGTTTGATATTAGTTATCAAAATTATGTTATTGTGCTTGCAATTGTCCTATAAAAATGTTCATTCATTTTTAGCCAAAACATCCCACAAAGTCAACTTCAAAATATTGAATCTACATGCAATTAGGTAAAATGATTTGATAGTCATTTCAAAGTTTATTATGATTGACGAATATAAATACTTGTTGTCCATTATACGAACCTCTTTTTTTTTTAATCTAGTTTTTATTCCATTTCTTGATTATAATTGATTTTACTTGTATTACTCCACCTATATATATGTAAACATAGTTTTTTTAGTAAAGAAAAGAAAAACAAAGTTTTAAAAAGAAAATAATTACTATAAAGACCCATTTGAGATTGTATGATTTCTTCGTTTGCTACTAATTCGAAATTCACCAATTTTGCCTACTTTAGTTTATATGTTGCATATTCTATTTCTTCCACTACACTGTTTTGTGTCAATGATATTTCAATTCTATCATTGACATTTAGATATGTTCTATCAATACACTTCACATTGTCAGTAATTATCATACTTGTTTTTCCTTGTTTCAGTTTTTTTATTGAATTTCTCAATTTGATCATTAAACATTGTGATTTGAATGCATTCTCCCTAAATTTTTTTTTAACTTTTTAACATTTACACAACAAAAAATTAAAATGTTTTTTTAATAAAAAAAAGTATAGTTTTTACCTCTTTATCAACCACGATAATCTTTTTTATTTGTAGAGGTTCTCTTTTTCTATTTTTGTATTGTTGAACAACAAATTTCAGCTCTTACAATTGTTACCTTTGTAAACCAACCTATTTGAAAATGTTTCAAATTCATTATCGTTGCTTCTGTTAGCTAGTACAAAGGAAAATTATAAAAATGTTGAATTCAAATTAGTTTTACATAATTTTGTAAAATTAATGGGAAACTGAAAATCAAAGAAAAAATGAAATACCTTTTGAAATGAATATAATTTGTAGCAAACTGAGTAGAAAAGAAAAAATGGCAGAAAATAATAATGAAATGACATTCGACACTTTGTTTAAATATTAGTTGAAATAAGATTTACTTTTACCAAATATTATTTAATAATTGTTGAATTAGTGATTAATTATGTACTAAATTTTATGTTACAATTGAATAATAATATAATTGTTATAATAATTTTTTTTACACATTTAATAAATTTCATAATAATATAACTGTCATAATTATGATCGATTACATATTTAAGGAGTTTTTTGTTGTAACCCAAAGTTTAAGGTAATTTTACATTTAATTATCTAAATTGAATTTAAATTTATGATAGATTTTGTTTGGACTTTATTAAGGTATGAGCTAAAATTTGATAAATATTTGGTGGATTTGTATGGTTAGGAATAATTTTATTTGTAGGTAATTTATGTAATTTTGAAATGAAAATAATTATGTTAAGATGATATAATTATTAAGGATGGTTTTTGGGAAGATAACAAGTTGGAATTGATGGGTAATTAATGAAAAAAGAGAGTATGGTTTATTTGGGTTATTTTTTAGAAAAGGAAAGGGAAAGATGATTATAATAATGTATTATTATTATTATTATTATTATTATTATTATTCTTTTTTTATATAATAAAACTTCGTTAAGCGTGCACCAACACACTATTCATCATTTTCTTCAATCTTCCTTCCCAAAGAAAACCCTAGAGCCGTCGGTAACCCTTGCAGCTGTTTAACACTGTTCGTCGACGAACCACTGCCGCTCGTTCTGTTGGAATTTATGTCCTAAAAACTCGTTATTTGTAATCATATTCTATTAAATAAGTCGTTATTGATACTATAATCTTAAAGCCAATAAACTAAGGTCCCAAGGCTATTATTAAGTAAACTTGAACTTTATGTAGAGACATAAACGTGGATCAAGTTCGAGTAAATAGCCTAAATAGTCTATAGTATACGAATACAGTTGGGTACCTTATTCTGGAGACACTATGGATGCGGCCCGCTTTGTAGTTAGTACAAATGATGTGATCCTGAATCGTTCATGTAGAGACATGGAAGTAGGGGCATCCTATGTAAAGAGTTTACATAAGACTGGAACTATGAAATAGTCACTTTTAAGTTATAACACCGTTAACTTTGTAAAACTGACTATTTCGTTTATAGATATCCAATGTAACTTAATCTTAATCTTGAGCTAACTATGAACTTCTGTCCACACGAAATTATCCTTAGATCTGTATAGGTGAGGGCAGCTCAATGGTGTTGGCCCAATAAGCCTCCCATTTCAGGGGTAAGATCGGGTGGATAGCTAGGGACATAGGGTGTAAGACGGAATTCACTCATACCCACTCTAGGGTTAGTAGATAGGTTGTTCCCTTAAAGACTGAATCCAAGTCTTGAACAAGGGGCCACACCCTCTCATTGGCCTGAGAGGGATTCGGTTTAAAGGTTGGACCTTAAACCAATTGTTCAATAGTGGATCAGTGGGATTTAAGGAGAAAAGATATAATCTCGGGGGTAAAACAGTACTTTGATCCAGCCGAGATTATGAACAACCTGTGAAGGATTAACTTACTTATCATGGTCATATCACATAAACACAAATATATCTATAGTGAGGGGAGTGCAACTACGAGACTTTAGTGGAATGATCCGTTAGTTAACGAAGGTAGATTAACTCGGTCTAAAGTGTTTACCAGTTAATCTCGGATCGTTAGAGCCCATGATCTATAGGTCCATTAGGTTCCCCTGCTAGCTCACAAGAAATCAACTTAGAACATTATGATGGAATAATTCAAATTGTTTGAATTAGGTAAAGAGAGAGAAACCGACAAATATATCTGATATAGTCATCGGTTATAACTTAAGATAGAGCTTCATGTTTAAATGTGATTTAAATATGAATAAGGATTCACATTTGAAAGCTCAGAATTGATGAAAAAGGTCAAAGATGTAAAAAATCAAAATGTTGACTTTTGACTTTCAAAAATCAAACTTTGGCCGACTTTATATTCAAATGTGATTTAAATTTTGGAGAAATGAATACGAATTTATGCTTGGGAGGTTGAAATTAGTCAAGACGGACAAAATGGTTAAAAGTCAAAATGTTGACTTTAGACTTGAAAAAGTCAAACTTTGAATTTGATTTAAATGTTGAATTACCATATTGCCCTTAGACTAATTTAAATAATAACACTTGTTGAGATTTGACAAGCCTATCACTTGCATGTGATATGCAAGTGGCTTAATGCAAGACACCTACCGCACTAAGAATGTCAAGTGGTGAGATAGTGAAGCTCTTGCATGTAGTTTGCTTGTAAACAAGTTTTATGCAAAGTTGAAATGACTCTTGGATTTGAAATTGAAAAATAATTTTGTAATTGACAATTACAAAATAAAACCAAGAACTCTTTTCATTTTGACACTCTTAACATAAAAAAAACAAAACAAAAAAAAACCCTAAAGGTTAGGTTCCTCCAAAGAATCTCATCTCTCTATATTTCCTCCACTAGATTCTAGGTCTGGAGAATAGCGGGTCAACGCTAGTGGTAGTCTCGCCTTCGATTTCGTGAGGAGATCGTGAAAAACACATGAGGAGATTACAAAAAAAGAAAAGCGTCAAAGCTGAGGTTTTTTTTTAACCTTATCTTTGTTATTTTAGTTTTTTTTATGCATGTTAATCACTAAACTTGTTTCGTTGCAATTAGAGTAAAATCTGATCTTTATTTAGTTGTGCATGTCTACCGTTTCCATCACGTTCATGTACAGATCGCGCCGCCAGCAGTCAATCATCCTGAAGCCAAAGCGTCACGTGTCACTTATCACTATAAGAAATCGAAACAATTGCGACGCCAAAATCAATGTCGGCGAAAGGTGCGTCGCCGTTGATCACCTTTCGCCGACGAACGAAATGTTACGTCGCGGAAAGTCTAAAATTAAATTTAATGTGTTCACTTTCCGCGACGCACACAATGGTACGTCGCGGAAAGAAAGTCACTTTCCGCAACGCATAAGAACCAAACATCGCGGAAAGTTTAAAATTAAATTTAATATGACTTTCCGCGACGCACAACAATAAGACGTCGGGAAAAGTTTAAAATTGAATTTAATATATTTACTTTCTGCGACGCACAAGAACGAGACGTCCTAAAAAGTTGCAAATTTAAGTGTACGTATTGAAGTGACAATGGTCACCTTTCCGCCACGTGTGGCAGGTACACGTCGGGGAATGTTTAAATAATTAATTCATTATTTAACCTTTCTACGACGTTAGGGTTACTCGACGTCGGGGAAAGTCCACTGTATTTCTTCCCCCTTTAACACAGAATCGATTGGAAAATGAAAGAAAGAGAAATTCGATCGAGAGAGATGGAGAGGAAGAGATTCTTGCTGCCGTCCATTCGTCTTCGTCGTCACCGTTGCCACCACCGGAAGTGTCTTTGTCCCCCTCTTTCTCCTATGTTACTATTCCTCACACACACTCTCTCTCCTTCCCTCTACTTTCTCCATGTTTTCCTTCTCCGAATCGCTCATCTCCATCCGTTTTTCTATCCAATTTCATTCTCGAAAAACGATTAACTGCTTGGAAATAGACTAATTTATCAGCAACATCAACCATATATGACAAGGACATAAATAATGGAAGAATTTAGTGGGTTTCTTTTCATATATAAATAAACTAATTAATTTAAAATATATATATATTTAAAGCCTTCCGCAATGCACACGTAGCGGAAGCCTTTTGCGACGCCGCGTCGTGGAAGCCTTTTGCGATGTGCTGCAGCGTGCGTTGGGGAAATTTTTTTCCGTCGTTAACATGAGCTACGTTTGTAAAACTTTCCCCGACATGCCCGCCGACGTCGTCTGCGATGTCGCAGTAACCTTCCTCGATGTTGGTAAGGGTTTTCCGGTGACGTATTGCTATGTCTGAGAAACTCTTATTTCTTGTAGTGTATCCTAACCATTTACCAGCCAGTCGATCTCGTCCTTGACCGCACCACCAATTCGTTCGCGTTCAACTGTAGTTGCATCGGATCCTCGGTCGCAGTCAACTACACGCCATCGCACGTGGACTATAGTCTCCCTTCGATGACGAAGCCTACATCCTCGACAGTCGTTGAGCAAGCGCACGTCAAAGTTGGTTGCTCACCCTTCACGAGCCATGCCTCCACCAGTCGAAAGTGAGCTGCAAGTACCAAGACTCGAGCCAAAGCCTCTTCTAGCCGAGCCACCTTCAGTTCTAGCCTTTTTGCAACCTATTTGAACCATTTTGGTGAGTTTGTGTTAGGTTTGATACGCCCAAATGAATATTCTTTAGTCCTTAACTAAATTTGCAGTCGGATTGGATTTAAGTTGTGTTAATTGTTGCTTTGAAGGTTTAGTTGGCTATTTTTAGAGGATTCAAATTGTGGAATTTATCCACCTGAGGTTGAATTGGAATTCAACCCCAACTCTAGGTAAGTAATTCGAGAGGAATTTTGGTCCATAGCAAACTTTTACAATTATTGGTTGAGTTATTGGGTTTTCCTAACTGTTTAGGATTTGCGTGTTGAAAAGTTCAAATAATTTTGGTTTAGTTAATCTCTAGGTAAGAGATTCTCCTATTAACCCCGACCTTAAAATCTACATGTATGTTCTATATTATACAGTAAAGTAGCTAATATGCATAATATGACTGTTAGAGATGACTTTATAAATGACTACCTAGGTGACCTTATGTACGATAGAGACATGTATGACTGAGATATTATGACCAAGATACATTATGATTGAAGCATGCTATGTTTGAGTTATGTTTGACTGAGCAATGATATTTATATTATGGTATATATGTATAAGCTATGGTGTTCTGTTAGGTTTATCTGTTAGAGTAGTACCATATGGGTGTCCTTTGGGATCACTATCTATGTATGCCTATGTAGTTAGTTTTGATGTGTGATTCGACGGGATCACTTACAGCTTGACTCTCCTTTAGGGTGATTTCTTCGGGTTCACAAAGAGCTCAGATGTGTCCCTACGGGACCATAGCGTGTGTTTAGGAGCACAATAGTATGCAGTACATTATTACAAGACTTTAACGGGAAGTTAACAGACACATAGTGGGAATAATACTGGGCCCCTTACTAAGTATAAATTTATATTCATTCTTTTCTTTATTTAAAATTTTTTAGGCAAAAGTAGAGGAAAGGTAAGTTGGCGAGAGACAAGAAGTAACTGTGAATCTGTAACGACCCAACTTTTCAAATCTAGTCTAAGTCGTTACTTTAACACAAAACACTTTGTTGACAAAAGACATAGCGAAGTATAGTTGAAACCATA
The DNA here is from genome assembly GCA_025688845.1 of Cucumis hystrix. Classification (NCBI taxonomy): domain Eukaryota; kingdom Viridiplantae; phylum Streptophyta; class Magnoliopsida; order Cucurbitales; family Cucurbitaceae; genus Cucumis; species Cucumis hystrix. The sequence goes on from CM046886.1 coordinate 5,366,074, forward strand.
AGAAATCGAAGAAAAACTTTAATCGGGCCCTATTTCAAAATATGAAATTTAAAGTACTGTTTACAAAAATTTAACTATTTGTAACATAGCTCAAACAAAATATCTTAAAGCCGTCAGCGGAAGTAGTTTAAAGACAGTCCTCTATGGCAATTCACGATTCCTTCTTGTCCCTCGTCGGTCTGCCCCTCGTGTTACGTTTGCCTGAAAAGTTAAACATAAAAAGAGTGAGTATTAACATACCCAGTAAGAGACCCACTACTGGTCCCGTTAGGGGAAAAATAAATTATTAGCATCCTATGGTGTACCCTGCACAGTCACAGTCTTGTGATCCTGTAGGATGCACATAATCAGTCTAGCGTCTGAGGGACGCATAAATCAGTCTAGTGTTCTGCAGAAACACATATCAGTCTAGTGCTCCCGAAGGATGCACATATCAGTCTAGTGCCCCCGAAGGATGCACATATCAGTCTAGTGCCCTCGAAGGATGCACATATCAGTCTAGTACTTTCGAAGGATGCACATATCAGTCTAGTGCTCCCGAAGGATGTACATATCACTCTAGTACCCCCGAAGGATGCACATATCAGTTTAGTGTTCCCGAAGGATGCACAAAAAGGGTGATAATCCCGTAGGGCACCCGCAAGGTAACAACCCACTAGGAAACCAATAATTTACCCCTCAGTCCTTTCTATACATCTTAACCCTCATTTACAATTCCAGTTAAAAGTCCTCGTCACATAAACTCTTCACTTAACCTAACTATTTTATTCCAATTTAACCTAAGGTCAATCAAAACATATCCGTATATCAGTCAACGAACTAAATATTCATAGCATTCTCCCTTGTCTACAAGGGGTATGACTAATTAGTCCCCTCCGTCATAAGCACGCCACCACGACAGTGTATCCTACACTCAGTCTAAACCACCATCCATCAGTTCAAACCTTCCCTCTATAGAAATTACATCTACTGTTTTCAGTCATTCAACAACCATGTGTGAATATTTACATAGCCAGTCAGTCACCACATACACTTGACACCAAAACCACACAACCCATACATATATATATAGTTTCTCGTCAAAACATAATCTTAGTTAAACATCAGCCTCACAACCAAACATATATAGCATATCCAACATTTCTGCTCAAATCCAATATAATCATAAAGTCCAACATATCTCAAAGTAATAAGTGAGTTCAGTAGGAAGTCTCTTACCTCACTCTTATGCAATTTCTTCAATCGAACAAATTCCAATAAATCAATTCCTAAACATAACCAAACATAAAATCAACATCCTTCTAATTAGTTTCCTCCATTCAAATCACCCATATGTAAATCTCACAACTTACCCAAGGAGTGGAGAAATGAACTCCAACGAAGCTTATGGCAAAACTCAAAGTCCCAAATCTTCAAATCTCCAATATCGCCTTCAAGAACAAACATCAAAGCAACCAATTAAACAAACACCAACTAAATGAAATTTCAATGTAGACCCTTAAACCCATCAATTTCATCCTTACCCAACGAAATTACAACGATGTAGCGGTAGCGGCACACAAGATTAGGGCAAACGACATTGTGAAATTGATTTGGGCATGGGTCGGCTTCCAATCCTCCACTGGATGAAGACGCGCGGCTGGAAGGAGACGCACACGTTGCCCCACGACCGGCAGACGAACAGACGGCGGCGTGCGGCTGGGCTGGGCTTCTTCGGACGGACGAAACAGAGGAGGGACGCCTCGGCTTCAAATCCGCAGCTGAAAAACGCGAGGCTAGAAATGACTCGTGAACAAGATCGCGGCGGCTGGGCTGGCGTTCGTCTTCTGCAGACCGAGAGGCGGAGCTCGGAGCGGCGCGGCCAAAGGGACAAGAGGAGGTGGTTGGCGGCGGCGGCTAGGGCAGGGAGAAGGAGAAGAAGAAAGAAGGAGAAAAGATGAGGGGGGGGACGCGAAGAAGAAGGTTTTTTTTTTTTTTTTATAATAATTAATATTTAAAAACTCCTCTTCACCAAATTTAATTAAAGTAAAACTCCCACAATTTCTTAAAGTCTTAATAAATTTAAAGAGTAGATTGAGAGGATTACCTCAAAATTTCGGGGTGTTACAGAATCGCCATAGGGGACAGTTTAGGTTTTATTTCACATTTATGTTTTCAGTAATAAATTTTCAGAAATTTATTTTAGAACTCATGTTTACTTTTGATATTTCTTTTATTTTTATTTTTATTAAATTTTTATAGAGCTCGAACTAGTATTAGAAAATTTAAATGAATATTTGGAACGTTTTCTTTAAAGTATTTTCTTTTATTTTAAATTAAAATGTCTATATTTATTTAAATGGTAATTACCCCAGCTTAGTACAAAAGTTGAGTCGTTACATATGTTATAATAGACTTTTTAATAATTGAAAACTAAATTAAAATAAATTGGTAATAAGAAACAATTTAAGAAATTTCATAATGATAAATTTTGTAATAATTACCTTCCATTTTCGTGAGAACTAATATTGAATAGTATATTAAAAAAAAGTATCATTTGAATGAGGGTATAGATGGATTTTTTTAAAAATAAAAGGTAAATGTTTCTAAAAATGTTTTTTCAACGTTCTGCTTCTTTATGTATTATAGATAAAATAATATGACATTTTTTTTATATAAAAAAATATCAACATTATTCTAGGGACATTTAGTATAAGAAGTGAGTTATTATAGTCATAAGTTATTGTAGTTCGTGTCTACGACTTATATTATTTTAGTTTGGATTATAATAATATGTGTTTGTGGTTTATATTTTTACAATAAATATATATTTTTCTTTTCCCAATCCTTTAACAAAAATTTATTATTTTTTTTATTATAAATTCAAATATTTTGTACTTCAAGTGTTCAAGTGTGTATCAAATGTGTACTAAGTATATATCATGTACATATCACGTTTATAAAATATGTATCGACTATATATCCAATGTGTACCAAGTGTGTATTAACTGCATCAAATGCGTATTAGAAGGGTGCCAAGTATATATCAAGTGTATTAAGTATCAAGTGCATCAAGTGTATATCATAAATGTATCAAGTGCATCAAGTGTATACTAATAGGGTGTGGAGTGTATTAAGTGTATATAAGTGGTGTATTAAATGTGTATTAGTGGTGTATTACAAATTATTGATGCTTTCATCGACATTTCCATAACATCGGAGTTTAATACTTTCATCAATATCAATAATTTGAACGTTGATCTCAAAACCGACTTAACTTTTGTAATTAAAAGTAGCAGACATATTTTAGTCAATTTTATAGTGAGTGGAGAAGTGAATTTTTATTTTTGTTGCAACTACTCTCCATGTATAACTGTAACTATTTTAGCCCAACTCAAATATCCAAGAGTTAAAATGAAAATACAAGAAATGGGTTGGAAATGAAAAATATAGAGAGAATAGTGGAGGAAGGTTGCAATCTTGAAATCTTTAGAGCTCGTTGGATAACATATTGATAGTTATTGATTTATATATGAATATTCACTCAATAAAATTCATTTGATTTTATAGATTCCATGATATCCAACATATTTGCTTACCCAATTTGCAATTTGTCAAATTTGTGTTTTATCTAATTAAAACACATTTAAATATTTACCACACTTTCATAAATTCCGACAAAGTTAACTGTGATAGAATTGAGAAAATAGGATATAGTAGAAAGACTTTAGAAAAAATTAGGGAACATGAATATGTCTATAGATAATTTGAAAAAAATCTAAATTTAATATCTTTCTCAATTTTAATTACAATCATACAATGAAATAAAATAATCTAAAAAAGCCTTTTTCGTTTTTTAGTTTGGATGAATAGGTTTATTTAGTCTATAAGTTGTTGAAAATTATAGATAATTTATTTTTGTCCAGGTAGCAAAACGACTTAGAATTTTTTTTTCTTTCTATATTCTCTCTCCTTGCCCTAATTCTTTTTTCTGTCTTCATCCTTTCTCTTGTTGGAAGCGTGTGATGAACGCCCAAATAAATAATCACCAAATAAAATATTTAAGAAAAAAAAAAACTTATTGAACACTTTAACTCTTTTTGTATGTATTGTGTATTCTACTTCATACTTGGATAGATTACAATACAACATACAAATCCTATTTATAAGATTGTCTAGATCCATAACTTCAATACATCATATTTTATTCCCTATTTAATTCATCAATGTATCTAATTTAAACAATCTTGCCAAGTTCTTAATTTGTTAAACACATCAACTTTGAATGGCTTTGTGAAAATATCTGCAATTTGATCTTCAGTCTTCACCTATTCAACTTGAACCTCCTTTCTTGAAATGCAATCTCTCATGAAGTTAAATCTTATATTTATGTGTTTGCTACAATCATGGAAGACAAGATTCTTCGTTAGAGCAATTGTTGACTTATTGCCTATTTAGATCACAGTTGGATCATCTTACAAAATATCAACTGTCTTTAACAAACTTCTTAACCAAACTGCATGACAGACACATCAAGCTGCAACAACATATTATACCTCACAAGTGGATAATGTCACAATAGGTTGCTTCTTAGAACTCCAAGTAAATGCAATATTTCCAACAAAGAAAACATTTCCACTAGTGCTCTTTCGATCATTTGTATCTCCAACACAATCACTATCGCAAATAACCTTCAAACTTGAATTCTTTAGATGAAGGATAAAATAACCCATAGCGTACCTTTGAGGTGAGTAGTTGTAGGAGATTTCATAAATTAACTCACCAATCCAATGCTAAAAAGAATATATGGTCGTGTGCAAGTCAAATATCTCAAACTCCCAAACCAAACTTTTGAAATATGAAGGATCTCAACATCTCCTTCTTCATATCTGGACAGTTTGGTTTCAATTTCAATCGGAGTTGTGACAGGCTTAGAATTAATCGTATTGAACTTCTCTAGAACTTCTATAGTATATCATTCTTGAGAGATGAAAATACTTTCCTCTTACTACTTCATCTCAATGCCAAGATAATATGACATCAACCCTATATCTGTCATTTCAAATTCTTGGGTCATCGCCTTCTCGAGATCTTCAAACATACTTGCACAATTTTTTGTAAAAAATTAAGTCATCCACGTACAAACAAACCACCAAAATATTTTCATGACCATTGATTTTAATATAAACAGAATGTTCATAAGGGCACCTCAAATACCCATTATCAAGAAAATATTTGTTGATTCTGCTATTCCACATTCATGGTGCTTGTTTAAATTCGTATAATGCTTCTTCAAATTTAGAACTTTATCCTCTTGACCTTTCACAGAATAACTCAGAGGTTATTCTAAGTAGACTTCTTCTTCTAGATATCCATTCAAAAATGTTGATTTGACTTCCATCTTAAAGATAGTTCAATTATTTTGAGCATCAAGTGCAATTCATAACCTTATTGTTTCTAAACGAGTAACGAGAGCAAATACTTCGTCGTAATCAATGTCTTTTCTTTGAGAATATTCTTTTGCAACTAATCTTGTGTTGTATCTCTCCACTTCTTCTTTTTCATGTCTTTTTATCTTGAACACTCATTTAACTCCTACTGATTTCTTTCCATTTTTAGAGTAGAAAGTTCCTCATTTTTATGGTTTTTATCTCTTCATCCATATAGGAATCTTCCATTTGTCATTTTATGAAGCTTCTTCAAAATTCAAAGGTTCACTTTCACCAAATAAACAAAAGAGATTAAGGTTATTAAAACTTTGAACTCTTCAGTTTCATCATATGTCTTGTAAACTTCTCATGGCATGAGGCCGTTCACTTGACTTGCATAGGATGAAGGTGTGTTTTGATGTGGAGTGATTGGAGGTGTTGGTGGTATTGATGGAGAAGCAATTTCACTAGGCTAATCATGATCATCAGAAAAAAAAAACAAAAATTTATAGTCTTCTGGTTCGTCATGCCAATTTCACGATTTTTTTTTATCAAACACAATGGCTTTACTTATCATTGTCTTCTTTGTAATAGGATTATAAAGCTTGTAGCCTTTTGAGCTTGAATCATAGATAACAAAAACATGCTTCTCACTTTTATCATCAAGCTTACTACAATTTTGATCAGGTATATGCGCATAAGCCATACATCCAAATTTATAGTATATAGAAAAGCCTCAATTCATTATACCTTAAGTTTAGTTTTGTGTTCCAATTCATTTTTTGGTTTTATAGTAAATTCATTTTCAATTTTGTTTTTTTGTAATATAATTAATTATGGAAGATTAACTTTCTCTCACTACTTTTTTAACTTCTATGTTTTTCTCTCTCCCCACTAATATATAAATTAAGAAAGACATTGGAAGTATATGTATATTAAAGAAAAAAACGTTAAAGTATGCAAATGGTGAAAAATTGGAATATAAATGGATTTTCATTTGCATTTTAGAAATTAATTAAAAAATAAATATCTTACATTAATTCCAATTAACAATACAACTTTAAAGACTTGAAAGTTTAAAATTTTTTGTAACATTTTTTCAACTTTTACTATATAAAAGGCTTCCTTGATTTTCTTCTACCAACATTATTGAGTATCTTCTTCAATTAGTTTGTAATTCTTTCCCCCTCAAATTTTTCTCCAAAAGATCAATATTTAGTATGTGAAGATGGAAACTCATTTGAAGAAGATCGAGCGCACATAAAGAGAGGGTAAAGATGCAGTTAATTCCTTGACACCCATAATTTAGCTAGCTAGTTATGCATACACAAGAAGAAGATAATCTTATCTATTACTTGTTTTTTTCGTATTTCCTTAACATATTGAATAGAAGTTGATGGAGTGTGTTAGTTCTTTTTAATTTCTATGAATGTATATTTCTTTTTCTATAGTATATATAAAAGCATGGATGGAGAGACATTTTTTGTTCCAATTTTGTCCTTTCATTATAAGGTTTTTCATTACTATTTTGGTGGCAATTTTGTCATTTAAATACAAAAATTAATGTAGTTAATTGCTAAATTAAATTAATTCTTTTTTTAGTTGTTTTATTAATATAATGGTTGAATCTTATGATGATCTATATTTTATTTTTATGTTGTTTAATTAATTAATTAATTTTCTCCCCTTCCACTATTTCTCTCTGGATGTAAGAAAATAACTCTTCTCACATCTAAAAAAACTCACTTTCTCTCTAATTAATTAATCTCTGATTAAAACTTCTCTTTTCCTCCTCCATTCTTTTCATCTTTCTCTTAATCTTTTATCTTTCATGTATTCACATTCCCTTCTCTCTTATTAACTCTTCTCTATCTCCCAACCTTTCAAACTCTAAGTCACAATAAAAAAAACTAAGATGTGTGACGAAGAAATCAAATGATCATTCTTATGTTCTCTTTTATTTTTTTTATTTTTGTTGTATTTATTTATTTCTATATATAAATATGTTTGCGTGTATTTCTTCATGGATGTTTAAATCATGTAATCTTTTTTTTTTTATGGAATATAAACATGTGATTTAAATATGTTTGTGCGTATTTCTTTATGAGATATATTTGAATAATGTAACCATGAATTTTTTTTTAGAAGGTAACCATGGAGGATCTTGGACATTGTAAAAGAAAACATTCTTTGCTCATGTTTTTTTTTTTTCATTTGATTAATTTCTATTTTTTATTAGAGTTGTTTTATTAATAAAATGGTGAAGTGTGGTTAATTAATACTTATATTTTGTGTTTGAATTATGTAACTTTTGTTGGAATCTAATTATTAATTATAGTTAAAGGTAATACGATGTGTAAAGGAATAAATATGAAAGTAGTTATTCGTTTTTGTCCTAAGAAATTCATTAAAAATCAAAAAACTTTAAATTTAAGTAATTTTAAATTTTGAACAGTGTTATGAAATAACTATTAAAAGTGAGAAAAATTATATGATTTTACAATAAATAATAAATAATAATAATAAAGTTTAGAATTCGAAAAGTTAGAAATTTCAATAAATTAAAAACACTACTCAACTCTTGAAATTAATTAGGCTGTTACCTTTTTTCTATAAAAATTTTGTATGTGTATTTGTTTTTTTTTCAAACCCAACCCCTTTTCTCAAAATTAATTAGTTGTTGGATGTATAGTCTGCTAAAGCATAATAGATAATCACATTTTTCTATAAAAAGTTATGTAAGTTTATTTTTTCTTCTTGAAAAATAATTTATTCATTTGATATGATATGAGATATTAGATAAGTTCACTAAATTTTTCTTCTATCCTTCCTCGAATAAATTATAAAGTAAGTGCTATTATAAATATGTATGGTTATATTTGAAAAAATAATTTTTAATCTCATTTTAAACATCAACAATAGATTAAAAAACATTATCTCAAGCGCATATACTAATCTCATCCCTCCAATAGATGTTTTCACATTTCTTTAATGAATATTTTTCCTAATAAGAAACGTTATGAGCTTAAAAAAAATTGTATATTTTCAAAAATGAAAGTAGAACGTTTTGTTAAAAAAAAACAAAGTTTTGTTATAATTCAAGAATTTAACATTTATTGCAAGATTATTTTTTAATGCATTATATCTTATAGAATACATTAAACATTAAAACATTAACATAAAGATCACTTATAATCCACTCCATTTTTCACTTTCATTTTGGGATACCTTTTTATGCAAACATTTTTTCTTCAATAAACTCATTATCAAATAATTTTAATGATAACAATAGTAATGTATCTTTTATATTTTTATTTTTCAAATGATGTATCTTTTGTACTTTTGAAAATTAAATTTGTTAAATATTGTTATCATATGATTTTTTTTTTGTATTGACTTCAAATTTCTTACATTCAATTTAACAAGCTAAAAGAGTATGTGCTATGCACATGTTGAAAGGCTAATACTCTTAAATGAGCAATGGATGGTTTTCTTTCCGTCCATGCTTGTTGAGGAGTTTTGTTCCATCAACTTCTAGTAGAGGAACGATTTGACAAGTACACTGCACGTTTAACATCCTGTGCCCAAAATTCTTTTGGCATCTTCTTGCTCTTCAACATGCTTCGAGCCATGTTAAGTAATGTTCAGTTCTTCCTCTCAACAACACTATTTTTTTTAGGAGTAAATAGAACCGTCATAGGTCAATGAATTCCATTTTTGCAAAAAAAATTTTGAATTCATTTGAAGTGAATTCATCTCTTCTGTATGATCTCAAAGCTTTTATGTAATAACCACTTTCTTTTTCAACAAGAGTTTTAAATCTCTTGAATATGTCAAATACTTCTGATTTCTCTTTGACAAAACATATACAATTTTTTCGACTAAAATCATCAATAAATAATATAAGAAATATTTATTTTTATCGAAAAAACTAGGTTTGATTGGTCCATAAAGATCAGTGTGAACTAACTCTAATGGTCCCCTTGCTCTCAAAGATGATTCTTGTAGAAAACTCTTCCTTGATTGTTTTCTGTAAAGACAAACTTTACAAAATTCATCTTGATGTCAATATGACAACCCTTTCACCACGTCGTTCTTAGCTAATACTCTCAAGCCATTAAAGATCAAATGCCCAAATCTCAAGTGTCAAATTCAATTTGGATCTTTCAAACATGACTTTAAACATTTAACAACATTAGTTTGAATCTTTAATAAAAACATTTTATTTTTCGTCATTTGCACTTTAGCAATCATATTGTCATGATTATCCCTTACCAAAAGACTATAATCCTTCATCGAAATATTATAGCCTTTCTCTAAAAGTTGTCCCAAACTTAAAATGTTGTTCTTATCAGACACATAATAAACATTAGAGATAAACTCATGCTTCCATTCTTCAAATTGATAAAAAAATTTAAAAAATTTCTTTAACTTGAATTTTCATTACCAAATACGATATCACCCCCAACAGATTCATCAAGCTCCATGAACATTGATTTACTTCCACACATGTGATTGCTTGCACCAATATCGAGATATCATGCATTGTTTTCACATGTTCCCACACCTTTGAATGCTAGAAGCAACAATGAATCATCGCTTTCTTTATCTTTCTCAACATAATTTGCATTTTCTTCAATACTATTTCTGCATTCCCAGAAATAATGGCTGAATTTATGACAATTATAACATTCAACCTGTCTTTTGTCATGCATCTTGTCATTATTTGATCTTTCTCCATTTAACCTCGAATAATGTTGTCTTCCATGACCTCTTGATGAATTTGAGTTTATATTACTGTCATCAAATTTTCTTTGACCGTAGTTTCCTCAATCTTGGCTTCTTAAATCACTAAGTCCACGATTACCACCACGTCCTCAACCTCGATATCCTTTTCCTAGAATGTCTTTTATGTCTTTTAATTTCAACATTGAGTGAAAAAGTTGCTCAGTCGTCGGCTTGTTCTTAAGAAGCTTCTCTTCATGGGCTTGTAAAGAACCCATAAGTTGATCAATGGACATTGTACTAAAATCCTTCAATTATTCAAAAGCTAAGACGATTAAATTCAAATTTTCATCGAATGATCGAAGTATCTTTTCTACTACTTACTCATCACTTATTGTCTCACCATATCTTTTCATTTCATTTACTACTGCTAGCAATCAAGAAGTGTAATCTAAATCTGATTCAGACTCTTTCATATGCAGTGATTCATAATCACCTCTCAATTTTTTAAGGCAAACTTTCTTGACTCGATTTACTCCTTTATATATGTATTCTCCAAACTTTGCCATGCTTGATATCCACTAGTTGATCCAAAAAAATTTCCAATATTTGAATCATCAATAGCTTGATTGTAACATCCCGACCTTGAGGTATTTTATTTTAAACAAATTGTTTTTTTTTTTTAATTGTTGGGTGTTGTTTTATTATAGAAATTGTGGGAAAAGAAAAGAACTAGGATTTTAATAAAATGAAGTAATATTTATAATGGTTATCTTTATTATTATTATAATTGTTAAAAAAAAAGAGAGAAAAACCAATTTCTCTCTCTTCCCCTCTCACACACACCCTCCATCTTCTTCTTCTTCTTTTCTACCCTACCCAGCCGCAACCGCGCACGTCTCTCGCCTCCAAAACCTTCCTTCACTTTCTGTCCAGCCAAAGCCCAGTCGAAGCTTCATCGCCGCAGTCGCCAGCCATTCCCTTCCAATTTCTTCTCGATCGTAGCCGAGCCTCATGTAGTCGACGCCGCATCGCCTCTCCGTTCATGAAGTCCAGCCACCGTGTCAGTTAAACGGTCGATCGTGAGGCAGCGGGCGTGCCTCCTTCCAACCGCGTAGGTTCCTTTTCTATCGTGCGTGATTGTTCTTCGATCACTGCTCCCGCCTTGCTGTAGGTTTTGGTGAAAAGATTTGAGTAAGGATAAATTGTGGGTTCCGTTGTTTTTTTTTTTTTTTTTTTTTTTGTGCCTATCGTTAAATGTTAATTGTTGGATGTAATCATTGGAAAAAAAATACTTTATCTTTAAAGATATACATTGAATCAGTGAGCGAATCTTTGAGTTTCAAACGGGTTGAGTTGGGTTCGACTCTCCACGTCCAGGGATTTAAATTATTGAGTATAGTTGGATTGAAGAACTTGCATAAAAGTGAGGTAAGGGATTTCTACTACTGGACTCTATTATAGATTTGAAATATGTTGACTGTATGGATATCAGTGAAACTGAGTATTGGTGTCAGATATGTTTTTTTTTTATAATGATGTAGACGTGACGATGAATGTATATTTTGGTTGACTGAAACATATATATATATATATATATATATATATGGATGTTGATATGACGACAAATGTAGGGTATGGTTAGATCTAAACTTGGTGTCTGTCGTTTAGATTGGGTGAATAATATACTAAAGTATGGACTTGTATTTGTGAACTGAGGGGTGTTATAAATATATATAGTTTGATTGTCTGATGTGTTGTTATGTTACCGACTGATACTGTGATAGAATTGAGTAGGTTGACTGTTAGTGTCTCAACTGAAATTATATTATGATGAGGTAGTTGGACTGTATTAAGAATGGACTGATAAGATGTTTAGAACGGACTGAGGGGAAAATTGTTAGCTTTCTCTATTGGGTAGTGTGCCTTGCAGGTGTCCCACGGGATCACCACCTGTTGTGCATCCTTCGGGTGTATTAGACTGATATGTGTTTTCTGCAGAACACTAGACTGATATGTGCGTCCTTCGAGGCACTAGACTGATTATGTGTATCCTACGGGATCATAAAACTGTTAAAGTGCAGGGTACCCCTAATAGGAAGTTAACAATTTTATTTTTCCCCCAATGGGACCAGTAGTGGGTCTCTTACTGTGTATGTTAATACTCACCCTTTTATGTTTAACTTTTCAGGAAAAGGTAACACGAGGGGCAAACCGACGAGAGACAAGAAGGAGCCGTGATTTGCCATAGGGGAAAAGACTTTCAAACTGCTTCCGCTTTAATGTTCTGTTTTCCTTAGTATTTGAGACTGAACTGAGTTTTCTTCTTTGTACTTTGACAACTGTTATTTGTTTCGTTTCATTTTTTTAAACAATAGTTTTAAAATTTTAAATTCATTTGAAATAGGGCCCGGATAAATACTCTTTGATATTCTTGAAATTTTATTTGAATTGTCAAGTCTTATGTTTAAAGTGTGAGTCTTGTATTAAAGCAATGATTTCGGCTTATTCGAAAAGTTGGGTCCTTACATTGATGAATAATGGTGAGAGCCTTTTGATATTTTTTTCCTTGTATTTTGTAAAGTTTCTCGTTGAGCTTGACTCAAAACCGCATCACTTTCTAATTCTTCATAACCATTATTTAACAATGTTCCACACATCTCGTGAACCAAGTAGAGCTTTCATTTGAATATAATTTTCTTTCGTAAGGTACTTGGAAGGGAACTAAATTGTTGTTTGTCATTTGCAAAAACAATTTTTTAAACTCTAAACTCAAGTTATGCTACCACTTTGTTGAAGCGTATGAACACTCAAATAAATAATCACCAAATAAAATATTTGAGAGGAAATTAAAAAAAAAATTATTGGCAGACTTTATCTCTTTTTTAGTGTGATACTTCACACTTGATAAATTACAATACAAAACACCAATCATATTTATAAAATTGTTTAGATCCATGACTTCACACAACAATTAATTTCCTACTTAATTCATCAATATATCTAATTTAAACAAGTTTGACAACTATTTATCAATTAATTATGTATAACTTTCACATGTCTTAATTTGTATGTAACTTATTTCAATTAATTAAAACATGAATTATTAACTTTTCAAAATCTCTCTTCCCATCTTCATTATATACCGTAATAGATATATAGATGTAGATAACGTATTTTGTCATGCATTTTTTATTTTTTCATTTATTTATTTTTATAAAAGATTTTAAATTTAAATTTAAATTTAAATTATAAATTATAAATTTATGTTTTAAAACAAAATAAAAACAAAAATAATTTTAAAAAAATAAAAATAAATAAGTTTTTTCCTCTATTTTTCTCGATCATTCCCACTATTTTTGTTTCCTTCGTCGCCACGCTCATAATCTCCAACTCTCCCACTTTCGGACTCTCTCACTTTCTCCCACTCTCCCACCTTCTCCCACTTTCTCTCCATACTCTTTCACTCCACTTCACTTATTAATCTAAAAATAAAACGATCTAACATTGCCCTATAAAACGAGAAGGAGGAAAAAAAAATTTGGAGGGAAAGACGTTGAGATTTTTAGAGAAAAGGTATACATTTGTAAAAAAAAAATCGAGAAATAAACTTTTTGCATTTTTTGGATTTAAGGCAGGCCTGTTTTTCAAGGTAAGTTTTTTTTTTTAATTTAAGTCAATTTAATTTCTACGACCTGAAATTCATTGTGTTTTTTAATTCATGGTGGATGATTGTGCGTTAATTATTTGACACTCATTTGGCTGTTGTGTTAATTATTCATTTGAATTACTCATTTGGGTGCTGTGTTAATTATTCATTTGAATCACTCATTCGGCTCATATGTTAATTAGTCATTTGATTAATTAATTAGCATCCTAGCATGTTGCATTAATTATTTGGCTGTTGTGTTAATTATTCATTTGAATTATTTGCATATGTATTAATGTGTTAATTCTTCCTGCATTAATTAATTAGCACTTACTTAATTATTTGGCACCCATTCGACATCTGTTTTAATTATTTGGCATCCCGCATTTTGAGTCAATTATTTGCATCTGCATTAAGTAATTAGCATCATGGTATCGTGAGTTACTTCTTTGGCACCCATTTTGGTGTGTTAATTATTCATCTAGCATCCTGCATTAATTATTTTCATTGACAACTTTAATTACTTGGCACTCATTTGGCATCCTAGTGTAATTATGTACATCATTTTAATTATTTGACACTCATTTGACATCATATGTTAATAATTATTGATTTGGCATTCATTTGGTTGTGTTAATTATTCATTTGAATTATTCACATCCTATATTAATTAATTAGCATCATAGCATCGTTAATTATTTGGCACTCATTTGACATCATGTGTTAATTATACATTTGACATCTTGTGTTAATAATTATTCATTTGGCATTTTGCATTCTGTTAATTGGTCTGCCTTACTTAATTATCATCCTGCATTAATTAATCATCTGGCATATTTTTACATACTGCTTATATTATCTCTGTATTTTATTTTATGTATTTATTTTATTTCTCTATTATTTTATCTCAATATATTACCTTATTTATTTCTCAATAGTATTTCTCAAATTTCACAATGTTTTGTCTTTATTAATATTTATTTTTCAATTTAAATATAAAAATCTAAATTGGAGAAAATGTATTGTTTTTTATAAATTTTATAATTTAAATTCCATGAATATTTGAAATTTCTTCATTTGAAATTTATTTAATAGATTGTCTTTAAAATTATAAACACATTTCATATTTTAAATGGGATTGAGTAGTGTTTTCTATAAATTTATTAATTCTTAGATACACAAAATTTCTCATTAGATACCTATGATGGAGATTAAAATATCAAAGTTTGGTATTTTAATATTCTTGAGGTTAATATAAAAAAATATATCTTTTAAAACAAAAACAAACTTCCTTTCATTTTTCTAATGGCTCCTATACTACCCATAATTATCAATTCATGCTTAGATTTTATTTCTTCGATGTCAATTGATAATCATGGGACATTTAAAACAAACCTAAATAAAAAACTTTATTTTGTGCATCCCTATAATTTAGTTTAAACGATAAAATTGGGTAACCATATTATGAGCGTTGTAGGGTGCTAACATATTTCCTACACACAACTGACTTCTAAACTTAAATCTTATGAATTTACGTTGAACATATTTTTTCTTCTTCTTTGAATGACCAATCACACCTTAATATGGTTGGTGGTGACTCCAAAACTATTTATTTATTGAAATTAAATAAACGAAAGAAGTTGGCCGCTCCGTTTAGAGATCACGTCGCGACAATAGATATATATATATATGTATACATACATATGTATATGTATACATACATATGTATATGTATACATACATATGTATATGTATGTATATATTATGTATATATAATATATATGTACGTATATATATGTAATATATATGTATGTATATTTGTATATGTATGTGTATGTATGTATATATATATATATTAGAACAATCTCGATGAAATTTGAATCCATTTACAGTTTTGATGTGATCTAGTTCTTCTTTATTCTTTTTGCAAGTGGATTCACTCAAAAAAAAAATCACTTTCTAAACCTTTTTTTGCTAGTGAATCACATTTTCTTTTTCCTCAAACCACATCTCAAAGTGTTGTGTTTGTTTATTCATTTTCACTCAACATGTATTTTCCATGCTCTAACCTTTGTGTCTATGATTATCCAAGCTTGGCATATGCTTTATATGTTTGCATTGAAGAAATTAGTTTTATTGAATTTCTGTTTTTTATTTTTTTTTTATTCATTTTCAGTCAACATGTAACGGAGATGCAAGAGAAAAGGAGAGGGAAAAGATGAAAAAGAAGGAGGGAGAAAAGATAGAAATATTAAAATGTTAGTTTGTCACATCAATACTTATAATTTTTTATATTAAATTTAATGAATTTTCTTATTGGAGGGCGACTTTTTGAACGTATTTTCCAAAATCTAGAGCCTGAAATGTCTAATTCGATCATTCAAGACCAAACAACCCTAAAGTTTTAAAAATGAAATAATTACTATGCATACTCATTTGAGGTTGTAGGATGCATTTGTCTGCTATTCATTCAAAATTCACAAGTTTTTACTCGTTTAGTTTATATGTTGCATCTTTTGTTTCTTCCACTTCGCTGTTTTATGTCAATGATTTTCAATTCTATCGTTGATATTTGAATATCTTCTATCAATAGGCTTCATATTGCTAGTAATTATCATACTTGTTTTTCCTTTTTTAAGCTTTTTATTGAATTTCTTAATTTGTTCAATAAATATTGTAATTTAAATTTCATTATCCCTAAGAAAACAATTTAGCTTTTTAACATTTACACAACAAAAAAATGATTTTTTTTTTTAAAAGTATAGTTTTTATCTCTTTATCAGCAACGACAATCTTTTTTATTTGCAGAGGTTCTTCTTTTCTATTTTTGTATCACTGAACAACAAATTCTCTTACACTGGAAGAAATTTAGGCTTTATTGTCAAGTGGAAAAAATAAAAAATTATCTTGAATGTCGTTTTTGAAAAGGCAGATTAAAGCGACATTAATGATAAAGATTTAATGTCATTTTTAAACTGGCATTAATGATCAGCCCATTTTTAACTTTTTTTAATTATTTTGTAAAAATCGAAATTAGTGATCCTCACCATTTTTATTTTATTTTTTGTTGTAAAAAGTAAAGTTCCCTCTTTTTCATACTTTACTCTTTTCTCTCCAAGCCCACAGGTATCCATTTTATCTTTCCTTCTCTCCAAATCAATTTCTTTCCTTCTTTTCTCAATCTATGACCCTAGATCAACTTTTGAACAGTCGTCAATCATTGTCGTGCCAGTCACCGTCATGCTCGCAATTAATGCCACAAGTCAATCGTTGTCGTGCTTCCGCTACAAGAAATCCCTCCTATTCATTCGTCTTCGAATCCACCACTATGTCCATTAGTCTTTGAATCCACCATTGCTCGCAGTCGTCGTCGTGCTTCCGTCACAAGAATCCCTCATGCCCGATCGTCTTCGAATTCACCACCGTGCTCAGTCGACCACCACCGAGTGCAAGCTCGAATCTGGTGTATAAGTACTTTTTTGTTTTGAAATCATTTATTTAAGCTTGGATCTAGTATATAAGGTTGGCTCTTGTATATACTTACCCTTGCAAGTTGTGGCCAGATCTGGAATCAAACTGTCGCCCGTTGAATGCCTTGAACGATTCTGAAGTTGAAAATGTAGGTTTCACTTGCTCGTGTTTGATTTGGAAATCACTTATCTAAATTTATTTTTATTTTCTATTCTTTTCTAGATGATTGTGATGCATGGCTGCTGGATTTGTAGAAGTGGTGATTGTGATTTTTTATTATTGATATATGAGTATAATAAAAAAAAAGCTTGGCTATTGGATTTGTAGAACTTGTAAGATTGTTTCAAATATTTTATACTCTACCATTTGTAAAACATGTAGAACTGGTAGGACTTTGAAGTATCTCATACAGTGCTACACTATATATTTGATATTGTGTATATGTTTCAACATTGTTTTAACCATCAAAAAGTACCATAAAGATCGATTTTCTAAAATATAGTGTGGTTATTATTTTAATTGGTTCAGCTTCAATTTACATTTTGGATTGAGTTTTAGTATTATAACAAAGTTAGGTTATTAGATACTTTAGTTGCGTGTTTGGTTTTTGGCTAAAAGATTACTTAATTATGTTGCTTTTTTTTTACTTTTCTTTTGTATATTAAGTTGCATCGTATATAATATGGATAAGTCGTGATTGAAAAATAATAGAATGTCAATTGATTATGCTTTTGGGGTTGATATGTTTATTAAAAATGGGTTGAAACATTCGAAGACGTCAGACGTGATGACTGTCCTTGTTTAAAGTGCGTAAATGCAAAGACTTTAGATGTGAATACAATTAGAGATCACTTATTTTTTAATGGCATTGATCAGAGTTATCAAGTATGGATTTTTAATGGTGAAGCACTACCAATTAAGAGAAACAATGAAAGTGTCTTAAGTAGTGAAAAACAAGAAATTGATAAGGATGATATTGATACACAATTGAAATGTTTGAGGCTGCACAAATTATTTTGATAATAAGTCAGAAATTTTTTAGGAACTACTAGATGATGCCAAGAAACCATTATATCCTAATTGTAAAAATTTACCATTATATCCTAATTGTAAAATTTTTACCAAAATATCTACATTGATAAAGGTATATAATTTGAAAGCTAAATTTGGATTGAGTGATAAGAGTTTCATTGTGTCGTTAGAATTAATTTGTGATATCCTACCTACTCCTAATGAAATCGCTACGTTACTTATGAAGCAAAAATGATTTTGTGTACTCTTGGAATGAAGTACGAAAAAATCAATGCATGTAGGAATGATTGTTACTTGTTTAGAAAAGAACTCTTTGATGCAAATGTATGTCGTTTTTGTGGTATGTAAGGATGGAAGATTCCTAAAAATTCAAAGAAGGAGATTAGCAATGTTCCAGTGAAAGTCATGTGGTATTTCTGTCCAATTCCAAGATTTGAAAGAATGTTTCGAAGCAAAAAACAACAAGATTATTGACATGAAATGCCAGAAAAAAAAAAAAAGAAGTGTATGGTTTATTACAATATCCAAAAGATGCATTATCGTGGAAAAAATAGACAATTTGTGGCCATAGTTTGGGTTAGAAACTAGAAATCTACGTCTCTTTCCACATATGGGGTCAATCCGCATGGAGATCTTAGCAGTAGATACAGTTGTTGGCCAGTGATGTTAGTGACATACAACCTACCTCCATGGTTGTGTATGAAACTAAATATTTTATGTTGACTGCACTAATATTTGATCCAAAACAACCGAAAAATGAAATAGATATTTATCTAGCTCCATTAGTTGATGATTTGAAAAAACTTTGGCTTTATGGGGTGGAATGTTATGATGCATATCAAAATCAATGTTTCAGGCTCAAAGCTATTTTATTATGGGCCTTTGATGATTTTCCTGCGTATGGCAACTTGTGTGGTTGTGCATGTCCAATTTCTGGGGAGAATACTTCATCCATTTATTTGCCAAAAGAAAAAAAGATAGCATATATTGGGCATCACAAGTTTCTACCATGTCACCATCCATATAGGATATAGAAAAAGGTTTTCAATGGTGCATAAGAACTAGGATCTGCTCTAGAACCATTGAGTGGGAAAAATTCTTGTACAAACAAGTACAAACATTCATTTGGTAAGAGAACTATCAAGGAAAAGAACAGTGAAGCAAGTTCTTCAGGTAATTACTAGAAGAAAAATTCTATTCCTTTTAATTAGAATATTGGACGTATCTTGATGTGCGACATTGTTTAGACATGATGCACATCGAAAAAAATGTGTGTAAATCTCATTGGCACATTGCTTGGTATTCCTGATAAAATGAAAAATGGAATCAAGAGTCGATTAGATTTGGTGGAACTGAACATTAGATCAGAAATAGCCCCTCATGTAGGGGAGAAAAATATCTTTTTATCCCAGCATGTTATACATTATCTCAAGCGAAGAAGATGTGTTTTTGGAAGACACTATCTGAACTTAAAGTACCTGAAGACTATTCATCGAACATTCAAAGTTTAGTGTCACTCACAAATTTGAAACTCTACAGACTTAAGTCGCATGACCATCACGTTCTTATGCAACAGTTGCTACTTGTGGCAATTCGTGGTATTTTACTGGAACATGTAAGACTTGTAATTGTTCAACTATGCTTTTTCTTTAATGCTATATGTGAGAAGACAATTGATTCATCATAACTAAAAGGAATGCAAGAAGATGTAGTTGTAACTCTATGACTATTAGAGAAATATTTTCCACCATCATTTTTCACTATAATTGTAATAACCCAACTTTATTAAAGGTTGAGGTCATTACTATTTAAATAAGTATAGTTTTTTTTATTTTATTTTTTTTTTAAAAAAAGGAAAATTAATTTATAAGTTGAGAAAAATTTAAATAATAAGAAAATAAATAAGTAATTAAAGTGGTAAACAAAATACTAGTTTGGGCCCATAAAATAAAAGAAATACATTAAAATAATTTTACCAAAGTTCTGAAATCCAAAAAAAATATAATTACTGAAACATAAATGCGGAAAAGCTGAACTATTCCCTATGGCGAACCACGGTCATTTCTTATCATTCGTCAGCTTGCCCTTGCCTTTACCCTTACCTGAAAATTAAACATTTAAAAGAATGAGTATAAAATTATACTCAGTAAGAGACCCATACTTAGTCTCCCTATGTGTTGTTAGTCTCTTTGTTAGAGTCCTGAAATAAAGTACCACGCTCTATGGTGCTCCCGAACGCACACTATCCAGTAGTCCCACCAGGACTAAACTGGGCTCTCGGTGAACCCGAAGGAATCACCCTAAAGGAGAGTCGGGCTGTAAGTGATCCCATCGAATCACGTCTCAATAACTACTCAAACATATATAGGGGAGGACCTTGATGGACCCCTCGTGGTACGACTCTAACCAGCAGACCAACAGAACACTATAGGCTATACATGCTCATCATAAAATCAACATCTCAGCTCAACACACATATAATCACATCATGCACCAATGGTACTGCATCTCAATCAAAAAGGGAAAAAATCTCTTACCAGGAGATCTGCTAAATAATTCACAGGTTGGCAGTCAATTCCTCACAATACTCAGTCCTAAACATAAACAAAATTAACATTAATAATCTTGTCAACCATTACCCTACTGTTTAATTAAGCAACCAAACTTATCCAAGCTTACCCCAAGATTAGGGTTGAATCCAACACCACCTTAACTGGAAAATTCACAGTCCTATTTCCACCAATTTCACTTGAACCTTCAAGCAACCATAGATCAACTTATTCCAAATACCATCTCATTTAAGATAAAAAAAATATTTAAGTGGGTGTACCAAACCCATACAAACTCACCCCAAATGGCTCAAAAGGTTGCAAGAGGCTAAACTTGAAGATGGCTCGACTAGAAGAGGCTTCGGCTCGGACGCGGCTTGGTGGAGACAGACGCGTGCGGCTGGACGAACGACTTACGGACGTGTGCGGCTGGACGCGTGGAGGAGTTTCGTCGGTTGTAGGATTCGCGACGGTAGGAGACGCACAGTGAAGAGGGGCGGCGACTAGGGTTTTAACATGGAGGAAGGTTGAAGATGAAGTGCACACAATCCAAGGAGTCCTATTTAATAATAAATATATTATTATTATTTCCCTTCCCTATTCCTATTTAATTTCTCTTTCTTCATTAACCACCCCTTCCATCACCATAAATTTGCTCTTTTTCCAAAAATGTCAAAGTACTCCTCTCTTAATAATTATATTAACCCACATTATAATTATTCTTATTCCTCCATGATTTTATATATACACATAACCATATTTACTCATAATACCTCCAACTTTACAATTTAAATCCACCAACCAATAAATCCAAGACCAATTTTAACAATAGAACTCCAATTTCCATAAATTAACCACTTATCCTTCCAAAATACTTAATCTCCACAATTTAAACAATTTCACAAATAACACCCAAAACTAAGCCACAGTTAGCTCAGTTAACAGTGCAACCAACTCTGAGGCAGAAGATTATTGATGCTCAGAGTAGTGATCCTTATTTGGATGAGAGACGTCGCCTCGTAGGGACAGGACAGACTGATGAGTTCTCCATATCCTCTGATGGTGGACTGTTGTTTGAGAGACGTTTGTGTGTGCCAGCAGACACTGCAGTCAAGACCGATTTACTGAATGAAGCCCATAGTTCCCCATTTTCCATGCATCCTGGTAGTACGAAAATGTATCAGGATTTGAAACGAGTGTATTGGTGGCGTAATATGAAGAGGGAAGTGGCCGAGTTTGTTAGTAAGTGCTTAGTGTGTCAGCAGGTTAAGGCACCTAGACAGAAACCAGCAGGTTTGTTGCAGCCTTTGAGTGTGCCAGAGTGGAAGTGGGAGAATGTGTCGATGGACTTTATTACAGGACTGCCTAGAACCCTGAAGGGTTACACAGTGATTTGGGTTGTTGTAGACAGACTTACAAAGTCAGCACATTTTATTCCAGGAAAATCCACTTATACTGCTAGTAAGTGGGCACAGTTATATTTGACTGAGATTGTAAGACTGCATGGAGTGCCTGTGTCTATTGTTTCTGACAGAGATGCATGTTTTACTTCCAAGTTTTGGAAGGGACTTCAGATTGCCATGGGCACGAGGTTAGATTTCAGTACGGCTTTTCATCCACAGACTGATGGTCAAACTGAACGTTTGAACCAGATTTTAGAGGATATGCTACGAGCTTGTGTTCTAGAGTTTCCAGGTAGTTGGGACTCTCACTTGCATTTGATGGAGTTTGCTTATAATAACAGTTTTCAGACTACCATCGGCATGGCACCGTTCGAAGCTTTGTATGGTAAATGTTGTAGGACCCCTGTTTGTTGGGATGAGGTTGGTGAACAGCGATTGATGGGTCCTGAGTTGGTTCAGTCTACGAATGAGGCTATCCAGAAGATTAGAGCACGTATGCGAACAGCGCAGAGTAGACAGAAAAGCTATGCTGATGTGAGACGGAAAGACCTTGAGTTTGATGTGGGAGATAAGGTGTTCTTGAAGGTAGCACCTATGAAGGGTGTTATGCGTTTTGAAAAGAAGGGGAAGTTAAGTCCTCGTTTTGTGGGACCATTTGACATTTTAGAGAGAATTGGTGTTGTGGCGTATCGTTTGGCACTTCCACCATCCCTCTCCACAGTTCATAATGTTTTTCATGTTTCGATGTTGAGGAAATACGTGGCAGATTCATCTCACTTAGTGGACTATGAACCACTAGAGATTGACGAGAATTTGAGCTATGTGGAGCAACCAGTCGAGATTCTGGCTAGAGAGGTGAATATGCTTCGTAATAGAGGAATTTCATTAGTGAAGGTGTTGTGGCGCAATCACCGAGTTGAAGAGGCAACCTGGGAGCGAGAAGATGATATGAAGGCTCGTTACCCAGAGTTATTCCAGGATTAGAACTTTCGAGGACGAAAGTCTATTAAGGAGGGAAGAATGTAACGCCCTTAAAAAAAAAAAAAAAAAGGTAATAATAAAAATAATATTATTTCAAATATTATTATTATTATTATTATTATTATTATTATTATGATTATTAAATATTTTTATTTAATAAATATTTTTCTTCTTTTTCTTTCTTTTCTTTTTCTTTTTTCTTTTTCTTTTTCTTTTCCCTTTCTTCTTCCCCCGTACGCAGCCCCCCCCCCACACCTTTTTCTCTTCTTCTTCCTCTTCTCCCAGCCGGCCGCCACCCCTTTCCTCTTCTCCCTTCCGTTTCGACAAAACCCACCCCATCTACCTCCCGCCGCCAGCCGCCGACCACCATTTCATCCGCGCCGCGCCTCTGTCCGCGAAACCCAGCCGTTCGTCGCAGCCGCGAAGTTCGGCCGCCGCCCAGATCTGCTCTCCCTTCTTCTTCCCTCTCTGTTTCTCCTTTTCCCACGAAGCCAAGCCGCGTCGCCACAGCCTTCATCCGCCACCGTGAAGCAACCATCGTCAGGGCCTGCCGTGAACCCGAGCCGAACCCGAACCGAAGGCGCCAGATCCAAGCCGCGCGCGTGCTTCGTCAACCGTCCGGGCCGCCGCGACTCTCTGCCTTCCAACTGAAGGTCTTCTTTCCGTTTCCGTCCAACCGAGCCCAGTCGAAACGCCGCACCCCTTTCTCGGATCTGTCCTCCACGCGCCGCCGTGACTCCCCGCGCCGCCATCTCTCTCCCCCCAGTCGCATCTCCACCTTCCAGCCACGTCACCCATTTTCCAGCCGCGGATTTGAAACCGACCGTCGACCGACCCATACGTAAGGTTCCGCGAGCTGGCGGCCGTGTGCCGTGGAGTGTCGCTGCAATTGTTTTACAGTAAATCGTCGAAGTGGTGCCTTGGGTAACAAATTTACGTTATGAATTTTAGTTGTTTCAAAGCAAATTCGAGTTGTTGGTTGGATTAATTGTTAACCGTTGTTCGGGTGTTGTTTGATTAAGGTGGTGCTTGGATATCCAAATTTCGAAGCAAGCTTGATTGGAAGTTTGGTTTCATTCGAGTTGGATCTTGGTGCGATTAAGGAGCTTACCTAACGCCAAGGTAAGGGACTTTCTACTGGACTCAATAAATGTTATTTGAATGTGTTGGCTGTATGTTTCGTGCTGTTATACTGTGGATAAATAACGATTATGAGGTGTATGTTTGAATGTGGATTTGTGGTTGATAGTATGTTATGACTGGTTGAATATATATATATATGTGCAAATGTAAGGGTGTGGAAATGTCTGGATATCGTAGATGTGATTATATAATGTGTGACTTGAATGAGTAGATTGTTGTGTAAATTGAATGCCTGGTAGACGACTATGAGGATGTATTGTGAACGGAAGAGAAATCATGGTCGTGCTATTTTAGATTGAAGTGGATGTCATGGTTGGTTTTGCTGTCGACTGAGGTATTAACGTGTTTGTGACAGTCCTCGGGTTAAATTGGAATAAAAATGGTTGTTTGAGGTTAAGGGGAAAGTTCACGTGATGAGGACGTTTGATTGAGTTGTAAATTGACTGTTAAGAAGTATAGAATGGACTGAGGGGATGAATTATTAGTTTTCCTAGTGGATAGTTACCCTGCGGGTGTCCTTCGGGATCATCCCCTATATGTGCATCCTTCGGGAGCACTAGACTGATATATGCATCCTTCGGGAGCACTAGACTGATATGTGCATCCTTCGGGAGCACTAGACTGATATGTGCATCCTTCGAGAGCACTAGACTGATATGTGCATCCTTCGGGAGCACTAGACTGATATGTGCATCCTTCGGGAGCACTAGACTGTGACTGTGCAGGGTACACCATAGGATACTAATAATTTATTTTTCCCCGAACGGGACCAGTAGTGGGTCCCTTACTGAGTATATTAATACTCACCCTTTTTATGTTTAACTTTTCAGGCAAAGGTAACACGAGGGGCAGACCGACGAGGGACAAGAAGGACTCGTGAATGGCCATAGAAGATTGTCCTTTAAACTGCTTCCGCTGACGATTTTTTTTATAAACGTTTTGTTGAACTGAATTTACAAATAGTTAAAGTTTTGTAAACAGTACTTTAGAATTTCATATTTTGAAATAGGGCCCGA
>CM046886.1:5397725-5417180 GCA_025688845.1 Cucumis hystrix
CTTTAGAATTTCATATTTTGAAATAGGGCCCGATTAAATGTTTTCTTCGAATTCATATGGTTTCAATTAAAGTTACTATGTCTTTCGTCAACAAACGGTTTTGTGTCAAATTGACGACTTAGACGGTCAGTCCGAAAAGTCTGGGTCATCACATCTAAAGACAAAAACCATGTCATGTTAGATATGAACTTTTATGGCATAATACAAGAGATATGAAAAATTGATTACCATCAATTATCTTTTACTTTATTTAAGTGTTAGTGGGTTGATAATAATAATGGAGTCAAAGTAGACGAGCTTGGATTTACCATTGTGGATCTCAAATGTAT
Organism: Cucumis hystrix; assembly: GCA_025688845.1. NCBI lineage: Eukaryota > Viridiplantae > Streptophyta > Magnoliopsida > Cucurbitales > Cucurbitaceae > Cucumis > Cucumis hystrix. The sequence continues at coordinate 5,398,055 of CM046886.1, forward strand.
TGGACATAAATCAGACCCATTTATTTTAGCCTTCCAAGCAAAACAAGTATTCTATGTGAAAGATTCTTCAAATTCTGGATAGTTAGTAGTTTTAACATCTCCACTAAGAACTATTGAAGAATATTTCTTTGAAGATGAAATAGAAGATATGCTTCTAGGGTGTGGCTATGGAGTCATTCAAAGGATGCCCAATGTTGATACACCTAACAAATTGATGATACAACTTCATCATATATTAGACATGATTGTGATGGTAGATGGGTAGATAAGTAATGATTGTGATAAATGTTTTATTAAGGTAGGTCATTTACTTTCCTTTATAATAGATTCATGTTTAAAGTTTGTAATTACTATGCTTATGGTATGTCATTACTTTGCTTACTAATGTATATATGTTTTTAACGGATTCATAGATGGAAGATTCACATACTAGCAGTGAGGATGAAAGACAAATGATTCCCGAAGTAAGAAATAGATCGTTTGTGCCACATGGCCTAATGACGATGTCAGAGTTGGCATCAGTAAGAAATTCTGGGCAACGGTTGTTCGTTCAATTTAATGAGCACGAGCAACCTATAGGAGCCACTTCTAAAAAAATGCAAAGTTACATTGGTGTGTGCGTTCGACAACAGATTCCTGTCACATACAAATCTTGAAAACAAGTTTCAAACAAGTTGAAAGATAAAATCTGTGATTGTATATCAGCATGGATTTTATAATTACGTTTTTCATATAATGTAGTTTGATTTTCCTAAGTCTAAATATGCTTTTCTTTTTTCTTGTGTAGATGTCGTTTGAGTTACATCCTAATGCTAAACATTTTATCCTAATGTATGCATTAAGAAAGTATCGAACTTTCAAAACCACGTTGACTCAAAAGTATATACTTCCGTTTAAGGATCAACCATCACGTTTATAGTTTCCTCCTAAATTTATTCTCATATTAATCAAGAAGATTGAGAATCCTTTGTGGATGCTAGACTAACTGAATAATGGGAGGTAAATAAGTTTAATTACATGTTAATTTTAATGTATTTTGGTATGTAACTACAAACTAATGCTTTGTACAGGATTATAGTCGTATTCAAAGGGAAAGAATGTCAAAATGCGTATACAATCATCACATTGCTAATAAGGGATATGCAAATCTTGCTAACGAATTAGTGAGTCTTTCTAATTGGATAAAATAATTTATCTTAACATGTTTATGCTAATTAAGTATATATCTTTGGTTGCAGAATATAACGCATGATATTTTCTATCGACCAATTCTTTGGAAAGAAGCATGAAAATGAAATAAAGATGATTATTTTGATTATGCTACTCGAGATTGTGTCTCTGGTTGTGGTAGGAGCATTCAACCCCAAAAGATGTTGTGTATTCTTCAACGTACACAAATGTTAATGGAACTATTAAGCTCTTACATGTACATGTCGTGAATAGTATGAAGGATGTAGTTATAGTTCGCATCCCAATGAACAAGCTAATATTTGGTAAAACAAATTTGTTTATTTAGCTCGTGAGGACTTAGCATGGTAGAAATAGGTTATATGTGCATACTAGCATACATTACATAAGTAGACATCTTTTACTCATCTTTATGTCCAATACCGTCACTATAGTTATTTTGTTCCTTTATAACTAAGGTTGTTTTTCTTAGATATCTTTGGGATGAATGTGACTGTGGAAGAAAGTTTTTTTTTATCGACCAATAAAAAATAACATCACATATCAAGGATCGTGATCTTCAATCCAGAAATTTAGCCAACCAGTTAGAAGCGGCTATCTTGGAACAAATAGTTCTAATTCCGTATAATACTGGGAAAATAAATAAGAGGAACACATTGTTTCTTTTTCATTAAGGTTAAATGTATACTCACATTGAAGATGTTTATTGTAGTTTTCATTGGATGTTGCATGTCATCGATCTTCGAGAGAATTGTGTTTATGTCTTAGACTCTTTTCGAAGTAAAGTTAACGAAGACATTCATGGGTCATAAATGTGTAAGTGTACGTACGATTTACTTCTTATTTCACGTTATTGTCTTCTAATTCTAATGTTTCCAAATATATAGATGATTAAAAACATGGCAAGCTAAGCACGATTTACAACATTATCGGTCAACTCCAAAATGGAAACTTGTAAAGGTAATTTGCATTGACACATAATTATTTTCAATGAAACATAAGAATAATTTGTATCCAATTTTTATCTATATGCAATGCCCTCATCAATTTTTATATATATGCAATGCCCTCATCAATTATGTCCAAAAGTATATACACGAAATAGTGCATAATTCTAGTATTCCCATCACTAGCCTTGTAAGTTTTTACATTCAATTTTTACATGTTACAATTAAATAAATGATATAAACTCATTCTTTCCATACCATTCTTTTTGTGTAGTTCAATATAAAAAATGCATATAGGCAAGAGGAAATTGACGAGATTAGAACAAAATGGGCAAGTTCTGTTAGCGGGTTTGTGTAAGCTTTTACATGTTTTTTTTTTTTTTTGGTAATATATAAGTTACTAGTTGACTTTAGTTTGTGAAGGAACTGGTTGTTGTACATATTTTACTTTTGGGTTTTTCTGCTTGTAGCTTTTTGCTTGTAGTTTTTGAAGTATGTGTTGTATTGTAGTTTTTTTACTGTAGTGTGCATTTGCTGTAGTACTATATGGAAGTGTGAAAAATGTGTATTTGTTGTACATACTTTAGTTAGTAGAGAAACTTGTTGTACACATACTTTAGTTTTGTAATATATCATGATCTTACATATTATTTTTAGATTTTGAGTTTTCACTTATAGTGGTTGCATATAATGTGTTTATTGATATGTGATTATATATAGGTGTTGAATGATGTGTATTTGCTATAATATTATATGGAAGTGTCGAAAAGTGTGCTGGTATATTAGGTGTTGGATCTTGTGCATTGTAGATGAAATAGAAACATTATTGGTTTGTCATGGAGTAGTAGGCATTCTATCTAGCAAGCGTGCAATCACTGTTTTTTATTGACCATGGAAGTATGGAAAAGTGTATGCTGGTTTTGTAGATTTTTTAGGTGTTGAATTTTATAGCTAGAAATATTATTGGTTTGCCATGGAAGTGTGAAAGTGTATGCTGGTTTTGTAGGTGTTGATCTTCTGTCTTGCATGTGAAATAAATAATATATAAGGTTTGCCATGGAGTAGTAGTCATTCTATAGCTAGCAAGCGTGCAACAATTTTTTTATATTTTTATAATATTCGATGACGAACATTTCATGTTGTAATTTGTGACAAATATTATCAATTTCGACATCATAAAAAATGGGCAATAATGCACTAATTTTAAAAAAAAATATTTTTTTTAAAAAAAGACCAAACAAGGTTTTGATGTCATTTTAAAACAAATATTAAAAGTTTCATTGATGTCGGTTTAAAGACAACATTAAAGTCCTCATTAATGTCGGTTTTAAAACGACATCAAAGGCCAACCGACACTAAAGATCTTCAATAACACCATAAAAATATCGGTTTAGAAACGACATTAAAGGCCTTTAATGTCATTTCTAAACCGACATTAATGAGGCATTTAATATCGTTTTTAAACCGACATCAAAGCAGAAACGACATTAAAGGCCTTTAATAACGGTATCATAAATGTCGATTGCAAACCAACACTAAAGGTTATTAATGTCAATTTTAAACCCACATTAAAGGCCAAATTTCTTCTAGTGACTCATTTAGATTTGATCCTTTAAATTTGGCTACCCAAATGTATACGATTTTTTAAAAATTATTTGGTATACGATCGTTTCGATTTGACTATTTTTTTGTAGATTTGGGACAAATCTAAACACGTTTTTTTTCTTTCAAGATCCTTTATATTTGGGAGACGACCTTGAAGAATGGTTTGAAAAAAAATAGATATTTTATATTTGGTACACGATCTTGAACCGAATAACAGTTTGAAAAAAATAAAAGAAAAATGGCAAAAAAAGAAAGAAAAATGGCAGAAGAAGAGAAGAAAGACGACATATAGAAAATAAAAATTGCGGAATAAGAAAGATGATGAAAAAGAAGGAAAAATCTGAAATATTTTTAAGAAATGACCAGTTTAATAGACTTTTTCATTTTGGTACACAGGTCGTAAATATTTTGACTCTTTGTTATATTTATGAAGATTAACCAATAAATAAATAAATAAAATTAGAGCGAGTCTTAAAGAAAGAGAAATAAAAAAATAAAACAACATTATTTTTGTAATTTGTTTGAGAAGAGGATTATTTTTTGTAATTTGTTTCAAAAACTATATTATTAATATAATTTTACATTTAAATCTAGGGATATTTTTAAAAATAGCAAAGTAAATTAAAATATTTACAAGTTATAGCAAAATTTTGGATTTTATCACTGATAGCTTTCTATCACTATAGCATATTAATTACTATCAGTGATAGAATTTGCTATAGGTTGTAAATAATTTATAAAATCTACTCTTTTTAAAAATTTCCCTTAAATCTACCCATTTTTTCCAATTTTATTTTAAAACTACCCTAATTATCGAAATCACCCAAATATTTGCTCCAATGTTCAATTCTAGCATAGTAATGCTGGATACCTACAAAATTACTTCTACCCTATTAATAGGTTAAGGCATATATGTGTAAGACATGCCTAATTTACTATTTTGGTAGGCTCAACTTTGACTTTATTAATATTGCCTATATTGTTATTATTGCATGGCAATTATAGCTTTCAATATTAGAGTAAATATAAAACTTAAAATGGTATGAGATTCAACTATTAAAAAAAAAAAATGAACTTTGTTTAGAAAGAAATATAAAAGGCAGGAAGAGGAAGAATAAAAAAAGGTAAAGATGAAAAACATTTAATTTTGAAGAAAGGAAAGAAAAAGGAAAGTGTATATAAAAAGGGAAGAAAAATGGGAAAAGTAGAGTAGTGCTTTGGATTGGAGCATAACATTAACAATTACAATTAGGTACAAATAGTACAATACAACGACTCATTACTACAAGAAAACAAAAATAACAAACCAAATTTGAAATATGTTTGAACTTTACAATAGTCTTAGATAATTAAATAAGACGACAAAATTAGGGACGTCCTGAGTCAATGGCCTTGGTCTACTCACCAGCCTGTCCCTCCCCCTCATTCAACCTTCCTTCCCATATCCATTCCTCTTTTCTTTATACAAATTAAACTATGCTCCAATTATCAACTATTATATTTATTTTGCCAATTTGCAAAAAAATAATCATTCTTAATTAGCCTAATTGTTTCCATATTGTACCATCAAACTGTCTTTAAATTGAAATTTGTATAGGTATATAAAATGTTCAATTTTTTAACCATTTTAGGGCCTAGTTTCTTATCACCATAGTAAGTTTAACATTTCTTAAGTTTAAATTTAAAAAAACTGTAATTTCAATTGTCTTAAAGATTGATTATACAATGTTATATTATTTATTTTAGTAGTTTGTTAAGTTTTTATTCATTGTGGTACCTTACCTTACTAAAATACATGCAAGCATTTATGCATAAAGTACAAATCATATATTGATTCATTGGTAAGAGAATTCTTAGTTATTTTTATTTTCATTTACATTTTAAATGTTTTGATTGTAATTTTAGTATCTAATAAAAGTTTTATTTTAGGTAAAGTAATTAAGTAACTGATCTTTTGGATGATTTTCTTATATTTTTAAAGATCTCATTTGGTAAGTGATTCATTTTTCGTTTTTATGTTTTAAACAATACAAAATACAACAAAAACAATTCAAACGTATATATTAATTTTAATTTTTTTTTAAAAAATACTAACCCATAAAATAACATATTTTCAAAAGTAACAAATTATCATTTCACAACCAAACACTAATTTTGAATTTTGAATTCGAACTTTAAAATTTTAAAATTGAAACCAAAACATGTCTTTGAATATAGTGAAAAGGAAGAATTCATTTTTGTTTTTTCACACAATTATTTGTTTTTAAAATATTTTTTGAATTCGAGGAATCGAGAGACTAAAGAATATGAAACTTTTGGGTACAATTGAATGTTTATAAATATGAATGGTTAAATTTGAACTTAAATGCACTAATATTGACGTATGAGATTTTGTTTAATTTTAGTTTTATAGAACTCTATGACATATTACCATATACGTAGTGGTTAAGACATCAACAATATTCTCTAATAGGTCACATATTTAAAATCTTATCTCTCTCATTGTCATTTTAGTTTTATTTGTTGTGACACAAGATTAAAAACACTTTCACGAACATTAAACATAAAACCTACCTATATCAAATTATAAACTCGAATTGAGAATAGCAATATATTAAAAGATCAACTTGGTCGAGTTCATCAACTACCAAAATCAAAATGATTAAGATACAATAGGAAGTTACCCATATATTCCAACAAATCTAAAAATATTCTGTAATCTAACATACCATGTGATGAGAAGCAATTGTTTTGATTTCAATATGATTCAAACAATAAATAAACCAATATATTTTATTTTTTCTTATGCACGTTGTTGTAAGTTAATATCACGATAATATATTACAAAATGTATGAGAAGAAATAAAAAGAAATTAATTTTTAGTAAAGTAATTATAAAATTTGAACATGTTAATTAGCAGTAATGAGGACATAATTAATGGTTGGTGTTAAGGAAAATATTGGGAAAGGCCAAATAAAACGTAGGCTCCAAGCATGCAGCGTTGTTTACTTTTCCCAGAAAATCATTTTCCGGGAAAATGATTTTTCAACATCACGAAAGAACTTTCTCACCCGAACAGCAAATTCTTTATTCAAACTTCAAAATGAACAATTAATATGATGATTTTTTAAAGCCTTTTTTTCTTTCTTTCATTTAATTTTTGCTTTTTGTGTTTATAATATTATTTTATTTTCAAGCTTTTCATTTGGTTTTTGACCACTTACAACAAGGCTAACCTCGTTAGTCTAAAATTTGAAATTAAAATTCAATGAAATAGTAATGAAAAGGAAAATTAATGAAATATGCGTATTAAGAAAGAATATTTGTTTGGTCTTTAAATTTAGTTTTCATTTTAATTTAGGGATGTCATAATATTATACATTTAGTCATTAAATTTAATTTTATTCTAAATTTAAAAGGTTGCAAAACTTACTATTGAAATTTGTATTTTATTTTAATTTCATCTATATGTTTCAATACCTTTATATTTTAACCTTAATTTTACATTAAATACTATCATTTAGTCATTGACATCAATGTTTATAAATTAGTTAAAAATAATTATATTGTAAAATTTTAAATTAAATATTAATAGTGATGTGAAACAGTAAAATTTAATCCATTATAATTCTTTTAAATTAATCAACTCATACCTAAAAACTAGAAACTAAATGAGAATATTAAAAAAAAATAAAGTGTAAATTTGGAGATATATAGACGAAATTAAAACAAATCTCAAATTTAAATAATGAAATTATAAAATTTTAAAATCTAAAGATTAAACAGTAATCATAGCGATAAGTAAGAACTAAATTTGTAATGTTTACACAATTTAATAATGGAACAGAAATTAAACATAAAATTAAGACAAACAAATTGATTTTTACCAAAAGAAATATAAAAAGAAATGAAAAATCTCTCAGCTTTACATTGTTGACTTTGACTAAATCAGCCAATTATTCCCCCACACTGAAAAAATTGGAAAATATTATTACAATTTTAACAAATGAAATGAAAAATAAATAAAATAATAGAGAAGCAGAAAAATGCGTGTTGAAGCATCAAACTCCGGTCTGAAGGTACAACTACAGATCTCCTCTTTCACTCTCCATCTTCACTCTCATTTAAATCCCCATTTCCCATTCCCATTTCCTCCAATTTCTCCTTCCTCCGACCGCCATGCCCTCCCCCCTCCTCCTTCTTCTCCTCCTCCTTTCCGTCGCCGCTAATGCCGCAACTTTCAAGGAAGCCCCCCAGTTTTACAATTCCCCAGACTGCCCTTCCATCGCCGACGACCTCGAGGACCCAGATGAGAACGACCAACATCTCTGCTTCAATCGCGCCGTCCACGTGGCGATGACGTTGGACAAAGCCTACCTGCGTGGCTCCATGGCCGCCGTGCTTTCCGTTCTCCAACACTCTTCCTGTCCTCAAAACGTAATTTTCCACTTCGTCCATTCCGCATCCGCCAACTCGTCCTCTCTACGCGCCACCCTCTCTCACTCATTCCCTTACCTGAAATTCCAACTCTACCCTTTCGATGACGAAGCCGTCTCGCGATTGATCTCTACCTCAATCCGATCCGCCTTGGACTGTCCTTTGAACTACGCACGTAGCTACTTAGCCAACATCCTTCCCACGTGCGTCGCCCGAGTTGTCTACCTTGACTCCGACCTGATCCTCGTCGACGACATTGCCAAACTCGCCGCTCACTCACTCGGTGCCGACTCAGTCCTCGCCGCGCCAGAGTATTGCAACGCTAATTTCACTGCCTACTTTACCCCGTCGTTTTGGTCTAACCCGTCTTTGTCTTTAACGTTCGCTAACCGGAAGGCGTGTTACTTTAACACGGGGGTTATGGTGATCGATCTGGATCGGTGGCGAGCTGGGGATTACACGACCAAGATTGAGGAATGGATGGAATTGCAAAAGAGGATAAGAATCTACGAATTGGGATCTTTGCCGCCGTTTTTGTTGGTTTTCGGTGGGAGAATTGCTTCGGTGGAGCATCGGTGGAATCAGCACGGGCTAGGCGGAGATAATATCAGAGGACTGTGCAGAGATCTGCATCCGGGTCCGGTCAGTTTGTTGCATTGGAGTGGGAAAGGTAAACCGTGGGCTCGGTTGGACGCGAACCGGCCCTGCCCATTGGACGCACTTTGGGTTCCGTATGATTTGTTAGAGACCCCATTTTCGATTGATTCATGAACCTCGAGAAATTGATTGATTATCAGTGGGGTCTTTACAAGTTTATATTGAATTTTTTTTTTTTTTTCTCTTTTTGTAACAAAAGATAAATAATAAGATTTTTGTACATATATAGAGAGAGAGACTGATTCAATTTATTTTTGTATGAAATTTGAATATGAATAAACAATCTGTTTTGTTTTTGCTCAATATCCCAGTCTTGCTCGTAGTTCTAAACTGTAAAACTTTGTACTAATGAGAGTGAAAGAAAGAGAAGTCCTAACAACTAGCTAGGATTCGGATTCCACTCGGACAATGAGCTAAATAACGATTCTTTAGGGAAGCTCGTTGATTCCAGCCATTTAGTTTTTAAAAAATCTAAAAATTATTTTGGCATACAAAATTTGGTTATAAGTTGAGATGTCAATCATCACCGGTAGAATCTCTATTTTTATGAATTACCCATTAACTATGCAAATACATTATATGTATCAATACGTGGTATATAGATCAGTTCAATACCACATCTCCTTCAATACTAAATAAACATCGAAAATATCATTATGCCTATATAAGCTTCCTTTTATGGTTCTCAATTTCTTGCACCCAACTCAATATTGTGTGTGTAAATATTAAGGCTAACAAAAATAATGGCAAAATAGGAGGTCAACTTTGGATAAATGATAAAAATATTTTTAAATTGACAAAATAGCAAAACATAAAATTTTGAAAAAAAATAGCTATAGCATTATCTTAAATGCCCCTACCTAACTAAAAAACTTGAATCGTAAATACATGGAATAAACTTCAAATAAGCTATTAAAAAAAAAAAAAAAAAAAAAAAAAAAAAAAAACTCCATCAACCAATTAAACCGTATGAAAATTCTAATTTTTCAAAAAAAAAAAAAATCACCATCAAATCTCCATCAACAATTTCACATCATATTCAAACGGTGCAGAATTGAAAATAGGATTGAAGACATCGAATCTCCACTTTGAAACCCTAGCAATTTTTTAATTTACATTCGTTGCTCCACCGAAAAGCATTCTTCCGCTCCACATGTATTCCATTTGTCCACTCCAAAAACTCCAATCGGTTGAAGAAACCATTCGACGAATGGTTGAAGAAGGTTTTAATCTGCTGAAGAGCAAGTTCCTATTTATTTAAATGCTCTGTCTTATTCTTGTGGCTCTTATTCTTCTTCTTCAGGGCCATTTGTTCCTCTGCAAATGAAACCTAAAAGAAAAAATTCGAATAATTGCAAAAATATCATTGAGGCATAATTACAATTCTAACATTTAAATTCAAATTCCAATTAAAAATATATATTATGTATTATTTAATAAATTGTTTAAAATATAAAAATGTTGAAAATGTTGTATTTATATTTGACATCATTTTAGGAGAGATCTAAAATTTAAATTTAAATTGTTATTAAAAATATATATTATGTCTTGTATATATATTTGTCATTATTATAGGAAAGGTTAATGCAATCTTGTTCAACAACAAAATAGCAGATTTAATTAAGATTTACCAAATTTGAATGTTGTTTGCAAAATATTCTGCCTTCGTGCTATTTCCAATATCTTGTCTCATTTATTGAGCTATTCAAATACCATATTTGGAATATATAGATTATCATATGCCCAAGCGAATGATACTATATCTTGATGATAAAAAAATTCACCTTTTTGTGTGTGTCCCAAATCTGTCATCAGTCATACTTGACATATACTATGTTTAGAAAATCATGATTCTATTGGTTATTAAAAAGTTTGGTTAGTTAAACAACTGTGATTATGATTCAATGACACTATTTAGAACACGTTCTTATTGTTAGTTTTGTAACAAATCCATCTTTATGAAAAGTATATGATTATATGATCATGATATAGAATGAATAGTTTATTACATTATTTAAAAGCATAAATTACAATTTAATTGTGTCAGCAACATATGCTATGCAATCTGTCAAATATTGTAGAACTAATTTAACAAAAATAATATTATCATGTAGTATTTACAAATACATTGTAACTCTATAAAAATCAACGCAATCAAACCTGACCAAACTAAATTAAACACATCAGAAACAACAGCTACCACCAAGGATAAGAGAGAGATGGCTCACGGTATAAGGGAAAAAAAGAACTGAATATAGAAAACATATTCATAACGTTTGGAATACGTCTTAAGTAACTAACATATGTACATAATTATAATAGGGCAAAGAAGATATTGAGGAAGAAATCAAAATGTTGATAAGGTTAATCGACAAAAAAGTTATATATGATGAAATGAAGAAAAAAGAAGATCGGATGAAAATGGTATAGTAATGTATGTTTGACATATGTTTGTTATAATGAATGACTATTAAATTTTAAGAATTGTGAATTCCAATTACATGGTATCTGTAACTCTGACTACGTGAAATAGGTTAATTATGTTGTCATCAATAAGATGTATATATTTTTGTAATGAACATATTGGATTTGTTTGTTATCATCAGTTACTTGTAACTTCTAAGAACTATGTATTTGAATTCTAGAGATTTTATGGTTTGGGTACTTTATTGAGGAGATAAGTAATGTGTATGTAAATTATATTGTATCTGACGTACTGAACCTATTAATGTGAATTTCAATTACGATAAAATTTTTAATTCAAATTGTTATTAACATATTTTGGAGGTGTTTAAATTCAATTTTTTTTATAAATATTTTGGAATATAAATAATATGAAAATGTTGAATTTATGTTTGCGATTATTTTAGGGATATCAACTAAATAGCACGATTTTAGGGGATGATAAAAATTTTAATAAAATAAGTGTCGTAATTAGCACGGTTTTAGGGAATGATAAAATTTTAAATTAAAATTGTTATTAACAATACGTATTTTGGACGTATTTAAATTCAAAATTTTTATAAATATTTTGAAATATAAATAGTCCAAAATATTGAATTTAAAATTTAAAATGATCTTTTAAAAGAATTCAAATTGACGATTTTAGTGGAGCTTATAAAATCTAATTTCAAATTGTTATTAGAAAGAGAAAAAAATATGTATTATATATTATATAATAAATTATTAGGGGCATGAAAAAAGATTTGAATTCAAATAGCTATTAACATGTATATATTATGAATGGTAGAAATAAAAAATTATTAATACATATAATGAAACGAAAACTGTTGAAATAATCTTAGCCATTAGTTTAGGGGTGAAAAAAATTGGAATTTAAATTGTTATTAACATATATATAAATTATGAATTCTAAAATTAAATTGTTAATTAATTGATTTACATTTTAAGAATCCAAAAATCTGGTATAAATTTTACAGCCATATATTTAAAGAATGTTGGTGCAATCTTATCCAACCTGAAAATATTTTTGTTAAGATTTTTCAAAACTGAAGGTTGTTTGCAATTACACTATATCCGTGAACCTGTGATATTGTGCATCGTTCTTTGAACTATACAAATACATTGTACGTGTAAAAAAAACAAATTGTCCTTTATAAAGTGGTATAATCCGTTAAACAAAAGTAAAAAAAATTCACCCGCGGATGGTTTTAGTATAAATATTAATATTTTAGAGATTGACTATTTTTTAGTATGTTATCTAAGATTTTTGTCATTCTCACGATTATCACGCTAAATAATATAATATCAAATTTAGAAATATTATTTAGTTGTGTTTATTTTGGTTGGTTGGTATTGTTAGATAACTGTTAATTAGTAAGGTAAACTGATAATGTTACCTCAACTAGTTTGTCTATGTAATTGTTTTTGTTAGGAATGGTTTGAATAATCTTAATAACTATATTGTTGTTTATATATAATATAATGTATTACTTTACGTCATTAAAATGGATACAATATGGATCAATCAATTAATTTATAAAAAAAAATTAATAAAATAAAGTAAACATAATTTAGTTATAATTTTGATTTATACCATTTTTGTAGGGTTGAAGAATAATTGTTTTCTTTGGTGGGTGAATCTTCAAATACAATGGTGTAATAAATTTATAATGTTATAGAAAAAAAAAAATAGACACGTGGGATCTATTTTTATTTTGGAAATCTTATATTTAAAGACAAGATGAATGATAATATATGCATTAGCAAATAGGCATAATAATCCAATCAAAGATTCAAAGCCGTGGGTGATGTTTTTTCCCTTCCCCATTTAATGCTAAAATCACAATTGCACTTAGCCCTCTTGTAAAAGGGGATTCACTATTTATTATTATTCATTAATTAGTTAGTTAATTTGTTTATTTTTTTCAAGAGTCAAGATACTATTTTGTTCACTATTTTTCAATAACAATAATAAAATTTAAAATAGAGGTACGTAGGGATAATTATTTTTCTTCACCATTAAATTTTGAAAACTCTTAACTAAACTTTTTATCAATGCTTATCTGCCATTTCCTCTACCTCCCTTATTATATATTTTATAAACTCAATTATTATAATAACATATGAGAGTTCAAAGAAGGAGCTCTAGACTCCATTTAAAATTGGACCCTTTTCTCAAAATCATTTAAAAAAATTTATCTTACTTTTAGTTTGAAATATAAATTTGTAATGACTCTAAATTAAATGGTTGCACTTGAAAGGACGACATGATTCATTTAGGTTTTCAACAATTATATATATTTTTTATGAAAATTTTCAATAATTATATTTGATATCATATCTTCAAAATTATTGTTGAGAAGATTCTACAAAAAATTTAATTGGCACTCAATGTTAATGTATAGGTGTAGACTTGTAATGCATAGGTAGTGAAAACAAATACTTAAGAAATAAGAAAAAAAACAACTTCTCTCAAAAGTTTAGTTCTATTTTTTTTTTTTTTTTTAAGTTTCTAAATGTTGGACGGTTGTTTAAGGAGTTTAATTTTAATTTAAATGTTACAATTTTATTATAAAGATTTGTATTCTTTTTTTCAATCTGTTCCTAAGTATTTGCCTATGGTTACTATTTATATTTGACCATTATTTAATCATTCAAGTATAGTTTCTCACGAGATAAACTCTTATTTTTTCATATTAATATTCTTGAGTCTTTTCTTTTACGTAATTATGATGAAAGATGCAACCTAAGAATTCATTTAGAATTCATTTTATAAATTTTGTTGATGTGAAGGACTTTATATCAAAGAAATAAGATAAGATGAGAACCTAAGTTTAAAAGAGAGTTAGAAAATGCATTTAATAATTGAACTTAACTACAAGTAATGTTATTTATATTAGTTTTCTCTATATACATCATATAAAGAGCATAAAATTGAGAAGAACTCGAATCTCATTGAATTCATTGATACATTTCAATTAACAATGGTTTAAGGAAAGGAAAGGAGGTGTCGTTCAAACGTTGAAAATATGGATATGATTAATATAATTAATAAAGGAGAATATTGAGGGGGTGTCGGTTGAAGATGATTGAGAATTAAATGTGAAAACGATGAAAAAGGAAAAGTCAAAAAAGAATATTACCTGGTGGAGTGCATGCACCACCACGATGACTTCTCTACCTCTCTTTATTATATGAAACACCAATCATTTATAATTTTAATTATTTCCTCTTTTCCTTAATGAAAACCTAATTGGAAATTGTTATTTAAACTACATATTCAAACCGACACATTTCATCATTTTACCATTTCTCTTTTACTTTCCTAATTTTACCATTCCAAAATACATCCTTTTATGACTCATTTTTCTTAATTTTAAAATATAACATTTTTATTATCACTCAATTTTGAGTTTTTACTTTTTATTTTGTCTATAAATTTAAAAATGACACCTCTGTTTTGATTTTTATTTTCTTTTTCTTTTTCTTTTTATCCTCAACAAACTCACTTTTACCTATTTGTGCCAACTAAAATGCTTGCTTTCAATTATTTTAATTAAAAAGTACTGTTATAGCTAAATTCAATATGACTCATAACAGAGTCTAACGAGGCACATATTATCCACGAGGAGAATCTAGTAAAGCTCACTAGCTTGATAAAAATTAGTGTATTAACAAATGTAAAAATTTAAAGATACTTAAATTTTAAGAAAACTTTATGAAAAATGTGAATACAAAAGACATTGTATTTGCTATTTAATTCACTCCCTAGAATCATTAAATATGCATGGCATATAATCATTAAATACGTTGGGTATTGAGTTGTTCAATATTCAAATATGTTTACTTCCAACAGCACCCGTCGATACAAAATCGACAACCACGAAAACAAAACACTTATAGATTGGAGGATGAAAAAATTTACCTTGAATACATCATAAAATCTAAAGAGAAGAAGAAAAAATGTTGAACAGGGAAAACCCTCGCATTTTATTATATATTTGTGTTGAAGTGTTTAACCAAATTTATAACAAAATGCTGGAGGAAAAACCCTTCAGTGGACTTTACAATAATGGGTCATAAGCCATGAATAAAGATAAAATTAATGGGCTGTCTTAACAATACATTATACAAATTCTTGAAACGGAGATGAAAATGAGCATATACCTCAACAACAAGATAATTGACATATCATGAAGATTCAATCCATCTACCATAAAAAATAGTTTTTACTCGTTGTAAAGCCATAACAAAAACTTGTTCGTTATAATTCTATTATTGACTTTCAGTTGTATAACATACACAAATTTTTAGAAAATATTGCCAAAGATGTAGTATAAAGAATGTAACTAATAAACAAATAATGTTAAACAAATAAGATATAGTCTACAAATTAGTTTAAAAACAACATTAAAATAATAAAAACAAATAACCTAAATAACAATATTTCAAAAACTGTTACAAAATACATATTTTCGAACATTTTTTAAAGATAGAATCGAACGCTAACGATAAAAATTTATTAACAATTTCTTAAATGTATATTATAGACATGTAAAAAATAAACATATAAAGATATAGTTTAAAATAATGAAAAGGAAAAAGATAAAAGATACACATTTTCAAAACTTATTAAAAATACATTATTTCATAAAATCGATATCTTTGGAATCTAATTAAAAATATATGCATTTTTAAAAATAGCAAAATAAATTAAAATATACAAGCTATAGCAAAATATTGAATTCTATTACTATAACATATCAATAATTATCAGTGATAGAATTTGTTATAAGTTGTAAATATTTTGTAAAATTTGTTATTTTTGAAAATTTCCCTTAAAAATATATATATTATAAATTAATTAATTATATAATTATAAAATCTTATTAATTTATTAAAGACTGAGTTTTCAGTTATGATATAATTAGATAACTAATTGAGAATATGAATTTGAGATAATCTACTAATTTAGAGGAAATTTGTGACAATTTGGTCCAACAAATAAATATCAGGTTTAGTTAGAATTTAACAAATTAATCGAGTTTGTAAAATATACCGTATTTCCCAAATCCAACCACCTTTTTACTTGATCGATACGTTAAAATGCACTGTACTCTGAACATACAAAATATTCTAGAATTAGGGTTTAAGTCGGGATTAATAGACAGCCATAAATTTGTGTATCCTCAGTTTGTTAAAAATCTTATTTCTGCCAATTTTTGCTATATTTCCAATCGCCACATCCAAATTGGTCATTCCTACAGTATCTCTAAATCATTCGAGCCCATGACAGAAATTTAAGCCCAAGCCCATGTAAGACCCAATGGAAATCTCTATAAATATAAACCTTACTTCATTTTGAGGAGAAGAAATAGGAAGAATTGATTACGAAGTACTAAAGCTTTGGTGATTTGAAGATTAAAGTGTTGAAGCTCTCAAAACTTTAAAGTTCTAATCAATCTTGAGATTATGACCTAATGAAAATTTGAAGATTTTGAAAAATTAAACCTTCGTTGAATTCCAGAAGATTGAAGCTTAAATGAAACTCAACTTTACAACCTTATGAATATTGAATATTTGAACGACTAAAACCTTCATGAATTCCAAAAGATTGAAGCTCAAATTGATATTAAATTTACAATTTCCTAAAGGCGAAAGCACTCAAGCTCTGAAGACTAAAACTTTGAAACTCTTAAATTCTAAAGATTGTGGCTCTAAAGCCATGATCAAAACTCTAAATATTAATTTGAAGAAGACAACTCTATTGAAGTTTTAAAGTTGGTCCAAGACGATCCAATAAGCCAAAGAATAATCCAAAGCGATCAACAAGCTAAATGGTGAGAACCAAAAAGATCAACAAACCCAAAGATGGATCATCCAAAAGGTTCTTTAAGCCCAAAGAATAGTTATAAAAAAAGATCAACAAGTTTAAAAGATTAGAGTTTATTTTTTAAAAGAAATAATTAAAGGACCATATATTAGAGATTCTACTCACTATATTAAAATTAATAAAAACACGAAAGTTCAAATTGCAGGAATAAATTTTTTTCAAAAATCTTGAGTAAATAAAGAGTGCAGTAAAGAAACACAAATGATTTAGAAAGAAAAGCTTAGTAAAGCTAGAGAATCCATGAAGAAAGTTCAGTGGAGCTTGAGAACCCATAGAAAGCCAAATGGTGACTTTAGAGAATCTGTAGGAAGCTTAGACAGAATCTAGAGAGGACCCATAGTAAAAGTTCAATAGAATTCATATGATTCATGGAGAATCTAAGAGACCTTCAAATTAATATTAATGTTGATTGAAATTCATAAAATTCATAAAATTCATAAAATTAATTTAATTACAATTTTTTAATATAAATTACTAGAAATGTGTATTAATGAAAGTTTCAAAAGTAAAAATATAAAATTAAAAAATTATCAAAAATAGAAAAACTGGCAAATATTTATGTAAGAAAAGTGTAATATGCTAAAGAATTATAGAAAAAGAATGTAGCATTTGAAACTTACTAATAAAATAAACCATACTTACAAGCCATTAACAATCGGGTTATTTTACCCCTTTACAAAATTATTATAATTAAACTTTCGAATTGTACAAAATCTACTTTATTATATTTATAAATATATGTTTCTCATATGGAGACATACAAGTGTTTAATAGATAACCTAAATAGTATGTGGTAGATGGATAATGTTGGACATCTTATCATTGTGACACTACGAATATGACCTGCCTTGTAGTAGTTGTTATAATTGTTCTAAAGTGCTACCAATGAATTGATCCTAATCATTCATGTTGAGACATTAGAGTATGTGTATTCTATACAAAGAGTTTGTATAAGACCAGACCATGAAATGAACAGTATCTCTTATTAACACCGTTACTAGTTGAGACCACATTTCACCAAGATGACCGTAGGTGACTTGACCTGAATTCTGAGTGAGTTGTGAACTCTTGTCTATGAAGGCAGTTCCTTGATTTGCATGAGTGAGAGTGACCTATGTCACCGATTCAATATGCCTACCATTTTGGAGATTCGTCTAATTTGAGAGCTCATAACACAGCTACACAAGAAGGAATTCACTCCTATATAGATAAAGTAAGTAGAGAAATTGCTCTCTTAAGGGTTGATTTCAGGGCTTGAACTATGTGGCGTCACACCCTCTCTTGGCGTGAGAGGAGTTCAGTTATAGTGGGATTATATCTTATTGTTCATTAAAGAAATCAGTGGTACTTAATGAGTTAGATATAACTATAGGGGCAAAACGGTAATTTTTGTAGTTGTACTTACGAGCAATTTGTGAAGGGTCATTGCTCTGTTGATTGGTTATATCTAATGGACACAAAAATATATCTACAATAAGAAGAATGCAATTGTTAGTCTTTAGTGGAATGACTGATAGTTAATGAATGAAGATTAATTTAATTTAAAAGTTTAATTAATTAATTTCATATCATTGGAGCCTCAATCTGTTGGTCCATAAGGTCCACTTGTTAGTTCAATGAGGATAAATGAGAATCAAATTTATTTTAGTTTAAATTTGAATGGTTCAAATTGATTAAAGCGAATAAATTGTTTATAATACAATTAATATAATGTATTTGATACATTATAATATAAAGTTTTTAAGAGAGAAAATAATATTTAAATATAATTCAAATAATAATAATATGAATAAAATTCATAAATAAAATTCATGTTAGAACTATAAGTCATATGAGAGATCTAAACCATTAGTTATATTATATATGATATAATATAAAGTTTATATTATATGAGATATAATATAGTTTAAATTTATATTATTTTAATTAATATAA
>CM046886.1:5417190-5480764 GCA_025688845.1 Cucumis hystrix
GTTTAAATTTATATTATTTTAATTAATATAATTTTAAATAATAGAATAACTCCTACGTAAGGGAGAAAGAGGGAGTTATTCGATAACTTCCCCTACATTTCTCTTTATTATTATGGTTAAGATACAGAACTTATTCTTAACCTCTCTGCTCTCTTCTGCATTTAACAATTTCTCTATCCCAAAAAGAAAAAGAAAAAGAAATCTCTCTAAACAAACTTCTTTCACCAAACCAAATCACATAAGCCCACAACTCTCTGTTGATTATCACTAGAATAATGAGGAAGAGTTTATGGTGTTCTTGGGAGGTTCAAGAATTGTTGGGAGATTCTACAAAGGTTAGTTTTCTTTTTTTTTCCTCCTTAGAAGCATGTTTAGGCTTTTCTTTTGTTTTCTCTGAATTCTTTTTTGTTTTTTTCAAATTGAATTCCATTTGTACGGCGTTTACACGTTTTCGCTATGGGAATTCCATTCTTTCAGCAATATCATTGTCTGCCACATACCCGAGACAACGCAAAGCAAGCTACATCCTTAAAAATAGTTAATTTAAAACGAAAAATGAAGTCACCACCAATTTTTTTTAGTGTGATTGGACAACAAAATAAAATCAATAATTTTTAAATAAAATCAATAAAAATGGTGTGCAAAAATAAAAAACTAGAGTTGAGTTCAAGAGTCATTTGTGTATGAGAAAGATGTTGACACCCCGTAACAATCGTTTAGAAAATGGTTGCCAAATCTTCTACATTGAATTGAAAATATTCCTTAATTTCTTTTGAAAATAATGTCTTATTTTTATCCATCATTACTCCAATATTTGAAGCAATGATCTCATAAAATAAGTGGAGAACATTCCATTAATTAGATTATATTGAACCAAATCTTCTTATCTCAAGAAAGTGAGAAATTAGTACATTTCTCAAAATTTGATATGAGATGGTCTTTAAATAAAAGATTTTTTAAAACATTGATTGAATTCATTTTTTCTTGGGATCAACTCTCAGACTCCTAAAGATATTGATTACTTACCTCAAGAATCTAGAAATAACGAACTCCTAGAAACTTCTAGATTTCATCGTAGGATTTCTTTAGGAAAATGGTGTTAATTATTAAAAAAAATTGATTAAGAAACCTTATAAAATCATAGATTTAATTTTAAACTTTGAAAAGGTAAAAATATAGGGACATTTTTTAAAATAGCAAAATAAATTAAAATATTTACAGGCTATAGCAAAATTTTGGATTCTATCAATGATAGTATTCTATCAATGATAGTATTCTATCACTATAGCATATTAATTACTATCAATGATAGAATTTGCTATAAGTGGTAAATATTTTGTAAAATATACTATTTTTAAAATTTCCCAAAATTATAATTTTAAAACAAAAATTTCTAAATTATTTAAAAAAATTAGGAAAAAGATTTCAAAATCACTTGTAATTTAAACTAAAAGATTTTTAAAAAAGGGAAATTGTTATTGATAACATCGAAAATGAAACTATTTATAAAATATAACAAAAATTTAAATGGGCCATGGAAATTTTGTGAATTTTGTTATATTTTATAAATAGTTTCATTATTTTGTTACATTTAAAAATGACAATTTTTAAAACTTCAAGATATTTTAATTAGATATCAAATAAGAATTAATGTACAATCAAACTTGATCAAAGTTAGATTGAACGGCTCACGTGTATTCTATCACGAGAATTGCAAAATTTTAAGGAAAAAGTCCCAATATGAAGTTTCAAATTTCATTAATCAAGAGTCTTGCAAATGGAAGGATAAAGGTAGTTACCTTAACTTGTGAAATTAAAACAAATAGAAATACAATACAAATGTGATATCAACTAAACCATGAGATCTTCAAAGTGTTGGCTTGATGGAAGCTTAATGTCTTATCCATTGTCTGCTTCAATCGAGAAAACATTGACATTCAATACTTCAAATTGTCATTCGTCTCTTGTATCAGTATGTGGCACATGAAATTGAGGATGTATCGACTCTATCCATTCTTGTACATGAAGAATGAATGATTGGTTAATCTTTGATGCCTTAGATTTTATAATTGGTCTGTATGGAACATCATAATTCTTATCAAAATTTCTACCAGATGCAACTTTTAACTAAGTTTTTCTTTCATTATAAAATTAGATTGATTACAAAAGAAAAGAAAAAAAGTAACAATACATAAATGGAAACCACTTTTTTTTTCTTGACGATAAGTTTTTCTAAAAAAGGAAAGGAAGGAAGCATAGGAAAAAATGTCACCAAATATCACTATTTGTAAACAATTCAATATCTATTTAAAAGAAAAAATAAAACTAAATATGTGATTGATTATATAATTGATTATTTTCTATTAAATAAAAATTATATGTGATTGATTATGTTTTTCTTTTAAATGATATGTGTTGATTTTTACCAAAATGGATTAAATTGATTTTCTCATTGATAAAAGATCTCATAATTCAAAATTTTAAATTCTCTCCATAAACCATTTGATTTCACATTTCATAAAGTAAAAAAAGAAAAACATTTAAAGTTGAATAATAAAAACTTTATGTAATTATCAATATCACTTTGTTTTATTTTTGAAAAATTAACTTCAAATTAGAAATAATTATATGTAATCAAATTAAGTTAGAATCATCCTTAAAACATTAAGCATCAAGGAAGTTGGTAAATCCCTAACATTTAGAACACAAAAATTAGAATTTGAGACATGTTCGTTAATCGTTGTCATTATGTTATACCTCCTATGAAAGTAGAATACACAGATCATTTCTTAACTCATTTTGTATGTCTCGAGCACTAGACTTTAACATTCGCATTTCAACGTTAAAGTCCACACCATTAAAAACCTCTACACATTAGAAAAACCTGAAATATACGGTACATTTTTGCATAGAAAAATGAATATCACTAATGAGAAAATAATGATTACACCATAAAACAATTATTTTAAAAAATTAAATAGAAGAAAAAAAAGTCAATGAAAAAATTAGTAAAATGGTAAATTTGTCTTAGAAAGAAAAAAATTGTTGAAAAAATAACAGAACTTTAAAATAATAGGTAAAAGTTTCTTCCCACATCAAAATTTGATTATTTCAATAACACGTGCTATGTGTCACGGACATATTTTTCCAAAGTGAGTTTACCTTTGGTTATATGCTCCGATTAGCTCCCATTTATCTTATCTTTAAGCACCATAGTTAGTTTAGGCGTTTGCTTTTCATTTTAAGTCATAAAGCTTGGGTGTGACGTTTCAGCATTTTCATATGCAAGCCTACCAGAGCCAAAAATGTCAAAATGTACTATAGGGGAGGCACACCAGTTGAATCCCCGCCCAAGCATTAGTTGTACTCTTTGCAAGCAACCATTTTTCCTTACAACTGACAGTCTTTAATGCTTATTGTAACGTCTATTTCAATGTATTTCTTTCTTTCCCGCGTTTTATAAATAAAATTTCCCAAGAACGTGAAGGAAGGTTACGACATACGTCGACGTTACCCGCAACTTTCGGATTTTGATCGGCTGACTTGTTCATCGAGTTAGAACAAGTGCCGCACAATCGTCCGTCTCAAGGTTGAAACGCTACGATTGTGACACTATGCACGTTAATTTTTCATTTTATTTAACTAAATAAAAATAGAGTAATTAATTACACAAATAGTATGAAGCTATATTTATTTACTCATGATTTTTGTAAATACATTTTTCAGCTTCATTTCTTGAGAGATCTTTTACTCAAGACTTGTTTGTTAATGCGTGTGTATAAATCGAATAAACTAAAAGATATATAAAGAATTTGGTAGTATGACTATAAAACAATCAATTCAATCAAACTTTAGATCAATTAATAGGTTTTTTTTTTTTTTTATATATATGTATAAATTACATATCGAATGTTTAAATGAATTAGAATTTTGAATATCGACATTGACTTATTATTATTTGGACATTTGTAATTATTCATCAATTTGTTCAAGAATTATAATTAGTTATTTTTGAAAATAAAAATATATTATTCAAATTATTCAAATAGAGAAGATAATTTTTTTCATTCGATCCTTTAATTATAAGATCCATGATATACTATTGTGGTAAGCACATTTTACATATTTACATCAAAAGCATACTTAATTACAAAACAATAATTAAAAACTGAAAAAAAAACAGTTCTTTGGCATCTGCATGCCACTTTGTTATTTTTTAAAAATGACGTTTCTGGTCGTTCTTTCTTTAGTCTCCCACTTTTACATTCGTCATCTTTGAATTCTCATCAATTTCTCTACATCTTTTTTATTGGGTTGATTGGTTGCTCTTAGGCATCACATAAATCTGATGAAGGTTTGTGGGCATTTTTGTAGAACATTGGCTCACAAATCTTTCATTTAAACTTGTTGGAAGACTAATTTCTTCACACCCTTAACTTTTTGTTATGAACATGTAAAGAAAAGAAAAAGAATGAGATATTTATAACCAAAGACTTGAAAGTGGAAAAGAATTTGAAAGATGTGAATGGTTTTAGAAATTTTTTAATAATATAATTATTAATTGAAGAGAAAAAGTTAAAATTATTAATATTCATGTATTTATTAATAATTAATTTCAAATTTAAAAATAAATAAAAAGTAAATTACAATAAAATTCAAATAAGAAACAAACAATAACAAAATTGAGAAAAAAAAAGTTTCTCTTCAATCTGTACTTTTATATATATTGAAGATATAGATGAAGTCCAAGTCACTAAACTAATCTATAATCCAAAATAAAAAAAACCAAGAAAACCCTAAACCCTAAAAAATCCCTCCTCCTCACTCCTAAGTCGTCACAATCTTCCAATTCTACATTCATCTTCTGGTTCTTCCCTCGCACTTCTTTCTCCTCCACGCCTCCCTCCTCCATCCCTGATTCTTACGAAGCTCCATCGACCGTCGCCACCGCCACCGCTTCCAGATCAAGGTTGGTATCTTCCCCTTCTTTTTAACCGAATCAGTTTGGTTCGGTTCAAAAATGAAAACCGAGACAAACCGATTTCCCAATGTCCATACATATTAAAAATCTATCACTTCGACTGAACCGAGGATATGTTGCTCTCTTTGGAACTGGAGTAGAGCTGATGGCCGGTTATGTCGAAGTTTTTCGTGCTATGAGGCTGCGATTTCAACTTCTACGCCAACTTCCTTCTCTATTCATTTGCTTCGTCGCCTCCACTAATGCTCTGGTACTCTTCAACCCCCATTCATCGCTTGTATTCTCATCTACTTCTTCGGAACTCGCTTCACGTATCTCGAACTCTTCAATGGAAGTCCCGAGACGAATTGAAGCTGAGCCAACCGGATTTGGTTGACCGCATTTCCCGCCTCCTAGTCCTTCGACGATTCGATGCCCTCGCCAACCTCTCATTCACTTTCTCCAATGAACTGATGGATTTGGTGCTTCGGAATCTCAGATTAAACCCTGATGCTTCCTTAGAGTTCTTCAAATTGGCATCTAAACAACCGAAATTTAGACCGGATGTTAGTTCCTATTGCAAGATTGTCCATATATTATCGAGGGCTCGAATGTACAAGGAGGTTAGGGTGTATTTGAATGAACTTGTGGTTCTATGCAAGAACAATTACATTGCATCTGCAGTGTGGGATGAGCTTGTAAGCGTTTATAGAGAATTTTCGTTTTCTCCTACTGTGTTTGATATGATTTTGAAGGTTTATGCTGAGAAAGGAATGACAAAATTTGCACTGTGTGTGTTTGACAATATGGGTAAGTGTGGTCGTGTTCCAAGTTTGAGGTCCTGCAATAGTTTATTGAGTAATTTGGTCCAGAATGGAGAAGCATTCAAGGCTCTGCTTGTTTATGAACAAATGATTGCATTAGGCGTACTTCCCGATATTTTTAGTTATACAATAATGGTGAATGCTTATTGCAAGGAAGGGAGAGTGGATGAAGCCTTCAATTTTGTGAAAGAAATGGAGAGGTCATGCTGTGAGCCAAATGTAGTAACTTACAATAGTTTGATTGATGGTTATGTCAGTCTAGGAGATGTTTGTGGGGCAAAAAAGGTGTTAGCTTTGATGTCTGAAAAGGGCATTCCTAAAAATTCCAGAACTTATACTTTGTTGATAAAAGGTTATTGCGAGAGAGGTCAGATGGAGCAGGCTGAGAAGCTAATTGGGTACATGGAGGAGAAGAATTTGTTTGTCGACGAGCATGTTTATGGAGTGTTAATACATGCATATTGCAGCGCTGGTAGAGTAGATGATGCTCTTAGAATAAGGGATGCAATGTTGAAAGTAGGCTTAAAAATGAATACTGTAATTTGCAACTCACTTATTAATGGGTATTGTAAGCTTGGTCATGTTAATAAAGCTGCAGAAGTGCTCGTTAGTATGAAAGATTGGAACTTGATACCGGATTC
Organism: Cucumis hystrix; assembly: GCA_025688845.1. Taxonomy (NCBI): domain Eukaryota; kingdom Viridiplantae; phylum Streptophyta; class Magnoliopsida; order Cucurbitales; family Cucurbitaceae; genus Cucumis; species Cucumis hystrix. The sequence continues at coordinate 5,423,616 of CM046886.1, forward strand.
TTATGGCTATAACACTCTTCTTGATGGTTTTTGTAAACAAGAAGATTTCAATGAGGCTTTCAAACTTTGTGATGAGATGCATAACAAAGGAGTTAATTTTACTGTTGTGACTTATAATACCCTCCTTAAGAATTTGTTCCATGTTGGTTATGTTGAGCACGCCTTACATATTTGGAACTTAATGCATAAAAGAGGTGTGGCACCTAACGAGGTTACCTATTGTACACTTTTAGATGCATTTTTCAAAGTAGGTACTTTTGATAGAGCTATGATGATATGGAAGGATGCACTATCGAAGGGTTTTACGAAGAGCAGAACTCTTTATAACACCATGATTTGTGGCTTTTGTAAGATGGAGAAATTAGTGCAAGCACGAGAGATTTTTCTTAAGATGAAGGAACTGGGTTTTCCACCTGATGAAATAACATATCGAACTCTAATTGATGGATATTGTAAGGTTGGAAATTTGGTAGAAGCCTTAAAACTGAAGGACATGTCTGAGAAGGACGGAATAAGTTCTTCCACTGAAATGTACAATTCTCTTATTACGGGTGTTTTTAGATCTGAAGAATTACAGAAATTGAATGGTCTTCTAGCTGAGATGAAGAACCGAGAACTATCTCCCAATGTTGTAACTTATGGCTCCCTTATAGCTGGTTGGTGTGACAAAGGGATGATGGACAAAGCATATAATGCATACTTTAAGATGATCGACGAAGGGATTGCACCTAATATTATCATCGGCAGCAAAATTGTAAGTAGTCTGTATCGACATGGTAAGATTGATGAAGCGAATTTGATCCTTCATCAAATGGCAGATATTGATCCTATTGCAGCTCATGCACACTCTATAGAATTGCCCAAGTCTGATTTGAGACATCTCGAAACTCAAAAAATTGTGGATTCTTTTGGCGAAAAGGCCATGAGCATCCCTATGTCGAACAATATTGTGTATAATATTGCAATTACAGGACTATGCAAGTCTAAGAACATCGATGATGTCAGAAGGATTTTGTCAGATTTGTTACCTAAAGGCTTTCGTCCCGATAATTATACGTATTGTTCTCTTATTCATGCTTGCTCTGCTGTTGGTAAGGTGAATGAAGCCTTTTGTCTAAGAGATGACATGATAAATGCAGGTCTTGTTCCAAATATTGTCGTGTACAATGCTCTTATAAATGGTTTATGCAAGTCAGGGAATCTGGATCGAGCTCGGAGACTGTTCAATAAACTGGCCCGAAAGGGTTTATCACCCACCGTTGTTACGTATAACACTCTCATCGATGGATATTGCAAGGGTGGTAGAACAACAGAGGCTCTCAAACTTAAGGATAAAATGAGAGAAGAAGGCATTTGTCCCTCTTCTATTACCTATTCTACCTTGATTCATGGTCTTTATATGGAAGGAAAATCTGAACAATCCGTGGGGCTTTTGAATGAAATGATGAAGGCAGGGAAAGACTAAGTGTAATGGATCCACTTGTTGGTCGAGTTTACGTCAAGTGGAGAGACAAGCAGTCTGAATCAGCTCCTTGAGCTGAAGTCCAGTTCGTGGTGCTTCGTGGAGGTTGAGTAGAACATTGTGGTGTAGATTTTGTTCCAACAATTTTTTCAAGATGGTACACATAATGGAAAAGTAAGAAATCTTTCTAACCTACTTTAGCTCACTAACTTGAAGATAGTAGTATCTAAAGAAAGACCACAATATTATTATTATTATTATTATTATTATTATTTTGCATTAATTCCTATTAATCAATTTAAAATAGGGTTCTTGTAAAAATAGCAAAAAAAATTATGATGATAGAGCTCATGTCATTACATCTTTCAAATTGCAAAATAGCAAATTTAAGAATCGATAACCGTAGGATAGCTGTCTGATATCACAAATTACTTGTCATATTCATAATATGCAAAAAAAAAAAAAAAATTGCAAAAAAAGATGTCCTTATCGGTTTTTTTTAAATGATTTTGTTTGATGTAATTTTTCTTTAAAATAACTATGAAATGGATAATTTAAAATTAATTTAAAAAGTGATGAGTGCACTAGATTTGGATTAATTTTTCAAGTACTTATAGTTTTGTTTTGTTTTTTTTTTTTTTTTTTTTCTTTTTTTTTTGTAAATACTTATTTAAACATTTAGACAGTCAATAAAAACATTTTGAAACCGAAAATGTAAAATTTGAAATTTAGATATTAGGTTGAAACAAACTCAAATTTTAAGGATAATAATTTAAAATTTTTGAAAATTAAAGCTTAGGTTGAAATGGAATTTAAAATTTAAGGAATAAAAATGTAACAATTTAAAATACAACCATGCCTTCAATGGTGAAAACAAAGTAGTATAATTTGAATGGTTCTAAAAGTGATAAAATTGATATTGACTATTATAAAATTATTTATAAATATATCATGTTATCTATTTAATGAATATTTTAGTTTTGTCAAATTAGATGGAACTCTATATTTGAATGCACTCTATCGATCTTAAGTATCTCTTTAATCACAAATGAAAAAAGAACATCTTTTTTTAAAGAAAAAAATATTGTTGCATACAAATTTATGACTTAGCGAGTTTTATAAAAATAACTACAAATTGAAATGTATTCAACTACTCTTCATAAAAGAAGAAGATGAGTGATGACAAATACCGAATGTATTTTTATATCATTTGTAACGTTAAAAATGTATTCATTGTATTATTGTTTTTTTAACAAACATTTTAATTTAATACAACCACTATTAGCTTTTACTTTAAAAAGTATTACATATCAAACAATTAACCTTTTTTTTTTTCATTATACAGTAACAAAACATTTCTCATCTAGAAATTAATTCGCAACAACTTCATAGTGATCCTTTTCCCCTTCCAAAACACATAATTTCCAAGGAAATTTCCATGCAATTTCGAGTAGGGTCATTTGCAATTTCTTTAAAAGTTTTCCAAAAGACTTTTACACTTATTCACACATATATATATATTATTATATATAATATCCCTTTCTACACAATATTTATATCACCATTCATACTTCCTTCCAAACCACTAAATTTGCCAAAATGGCCATTTCATCCATTGCCATAATTCCCTTCAAATGGTTTACCAAAACCAATTTCAAGCTCAACTTCCCTCTCCTTCACTCCAAACACAAACCAAGTTCCTCTAAACCTTCTACGCCACGGCCACTTGCCGAGGTCGCTTTTCGCCATCTCGACGTCGATGGAGATGGAAAAATCTCTTGCAACGAGCTACAATCCTACTTCACATCGATAGGGGAGTACATGACATGGAATGATGCTCAAAGTGTGATTGGAGATTTTGACAGAGACGGGGACGAGTTACTAGAGCTTGGAGATTTTGAGCGAATGGTAAAGGGAGAGGAGGGGGAAGAGGAGGATTTGAAAAGGGCTTTTGAGATGTTTGAAGGTGAAAAGGGATGTGGATTCATTGAGGCAACGGGATTGCAAAAGATGTTTGGGAGGCTTGGATACGTTAAATCAAAAGAAGAGTGCATGGCTATGATCAAAGTGTTTGATGTTGATGGCGATGGTGTAATTGATTATCATGAATTTCTTAGAATGATGACTTGACTATCTAATTTAACCTTCCAATAATGTCCTTTCATTTTCCCTTTTGTTTTTGGGTGAATATATGTTAATGAAAATTGTGATCCTAAATTTGAAGGGTATTTTCTTTTTTCTATATGTATAATAATAAATAATAACAAAGACGAAGCGAAACCAAAATTAAGAAACATGATTATATCATAATTATAACGAAAAACCAAAAGACAAACACGTTGTACCTTGTTCTAACCTAATCGAAAAGAATAGCTGCGATGTAGAAACTCTCGTGATTGAATCACAATTTTGTAACTCACAAAGGGAGTTATAATAAAAGATTAAATTAGCTGTTAGCATATATTTTTTCTTTGTTAAGATATTTCAAATGAGGATGAAAATCAAAGAAAAGACTCTATGCTTGAACGGAACTGATTAAGCTTTGGGGACTTCTAATAAAATCTAATATGATATGACCATTAGAATTCAAGAGGTTAGAACAGTATTTGATGGAGCAGTGTTTTGTTAGTTAATTATAATTTTATTTTATTGTTATTAACTTGGAGAGGGGGGAAGTTGAGCTTAATTGATTTGAAATATTTAATTAATTTGAAGTGTTGAAAAACTAACAAAGAAAGGGGCGAAAGGAGACTTAGATCAGTTGAGATTGAGTTTTATATGTGTGTGTGTGTTGTCACGATGTGTAGCCAACGTGGGATGACTGCCAATCTCCCTATCTTTCAACAAACCTTTTAATCTCTTGTATATAGTCTACCTTGTTATTCATATACATGAAAGTATCTTTTTATTAATATTTTAAAAAAATGAATTGTCACGTAACAATTTTTAATTGGAAATAGCTTAATTGCACTTTATAATTATTCAGCACTTTCTACTTTTGAACTCTAAATAGATCTACTATTGATTTTTTTTTCTCTCAATGTATTGGTATTTTGAAAATTCCTAATTAATTGAAGATGTTTTGCTCTGTTAGGACTTTCATCCCTACAAAAATTACATAGGGGAGCACACGCCCTCAAGAGAAAAATATAAATGTCTTAGGATTTGTGTGTCGACTAATTGAGTTGGAGAATATATACCAATTAGGATATAAATGAAATGAGGTCGAGTTGGCATCTTGGAACCCGCCTATCAAAAGTGTGTTTGTGTTTGAAAGGTTAATTTCTAATAACTTTATGGTGGAATGTGAATGCATTCAACATATTTAGTTATGAGAAAATGACGATCGCAATGTATGGTTAAACTTAAATTCAATATGAGTAAATCATATGATAGGGTGTAGTGGTCATTTTTTGGGGGCTATGGAAAAGCTTGGTTTCGAAGTGAGGTGCGTGTGTTTAATAAGGAATTGTGTTTCTTCCGTTTCGGTTTTTGTTATCATTATACTTAGAGGTAGAATATATCAATCGAGGGGCAGAGATAAGGGGATCCTCCTTCGCCTTATTTATTCTTACTTTATGCAGAAAGGCTATCCAACAGAGATATTTTTGGTTGTAGAATTGAGAGAGAGATTGCTTGATTATATCTGATCATCTTTTCTTTACGAAAAATAACTTGTTATTTTGTAATACCAATGTTTAAGAGAGATTGGAAATCAAAATCTATTCTTACGTCTTATGAGGCGACATCAGGTCAGTGTACAAATTTCTCTAAATTGTTATTTTATAATACCAATGTTTAAGAGAGATTGAAAATCAAAATATATTATTACATCTTGTGAGGCAATGTCAAGTCAGTGTACAAATTCCTCTAAATCTTCTATTTTATTCCGTCCGAATGTGAACGAGGTGATGCATGATACAATGAGTCAATAAAATGTCGTTCTTACAAAAAAACTCATTCAATTGTGAGTTTGGAAAGGAGAGAAGATAGGCAAATAAGTTGAGTACTGTCATCCAAGACGAGATGGCTACGCGATTAGATTTGCTAATCTCCACACGTAAGCTCCCATCTTAAGCGAGATGACTAAGCAATTTGGTATAATCTTCACGCACATGTCACCATCCTAGGCAAGGTGACTAGGCAAGATGAAATGTAATAATGATATTATCTTTACATATTTAATACATGAATCAAACGTTTTAATGCTGTTTAATATTTAATTTCCAATGTTATCCTCCCTTAATTAGAAACGTTTCCATAATTAGATTTCCCTATTTAATTACCAATGTCAATTTTAGTCTCCTCTACTATAAAAAGCTTTTTCTGCTTCATTTTGATATATGAGAAAAACATCCTTTCAAACTATGCAATCCTGATTCAAGAACACTATTGTTTTATCCTAGGAACGACGAGAGTATATAAATATGTTTGCACAAAGGAGCAAAACCGCGAAACATCTTAATGAAAGTGAGATCTGCGACTCAACCTTCCTTTCTTAACTAGCTTTTGTTTTGCAGTTGGCGTTTTTATCACGAAAATTTGACCAGGCGAGCTGATCTATAGGTGATTTGATCAAGTTGCAAATTATTAACCAGGCGATACTCAAGGCGAGACAACAAGTAGTCAGTCTAGATGTTCTGTCTAGACAAGGCGAGATACTAATATCCTACGTATCGACAAATACAAGACGAGTTAGCACACGGGTTGTCTAGGCATTATTTTTCTTCTCAAGGAGGTCCAACAATGTTTAACCATGACAAGGGTTGAAAACTTTGGGAAATACCTTTGCTTCCCGTCCCATTTCACTAAAAATAAAAACAAGAATCTAAATTTTCAAAAGGTGGTGGTTTTCCATCGGAGGTAAAGAAGTCCTAATTAAGGTTGTTGTGCGAGCTATTCCTTCTTATGTGATGCTATGTATCTGAATTTCTAAGGGCATTTACAATTATTTGGAACTTAATTATTTGTTCCATTCTGATTTAGAGGTTGAAAGATCAAATAGATGGATTTTATATTTCACCAAAAATTGGCATTTCTCAACTAAAAGAGCTTATAAACTGTTTCTAAATTATTTCCAACCTAACTCAGGTGAATCAAATAGTTTTGTGAAGTGGTGGAAAGCAATGTGGACTACACAATTTTTTTAAAAAATTATGTTGCAAAAAGTTTTTCATAACATACTAATTACTAGATACCTTTTGATGAAAATATTTTCAAACGATAAGTCATTAATCATAATCATAAGTGGTGTGTGTTGTGTAAAGTATGATGAAAGTAGAGATCATAGCTTCATACAATGCAAGAGGTCAGAATCAATGTGGAAATTGTTACAATATCCATTAAGTTGAGTTTGCATGCTAGTATCCTTTTTGCAGGAGGTTTGTTGTTGTGTTTCGAAGTTGTTGAGTGTGGGAGATTTGTTGCCATGGATGTTGGTGTTTGTGGGGGATAGGAATACTGTGAATCTGAAAAAGTCGATTAGAGAGATTGGAAGTCAATGACTGAGATTATTGATAACACTGATACTTTTCACCTTAAAATAGTGTGACTTTTTCCTCTGTTGGTAGTTAGTGTATATGAAGGATGAGATTGTTTTAGAGGGTGGAACTACAAGAGTTGTTCGGTGAGAACCGAACCACCTTCTGAGGAAACTTTTAAACTTAAAGTTGATATTTACTTTGCTTCTACATTCGTGTGGGACTGAGTGTTGCCATTAGAAATTATTGTTTGAGAAATGCTCCTAATGGTATAATTTTTTATGAAATTTGAGATTTTGTGAATAGCCCAATGTGCTTAATGTTCTTGATCTTGTAATGGGCTGACCCATTGGTCCAAAGTGTGCCTTGTCCAAATATGGAGAGTTGTAGGTGAATCGAATTTGTGTCGATATGACTTAGTCCATCTCCAAAAGATGTTATCGTTCCAAAATATCGATGTCAATAGAAATGTAGAGGTCTCAACTTTATAAAAATATTGATATCGATAGAAATTTAGAAAAACTTTATGATAATTGATTAAAATAGTTATAAGTAGTCAATGAAACTTTGACTGTGACTTACTTAAACTATAATTGACCAATTTTAGTCCTTATCTCAATAATATTTAGATGCATGTTTTGTGTAAATGTTGAAGTGAGAATATAAATTTTAAAAAGAAATAAAAAAATAATCAAAACATAATATAAAATTTAAGAATTTTTCATGTGAAATGATGTAAAAATTACGAAAGTTTTGAATGGTAAATAAAAAAAACATGATATCAATTTGATTTTTGAGGTAAAGTGATATGAAAATTTAATTAAAAAAAAAGAGTTGAATGAAGGTAAAAGTAAATATACAAAAAAGATTAAAACTATTTTTAAAATATAACAAAATATACTTCATTCTTTGTTAATTTTTTTTTGGTGTTATGAAAATCAAATTTGTAAATTGAGAGGAGGATATAGTAAATTCACACACATTATCCCCTTCGAGCTTCATCATCTCACCCGTTCTTGCATACACTACAGTTTCAATACCTTCATTCTTGATAGACAATGGCTACTTCTATATCCTCCCTTGCATTTTCTCTTTCTTCTCTCTCCTTTTCTTCCCAAGTATCACACAAGCCAAGTGCCCTATCCTTTCCCCGTTCAAAATCTCTTCTAATTTTCCCTTCCCCACTTGTCGTATCTGCCTCCGCCGCTGCCGCTGTCGAGACCGCCGACCTTAAGACTTTCGTCAAATCGAGCCTCCCTGGTGGTTTCGCCGCTCAAACGCTTATTGGTACTGGTCGCCGGAAATCTGCCGTAGCTCGTGTTGTCCTTCGAGAAGGCACTGGCAAAGTTATTATCAATTACCGCGACGCTAAGGTTCTCTATCTTTTCCTTTCTTCGCCTAGTTTCCTTTAGTTTAATCCATTTTCTCCTCCTAATTTTTGGTGCTGGCTGTTCTTTGGACGATCTAGGGATTTTGTTTCTTTTGCTGAATTCGACTAGGTTCGTTTGATGGCAATGCAAATGTTTTCTTTCTTTTTTTTATTAAACCAACAATTGTTGTTATATGTTCCTGATTACCCTCTTCTATATGCGATGGAACTGATACTTTTCTTTAATCTTTCCCCACCGACTCTGTTATCGATCTGCGACGTTTATTATGTTGAAGTGGAAATGAACTTGAGAGTAACATTTTTTACATTCTAGAATTAAATTCTAAGGCTATTGTTTCTTCATCTTGTGCGGTGAATTTATATTAGAAGGTTCCATCGCTTGGTGCTAAATTCGGATAAAGGACTGATGCATGTCTAGTGTTTCTTGTAAGTTTGAGTTTGAGCTTCCAGTGAAATGGTTCATAATGCCAAAACACATATCTATTTCGGGGATTGAGTAGTTCCCTTTTCTTTCTAAGTTGGTGTGGGAGGGAAAATGTGCCATTGTTCTTCCACTTACATCACATATGGAAATCTTTAACATCTGATTACATTGGATCAATTGCAAATCCTTCGTTTGTCATTTTCCAGCGTTCATTTGTCATAGTGTTTCTGGAGATAGCAACTATAATCTTACGACCTTACTTAAACAGGATCTGTTTTATTGGTTGTACAACTCTCTCCTTTAGGTTCTAAAGAGATGGAAATCATAGTATCAAGTCCTGTACGGGTGTAACTAATGCCTACATTTGTTCCTTAATATGTTAAGATGTTTGTTTCACCTATAAAGAAGTGAATTTAGTACAATTTTTCTTTCTTTCTTCCATTGAGAGGGAGTGGCGGGATTTGAACCTCAAGGCTTTTGTTCGAATGTATATGTCTTTCAAGCTTTGCTCATAGTGAAGAAACGTGTTCTGTTTCCTGTTTGGATGCCGCTTTCCCTTGCATGTTTATAAGGTTTTTCTTTCGTTGTGTACAATTAAGTGGGATTGTGAAGATTTACTACTGTTGAGATCAGGTTTTTCTAGCATTGATGCTTGAATTATCTCGTCTATACTCTGTTTAGAGTAAGTAGAAGATTCACCCAATTTGTTGTGAGGCTCTAGCTCTTTTATTTATTTAAGACAACTTGTTATAACAACAACCAATTGGTTTTGTATGCAGTTTTTAAGCTGTAACTCACCTCTACATTGGAATACACTATTTGTTGCAGGAATATCTTCAAGGAAATCCATTGTGGCTTCAATATGTGAAAATTCCTTTAGTAACATTAGGATACGAAAGTAGCTACGATGTATTCGTGAAGGCCGAAGGAGGCGGGCTATCTGGCCAGGCTCAGGCAATTTCCCTTGGCATTGCTCGTGCTCTGCTAAAGGTGAGCGATGATCACAGATCACCTCTAAAGAAAGAAGGGCTTTTGACAAGAGACTCTAGAGTTGTGGAGAGAAAGAAGGCTGGTCTCAAGAAAGCTCGTAAAGCCCCACAATTCTCCAAGCGTTGAGGTTCAATTTTCCTCTTCAGTTGTTTTACTTTCCCTCGTTTCCTACCTTATTTGTACAACCCAGATGTTTTCTTCTACTTTTCTTTTACTCCCTGATGTAGTGTTATTCCAACATTTCTCCATATGGGGGGGAAAAAGGAAGTCAACCCAAAATTGGTCATTGTAATTCTTTTAAAACAAACATCTCCTCGTTCGAAAAGCCCTCCTGACCAAGCAGAAAAGTAATAGAGAAATTGGAATACATGAACAAAATTTAATCATCAAAGAAAAATAAATCCACAACTTGAAAAATAAATAAATACACTATTAGCAAGTATACCGAACTTTATATTTTAACTTAGGAAGATTAGAAACCAAAAACATGTCCTTTGTAGCCTATCAATTCTTTGAACTTTTTCAATGTGGCGTAGCTTTCATATTTTGCTAAGACTCAATATTTCATACATTTTCTTTTAACAATGCACCTCTAATATTTGAACAGACAACTACACTTTTGATACTTTGGCAAAACTCGACATTTCTTACATTCTCACTTAGCATTACTTTGTCTATGTAGTGAACATCAAAACTTTTAGATTCAGAATCAAGTTTCTTGCAATCTTTGTTTCATGCCACTCTACTTTGTTTCATTTCATTTAGTTTGTCTTTTTACAAAAGAACTTTTTTTCCCCTGAATTTAACATTCCAACTAAAATAAAAAATAGTAACCAAAACATCCATAACTAAATTATGTTTGGATTAGCATATTAAACATTTCACCATAACATAGATGTGTCGTTATTTGAAATTATTGTAGGTAAAAGTTCAAATATTCATCGCATAATTAATGTTCGAATTCATATTTAATTTTTTACAATCTAGAAATTTTTCTAACATGAATCTAGTTTATTTTCGTAATAATATTTCATTTTTAGTCTTAAATTTATGCTTAGTAGAAGCATTTGAATTCTTAATTTTTAAAGTTTTAAATTTTGAAAACATTAGTTAAAAATGGATAACACACCAAGAAAAGAAAAAACAGTTGAAAACTTATATATTGTAATCTTTATAGACCTAATATTAAAAGATAAAAATAAAATGATTATCATACCATGTTTTTAGTTTTCACCCATCACTAATTTTTGGAATTAGGTTAAAGCGAATTCATGTGCTCTATTACATTTTTGTTGACTATATATCCAATATTGAACTATATAAATTAAGAACGTAAAAGTAAATTTTTTCTCAAAAGGAAAAAAAAAACCAAAAAAAAAAAAAAACTTGAAAAGAGAAAGGTAATAATTAGAAGAAAGTTTAAGAATAATATTGCTTTCCAAGCTAACAAAAATATCGTAGATGGAAAAGAATAAACAAAAAGGTCACTTACATTCATGGCCAAATATGAAACAAAAATTGATCTCATGACCCAACGCGTTAGTACTTGTAATGACAACTAACAAGCCAAACTTAATTCCGATAACCAAAATTTCCTCAGTTAAAAATAGGAAACTGCATTGAATTATCGTATGATTTTATCAAAATTATCATTTAATTATCCTAATTATCGATATTGATTGTTATTCGATTATCGATTGCTATCTTATACTAATTATTCATGATACCGATGTGTTATCTTCTTGCTATTTAATTTAATATTGATTTTGACTTTACATTTTTTTTATATAATTACTAAATAGTTTTTATAATCAAATCATATTTTCTGTTTCTTTTGTCCATTACTAATAAGGACTTTTGTTATTAGATTATGATTTGACATCGGCTTACTTTACATTTTTTCTCAATTACTACATAGTTTCTAATTACAATTTATTTTTAAATTTAATCTACATAAGTTTTTAATTATCTATCTATTTTTTAATCTACAAAACATTGTCGATCATCTCATTGTCACTATAGAAGATGATCATGGAAAGCTTAACTACAACAACAAAAATATTGAGATAGTTATTTAATTATATTATGATTGTCATTTAATTACATTTTCGCTACTTTTTATTATTATTATTTTAGTTAGATTTTTGAGATAATCATTTGATTAATTGTCATATTCTATTTTTTTTATAAAAAAAATTCAATTTAAGTTAGTCGTATGAGATAGTCATTCATTGATAATCTTCTGGTTGTCATATGATTACTTTCTACGATATATCATATATGATTATCTTTTCTTTTTTTTTCAATAAATTGACATGTTTTTTTTGTCAAATAGTTAGTAATTTAAATTAGTCATTGAAACAAAAAAAAAAAAAAGTAAAAAAACCTGAATGGATTAAGTGACAGATAATGATTGTTATTCTACTACCATATGATACATATTTTTATGTGAATGCTAATAATACTTATTTGTTATATAAATGTTGTGTGGTTTTTGATGATATCAATTGAGCAATTGTATTGTCTTTTTACTATCTAATTGTTGTTGGATTATTATCCGATACCAACTTTTACAATGTTTAATATGTATCCATTTACATATATATGATTGTTGTTTAATATATCTGTACTTCATTTAACAAAGTTTTAGAACATTTTGATTTTAAAATATTGGCACAATCTCTGAATATAATACGATCGTTGTGAGGGAATTGAGAAAGATAGGTTTTATTTTCTTAAGAAAAGTGGAGTTGAAATCAATTGATGAAAGTAGCCCACGTAGAGAGCATACTCCCATCTAAAACCCTAAAATATATATGTTTTGCCATTCACACTAAAAACTCACTGCCATGGATCTCAATATGACCTAAAATTAAGTTCACAAACCTCTTCATCAATGCACCCAACGAGTTGAAAATTGACAAAAATTATAAATAAATAAATGGATTTCATTATACCAAAGATTCAAAGAGAGAGAAAAGGGACCTTAAATGTTGGTTAATGAGACGCACAAGAACCTCATCGTCTTTGTTCTCTACCCGGCAAAACAAAAACGTTGCATGGACCAAAACATTTAGATAAAGATGGTCATTGGAATTTTTTTATGACGAATGGTCAATCAAATTACTAATCTCATACTCATCTCTTTCAAATTGTTCTATTTTTAAATGGACATGCATTACAATTTCTCAAACAAAGAATATGGTATGCTCAACGTCATTGTAAAAAAAAAAGATAGTTTTGATGTGAAACAAAGTCGTATCTCTTCATCTAGTCACAATCTACATGACCAATCACGTTAGCATCCATATTTTGTTTATTTGTTTTAAGTATTTAGTCGATGATTTTAAAACATAACTAAATTAGTATTTCAATCAAATTATATAAATGAACTAAATTGCAATTATGAAAGCTGCAGCACCAATTGATTTTTTTTTTTTCAATTTTGTTCTTTTCTTCCTCAAGTTTCTAAGGGTTTTCTTTTTAGCTCAAAATAGATAACTCCTCCAATTATATATTTTTTTTTTCTTTAAGCTTCTAATATGTTTAGATTTCCGTGAAAAGAGAATATAATTTCATTTTATTTTTATTTGAAAATAAAAATCCGTACATGAATTAAAAGGTATGGAATTACAAACTAATTACGTTTCATGTAGTTCACATCTTCCTTTGTAGAGTCGTTGTTTTCTACGTTGAAATGTCTTCTATTTGTATCAACAACATTGAACTGTCTTGTTCATTGAACAATATGTTCTACATCTACTAAGGTTTGAGCATACATTAAACTCAAATTTGATAAAACGTGTTGCATTGGAATATTGTATACGTCTTGAACAAAATTATTATCTACAATTAATTAAATATAATAATATTAAATAATGTTTATGTCATTTAATTGAAAAACGTTTTACATTAAAATTCTTACCAAGCAATAATAGTAAGCACCATCGGGTGTGTGATAAATATTCTTGAAATTGAATTGTACCACTAAGAAAAGTAGTCGTTTCATACAGCTGGGTTATGTATTGTTTCTCTTTGTACACAACAATCATGACGTGCATGCTACATTCATGATATAATCTTCATGCATTCTCCCACCAATTTTGGTTGTGTTTACCTCTTAAATCAATTTGGTGCAATGTTGGATCCATAAAACACAATGATGTTATACTACTTGCCGTGTACCAAACTATTACAACAAAACGATCTGGTAAATGTCACACTACGATATGCAAGCATATTAGAGGGCCAAAGTCAGTCCAAACTTCTTGAGCATCGTGACATCGATCAAAGAGTAATGCTATAATATTATGTGGAGGTGTATCATTCAAATTAATCTGAAATAGAAAGCAAAAATAAGTAACAACAAAAAAATATGTAGTATTCATTTTGTTATTGAGTGTGCATTAATCGATCTAATATCTATCAATGTATTGACAATATATTTGCTAAGTGTTAAGATGCAAGTAGAACACCACATAGTCATTACTTTTGTCGTCACCTTATTTTTTAGGATATCTATTTAAATACATGATTTACAACAACAAAAAACTAATAAAATAGTGCATATTAGCTCACTTAGCATAATGATTGTTATCCCATCTCTATTTAAGAAGATTTTTTTTAACAAACTAAATAAGACCCATGTGCATGTGCATAATACCTATCGATCTCCAAAACTTCCCAAACAACCTTCATCTACTATCAACATCAGTGGAAGCTCACTTAGAAATACAAGGCATTACTTCGATGGATGGGATGTTTAATTTTCGCCATAGTAACCCAAGAATTACTCCATGAGTCATTTTTACATACTTTTGAACATCTCTATTTAAGAAGGCGATAGTAATCTCTATCTATATAAGAAATTCAACTTGTGATTTAAAAAGAATACAAAATAATAATAATAAAAGAATACAAAATGTTTGAAGGCTGATAAAAATTGTTTTAAATTTTGATAGTTATGGTGTTAAACGTCGACTCAATCCGAGAATTGAGCCGACTCATTGATTTGGTCTAACTTCCGAGTTAAGAGGGTAGTTTGGTCCAATTTCTTTTAAAAGAGTTTTTTTAAATATAATGCAAAAACTATTTGAAAAAAAAAAAACGCTAAAAACAATCAAATTCATTACAATGCCTAAATATTTCGTGAATGTTTCTATTTTCGAGAATTTCTCTACAATATTTATGTTGAAATATGGAGATTTTAGTAGGAATTTTCTTTGTTTTTGCTCAATTTTTAGCTTTATTTTGAATACGCTACACTCCGATCGGCTCATCCACCGAACACTAACCGCCGTTCATATTGTCTTCGACATTGCCAGTCTCCCGCTCGGAACCGGCGTTTCAGATAGCTTCTGCCTCCGATTAGCAAACGCTCTGCCTCTCTGTTAGTGTCTCCGATCTGTTTGTTTCAGTTGGTAACCGTGAATGTTGTCATCTATTTGCCCACTGTCTGATCCTGCTCTTCAGATCTGCCGACCGCTCGTCCCAGATCCAAGCCCTAAATATGAATCTTCTCAATTAACTGAATAATTCTTGGAACATATCCCCTATCCACTCTCAGTTACCACAATTTCTGCTCCCTGCAATCTCTATCACTTATATCTTACATGTCCAACCATAGCAATAGTGTATCCATCCCAGTTTCCGACAATGAGTTGGACGACATGGAAAGGATGCGCGTTCGAGTGCGGAGGAAGCGGAAAAAACAAGGTAATCGAGTCAATAATGAGTTGGCTCCTCGAGTTTTTAGAATGATGTTGAAGTATTGGCTTGTTGTTTTCTTCCTTCTTGCCGCTGGCTTGCTTTTGTTTGAGGCAACAAAAATTGGTCAGAATTCGAGGCTGGAGACGAAAACAGAGCTTGAAACTGACAAGGAGTCGGGATTGGACAAAAAACCAGATGGAAATTTGAATAGACTCGATCCAGTTACTAGGATGGTTGCCGGAGTAAGAAAACGTAAGTTATCATCAACCTTGAAATTTTTATTTGTCTTTTCATCTTCTCTACACATTCCTGCAATGAGAATATGTTCTGATTTTACATTAGAGTGGTTAGAATTTCAAAAGATGGAATAATCTGAAATGCATTTGTTTTTTCAATTATTTATTTAACTTCTAGCTGAAAATTCATCTCTCCTTGTGCACTTTAAATGCTTGTATGTATGTAAGAGAGAGGGACAGAAGCTCAACTTATCAAGATGTTACGGATGCACAAGTAGAACTGAACTTGATATAATTCTTTTGGGTTGTGTTAGGTTGCTTGAAAATTCTGCCTCCAAATGAACTTGAGCAATTGGATATTCCTGTGCTAGAAGATTCGCCAGTTTCCGAGATTGATGTGAACTACATAACTGATAGTGACAATTCGTTGTCAGTAGATAAAACTTACTTCTCACGTCAAAGTATAAATGCAACAAGATTTAATCTATTTACTGGATACCAGACTCTCGAACATAGAGAAAACAGTTATAAGGTGATGATCAACTTTTCACTAATTTCTTTGCTTCCATGAAATTTATGGAATCTTCCCTCTCTATAACAGAAGTTGGGTATTTCAAGTTTATCCTTTTTCTGTTTACCTCCTTAAATGCTAAGTCTTGGCTCTCAAGCTCTAGGAATTCGTTGGTACAGGTAAATAGAACTGCTGAGGTACATTGCGGTTTTTACAGCAATGATGGGGGTTTCAAAATTTCTAATGAAGACAAAACTTTCATGCAAACATGCACCTTTGTGGTGTCCACATGTGCATTTGGTGGTGGAGATGATCTTTATCAACCTATTGGAATGTCAGAGGCATCACTTCGCAAGGTTGTTATATATTGCTTGTGCTATTTTTGAATTGTCTGTTGTTTGAAGTTTGAAGTTTTATGTTTGTTCTTTTATCATATTTTCAAGACTGCACTTAGTAAGGGCGTCTATAATTAATTGATGCAGGTTTGCTTTGTTGCGTTTTGGGATGAAGTCACTTTAAGTGTTCAAGAATCAGCGGGACATGTTATTGGTGAGGGTGGATTTATTGGGAAATGGCGTGTTGTAGTTGTGAGGGATCTTCCCTTCACTGATCAAAGATTGAATGGCAAAATTCCGAAGGTAATAAGTTGTAGTGTGAAATTGATTAGATTTCACCTGTTTCTTTTCCCTTGGAAGTCTTTCTTGTTTGACATGAAAAATGTTCTATTCTAGGCTCTGTGGCTTTTCCCTTTGCTGGACTTATGACCGACCACATATCATTTTTGTTTTCATTAAAAGTGTATTTGGAGTGTTGAGCTGAGTTCTGAAATTTGGAGTTAATGTGTGGGAGTTAGAAAGTCGGTATTTGGGATGTCAAGTTGTTTAGTAACTTCAGTTGGACCTAGGAAGTAAGTGTTTGAGGTGCACAGTTGAGTTTTTTTCCAATAAATGTGCAAAAGAGATGGTAGAAGATGAAATTCCTCAATAATTGTGCAAAAAAAGGAAAAAAGAAAGATATGAAGTTCTTTGATAATTGTGCGAACTTCAATAGTGAATATTATTTAAGTTGGTAGATTTGTGTTATTTAATACCAACTTATGAAGTCGGTGTGCCAAACACCCTAATTGTTATTGTTTTGCATTTGGCTTTATACGAGATGAAAATCTCGCTAACAAGTATCAAACCTAACGCAAATAGAATATTTTCTTGACATTCAAAAGATTTCCATGCGTAGTTGGATCGCTTTTGAACATTTTTTTTTCATGTTCACACAAATAACTCACTCTCGTCAGTTGATTATTTCACAGTAATGTAGTTTTATCTAATTACTGGAAATTGTTATTTGGAATTCATGTCTTCAATTTGTTACATTTATAAACTTGGCTATATGGATTATTATATCATGTGCTGCTGTTGTTAGATGTTGGGTCATCGTCTCTTCCCTAATGTGAAGTACTCCATTTGGGTAGATTCAAAGTCTCAGTTCCGGAGAGATCCACTAGGAGTGTTTGAAGCTCTTCTTTGGCGTTCAAATTCGGAACTTGCAATATCACAACATGGAGCTCGTAGTAGTGTCTATGATGAGGCTGAAGCTGTGGTCAAGAAACATAAAGCCACCCCAGAAGAAGTTGACGTGCAGATAAAACAATACCGTCATGATCAGTTCCCAGATGACAAGAGATTTAATGGCCATAAAGGTATTTATAAACTCTGGCTAGATCACCCTTTATAATTAAGTAGCTCTGATAACAATGATAATCTTCATGACTGAATGCATTTTTCTTTGTAAAAGGGTGAAAACATCTTAACTTAGTTATCCATCATAATAATGTATCCTTAATTTGGGAAATAATTTCTTTATGTTTCAAGGGAAAAAAAGACCAAACTAACCTACAAACAAAAGCACATTCGGTCTCTCTGTAACTAGTCATTTATAGTATCAAATAATTCATTTTTGCCTTTGGTAAATTAAGCAACGACTATAGTCATAGTGATTTTTCTATTCAACTAACTTAAATCATTTTCGGGCAGCTCGTAGTATTTTCAGGGCCTTCGAGTCTTATCATTTCCATATTACCTGACCTAGATCAATATATTATTAACATCCACTGATTTTAATAGGTGTGAAAGCAGCTTATATATTTGAATTACTTCATCATTGCAGCTCTTGCAGAGGCCTCTGTGATTGTTAGGGAGCACTCTCCGGTGGTGAATCTGTTCATGTGCCTGTGGTTTAATGAGGTGGTGCGATTTACTTCCAGAGATCAACTTAGCTTTCCATATGTTCTATGGCGGCTAAAAGTTTTAAAGAAAATTAATATGTTCCCAGTTTGCATTCGCAAAGATCTTGTGAATAGTATGGGCCACATAAGCAAGGCTAAGGCTCTGAATGTGAGCCGATTATCTTGAGATACTTTGTCATTCTACTCTTTTTGAAGCCTTCAAGCTTTGTATTTACTATTTACCTCATTTTTTCTTTAATTCTTTTTAGTAGTTATGTGACCTAAGCCTATAGAAATCATTTTTTAAGGTAAACATAGAATTTCAACTGAACGTATGCTTTTATCTGTTGACCTATCCAAACATTGTCACATATCAGGCTAATTTATGTAACTCTTATCTTTTATTAACATGTGACTATTGTCATTTTTTCAAATATTTTTACGTTTCCGTTTCTGTGGGTTCAATATTGATATGATGGATTTGACATTTCAAATCCATAAACAGAAAGAAATATGCATCAAAATATCTTAAATAATATATATGTTTACTTATTTTTGTATGTTTACTGTTTTAATTTAGTTTTTGAATTTTTTGTTTTTATAAACTTTTTAGAAGTCTCTGTTAAAATGGACAATTTATTGATGTTTTCATAAAAATAAGATTTTGATATATTTTTATTAGGTGGATATTTTAAACCTTAGGACCATTGTACCCATTTTGTTAAACTATTTGCCCGCTTCTTCACGGATGTTTTAGAGTTTCTTCAATCTTCACTCCTCTCGTTCTCTTCTTTTCTCTTCAACACTCGACAATCACTTTGTATTTCCTTCGTGAATCTTGTGCTTCTTCACGTTCAAGGAAGTAATCAGTGTGCCGTTTGTTTCTGATTTTGTTCATACCCTTTCCAAAATGAGGTATCTCTCTCTCCTTTTTTATTATTTTTGTGTTCTTGAGTATTTTCGTTGATTTCGAAAACCAATATGTGGCTGACTGAGTTGGAAGTTTGATGCATCCTCTTCATCACTGTCTTTAAACTTATTATTTTCTTCATTTGATTTTGATTGATTTCTGCTTCAATCTCTTCATTCGTGAGAAGTTAATGCAACAAATCAGCTCGAATCTCTTCATTCCTATTCTTTTCAGCTTCTTCCATCATTCTCGAAACATATTTCTTGAAATCTCTTGGTAATTCAGAATCTGGATCTGCTAATCGATTTTGCAGAGAATATTTTTAGAGATAATCATTTGATTGCATATTTTGTGTTTTACATTTGAGTAGCATGTGATGGTTGTTGTAGAAATATCTAAGATTATTATTTGATTGCCACTTAATTGTTACTTGAAATTCGTGAAAATATTGTGTTGAGATGTCGCAAGTCCCTAGGCACTGAACCAACATTGGAAAAAAACAAAGAGACTCACACTTCTTATAAGATAGGTGGACTTCTTCTTTCATTGTCGAAATCTCATACTATCAAAACATATTGTCTGATTGTCACTTGATTGTTATTTGCTATATATGAAAATTAGCTTTCTAATTTCCATATGATTGTCTATTGATTACCATGTTAGTTAGTAGTTACCTTCTAATTGTTGTATGAGTATATGTATTCTCTCTCACATAGCATGCAGCTTCTAAAATAGTTAGCTGGTTGTCATCTATTTACCTTTGCTCACCTTTTTTTTTCTATTACAGAAAAAGGAAGAGCAACGAAGTAGAGAAGCAAAAAACGATAAAACAAATTGAAAATGATGAATGTTCAGCAAAAAAAATTATGTAAAAGAAAAAATGTTGATGAAAACTCTGAAGTAAGTATATTGCATATTGATTCACTTATGTTTTAATTCATTTGATTGCCTAATGATTAACTTATGTTTTACTTCATTTGATTGCTTATTGATTAACTTAGTGTAAATATACTTTGACAAGACATTCCATCGTATGCAGTGAAAGTTCATTATTACTCAAAGATAGATATAATTGAAACATTGGTGAAGAATCTAACACCATCACAAATAGTTATCTTTAAAAGATGCTCATTTGGACTCTTTTTAGATTTTCTAATGATTGTGAGTGTAAAAGATAGCACAGATGAACAACTAGTGTTCCATCCAGAATGGTTTAAGATTAAATTTCAATGAAAGAATTTAGTTTAATCACCTGTCTTCGTTGTACCACATTTCCAAAATCCTTAGAATTGACCCATGAACAGTGTAAATCATGCTTACTGAGAGATGCAATCTTCAAGAATTTAAGTACATTAAAGAGAAATAACATAGAAGCTCTTTTTATCGTACCTTCATAAGATGATGAGACAGTTGTGAAAATTGCAAACTTGTACATCTTAGAATGTTTTCTTCACTACAAACAAATGATCAATGTTTTTTATTGGAAAGAAGTTGAACTGATAGACGATGATGAAACGTTGGGGTAGGTTAGTCTTCAATCTAATAGTAAGTTTTCTTAAAAGAGTTGCACAATCTAAAGGTGCAAACTGCATTACAAGTTTTCCCACAAGCCTTTCTAGTTTGAGCATATGAAATCATAGCTATACTTTCAGATCAAAGTATTGAGATTGTAATCAAAACTAGTGAAGACTACCCAAGATGTTAAGATGGAAACGAATCAAAAAAGCTTGACTGGAACTATCTTCAAGATCGAATCTTCAAAGCTAGCGATGTAAGTTAAAAAAATATAGTGATTACATTATTATTTACTATCTTTTAGACTTTGCCATCACTAACTCATTAAAGTTTTATTCATTTTGTTTAGTTTTATGTTGTTCCTTTAAATCCCTCCGACTTTGAATTGTGTTCAAATTACTTTCAATGTTTTGTGTATAAGTCATTGCACACAATTAAGGAAAGATGGGCCTCTAAAAGGACATTAAACCTGAATGACGATGAAGACAACTTGAATGAACAAGTGGATGGTTCAAGGAAAGAAGATTCTCTAAGAATGGAGACTAGCAAGTGAATGAAGATTTAGCTTTTTTTAAGGAGGAAGTATTAAGATTGCTAAAGCCCATCATTGATACTATCAATGAAAGATTACCTACAAGGAACTTGGACAAGCAATCTCAAGATTCAGCTTAATCCAAATAATCCTCCAATAAAAAGCCTTGAAAACATTGATGATGAAATGAATATACACCACTTGGATGATAAAGTGGTAATTTTATCTTTATCATATGATTGCTAACTGATTGCTATTCACATCAACTTATTACTATCTTTTAATTTTATTTTTTAGCATACTGGAGAAAAAAATAAAGAGGTAATTTTTATCATTCACCATATGATTGCTAACTAATTGCTGTTCATATTAACTTATTACTATCTTTTAATGTTATTTAGGCGACTTACACAAAGGGGAAGTATATATAGAAAAAGAAAAAGGACATGGACACGAACAGGAAGAGAATGAACAAGAAGAATAAAGACGAATTGAAGACAAAGATGAACAAGAAGTCGATGAAAAAATAGAAGAGCAAAGACAACAAGAAAATTTGGACGAATATTCAATTGATAGCATAATCAACATTAAGTAGGTGGTGGAGTTAATAAGTCTTTTATTGTAATCTAATTTCTGGTTTCCATCTGCTTTTGTATATAACAGCTTGTCCAACAACTTCAGGAGAAAGAAAATGAAGCAGAAACCAGAGAAGAAGACCATTGTTTTGTAAGTACTCTATAATAAACATGATTTGATTTAATTTTTCCCATTAAATAAACCAATTTGTGTTTTGTAAATAGGTTGAGGAACATAACAATAATGAAGAAAGAAGAAAAAAAGAGAAGAAGAGAAGAAGAACAAAAAAAAATGAGAAGAAGAGAGGGGGAATGTGACAGAAGAAAAACGAGAATTGAGAAAAAAAAACAGGTAAAAAATAGTCTTTTAATATGAAGTAATCATCTTATACACTTTAATTAATACACTTGGCAATGTGTGTTTTGGTAACGGGTTGGAGAAGATAAATCCCAACAAGAAAAGTAAGATAAAAGGACAAAGGAAAGAAACCGGTAACAATATTTTCTTCATTTATCTGATTGCTCTTTGATTGTCATGTTGCTTTTCAATTACTTTCTAATTACTATCTTATACATATTTTTAATTTCTTTCTCTATTTGTTTTAGGTGGTTGAGAACATAATCCAGCCAAGAAAATCTTCACAGTTCACAACATGAAGTGGAATTGGTGGAATGACCAAGAAGAAAAGTGAAACTCCCACAAGGCTGGTGGTTTGGAAATTGTGAAAAAGCATAAATCTCCAAAGAAAAAGAATACGCGAAATTCAAGCATCGCTAGTGTAGTATTGAACCCCTTCCTTCCTTTTGAATTGAACATTTCACACCCAAAATGAAACCAAAAAACCTAGACTTTTTGGACTATTTTTTCTGTTGGTTTTTTTCATTGATAATATCCTAAACAATGTTTTGTCATATAATGTTAGACTATTAGAATACTTTGTGGATAATCACTTTGATATTAGGACATAGGTTGATTGTTATTTAAGAAATGAAAAAGTTCTTAATTACCAGTGTGATTGCTAATAGATCTTTTTTAATGACTATATGATTGAATGAAAATATTTTGAAGAGCAACATAAGAAGGTGCATTAAAGATGAAAAACAGGTTTTGAGCTGTAACTTGACTAAAACCTGCTTTTCCATTTATACATTAACCAATTACTTTTTTATTGTTGCATGATTCTCATGTGATTGTTGTATGTTGTCAGTATATTCAAGAGTCCATAACTCGTATATCTAAAACGTATCTAAAACCTTGTACAAAATTTTAGATCCACTTTGATAATAACACCATCATTTATTTCTAAAGAAAAGATCAAATCAATCCACCAATATACTAAAAAACCATTGAAACATAACCTAATAAAGCTACATTGTCCTGCTCAAATTAGAAAAATTATACTCAAATGAAAACAAATAATGAAGTTGTCTTTAATGTCCACGATATGATGATTCAAATAGGTTGATTTTACATGTTTTGTTATTATGATCGAGGCCTTTGCAATAGGTACACCTCTTTTTGTTTTCCATTGCGCTTTCCAAATTTAACAATTGACAGGATCCTTTGCTTCTTAGATCTTCCTGCTGGACGTTTAACACTCGGAGGCAATATAGTGTCATTTACAGCTACATTACTCTAATCATTATGGTTACCAATGGAATGCATTGCACCATTATAAGTTAGTCCAACAAGCTAACAAAATTATACTTTGAGACAAATGAATGAGGATTTAATTCAAGGTTACAAATAACAAGTGTATGATTGCATTGTATTTCTTTCAAGCCTAAACACAACAAGTGCAACTTCTATCATTCAACTTTACCATAAGGTTTTACCTCCATCAATTACTTAATATTGAAACTCGTCGATAGGATATACCTTAAAACATTATAAAATCAAAATTAAGTAATATAAGCATTGCATATAAAAGAAAATGACTCATAAACTAATTCAATATAATAGAGCCATCAAATAATTATCAGATAGTAATCAGACAGAAATTTAATAGACATCACATACGAAAGAAAAATACTTACCTTGAAGTATGTATAAGATAACAATGTATCAATTGAATAGAAATTAGATGGCAAGTAACAATCAACAAGAAAAGAAAAAAAAAAGTAATTACTCACAAGGAAGCTTTGATATACACGAGCTAGCTTTCTCATCTCTCATTCAGTCAATTTGGCATGTTCATCCACCAAGGATAAGCATGGGATGCTTTTGGCCAGCGACTTGATTGTTTGGACTGCTCGAGTATGCTCGTCCGTCCATGGCTTTGGAGATTTCTTCAGTCTGTCGTAGAGTGGCAGACAAATTGAACGGAGATCCCGGATGAAATCACCAATGTAGTTGACGCAACCTAAGAAATGTTGTAGCTGCGTTTTGTCTTGTAGCACATCTGGGAATTTGTCCACGAATTCCAGAGAGCGTTGAATGGGCTTGATGATTCCTTGATTGATGTCGTAGCCAAGAAATCTTATCCTTGTTTGAAACAACTTGATCTTTGGTTGGGATACCACAAGACCATTGGACTTGATGACATTCAGGAATACCTGTAGATGCTTGAAATGTTGATCCACTGAGCTTGAATATACCAAGACATCGTCAATGTAGACGATCATGAACTCTTGATATTGGTTGAAGATCTCGTTCATTATCCTTTGGAATTCGGATGGTGCATTCTTCAATCCGAAAGGCATGACATTCCATTCGTACTGACCAAATGGAACATTGAAGGCTGTCTTGTAACGGTCGGCTGGATGAATCTGGATTTGCCAAGCTTTGAGAAGACCTTTGCTAAAGTGATCCGCTTAAGCAAGTCTTGGCGATTAGGAATTGGGTACCTAATCCACTTGAGGGCTTTGTTGAGAGGCTTGTAGTTGATAACAAGCCTTGGAACTCCACGTTCTTGTTCCGCCTGCTTGTTGACCTAAAAGGCCGTGCAAGACCACGGGCTTTTGGAAGGGCTTATGAGACCTTTGTTGAGAAGTTCTGTTATTTCTTCGGAGCAGACTTTGACTAAATCCATGTTCATCTAAATGGGCCGAGCCTTGGTAGGGATTTGGGCTTCCTTGAATTCGTCAACATATGGTAGGGTCACCATATGCTTCTGCCTGTTCCAAAACGCATTTGGAAGGCTTGAACAAACATCCCTTTCCAGCTTCTGTTGGAAGCTTCAGATTTTGAGTTGAACAGATGGCTTGTTGATCTAGGAAGCCACCTTGCTGGACTTGACCTCGTCTTGAAGGAACTCGATCTGTTTTTCCTTCCTGGCGATGCGGTTGATGTATTGATGAATTTCTTCTTCAACGGTGTTGATGTACTTAGGAGTTATCGGATTGACAAACTCAAAAGTAATTTCCTTGTCGAACTTGGTGAGACTATACCCTTGCTGGAGACATGGAAATGATATATCTGGGTTATGAATGGTGTTCCTAAAATGATCCCTTCATTAAGGTTCTTAACCAAAATGAACGTGTTGATGAGACACACATTTCCCTTGCTTGGACAGCTTGAACTGGATGTTAAGCGGACCGCCGTTGGCTCCACTCAGAGACTCCTTTGTTTTTTCAAAATACTTAGAAGGAACGAAGCCTTCTTGAATGACATTTTGATCCGCTCCTGAGTCAACGAGGGCGACAGCTTCGAGAAGAAAGTCTTTTACCTTGAAGACTATCCTCGTTATCCACTTTTGACTTTGAGATTTGCTGATGTAGTTGATGACTCTGGCTTCAACTGGTTCTTCAATAGTCTGCTAAATTCATGGATTTCACTGAAGAACATTTGAAAGAGAAGAATCTATGCCGGAGATGGCATACTTCTGATGAGGGATCACCAACCTCAGGCGGCGCGACTAGCGAGAATGGACTGACTCTGCGCAAGAGAAGATTCCTATATCTCACAAGGCAAAAGTTATGTTGTGCGGATGGGATGCTCCGTGGCAGCAAGGCGGGGTAGCCGAAGTAAGACCACCTGTGGAGCCGTGTATTCCGTAGAGCATGATGGATGCCTATACGATCGATATGAGGGAATCAACAGTCCAAGCCAATCAGAAGACAGCCGGGTGACGCCATTATCTTCTCCAACAAGTTTTCAGAAGGAAGAATCCAAGACTAGCAGACATATCCAACCTATGTTTAATCGCTTCCCTTTACTGTTTTCCGCTGTAATTATTTTATTTCCTCTGTAAATTTTATTTTGCTTTCGATAAGAATTAGTGGGGCCTGTCCCACCAATCTTATCCTTCTACTTTTTTGCAAAGACTTTCAGAAAAAGCCAAGCAAGGGTCCTGTCTTGTCGGCCATTCTGAATAGTTGTAATGTAATTATTGTTGGTTACACTGTGTAGACAATAATAGAATTAATAATTGGACCCCACGGTGCAATTATTGATTTGCATTATAAATAGCAGTGCAATCGACCCTCAATGGTATTAGAGCCTTAGTTGCTCATTTTACTTCTCTCTCTTCTTTCTCTCTCTATGGAGTAAACTCCGCTCTGAATCCGGAGGTGGAAGGATGATGTTCTGAGTTCTTTTTTGGTAAGTAGTTTCTCTTATGATTTCATTTCGTAACTAATGAATATTAAGTTTAGGTATCTCTCCTCGTCTTAGTTTATTCAGTGGTTTGAAATATGAAAATTATAAGTGTTAGTTCTTCTGATCTTGATAAAGGAGTGGTGAACCTTCAAGATCTGGACAAACTCTTCTAATATTCATACTAGAACCATGCGGATATTCAAGGTTTAGAGGGTTGATTGATCGAAAAACGTAATATGATTTAGTTAAAGAAATCTGTTGTTATAAGAGAAAACTATTGCCTTAAAGGATCTGAGTTCATCATCTGGAAACTAATGGATTCTCTCTCTCCCCCTCTATGATTAACAAACTTCTCTATAAACTCTCCCCTCACTCTCCCGCGATCATAGACACTACTGCTCACTCTTCTTCTTCTTCTTCAATTGCGTCAAAGAACCCCAGATCACGCGACGATCCATCAAAGGTTTTATCTACTCATAGCTCAACCGAAGCCCATCTGGCTCAGGTTGAAAACCGTCTCAAGAATTGGTCTATCCCAAAGATCGATCCAAGCCTGGTATACAAGATTAATACCTTCAATTTCTCTCAGCAAGATGTCATCGTCATCACTGAAGAGAACGTTGCAATGAAAGATGAATTCACTGCAATCAAGCTTCTACCTGAAGAAACCCTCTTCAAAGTCAAAGATAAGTTCAAGTACCTCCACATCGGATGCGTTCAAGTCGCCTTGAAGCCCCTCTTCAGAGAAGGTCTAGACGTGCCGGTCTCCCTTGCCCTAAGAGACAAGAGGCATCTCCGGTTCACTCCCACTCTTCTAGGGATTGTTCAGTCAAATCTGGAGCAAGGACTAGTTTACTTCAACTGCAGACCTGGTCTAACAATCTCCCTTCAAGATCGAAACATCATGGACGCCTTAAGCCTTGATGTTCACTCGCAAGGACTTGAACTGAAGGATGGTTCGCTTCCATATCGCATCTACTTCAAGCTGATGCATACCAACCTTTCTCTTAAAGCCTTAGGTATTTCCCCCAAAGGCTACACCATGCTTATGGAAGTAAATCTGGAAAAGTCTTCCATAACCATCTCAAAGACCCTCAAGTGGGCAGATCTGACGAAGGATCCCATCTGGAAGCTACAAGGAGAAACAGCCTCAGTCAGCAGAACCAGCACCGAGGCGTCAATTACCGAGTTTCCCGATGGAAACGTCAAAGTTCAATTCAACTCCGGAACCTCTTATCCGAAGATCAGTGAGATCATGAGCAGTCGTCCTAGCACATCTTCTGTTGCAAGGACAGAAACCTCTCTCCCTGATTACCTGACGAGATCAGAGTCAATTAGTGCATCGGTAAATTTCTCCCGTACAATCCCCGATGTTCACTACGGAAAAGAAGAAGGATCACTTTCTCCTACCCAGTCTGATATGGAAAGGAGAACCGAGCCGGTCTACAACCAGATCAACGTCATCACTGCAGATCCAGACAACGTTGCTCGTTATCAAGAACAGTACAGCAGGTATATTGACTTATGGCTTGCTGCTCCAGAAAAAACAAGGAAACCTGTTCTTCCAATGCCAGCTTTCATCGAAAGACG
Organism: Cucumis hystrix; assembly: GCA_025688845.1. NCBI lineage: Eukaryota > Viridiplantae > Streptophyta > Magnoliopsida > Cucurbitales > Cucurbitaceae > Cucumis > Cucumis hystrix. The sequence continues at coordinate 5,451,701 of CM046886.1, forward strand.
AAAGCAAGACGAGAGGACCAGAAATGAAGAGCTCGTTAAACAGTACAGGGCAAGAGGATACATTGCGGTTATCTCCGGGCCTGATGTCTATGTTACCCCCAGAGGTAAGGAAATAGCTTCTAACTATCCTCTAGAAGAAGAAGCTTATTTCTGTCATCCAGTCGTCCCTGCCATCAAGATGGTCTCGTCTCCCTACAAGACCATCGACGAGGATAAGGTTCAAAAGGTTGGAGTTCGCGAGATCAAGAACATCCAACATCAGCTCAACTACACCAACAATGTGCTTTCTACAGTTTCCAAAGCGGTAGAAAGAATAGAGAATCCGGTTCCCCAGATCAAGATCAAGAACCCAGATATTCCTCAAGCTGACCTTAATCAACCGATCTTCCAGCCCAACAGCTTCAACATTGGTAAGCTCAAAGACGACAGTTAAGACTTCTTAGCTGAAATCAACAAGCGTCTAGCAGCCATCTCCATCAACAAGGAAGCAAAGACCTCGACAAGCAAAGTTGAGAATCAGAAAGGAATCAACGTGATTACCAAGGATTCCTTTCAGGCTTCTAGTTCAAAGGTACTCTCGGTAGCTCAATGAGTAGACATGAAGAACCACTACCCTCGACCGTCACCCCCAGATCTAGGATGGGATGACCTTCATCATGAGAAACATACCTACGACGGTATGTCTCTGGTCACTTGGAATATCGATGGATATTTTGAAGCTCAAATGATGAACACCTTTCAAGAGATGTTGTTAGCAGCCTCAGCCTATAGCGCCAGGAAGACAACTCTTGAAACAGCCCAGATTCTAATCTCATGTTTCACAAGAAATCTAAGGAGCTGATGGCACAACCAACTGACAGAGCAGGAAAGGTTCTGCATCCTAACTGCTACACGTACAGTTGTCAAGACAGAGAACGCCTCTGCACCTATCCAGGTCGAAGAACAGGATATGGTCAATCAATTGGTCTATGCAATGACGAAGCAGTTCATTGGCAGCACCCAAATCCATTTCAATCTTGCAACGGAGTCCCTTCTTGGATTACGTTGTCACAAGATGAGTCAATACAAGTGGTATAAAGATACTTTCTTAGCAAGTCTTTATACTCTTACAACCTGCGGAGCCGACATCTGGAAGCAGAAGTTCGTCGAAGGACTATCGCACTACATTTCTCAAAAGTTCTATCAAACAGTGACGACTAATTCAGTAACCAAGCAAATCGACTGGTCTGAATTAACCTATGGAGATATCTCGGCCACAGTTCAATCGATATGCATTAATCTCTGCACGGAGAATAAGCATACCACCAAGGTGATCAAGGACTCCGACTACAGGAAAGAGCTCGACACCTTCTGCAAGCAGTACAGCCTCGACAAAGGACTGAAGGAAGAACAGAAGAAAAAGAAACGATCTTCCTCCAAGCGACTCTTTAGCAAAAGCAAAGCTAAAGATCCCGAATTTCCTCGAAGGAAGAGGAAATACTACAACAAGTTCAAGAGCAAACGACATTATGCTGCAAAGACCAACGTCTGCTTCAAGTGCAACCGGAGAGGTCACTTTGCCAACAGTTGTCCTCTGAAGGATAAAATCAATTCCCTGACTATGGACGAAGAAACCAGATAGTCTCTTCTCTACGCCATCAGATCAGATGACGATACCTCTTCTCAAACCGAGTCCTCTTCAGACGAAGAAGGTATCAACGTTCTCATCGACGAAGGATCTTCGAGAGAAGATGCCTTCTATTCTCAAAGTGACTCAAGTGATGAAGACGGAGCGATTCCCTGCACAGGAAGGTGTGCTAGTAAATGTTCCGGTCATATCAATGTCATCACGAAAGATCAAGAACGTCTTTTTGATCTTATCGAAGAATTACCTGACGCGTCTTCCAAGCAATCCTGCCTCTCCAAGCTAAGGCAGAGTATTGAGGAACACAACCCTCAGAAGACGATTCAAAGCCCTATCATCTATTTGTTTCAAGACATCCTGAATCGAATCAAAGGCGAGACGAAGAAGCCTATTCAAATTGAAGACCTTAACCACGAAGTAAAGGTTATCAAATTGGAAGTTGCAGACAATAGGCAACGCCTCACCCTTCTCGAAGAAGCCTTTCAAGCATTTCGAGAAGCCTCAAGCCTAAAGGAAGTTCCAGGAACCTCCTCTTTCAATCTTGAAAGATAGGTATCAGGAAAGGCGCAGATGGTGAAGAACCAGTTGAAGCCGGAGTCATCAACTACATCAGCAAATCTCAAAGTCAAAAGTGGATAACGAGGATAGTCTTCAAGGTAAAAGACTTTCTTCTCGAAGCTGTCGCCCTCGTTGACTCAGGAGCGGATCAAAATGTCATTCAAGAAGGCCTCGTTCCTTCTAAGTATTTTAAAAAAACAAAGGAGTCTCTGAGTGGAGCCAACGACGGTCCGCTTAACATCCAGTTCAAGATGTCCAAGGTGCACATATGCAAGGGAAACGTGTGCCTCATCAACACGTTCATTTTGGTTAAGAACCTTAATGAAGGGATCATTTTAGGAACGCCATTCCTAACCCAGATATATCCTTTCCATGTCTCCAGCAAGGGTATAGTCTCAACCAAGTTCGACAAGGAAATTACTTTTGAGTTTGTCAATCCGATAACTCCTAAGTACATCAACACCGTTGAAAAAGAAATTCATCAATACATCAACAGCATCGCCAGGAAGGAAAAACAGATCGAGTTCCTTCAAGACGAGGTCAAGTCCAGCAAGGTGGCTTCCTAGATCAACAAGCCATCTGTTCAACTCAAAATCTGAAGCTTCCAACAGAAGCTGGAAAGGGATGTTTGTTCAAGCCTTCCAAATGCGTTTTGGAACAGGCAGAAGCATATGGTGACCCTACCATATGTTGACGAATTCAAGGAAGCCCAAATCCCTACCAAGGCTCGGCCCATTTAGATGAACATGGATTTAGTCAAAGTCTGCTCCGAAGAAATAACAGAACTTCTCAACAAAGGTCTCATAAGCCCTTCCAAAAGCCCGTGGTCTTGCGCGGCCTTTTAGGTCAACAAGCAGGCCGAACAAGAACGTGGAGTTCCAAGGCTTGTTATCAACTACAAGCCTCTCAACAAAGCCCTCAAGTGGATTAGGTACCCAATTCCTAATCGCCAAGACTTGCTTAAGCGGATCACTTTAGCAAAGGTCTTCTCAAAGCTTGGCAAATCCAGATTCATCCAGCCGACCGTTACAAGACGGCCTTCAATGTTCCATTTGGTCAGTACGAATGGAATGTCATGCCTTTCGGATTGAAGAATGCACCATCCGAATTCCAAAGGATAATGAACGAGATCTTCAACCAATATCAAGAGTTCACGATCGTCTACATTGACGATGTCTTGATATATTCAAGCTCAGTGGATCAACATTTCAAGCATTTACAGGTATTCCTGAATGTCATCAAGTCCAATGGTCTTGTGGTATCCCAACCAAAGATCAAGTTGTTTCAAACAAGGATAAGATTTCTTGGCTACGACATCAATCAAGGAATCATCAATCCCATTCAACGCTCTCTGGATTTCGTGGACAAATTCCCAGATGTGCTACAAGACAAAACGCAGCTACAGCGTTTCTTAGGTTGCGTCAACTACATTGGTGATTTCATCCGGGATCTCCGTTCAATTTGTCTGCCACTCTACGACAGACTGAAGAAATCTCCAAAGCCATGGATGGACGAGCATACTCGAGCAGTCCAAACAATCAAGTCGCTGGCCAAAAGCATCCCATGCTTATCTTTGGTTGATGAACAGGTCAAACTCATCATTGATACTGATGCCTTCGATATCGGTTACGGCGGCATTCTCAAGCAAGAACTTAACTGCAAAATCTTTGTTGTCCGTTACCATTCCGGAGTCTGGAATAGTGCACAGAAGAACTATTCCACCGTCAAGAAGGAAGTATTAGCAATAGTACTTAACGTCCAGAAGTTCCAAGGCGACCTTATCAACAAGGAGTTCGTCATCAGGACTAATTCAAAGGCGTCCAAGTTTATCTTTGAGAATGACGTCAAGAATCTTATCTCCAAGCAGATCTTTGCCAGGTGGCAAGCGATCTTATCCTGTTTCGATTTCAAGATCGTGTCTATAAAAGGCAGCGAAAACTCATTAGCAGATTATCTCTCGAGAGAGCACCTCTTGAGAAACTCCCAATTTGCCTCTCATGCAACCTCCTCCCGGCCGGCAACGGCCACCTTCGCGACCACCGCAGCAGCAGCAGAATAGTTCTCAAAACTATTCCCTTCAATCAGTAGCTTCCTCCTCAGGAACTACTCCTCCTTCTAAGGGAAATCAACCCTTAGGTCAATCATCTGCACCAGCTCCGATGAGTGCAGACAATTACGCCATGGACTTACAGTTCGAACAAGTATCTAGGCGACGTCAAGGTTCCTCTCCAAGGACTTTGACAATCCAAACAGACCTTTCTGGTCTTCCCCCTTTTCCTTCAATCAAGTTGTTACGCCCTACTGGTGTTTCAACTCCAAACAAGCGTGCTGCTTCCCCAGCCGCTTCTTCCTCAAGATCTCCAATTCCGAGGAATCCTTCCTTGTTCTCTCAAGTAGTTAGGCCCAGGGTTTGCCAGCCCAGACCTCCAATTCAAGGTTATTTCACCAAGACTACAATGGTGGACCTAACCATTGAAACAGAATTCGATGGACCTTTTGTCCAAGAAGTCTGTAACCAAATATTTCCTCATGGCTTTCATTTTCTGCCAGAGGATCTGTCCAAATCCCGGACCTTCTATGAGTACATTTTAGTCGATTCCAAATCCGCTGAAATTACTCATATTCCAGATAGAAATGATCCTTCCAAGATCATTTATTCCAAGCTGAGAATTTTCTGAGTCCTCACTCCTTCCTCCTGGAAACAGGGAATGTTTGTCGGTAAGAAATTCTCCCGTCCCTTCAAACCAACATCTTACAATTACCGTGACTATACCAAGGCATGGTATTTTGTATTTTGGCTTCAACCTTTCAACCATTCTTGGTTTGTGACATTTTGTAAGCAAGCTTACAAGATGCACTTCCCTAACTGGTTTCAAAACTGGTGGATGTATTTTGGACTTTCCGAGGAGATCTTCCCCGTTGAAGTCCAACGTTCATACCATCTCTTCCAACAAAGTATCTATTCGTCTCCCCTTTCCAAGACGTTTAGATTTGCTTTGTATTTCCAAATTCCGTGGATCTTTTGCTGGAATTTCCAGCTAGGACCCTCAGGCAATTTCAAGGCCCTAAGCAAATCCCTTAGGATCAAATGGTGGGAAAAGTTCAATTTTTCACACCTGGAAGTCAACAAGATGAAGGATTGGTTCAAGGCCAATGTTCATCTCCAAGACATGACGAGGCAAGAAGACGAGAGTTTCCTCCTTGCCAAAAACGCGATTATGTCTTCCCTTGCCAGAGCCGGATCCCAAGCCGATTTCAACTCCGTTGTCAATACAGTTGCTGAACATCTTCTGGAAACAGAAGACGACCAAGAAGAAGCAGCTTCTCAATCTTCGGTCAACGATGATATCGATACCTTCGATCCTTACCAAGGTTACGACATCAACGACCCAAATTTGGACACGCAGCCATATTAGTCCAAATTTTTCATGTGTTTTATTTAATTTTATTCAAGTGTTTTTAGTTTTAGTTTTAATTATTGTATAATTATGTAAATTAATTTGTTTAAATTTCTTGCATTTATTTAGATAAGATCATTGTATTCCGATCTTATCGTTGCTTTAAGAGTCTGCTAAATTCATGGATTTCACTGAAGAACATTTGAAAGAGAAGACTCCATGCCGGAGATGGCATACTTCTGATGAGGAATCACCAACCTCAGGCGGCGTGACTAGCGAGAATGGACTGACTCTGCGCAAGAGAAGATTCTTATATCTCACAAGGCAAAAGTTATGTTGTGCGGATGGGGTGCTCCGTGGTAGCAAGGCGGGGAAGCCGAAGTAAGACCACCTGTGGAGCTGTGTATTCCGTAGAGCATGATGGATGCCTAGACGATCGATATGAGAGAATCAACAGTCCAAGCCAATCAGAAGACAGCCGGGTGACGCCATTATCTTCTCCAACAAGTTTTCAGAAGGAAGAATCCAAGACTAGCAGACATATCCAACCTATGTTTAATCGCTTCCCTTTATTGTTTTCCGCTGTAATTATTTTATTTCCTCTGTAAATTTTATTTTGCTTTCGATAAGAATTAGTGGGGTCTGTCCCACCAATCTTATCATTTACTTTTCATGCAAAGACTTTCAGAAAAAGCCAAGCAATGGTCCTGTCTTGTCGGCCATTCTGAATAGTTGTAATTATTGTTGGTTACACTGTGTAGACAATAATGGAATTAATAATTGGACCCCACGGTGCAATTATTGATTTGCATTATAAATAGCAGTGCATCCGACCCTCAATGTTTCTAAAATTATTCATAGAATATATTTTTGTAATTTAAGATGTCATATAATTATATAAAATAGATAGATTTTTAAATTTTTTAAAAATTTGGACTAAAAATATACATTTAAGAAAATCAAAACTAAATATACTTGTGAAAATTTATAACTATTAAAAGTATTTATAAATATAGTAAACGGTAAAATTTTAGTTATTTTTTATATTTTGAAACTCATTTAATTATATTTATTTAAATACAAAAAGAGTTTTGAAAACTCAAACTCAAACTCAAACATTATACAATTCAAAACACGAAAAAGGTAAGAAAATATAATATGTTAAATTTTGTTTTGTTTTGTTTTTAATATGAGTAATAGGTGGTTTTATTTTTTTAAAAAATGATTTTATCTTTAGGAAAAGCTCATTTTGTCGGCGTGCACAACTATTTTATTGAAAAAGAAAAAAAAAAAACTCATTATTTTAATATATTTATAAAACTTGCTTGTATTTATAGATTTAAAATTGACATGATGTGATGAATCAATGTTTTAACATAAAAAAAGAAATAGACAATAAAATATTACTCATATAAATGTAATATAAATAATAGACATTTTAAATAGTTTGAGAATAAAATGTTTATTTATTAATTAAAATTTTTCTTTCTATAATTTGTTATAGTGTCATTTAAATTTAGTTAAAATTAAGAGGTACGTGATGGGTCGGATATCAACCATTGAAACCAAAGTATATTAGTAAAAGTGTAAAAGTAGATTGCAAAGTTATACTATTTCTTTGCCTTGTTTACAAAAGGAAGTAATGTAATTGATTTGTTTGACTCTAAACTACATTAACAAGTTAAGCTGTCATTTGTCGCTCTTTACTTTCATAATCCTGCAATTAATACAATTAATATATAATATATACGGAGAGAAAAAGTAAAAAAAAAGAAAAGAAAAGAAAAGAAAGAAAGAAAAGGAGCTTGTGGGAGATACGAGTGCCGGTCCCAAGTACGTTGCTGAACGGTGCGTATCATCATCCATTATTACTTTTCTGCTCTTCTTCTTCTTCTTCTCTCTCTCTTTCTATTCTCTGTGACTTCCATTTCCATATTGGTTCAGATCAGCACCTGCGCCTTCGGAAATGGCGAAATCTAGTGCCGATGACGCCGAGCTAAGGCGAGCTTGTGAGGCTGCCATCGAAGGCACTAAACAGAAGGTTGTCATGTCCATTCGTGTTGCAAAGAGCCGAGGGATCTGGGGAAAATCCGGCATGTTAGGACGCCAACAAATGGCTAAACCTAGGGTTCTTGCTCTTTCCAGTACGTTCTTGATCTTTAATTCCATTGTTCTTACCTATATTTTGAATTTCGTTTTTCAACTCATTATAATCTCCCTGCTCTCAATTCGCTCTTTGAATTCTAAATTTCTAATTCAGCATACGGAATTTATCACCCTCTACTGTTTCTTCCTATATCTGCCTCTTTAATTTGATTACCTATTCTAGTATCCCGTTTCTCTAAATTTGAAACCAATTTTGTTTATATGCTAAGTTCCTCACGTACACAGCAGGAGCTCTCTGGAATACGACTACTCTTTCCTTTACTGTCGTTTCTTACTGATATGGACTATCTCTCTCTCTCTCTCTCTCTGTCCCTCGTTTTTTACTGGATTTGTCGGGTCGGGTGCAACTGTGTAATTATTTATGCACGGCAGGGAAACAATTAATGCAAAGGATGATTTCTAATATGTAGTTAATGGAAGTTTGAAATGTAACATTTGAAAAGTCCTACCGGAGATGACTAACTTTTTGCCACGGAACAATAGAGACTATATGCTTTGTGCTGGGAAGTTGGAATTATACGATTGCACTCTGGATAGATGAATGATTAATATTCTTTGACATCGACATTGCTTGAAAACTACACCCGTGATCCGTCCTTTGTTCCATACATTTTCAAAGCTAGCTGTATATGGAATTTGAAATGTACACTTTTAACGTTTCAGAGTTGTTGAATACTCAAGTTCAATACTAGTGAAGGGAACATAGTTTTATTTTTGTTTGTTTGTTTGTTTTTATTAGCCCTTAGCAATGTAGGCCTCCAGTGAAGTTCTAGCTCTGACAACATCTATGGCTACTCCTTGAATTCCTTCCTGTTTAGTGTAAGATTACTGATATGTTCAAGTTGTTGCATCCACTGTCCATTTATTGCTGAATTTTCAATATTGCAAAATTATTAATTACATTAGATCCTCTGGCAAGGTTGTAGTTTCTGTCATCTTAGAAGCATGACGACTGTCATTTTAGTTTCATTTGTGGTTTTCTTTTTGCAGCAAAAGAAAAAGGTCCACGAACAAAAGCTTTTCTACGAGTCTTAAAATATTCCACAGGTGGAGTTCTAGAGGTAATTTTAGAATTTGAATTATTTTTTCTGGTTTATGAAGATTTTCAATTTTTAATCTTCTTATAATGAAATTTCCCTGAACTTCATATTGAGTATTCCTTGCATGATTTTTTAGCCGGTTTAACTCTTCTCTAAGTTCAAGGATTTTCTTGGTGGCCAAAATTGGTCTCTTTGCTTCCCTGATTGATAATCAAATCCATGTGCAGCCTGCAAAGTTATACAAACTAAAGCATCTTTCAAAGGTGGAAGTTATAGCAAATGACCCCAGTGGATGTACATTTACATTGGTAATGTTTTCTTATCCAAAAAATGCTCCTTCCTATGTTTCTATTTATTTTTATTTTGTTAATATCAAGTTGGTTTTCATGGTCTAATTTTTAGACTTGGCACAGTGATTAGGTCTCTAATAAATGCAGATTGGGGCTACAGTGCTGCTTAATTTTTGCTCATTCGTCTCTATTAAACTGGATTTTTGCAGGGATTTGATAACCTAAGAAGTCAAAGTGTTGCCCCTCCCCAGTGGACTATGCGTAATATTGATGACAGGTGTTCTAGAGAAGATATTATTTAATTATTTAGATATTTTTGTGTTTAGCTCATTGCACATAGTTTAAACAATTGATTGCACAATACTGTTACATTGCACATATGCAGAGTGTAATCTATTAGAACTTCCTATTTATATCTTTCTAATCTTCATTCCATCAATTTCTAATAAAGTTGAACTATTTTGATTTTGTATTCTTTTCCATCTAGGAACCGGCTTCTACTTTGTATCTTAAACATATGCAAAGATGTATTGGAACGACTTCCAAAAGTTGTTGGTATAGATGTTGTGGAGATGGCTCTTTGGGCAAAGGTGCATGCGGTTTCCCTTCTTTTATATTTAAACTTAACCTTACAATGCAGTTTTGATTTTCTTTTTTTGGGAAGTTTTGAAACTTAACCTTATAATTATTGTTTTTGTATTTTTTTTAAACTTCTTGTTCATAATTTATGGCTTGATCCCTTTCATTTGTTTCTAGATGAATAGATATTACTACTGCTTTGATTTTCTTCGGGTAATTATTTTAATTGGCAAAACTGCAAAATATTTTCAAATATAGAAAAATAGAAATACTAATAGACATTGGCATTTTGCTGCAGATGTAATTAAGTTTGCTCATTTTTCTATATTTAAAAACCTTCCTTTTCTGCACATTTGGTTTCGTTTTTGGTTGGAAATGTCTACTACTAGTTCATTGCTGTGGCATGATTATATGCTTGAGGAAACGTGCCTTCCCTGCTCTTATAATCTCTTGATTTTTATTTACTTTTGAATCTTTAGAGGTAAGAATTTTGTATATGTAAGGATTTTCATTCTGAAAATCAAATAAAGTAATTGGTTACAAACACTTTAGTTTTTTTTTTCTGATGCTCATATAGAAATTAATGTAGGAAAATACACCTACAGTTCCTACCCAAAGGAGTCATCAGGATGGTCCTGCCGTGGCTAGAGTAACAGAGAGTGACCTTAAAGTCACGGTAGAAAAGGAACTTGTTTCTCAAGCTGAGGAAGAGGACATGGAGGCACTTCTGGGCACGTGAGTTTGACTTCCCACATTTTTCATGTGTCTTTTTACAATACATATTTTTCACGTCAATTGTGATTTGTGAGTTGTGATGAGTCTGTGTGAATAGTGTTAGAATACTGGTACAGTTTCTTGTGTGCTGATACTTGATTGATGGTAGACAATGGTTGTTGTTTTGTTTATGACTATTGGTATGCAGTTATGTGATGGGTATTGGTGAAGCTGAGGCCTTTTCTGAAAGGTTGAAAAGAGAGCTCCTTGCTTTGGAGGCAGCAAATGTTCATGCTATTTTGGAAAGCGAACCTTTGATTGATGAAGTAATTTCTTGTTTATTTATTTTTCTTTACTATTCAATTTTTTATTTCCCTCGCATCTTTTTAACAATTTTTGCTTTATGGAAGAAAACGCGTCACTATTTTAGAGCTTCTTATCTTCTGGGTTATGATTTCCTTTAACAGTAAGCCTTAAATCTATGGACATATAGCAAAACGTACTTCTGCTGGACCACTATTAATCTCAATGGCATCTGAGATGCTTAACATTTTTTTAGAGAAGAAACATTTCGTTGAAAAAATGAAGTAGGGAGAACCCCCGAGCTATAGGTGATTACAAATAAATATTTCCAATTGGAAACTAAATAAGAAAGACTCAAATGATTAAAAGGTGGTTTAGTTTTGCACCAATACAGAGTAGTAGAGAGAGTATAATCTATGAATATGCTCGCCCCACAAGATCCAAAAAAAATCATGAACAATGGTTAGATGGTCTTCTTAGTGCCACGAAACCAACCAACAAAGAAGCAAGATTGCCACACATATTATAAGAAAAAAACAGTCAGCCAACCAGAGGCCTGCAATATGGTATGCCAGAACTGCAAAGCAAAAGGACAATGCATAAAGAGATGTGCAGCAGATTCTGAATGATTATGACACATGTATCTGAGATGCTTAACATTAATCTTGGCACTATTACTACTAGTATAACTGTTTTACTGTGAGCAATTTTTACATATTGCTTTAAGTATGGACTATTGCCCTCACTAATATTGTTGATGACACATGTTTCTCATGATTGAAACCAGTATATGTAAACGTTGGCTGCTTGTTCTTTTAGGTGCTGCAAGGGCTTGAGGCAGCTACATATTGTGTTGATGACATGGACGAATGGTTGGGAATCTTCAATGTGAAACTTAGACACATGAGAGAGGACATTGAATCGGTAAAAAAAAAAAAAAGAATTTTATCTGTAGTTCTCTTTTGAAAATTCCTCCTGTCTTCACCTTCAATCTTTTGGGCCTAGATGCGAATGCTGAATGCGTATTGGATGAAATTTTTTTCTTTTGTTTTTGTTTATCTTTTCCTGGTTGTAATATGCATTTTATACAAACACTGTTGTGGCCAAGTATGTAGAATAACTTTGCTAGCATCATTTGCATGCTTCTTCTTCTGCTTGCATATAAATACTTTTAATATTTTTGCTTTCTCATTTTTGCCATTTTTTTTTTATTTATCTTCGTTTGTTTTGTTTGTCAATCAATCAATCCCTTTATTTATTACATACATACAGATGTATGCATGTTTTTATGTATTTCACCTCTTTTTTGAAATTAAGGATGATTTGGAAAACTCATGATTTAAAATTTTTAATTTTGTTGGATAATGAAATACTATAATGGTGATCAGATATATGTATCATTTTAGTAAAAAATAATTGTCGCGTAAGTGAGATTTTTACACCTCTTACCTTTAACTTGACTCTTTTGATGCGCAGATAGAGACTCGGAACAATAAGTTGGAGATGCAATCTGTGAATAATAAAGCACTCATAGAGGAGCTTGATAAACTCCTTGAACGGTTACGTGTCCCTTCTGAGGTATTTTTATTCATCAGATATTAAAGTGAGATTTTTATGAAAAATTCTCATATGACGTTTCATTGGTTGTAGTATGCAGCATGTTTGACTGGGGGATCATTTGATGAGGCACGCATGATTCAAAATGTAGAAGCCTGTGAGTGGTTAACTGGTGCTTTGCGCGGCCTTGAAGTTCCCAATCTGGATCCTACATATGCAAACATGCGATCTGTATGTAATACACTTTCCTTCCGTGATTTTAATTTTTTGTGATAGCATGTGTTCTCCACGAATCATAATTTCTCCCAAAGTTTAGCTCTTGCAGTTGCTGATTTTTATTTTATTATTATTGTTTTTTTTTTTGTGCAATGCTTTGAGCAGTAAAGTTGTCATTTGTGGTTTAGACGTTTGCAAAACATTCAATTAAGATACTACCGTGTGGTGTAATAGTTGCTAACTCTTTAGTCTTTAGAACATCAGTAAAAACCTTTTCAAGTGTCGTAGCTACACTCTTCCAGGTAAGGGAGAAGCGTGCTGAACTTGAGAAGCTGAAAAGTACCTTTGTTAGAAGAGCTTCGGAGTTCTTAAGAAACTACTTTGCTAGTTTGGTGGATTTTATGATAAGTGACAAAAGTTACTTTTCTCAGGTACTTTCACAATTTATATATTTTTAGTCATAAATCTGAAGGTTGAATGTGAATTACTGCTGACTTCTATGTTCTTAAGTAGAGGGGACAACTGAAGAGGCCCGATCATGCTGACCTGCGGTACAAATGCAGGACTTATGCTCGTCTTTTGCAACATTTAAAGGTCATATTGCTTGAAAGGATTTGTTATGCAATTGCTTCTATTGCCTCCTTTTGTACTAATTTGTCTTTTTTCTTTTATTACTTGTAGAGTCTTGATAAGAATTGTTTGGGTCTGTTGAGAAAAGCCTATTGTAGCTCACTCAACTTGCTTCTTCGCAGGGAGGTGAGTGAAAATATCTTACTACCTAGCTTCTTACCATTTTTAAAAAATACATTAACTTTTTCAATATTTTATTTACCCTTTTAAACAAGTATCAATTAAAATTTTATGTAGTTACTAGGGGTAGACAAGAGAGTAGTGCTGAATTTCCTATTTCTTAGAAGGCTCCATTTTAATCCAAATTATTTAAGGCAACTCATAGTCTCATATTCATCTTTAAAATTTAACAGTTAGGTAGTTCATTTTTTAAGGCCTTGTTAATATAACTTCAATATTAAAAGATCCAGATTTGAATTATGGCTAAAAGCCTTGTTAGAATCTTAGAATATTTATGGAAAGATTATGGGAATATTTTTCCTAATTCCTAAATCTTTTCCTTTTTTATTCTCTTGTATATTCTATTTATTCTCCCTTGTACCTATTTTATTAATCATCAGAAAAATAATAAAACTAAAAACATCGTGGTTTTTCTCTCGGTTCTCGTGTTTCCACGTAGGCTTTGGTTTCGTGTTTATTGCTTTTAATATGGTATCAGAGTGAAGTAACAACGAAACCCTAAAAAAAAATTTAGGAAACACCCAGACCAAAACAGAAGTTGTCGCCGCTGCCGTGGACACCACCATGGAAAAACTACTACGCCAGATTCAGAAGCCGCCGATGTACACAGTGGGCCATCCCTCGCCGCCGTCACCGCAATATTTTAACCAGAAACCATCGCACCGCCGCTTCTGTCAGGCACGTGGGCCCACGAGCTGCCCTCCGTTCATCTCACCGCCCATCCCATCCACTTCTACTCATCGTCGCCTATCCAACCGTCTCACCCTTCCGGTCATTCGCAGCTGCACGCGCCACTCATTGCCGCCGGACAGCAACCTAGGAAACTGTCAAATTTGTACAGCAATGCAGCAACCTTTCTTCTGTGGGAACGGGGCTGACCAACTCCATAACAGATTGGGGATTGAAGCAGGCGAGTCATTGGCACCCTCCGGTTATGGACAGCCATATGTTTGTGGTTCCGGGATTAACCAAACCTACAATAGAGTTGTTTTTGAAATTGGTGCATCCTCTAAATCGACCAATCTATCGATGTATTCAAAGAACCCGATAACTTCGCTCCCTAATGTACCTTCGAATTATATAACTAACTCTGTTGCCCTTAATCCTCGATTCTCGACCCATGGTAATGAGAATAGTGCAAATCCAATCCTTGTATGTGAGCACTGCAAGAAACAATGGCACACCAAGGATCAGTGTTGGAAACTCCACAGTCGGCCCCTAAGAGGTAACAAACATTCCTCCAACGAGCACTCAGGGCTTATCGATGTTAGGGAGATTGTTAGCACCTCTCAGTCAACTAGCCCTACTGCTAGTTAGATCGACCATTCTACTCTAAGCGCCATTGCTTAGTTAGGTATGCCTCAGTCCTTTGGTCTTATTAGTGTTGATGGGAAGAATCCACAAATCACTTGACAGGTTCTTTGGAGCACTTTGTCTCTTATATTCCATGTGCCGGTAATGAGAAAATCAGGATAGCAGATGGCTCTTTAGCCCCGATTGCTGGCAAAGGACAAATAGTTCTCTTTGACGGTTTTTCTCTCCAGAATGTTTTGCATGTGCCTAAGCTTTCTTACAATTTGTTATCTATCAGTAAGATCACCTGTGAGCTGCACTGTAAAGCTACTTTCTTACCTGAATTTGTTTGTTTTCAGGACTTGAGTTTGGGGAGGACGATTGGCACTGCCCGGCATAGCAGGGGACTTTACATCCTTGATCATGGTTCCTCTGGTAGTAGCATCTTTAGGACTAGTTTACTGTCTTCCTATTTTAGCACTTCTGAACATGACTTTATGTTGTGGCATTTTCGGTTGGGTCACCCAAACTTTACTTATATGAATTATTTGTTTCCCCATCTTTTTCCTAAAATCGATGTCTCCTCGTTATCTTGTGATGTGTGCATTCGGGCAAAACAACATCAGGTTTCTTTTCCCTCACAACCATATAAACCCACACAACCGTTTACCCTTATCTATAGTGACGTTTGGGGTCCCTCCAAGGTCACCACCTCATATGGAAAACGGTGGTATGTAACTTTCATTGATGATCATACCCGTCTTACCTGGGTCTACCTTATCACCGATAAATCGGAGGTTTCCTCTATTTTCCAAAATTTCTCACACCATTGAAACACAATTCCATAAAAAAATTGTTATTCTTTGGAGTGATAATGGCCGGGAATTTCAAAATCATAGTCTTAGTGAATTTCTAGCCTCCAAGGAGATTGTTCACCAAAACTCATGTGCCTACACTCAACAAGATGGAGTGGCCGAGTGAAAAAACCGTCACCTTCTGGAAGTAGCTCGTTCCCTTATGCTATCCACTTCCCTTCCTTCATACTTGCGGGGAGATGCTATTCTTACAGCAGCTCATTTAATCAATAGAATGTCTTTTCATATTCTCCACCTTCAGACTCCCTTAGATTGTCTTAAGGAGTCCTACCCCTCTATTCGTCTTGTTTCTGAGGTTCCTCTTCATGTGTTTGGGTGTACCGCGTATGTCTATAATTTTGGCCCTAATCAGACCAAATTTACCCCACGGGTTCTGGCGTGTGTGCTTGTTGGGTATCCCCTTCACCACCGTGGTTATAAATGTTTTCACCTGCCGTCCAGGAAATACTTTGTCACTATGGATGTTACTTTCTGTGAGAACCGATCTTTCCATTAGCCGGCTTCAGAGGAAGAGTGTGAGTGAAGAGTCTAACATCACCTTTGAGTGAACCTACTCCTCGTATCGTGTCTGACATCGATCCTCATCCCATAGTCCTACCCACAAACCAAGTTCCTTGGAAAACGTATTACAGGAGGAATCTCAAAAAGAAAGTCGGGTCCCCTACTAGTCAGCCGCTGGCTCCAGTCCAAGACTCTGAACTTCTTCGAGACCAAGGTATGGAAAATCCTACTGAACCTTGTACTAATTGTTAAATTTGATAGTATGGGGTTCCATCTCAAAACCAATTGGCAATGAGTGGAGTAGCTCATCTATCGTACATAGAGTATGAGTCTCCTTGGTTTTTCCGATGTAGGACTCTCAACTTCTCCAACACTAATAATACGATAAGTGAGAATGACAGGTCTGATGTTGATGTTCTTGAAAATGTGGAAGAAAAGAACAGTGGTGATGAGATTGAGGTCAAGACAGAAACCGATAATAATGAAGTTGAACAGGGTCATACAGGGAAACTTGATAACTATGATCCCTCACTCGACATTCCCATTGCTCTGAGAAAAGGTACTAGGTCTTGTACTAAACATCCCATTTGCAACTATGTTTTCTATAATAATCTCTCTTCATAGTTCAGAGCTTTTACAGGAAGCCTTGACTCTACCATAATACCGAAAAATATCTACACTGCTTTAGAGTGTTTTGAATGGAAGAATACTGTCATGGAAGAGATGAAGGCTCTTGAAAAGATAGAACTTGGAAAATTTGTGCTCTACTTAAGGGACACAAAATTGTGGGATGCAAAGGGGTGTTCTCTCTCAAATACAAAGCAGATGGTACTCTTGACAGACACAAGGCAAGGTTAGTTGCAAAGGGATCTACTCAAACCTATGATATTGACTATTCAAAAACTTTTTCTCCCGTTGTTAAGTTGAATACTGTTAGAGTCCTGCTATCTATTGCTGTGAACAAAGATTGACCTCTATACCAGTTGGATGTTAAGAATGCTTTTTTGAATGGAGACCTTGTGGAGGAAGTTTACATGAGGCCCGCCTGGATGAAGCCCAGTTTGGTCAGCAAGTGTGTAAACTCCAGAAATCCCTATATGGTCTGAAGCAGTCTCCCAGAGCATGGTTTGATAGATTCACCACCTTTGTCAAGTTCCAAGGGTACAGTCAGGGACACTTTGATCATACTTTATTTACAAAGGTTTCCAAGACAGGGAAGGTTGATGTTCTAATAGTTTATGTGGATAACATTGTGTTTAACTGGAGATGATCAGGCAGAAATCAATCAACTAAAGCAGAGAATGGGTGACGAATTTGAAATCAAGGATTTGAGAAATCTGAAATATTTTCTTGGAATAGAGGTGGCCAGATCTAAAGAAGGTATCTCCGTGTCTTAGAGAAAATACACCATTGATTTGTTAACCGAGACAGGTATGTTGTGATGTCGTCCTGCTGATACTCCTATTGAATTCAATTGTAAACTTGGAAACTCTGATGATCAAGTTCCAGTTGATAAAGAACAATATCAGTGCCTTGTGAGTAAATTGATTTACTCATCCCATACTCGTTCAGATATTTCCTTTGCTGTGAGTGTTGTCAGCCAGTTTATGCAGGTTCCTTATGAGAAACACATGAAAGCTGTCAACAGAATTCTGAGATACTTGAAGACCACCTGGTAGAGGGCTGATGTTTAGAAAAACAGACAGAAAGACCATTGAGGCATGTACTGACTCGGATTGGGTAGGATCTTGATAGACCTCCAATTATACACCAATATAGTAGGAGGAAGAAGAAGCAATGGTCACGCACGTGCCAAAGGAAACAACTCTAATATTATAGTAGTTATTTTCTTTATTAAATAATAGAGTATAAATAGGAGTTTGTTATGGAGAGAGAAGTTAGTTAGCATTTTGTTGTGAACTCAGGCTATTCCTTGAGAGAGAGGAAAGCGGAGGAGATTGTCCTTTAGCCTTACGAATTGAGGAATCCTCAATTCGTTAGTTTTTTTCTCTATTTTCGTTTTTGTATCCGGTGAGCATTTACCAGAATCAATATAGATATCCCTCTTGATCGGACGTGATCAAGAGGAGTTTCATCAGATCTGTTGTTGATAGAAAGTTTACCTCCGGTTATTGTACCTTTGTTTGGGGCAATCTTGTAACTTGTAGGAGTAAGAAGCAAAGTGTTGTGGCCAGAAGCAGTGCTGAGGCCGAATACAGAGCTATGAGTTTGGGAATATATGAGAAAATTTGGCTCTAGAAAGTCCTGTTGGATCTTCATCAGGAATATGAGACACCATTGAAGATTTTTTGTGATAATAAAGCTGCTATTAGTATTGCTAACAGCCCTGTTCAACATGATAGAACTAAACATGTTGAGATTGATCAGCATTTCATTAAAGAAAGACTTGACAGTGGGAGCAACATGATAGAACTAAACATGTTGAGATTGATCGGCATTCATTAAAGAAAAACTTGACAGTGGGAGCATATGCATTCCATACATCCCTTCGAGTCAATAGGTTGCTGATGTTCTTACCAAGGGGCTTTTCAGACCAAACTTTGACTTTTGTGTTAGCAAGTTGGGCCTCATTGATATATGACGGGGGAGTGTTAGAATCTTAGAATATTTATGGAAAGATTATGGGAATATTTTTCCTAATTCCTAAATCTTATTCTTTTTTATTCCCTTGTATATTCTATTTATTCTCTCTTGTACCTATTGTATTAATTATCAGAAAAATATGGTTTTTCTCTCGATTCTCGGGTTTTCAAGTAAGTCTTAGTTTCGTGTTTATTACTTTCAATAAGCCTCAAATAACCACGTGTTGGCCATGATCTTAATATGAAAAGAGTAACGTAGTTTACCTTACCCTCTTTGTATCTGGTTAGATTTGAAGTCACTTAACTATAGTTGTATCTGGTAGTTAGTGATGTGGCTAAATAAAATACTAAAAATTCAATCATGAATTGATAGGACTTGTAATAATTTTCACAATTTTTTTCCTTCGTTATGCTTCAATTAAAAGTTTCCTTTTACCTCTTTTTCATCTCTTTATTTTCTCTAGAGCATACTATTTGAGAACTCCTTTATTTGCTATCGAAATTCATCCATATCCACCAGTCTGCATGTCTCATTTTGCTTCTTTACAGGCTCTGGAAGTTCTCTGTTCTCCCTTGTTAGCCTGAATTCACTTATGTAAATTATATTTCGTTTATTTATTTTCTTTGATCTGATATTTTTTTTCGTCTTTAGGCTCGGGAATTTGCTAATGAGCTTCGTGCCAGCACCAAAGCATCAAGAAATCCAACTGTCTGGCTTGAAGCTTCCTCTGGATCTGGTCAGAATGTGAATGCAGCTGACACCTCTACTGTCTCGGAGGCTTATGGGAAGATGTTAACCATTTTTATCCCTCTTCTTGTGGATGAGGTAAAATTTCTGGTTCTACATGCACTGATTGTCTGATTATTTTTGTTCTGTAAATGATTTTTTCCCCATAATTACATATGCAGAGTTCTTTTTTTGCACATTTCATGTGCTTTGAAGTTCCTGCCCTTGTGCCTCCTGGTGGTGTTAACGGTGGTAAAGCAGGATATGACGACGACGACGACGATTTGGGAATTATGGATATTGATGACAACGACAGTAAATCTGGTATGCCACGGGCTGTTATCATTATTGTTCCTCCCAGACTTGGGGGTGGGGGGTCAAGTCATAAGTAATGAAATGTATTGTATTAATTTGAACTCTTTTGACACATTGTTCGATGTTATAGGGAAAAATTCTGCCGAGCTTGCAGCATTAAATGAATCACTTCAGGACTTGCTTGATGGAATTCAGGTAATGTCTACCACTTTGTTTTCACCACTTTTTTCCTTCGTCCTGATATCTTACCATAAATTCAAAAAGAGAGTAAACTTAACAGATTTTGGATATCCATTGCATAGCCCTTAGCAATATCATTCTTTTATTTGTGTATGTTACTCATTTTTTTTACAGCGGGAGAGCCTTTTAGAAAATATTATCCCCATACTTTGCATAAACAATGCGAGTTAAAAACCTTAATAATCATCTTTTTATGTATTCTATGTGTTTGGTGTTACCAAGGTCATTTGTCCATTTTGATTTCTAGAGTCAAAATGGTATAATGGAAATGCAGTTTATTTTGCCTAAACTAAAAAACCTGACATTCATAGAATAAATATCAACATGGCGGCTGTTTATTCAATCAATTTGTTTGGAATGTGAACCAGGAAGATTTTTATGCTGTTGTGGACTGGGCATACAAAATTGACCCGTTGCGCTGCATATCAATGCATGGCATTACCGAGCGTTATCTTTCTGGACAGAAAGCTGATGCAGCAGGATTTGTCCGCCTTTTGCTTGGTGACTTGGAGTCAAGAATTTCCATGCAGTTCAATCGCGTAAGTCTTGAATTGAAGCTAATGCTAGCAGTATTAATTTCTGAACTTTGTGACACTGCTGACCTTTCTTGAATGTTCAAATGTTTTACAGTTTGTGGATGAAGCTTGTCACCAGATAGAAAGAAATGAGAGAAATGTTAAGCAAATGGGTGTACTATCTTATATTCCGAGGTAAATCACATTTGGAAGGATCGTGCATTTGTTTCTTATAAGTTTTTGTCAATCTTGAGGATCAGGAAATAGGATACTGGAAGTGTTAATCATTGGGATCTTTGGTTGTGTAGCCTAACTTAGAAGCTGCAGCTTCTAGTTCTAGCTGATACGTTCACTCTCCTGATATATACACTTCATGAGTGAGTAATGTAAAAAACGAAGCCTTATCTTTGCAATAAAATACACGAAGTCATATGTTGATAATCCTTCCTTGGAAAGGATTTGGGGATAACATTGAGCTTTTGTGCACTTCTCTACTACAGATGTTGTAAATTGCAATGAAGTGAAATGGGTGGCTGAAAAGATGATGTTCTAGTTTTCCCTAATACATAATTGTATTGATCTAGTTCCTATCTGTTACATTTAATCGCTGGCAACTTTGTAAATTGAAGTGTTTCAACTCTGAAGATGAGTTATTCTAAGATTATTTGGAACAATAACTACTTCCATTCTTTTGGGCATCGGTGTACCTATATTTTCTCTTGGTTTGTCATTGAACTCTAGAACATAGTACACACACTTGGGTGATGGGGGCTATAATTTCTTTTGTAGTTTATATCTACTTATTTCAGTGTCATATTTTTCTTGTGTCTGTCTGTAGATTAATCATCTTCTTATGGTATTATTAATACCTTCTTTGCCCTCTCTCCTATTACGTAAATGATTAGAAACAATATTTTGGCTTCATCTTCTGAATCTGGAAAAGACCTTTTTTTTTTCCTAATTTTTTTCAATTTGCTTTAAGCTAGTTGTATAGGGATAAGAAACGTCTATGTTGATTAAACATTCTGTAAAGATACTACAGTTGTATCTTAATATATTGAATTTCCTCAACGAGTTACAATATCAAACCAGCAATAGAATAGTACCTTGATCACAGATGTTCAAGTACTAACACCAACGGAAATTACAGAAAGCAGTAAAGGACTCAACAATAACGAAATACCAAATACCCTCAACCAAATGAAAAGACTGAACAATAAAACCTGGACATTCTGCTTTCTCCCTCGCAAGGATGAAATGCAGCCCTGTCTTTCCAGAAAATATCTTCGATCCCCTTTCTCTCTCATTCCTCTTCCTTTTATGCTAACTAACTACCGGTCCCCACTGGATGGTCTCCACTATTCTCTCTCTCGATCGATTCTCTACATGTGTCTCCATTTTTCTTCTTATTTCTTCTGCTATTTAAATAGAATTGGTGGCTTAACACATTCCTATAGGGTTTTGGCTTTAATCTTCTATATATTATTCCTATAGCTGCAACACACGTGTTGGCAAATGGAAAGGATCATTATTTTGCAGTGGTATTAACTATATCTAGGTCTAAGTTTTCTTGTGGGCATATGTTTTACTTGATGCTATTGTGTGTAGATTTGCGACTCTTGCTACACGGATGGAGCAGTACATCCAGGGACAATCCAGGGATTTGGTTGATCAAGCATATACGAAATTTGTGAGTTTTCCCTAATGAGAAACTATGAAATTTTTTAGTTTTCTAATACATATTTATGATTGTTATAGTGATATGACTGTCAGCAATCTGAAAATTTTATACTTGAGTTTTTTTATTCCTCTCTTGGTCATGTGCTCTAGCTGCAATCTGCCCTCGTAGGATTGGAGTCTGCAAATTGACATGCATATTTTGTAACTTGCTTTGATAGGTCAGTATAATGTTCGTTACTCTGGAGAAAATTGCTCAAACGGACCCAAAATATGCTGACATTTTTCTTTTAGAAAACTATGCAGCTTTCCAGAATAGGTATGTATTGCCAGGTCAATCTTCAACTTTTATCAGAACAATATACTTCTTTGTGTTTGCATACTCTAATACCTTGGATGCAGTCTCTATGATCTAGCCAACGTTGTACCTACCCTAGCCAAATTCTATCACCAGGCAAGTGAAGCTTATGAGCAAGCTTGCACACGCCATATAAGTATGATCATATACTATGTAAGTCATTCGCCCTGGCCTTTTCAACCACCCCCACCCCAATACATTGAATTCTAGAAATAACTTTGAAATTTGATCCTTCTAATTTTTAGCAATTCGAACGGTTATTCCAATTTGCTCGAAGAATAGAAGACTTGCTTTACACCATCCCACCAGAAGAGGTTTGTATTTTGCTACTATTTTTTTCCATCGGTGCTTGAGATTTTCCTTTCTAAGAAAGCTCTTACATAGTAATCAACTATGTATTGCTCAATTGGTCCGTGATGATTCTTGAATTCTGTCAAGTTCTTAACGCAAGGTTTTCTTCTCTTGGTGTATATTTTAGGTTCCATTCCAACTTGGATTGTCCAAAATGGATCTTCGAAAAATGTTAAAATCAAGTTTGTCCGGAGTAAGTAACAATTATTTTGGGTAATACATTTATATATTTCCATGTTGAATTCTGTGTCTAAATGCCAGATGGGGTGTTGTTAGGTTGACAAATCCATTAGCGCTATGTATAAGAAGTTGCAAAAGAACTTAACATCAGAGGAACTACTTCCTTCTTTGTGGGATAAGTGCAAGGTACAGTCTCTTCTCTAAAAACAAGTATTTGATTGAAATTTAAAAGAACATATTAGGTTAAGGGTATCTCACAAATTTCCTTTAATTGGTTTGGCAGAAGGAATTTCTGGACAAGTATGATAGTTTTGCACAACTCGTCGCTAAAATTTATCCGACAGAGACGTTTTTCTCTGTGACAGAAATGAGAGATCTTCTAGCTTCTATGTAAAGAGAACTAAAAATGATGGGCACCTGATAATCTTGTATATCTTTTTGGTTTCATTTTTTCTCTTGGATATACATAATTTTGAAGAGGTTAGCCATTCTTTGTTTCATTCAATAATTCCCATTTATAGACTCCAGAGAAGATTTGTAGAAAAGCCAACTTGTCTTCAGCCATATTAGGTACTGTATTCCTTTGTATAAGAGCTCTCGGGTCGGTGTCGTGTTGTGACCTCTTCTTCTATTGATTGCTATTGGGTTTGCATGTGGGAAAGGAGTTCATAGCGGCTCTTTCCTCCTCATTTTTTCTTATTGAAGAAATGTAACGATATATGCTTATTATTATTATTAAGAATGGAGAATTTCAATATGTACCCCAAGTTTCTTTCAGTTAAATATAAGATAAATTAATTCATAGTTAATTTAAGAGATTATTTTAGACAAAAAAAAATTATCCACTAAACAAACTTAAATGGGCCATTTGGAGATGTAGCGATAAATAATATATGTGACTCACTAGATTTAAAAATAACAAAAATATTAAACTTGAATGTGAGAAGATGAGATTTGATGCTCCTAGGGATTAATTGTCGGCGTAAAACAGATTCATATTCTAAGAACCTCCAATGAAATAGCCCATACACGATTTTCTCATATGCATTCATGTTTCGGGTGTTTGTAAGAATTCAAACTCATAAACACAATACAATAGCCATTAATTGGTCTGAATTTCAAAATGTATAGTCTCTCTGGACACTTCAAGAAGACGGAACAAGATTATTACTGCGCCACCAATTGAATAACGATATTAAATTATATTGTACATCGAAATTATATCCACAATTTACAGTACTGCTCTCTACAATGTCATTCTAAGCTAACATCTCGTACGGTGATTTCATATACGTACTCTTTGCAACGCACTTCTCAACTCCAATACGTATAGAGGTTCTGTTTCCAACTTATGTAACCACAAGGTAAACCTGAAGCCTCACAACTTGGTAAGAGAATGACTTCTCATCAGCCGAATCAACACCAAAGAAACCCAATTTAAAAAAACAAAAAAAAACAAATTTGTAATCGTCGCCAACAATAACAAAAACACAGGTTTAATATATGAACTCAAAAGAACTAAATCCTTACACAAACTAGATATATAGTCATACGTTTCTGATAAAAAGTTAGTATTAA
Source organism: Cucumis hystrix (assembly GCA_025688845.1). Classification (NCBI taxonomy): domain Eukaryota; kingdom Viridiplantae; phylum Streptophyta; class Magnoliopsida; order Cucurbitales; family Cucurbitaceae; genus Cucumis; species Cucumis hystrix. The sequence continues at coordinate 5,476,169 of CM046886.1, forward strand.
TAATATTACAAACGGCTCAAAAGTGCTTGAAAAATAATCACAGAAACAATCTCAGTTTCGATTGAACCTGAGTCCGCTTTCTCATCATCGCCGCACTTGTTCGTATATAACTAAAGAGTATATATAGAAGCAAAGACAAGAGAAACGTTCATCCAAAACTTCAAAAACCCTAAAAAAACATCACAAAAAAGCAAAACGATAGAAAAAGGAGGGTTTGATTTCTCTCAGACAAATGCCTCGTTTTGTCATCAAGGGTGAATGGATTAGAGATCAGACTCGTCATCATTTTTCATCATCACAGAGAAAACCACCTCCGCATTACTATATAATTACAGACTTCAATTAAACATAAAAATAAAAACTCGAATGAAGGACGAAGACGATGGGTTTGTTGCTCCTTCGTTTCAAGCTCAGATGTTTCATATTTATAGGTACAGAGAAACGCTAGGGCTAATCCTCCTGATTCTTCGAAAGACGAAATTGCCCTATTCATAGTGGACCGAAAGCCCAAATTTTGAGGAAAACGGCTCATCAAAACGCTAAGTTCAGACTATTCTCCATGAATTTACGTTGATTATTCACACTCTAATCCTGAATCCTTACTCCACACTTCACAAATTATTCAATCTTCCTTCAGAGGTTTTCACTTTTCAAGCAGAAGATTCTTTAAAATCGGAAAGAAAATATTATTGCGAGAACAAAATAAGTGGAAAATAATTTGAGAAAACGAAGGAAAAATGCAAGAAAAGAGGTTTGATTTCTCTCAGACAAATGCCTCGTTTTGTCGTCAGGGGTGAATGGATTAGAGATCGGACTCGTCATCATTTTTTCATCATCACCGAGAAAAGAAAACCTCTACATTGTTTCAAAGTTTTTTTTTTTTTTTACAAAGAGATCATTTTTCAGAAAAGAAGAAAAATATGGGATTGGATAAAAATTCTGCATCTGAAAACAGGAGATTGAATCCAAATTGCTAACAAAGACGCAATCTCACCTACGGAAGAGATCTGCTCACAAAAATTTTTTAAAAAAAAGTTCAAATAAATAAATAAATAAAAACGCGGCGGAGAAAAAAATGAATGAATTGAAGAACAATTGATTGAGTACTTATAAGGAAGAAGAAAGAGGGAGGGAGGGCGGCTAGGTCTATGAATTTGGCCCTTATGATACCAACTTAGCTATTAAAAAACCTTCGGCCCAATGGGCTCACTAAATGTACTTAAATTACCAAAAGAGCCCTCCATTCAATTTTATTTTCTTAATAATAATTAGTTTTATTATATATCATGATTAATTATATGTTCTTATTTAATGGTTTTTTATTTTGTTTTATTAATGAATGTGATGTATATTCTTAAAAGTAAGGATTACGATATTTTGATTATCTGTTTATCCTAATTAATTACGGGTTCTCATTTCATGTTTATTTTAAAGTTGTTTCGAAAATACATGGAATTATTCTAAATGCATCTAAAACAAATACAATTTTAAAATTTTGATATATAATATATAATTCATATTTCAACTTTATCGTTTCTATTTGAGATATACATTAGGGAATTATTAAAAATAGTAAATTTAACAAAATATTTATAAATTTTCATATTCTATCAATAACACAAACATTTGATAGCAATGATCATTTCTATCAGTGGCATTGATAGCTATCGTTGATAGAATCCAAAAATTTTGTTATAACTTGTAAATATTTTAATTTATTTTGCTATATAATATAGAATTATGTTTACAAATCTTCCTTTTCAATTATTTTTCATTTTTATGTATATATAAAAGGTTTATTTAAAACATATACAAGATTATTTCAAATGTTTTACGAATTTAAAGTGGTATTATATATGTTATATTTTATGTCCTTAAACTCATATTTTGTAATATAAAATTATATTCTTTTTAATAAAGTGGTTATTGTGGCTTATGAAAATGAATATTATAATATTGAATTCAATAAACTAAGATCCCAACTATCTTATGTAGACTTGAACTTTACGTACATACATGAATCAAGTTCGAGTATATAGTCTAACCGGTCTATAGTATATGATTAATGTTGGGCATGGATGATCCCGCTTTGTAGTAGTACAAAGAGATGTGATTGTGAATCATTCATCCAAAGACATGGAAGTGAGGGCATTCTATGTAAAGAGTTTAGATAAGTCTAAAACCATGAAATAGTCATTTTTATGTTATAACACCCTTTACCGTATAAAACTTACTATTTTGATTGATGACCTAGGCAACTTAATCTTAATAGTAAACCAACTATAAACTCATATTCACACAAAATTATCCTTAGATTTGCATAGGTGATGACAACTCATCAAGCACCGATTCAATAAGCTTTCCATTTTAGAGGTGGTGGATAGCTGAAGACATAGGGTACAAGACGAAATTCACTTAGACCCATTATAGGGTTAGTGGATAGGTTGTTCTCTTAAGGGTTGAATTCATGTCTTGAATTAGGAACCCTACCATCTCATTGGCCCAAACCTTAAACCAGTTGTTCAATAGTGGATTAGTGGGACTTAAGGAACAAGCGGTAATATCGAGGGTAAAATGGTATTTTAACCCAACTGAGATTATGAACAACCTGTGAAAGATTAACTTACTAATCATGGTTATATAAGACGGACGCAAATATATTTATAATGAGGAGTGCAACTACGAGACTCTAGTGGAATGGCCTGTTAGTTAATGAATGTTGATTAACTCGGTCTAAAAGGTTCTAGCTAGTTAATATCTGATCATTGAAACACATGATCTATGGGTCCATTAGGTTCTATTGCTGCTAGCTTATATGAAATAAACTTAGAACGTTATTAATTATTGAATTAGTTTGAATTAAGAAAAAAGAGAAAAACCGACATGTATATTTGATATAACTATCAGATATCAATTAATAGATAGAGTTTTATGTTTAAATGTGATTTAAATATCAAGAATATGAACGTGGATTCATATTCAGAAGATCGAAAATGATGAAAACGAGCAAAGTTGTAAAAAGTCAAAAGATCGACTTTCGACTTTAAAAAGTCAAACTTTGACGGACTATATACTCAAATGTGATTTGAATTTTAAAAAAATAAGTGTAGATTTATGTTTGAGAGGTCGAAATTAGTCAAGAAAGACAAATTAATACTATATCAAAATATTGACAATGGTTCATAAATGAACCAATCTAAATGAGAGGGATCACGGGACACAAAAATATAGTTAAGAAATACTTAAAAGAATTAAAGGTTAATATCTATACAACAAAGTTCACATTCCTAATCGATAGCTCAATCATAAAATCTCAAAATTAAGCGTGCTTGGAACAATCTTATGTTGGATGAACTCTTGAGAATTGTCTTAAAATACATAAAAACAAGAACTAAGCAACCAGGAAAGTCCCCGACTTTTATTTAAGGGATATTTATTAAAACTGTATTACACCTTAATGGTAATATACACCATACACAAATTTGATAATTGTTGGAAAACTGTATGATGTTCATTAGTTAATCACATTGTAATTTTAATATTTTGTTGAAGAGCCAGAGATAATAATGACAGAACAAGAGATAGTAATGACTAACTACATGAGAATTGATATCTATTAAAATAGGGGATTCAAATTGTTGAGAATATAAAAAGTTACCATTTAATTATTAGTTTTCATCTTCGTCTTCTTAATTCAAATTTACCATCTTTGTTTCACCTCAACAACCCTCCATCGTGCTTTGTCTTAACAATGAGCTCTTCTACAAAGGCGATTTTATAGGCCCAAAGACTATAATCTGATTTGTTGGTAATGATATATGGGAAGCACAAAATTTAATTCATAGCAAGTCAAGACAGCGTTGGGTGCATTTTTTAAGATTAAGAGATACATGATTCATGTGCCAGGAGGTGTCTTCCTATAATTTTTAGGAAAAATTTCAAAGTGATAACTTAATATATGCTATCAAATCTAAAGGTTCATGAGAGAGCATATAATATTACTCAAACTAGTTTCCGTATGTGATATGTTCAAAATATCTACAAATTCATAATTGTAAATATGCATGATAAAAAATTCACTTACATTTGTGGCTTTATACAAAATCTATCAATATAATTTCATTCCGATTACACCAATTTTGATTACAGAACAATAAATACCATCCTAAATCAATTATGTTTTAAGTTATCAACAAAATGCGAAAAGAGGGAACCTGCATGGCTCTGCTTTTCTGGGTGTCAAAGAGCCATGTGGATCCCAGAGAGTATCACTGAGTAAGGATTATTAAATGAAATCAGCAGCATGGTGATCTTGGCTCTCCAGTATCACCTTCTGCCCGAACTAAAGCAACAACAAGGGGGTAAAAGGATATAATACTAACGGATCAAAGAAAATCATTGTATAGAAGAGAAGTAATATATACTTGCAAGAACTGAAGAAAACTTGCTCATGTGAAACAGGAAGTCAAGTCCTATCTTCAGCTTGTGATCAGATTGATAGGGATACAACAATATGGAGCCCATTGAACAACAAATTATGATAAACGTTCAACTACTTGTAACAAAATGTACAGAATGTAACAACACTAGTAATTC
>CM046886.1:5480774-5537030 GCA_025688845.1 Cucumis hystrix
CAACTACTTGTAACAAAATGTACAGAATGTAACAACACTAGTAATTCTCTGCCACGGGTCTGGAAGGAAAAAGCCTCAAAAGAAAAGTCATTAGCGACCAGAGACATACCACCCCTAAGATTTGAAAGGTTGTCATCATAGCAAAAAGAGCTCCACTTTTCTCCAACAAGTCTGGAGTCATCGGAAGACCTTTCAATTCGTACATCAAGCTCTCCATAAAATGGGAAGCTTTCGTCAACTGGTAAAGTCTATATACCTGCAAGTTGATTCAATTTGTTAATATATCGTTTCCTCTTTGGAAGAAATGAGGAATGAGTTAATAACTATAAGGGAACTACCTCAAAAATGATTGGAACAAGTGGCCAAGAAGCGGAGCCACGCCTATCAAGATAGGTTTCAAATGCTAACTGAACGATACAACCAACCAGAAATGGGAACACTGCAACAAGCGCAGCCAGCCCAATCATCGACCAAGTTGCAAAGACAGCCAATAGTGGAGCTATAACCTTAAAGCCAGCAATGAAGAAAGTTGTTGACAAGTATCCTCTAAGGCCTGTAATGAGGCTCCATCTCTTCGAGCTGAATTGTAAGTATGGTCTTTGAACACGTTCGGTAACGAGCAGGAATGTCGCAACTCCAACATAAAACAAGACTTCAAACACCAATGAACTCACAGTTTCTGGTTGAACCATGCAATTGTATTGTGTTATTAGTTTAGATAACAATTATAAACTCAGCTGCCAATAATACCGCACAGAGTGATATGAAACAAACACCAGAGATATGGAAACCTCAGAAATTACAATATAGAAATGAACTAAGTTGAATATTAAATACCTACGAGAATCCTATTCTTGAAGAAAGCCTCAATTAGACCGCCAAGGAAAACTTGAGGAAGAATCAAAGAAGAGATGAACGCAGCAGGAGCCAGTACCCAAAGGATAGAGCCCTTTTCTTCTCTAAAAGGAGCTGACACCAATTTACTCTCTTCTACCAACTGGTGAGTCAGACCATGAAATGAGACAGAACCACATTTCCCATGAAAGGGCTCCACTCCATTCAACCTACTAGCATACAGAGCATGATTTTCCTCTCCAGATAATTCCAACTGAGGGCTTTTGTTAGAATCAGCCACACACATGAACGCCCATCTCTTCCTCTTCAACACATCCCCTGCCAAATTATTGGAGCAGACAACTCTCACTCAATAATTAACTACTATTAACATGGTGAAAATTCAAGAATAATTGGAAACATACACTTGGATGAGAATTCAAGGGGCACTCGTGGTGTCCTCGGCGAAACTGGGTTTCCCAGTTGCTGGAGAAGAAAACTATGAGGTTAGTAATGAATGAGACGGAGAGAACAATCGTAAAATTAAGTATTGGTAAGTACAAACCATTGGATGAAAGCGAGAACGGGCATCTTGTAATCCGAGAAGTGGGGAGGTAAGGGCAGGAGAGAAGGATTGAGAGTGCATAATTTTAGGGTTTTAGAGAAGAGGAATGTGTCCTTAAACCCTGAGCCCGCCGAGAATGGTTCGAAGTTTTAGATTGAAGAAGACAGTTGGAGATTATCGTCCCAATTCCTCATTATTTGAAAGACCAAATTGCCCCTTCTTAGTGGGCCGACTTCGATTCAATGGACTCAATTTCTTTCATGCTTTCCTACTTTACGATCCGCGAGAAAGATGGAGAGGAAATATTCATAATATTTTATAAATGTATTCATTTTTTAATTATTATCTAAATTAGAAAATTGTGGTATTTTTTTACCAATTTTAATCTTTATTTAATTATTTAAAATAAAATATATCCGTAAATCTTATATAATATTTTCGAAAATCTTAAAGAATTTTTCCTTAACTATCAACTACCTAACTTATTATACCAATGGTAATTTTCTTAGTTATTATATCATATATATTTATACTTATTAGTTGTTTATGATTTAAATATAGTATAAATTATATATATCATTTTATGGTAATTATATGATAATAATTATTTTCAATTTAAATCATAAACCAAAATTATTTTTTCATTCCCTTTCGATTTGGCGTTTTTGAATTGGTCAGTATTCTTTTTTCGTTTATTCTTCTTTTTCGTATAATATTTAATTTTCGTTTCCTAACATATAGTTTTTTTCTCAAAAAGTTTGTTATTTTTAATTCAATTCATCTTATTGTCATGTTCCCAATGCACATATTATAGGATATGCGTTATGTTTTTTTTTTTTACACATATGGTACTGTATCTAGTAAATTTTTGTGTTTTGTTACATATATACTCTTGCATATATTGGATAATACGTTCACATAATACATTCACAGTTTTTTTTAGTTCAGTAATTTTTAATATTTAATTTATGTACTACTGCATACACATATTATGTAACGGTTCAATATTTATTTTAATCATTACACATATACTACTCCATATATTTAATTTATGTACTACTGCATACACATATTATGTAACGGTTCAATATTTATTTTAATCATTACACATATACTACTCCATAATACATGATTTGTTACATATATACACCTCATTATGTAATATTGCTTACATATATATACCATTTCATATATACAATAAGACATATAGTAATCAAAAATATTTTCACTTTAGTCATGTTCTTTGTTTTTTTGTTTATCATATAGTAATGTTATGTTGTTAGTCATATAACTATTTATATCTTAAATATGTTGTAAACTAAATATTTCTTAATAATTAGTATTTAAAATATATATTTATATAGTAAATACTACTAAAACAGTAGAATACACATTATCAACGTATCTATATAATATGCAGTGAGAATATCGTACATACATATTCTCACTTCATATTATTATATACCTTCTATTTGTCACATATTCCCTAAAAAGTCACATATTCCCTAAAATATAATATATTTGTTCTGTCATTTAGTATATATATATATATATGTATATATATCATTTCTTATTTACAACATAAATATTCAGACATATACATTTTATTCATATTTAGATTGTGTGATTTGTTACATATATACTACTACATATATTCAATAAAACATAATTTATAGTTGAATTTCATTATATATCATTGCATACACATATGATGTTATCAATATATCCATACATATATATATACAATAACACGTATTTAGTGGCACATATAGTTCAGTTTTTTTCCCTTCATGTTTCGTATCATAGTCTTTATTTTTTTCTCTATCCGATTAGTATTTTCTTTGATTTCTTACCTATATACTATTGCATAATACATTTACATTCTATGATTTGTTACATTTATATTACTGCATATTTTCAACAATACAAAAATCGAAGTTAGTATCCTTCCACCGAATGTAAAACGTTTAGTTGGTCAACCAAAGAATATTAGAATTTCTTCTAAAATGGAGTTCAAGAGACGAGTTAAATGTGGTCGTTGTGGACATATTGGTCATAATCGAAAGAGATGCATGCTTTCCTTATTGAACTAGTTTTTTCTTTTTATTATTAGACTTTGAGTATGTTGATTCAGACTTTTATTTGAAATATTCATATTCCAGTTTTAATTTAGTTATTTTGTTTTCATATTTTTCCATAAATTTCCATCTAATAAACTAATCAAAGTTTTTCAATTTATTATATTTAATATACTACAATTGATACATAATCACTATTGTTTCAAACATAACTTATTAATTATTACATATAATATGAATATTTGAAATAAAATACATAAATCAGTTTAACAAATTGATAGCATAACCTTTAATTCATAAAATATATAATGTATTGTTTCATATATACTATTCATAAACCAATTTAACATTCAACCATTTTTTCATATAATTTCCTAGATCTTCAAATCTTTCATAAAAGTTCTTACATCGCAAACATATTCAGTTTTCTCAATATTACATATACGAGAGAACAACTAATATTTTAATAGTATATATTACATATACTCATCATAATTTTTTCTCATTCATGTTCTTGTAAACATAAACAACTTTCATATATAATCACTATTATTTCAAACATAACGTATTATTTACTACATAAGATAAACACATAAACAAATTGATATAAGAACCTTTCATTCATAAAATATATATCGTATTATTCAATATATACTATAATTAAGTGGAATATATGAAAAACAATGCAAAACGAAAGAAAGAATGGATTGAGAGAGAGATCGGAAGGGAAGAATTTTTGAACAAAATCACCAAAAAAAAAATAATTAGTGGACAATTTTTATTATAATATTACCATAATAGAATTAATCACTTATCATATTTATATAGGATATCTAATAAATGCAAATCTTAATCATGGTCCACTTTTCTTTTTTCTTTTTCTATTTTTTAATATATATTATTAATAATAAAGATAGATAAATTGGTCATTTGGGCCTTATATGTGTGTAAAATATTAGTCAATTTAGAACAATTCTGAAAAATTTAGGAAATTTGGGTCAATCTTATAATATGGTATATTATTTTAGGTCATTCTAGTTAAAGACATTTTTATAAATTTCCTAATTTTAAAGATATATTTCACAACTATATTTTCTCTTAATTTTAGGATAAAGTTGAGGAAAATTTTCATATATATAACAAAACACCAAAATATTTACCGATTACAAAACCAAAAAACATTTTGAAAATATTCCAGACCAGATTTGTCATTTCTTTCCATCTTCTTTCTTCTACAGTTTTTCTTTTTCATCGTCTTTTTTTCTTATTATTCTGCCATTTTTCTTTTATTTTTTTAAAACTATTATTTGGTGGTTGAAGATCGTGTACCAAATATAAAAGATCTTGAAAAAAAATCGTATATATTACGAGTGCCAATTAATCACGTATTGGCGAGGTCATTTTTAGTATTTTTCATTGTGGTTGGTGAACTTTTTCGTTTTCGAAATTGTTAAATATTTGATTGTTTTGTTATATTTTTTAAAAAAATTTATAAAATTAAATTTAATAATCATGTTTCAAAAGGCTTACCATTTAATTATATTAAAATTCAATAAAAATGATTTTAAATATTATCAAATACGATTTGCAATTAATATGATACATTTCCTACCATACATTCAATTCAGTTTTTTATTAAGATATACAATGTGTTTTCTTTTCGTATATACTATATCTTTTCTTTGCAATATTTTCATATGTGATTAATTTTTTATACTATATTTTTCACATGTAACTACATTTTAGAGTACATTTCTCAAAGGGACGTTTGCATGGGTAGTAAAATAGATTGTAAAAATATAACATATAGCACCCAATTTTACAATTTGCACGGATGACAAAATTTGAGGCCCAACCCAAATCAAGCATGGGTCTCGCATCGAAATTACCAATCTGCCCTGCTTCAAAATGGTAAATGTGGTGCAATATTTCGATGTCAATATTTTTTCTTTTTATTTTGTTCTCTCCACAGATTTTCACTCCCATTCTTCTTCTTCCTCTTTTCCCAAACAAAACCAAAAGTTATACATTTTATTTTTATTATCATATTTTCGTTCAAATATTTTAAGAATTTCTTTCTTTATTATTTTTGGTCTCAAACGTTGATTACAAAGTTTAACAACATGAGATAACTTGTTTGTTATATATCTGATAAACTATGATTGCTGTCTGACAACCTATGATTACTATCTGATATATTTTAGTGGCTATATAATGCTCCATCTAGATTATATATATGTCTGATAACAACGTATGATTACTCTCTCATAACTTATTAGTAATGTTTGATAACCTATGATTACTGTCTGATATGGCTACACAATGTTCCATCTAGATTATATATCTGTTCGATAACTTATGATTACTGTCTGATAACCTATGATTTCTATCTGATATATCTGATATATTTGGGTGGCTACACAATGCTCCATCTAGTTTATATATATGTCTGATAACCTATGATTACTCTTTGATAACTTATGATTACTGTCTAGTAATCTATGGTTTCTGTCTGATATATCTAGTATGTTTGGGTGGCTACACAATGCTCCATCTAGTATGTTAGTTATCCAATTTAAACATGACTTAGAAAAAGATTCTATGTTGTCAGATAACTTATGATTACTGTGTGATAGTTGTTGAAATGTGATACCATTTTTTTATGTTAAAAAAATAGAAAAGTCATGAAAGAAGAAGTTAAATAGTAATAAGTTCATATAGACAGAAATCAAACTAAAATCATATAGAAATCAGATGTCAATCAAACAAATAAAATTTAAATAATGTACATACATGTATTTTCATCAATTCACAAACACAAAAATAAGACACCATAAACTAAAATGAACAAAGAAAAAAGGAAATCATAAAAGTTTAAAGAACGACAGAAGAAGAATGTAGAAGGAAATCATAAGCAATCAAAACTGAAAAATAAGACACCATAACCTAAAATGAATAAAGAAAAAAAGAAATCATAAAAGTTCAAAGAACGACAGAAACAGAATGTAAAAAGAAACATAAGCAATCAACAAACTCATAAAAGAAAAATGACAAAAAAATCGTACAAATCTCCAGCAAAACAATGTTAATCTCTACCACATAACCAAACAAAGCTCCAACAAAATCGTATAAGGCGATGACAAACTATGAAATCGAAACGGAAATGTAGAAGAAGAAGAAGAAAGGAAAACAGAAGAAAAATAGAATTTACGAAATCTCAATATGGAAACAAAAGAAGAAGAAAGGAAAACGAAAATGAAAGAAGAAAGGAAAGCGACAGAAAAAGAAAGGAATAGGCAGGGGTATAATTGGAATTCAAAATCTTTTAACAAAATTAAAAAACTATAATTTAAATTTTTGCCATATGTGCAATTATTAAAAACAGCTGGCATGTATTAATTTAATGAAAAAGAATTTGCCAGTCGAGCTTTTTTAAAAAATAATGTAAATTCTGAAACATATGTCAAAAATAGGGTAAATGCAAAACTATTGACAAAAATAGGTGAAGTGTGTACTTTTTTTATATATATATTATATGTGGGCATGTATATATAAATAATAAAAAAAGTAGAATGTGTGGGATCCACGTATATAAATAATGAGAAAATAAAAAAATATGGAGCCCAGTATAATATATATATAAAAATAAAGTAAAAAATTGAAGATGTGGAGTCCACGCATGGAAGTTGTATACATGGTACACGACTTCACCTCAATTCACCTATTTTTGTCAATAGTTTTACATTCATCCTCAAAATATGTTTCAAAATTTACATTATTTCAAAAAAAAGTTATCCAAGGACCCTTTCTCAAATATATAATATGGTATATTCACAATAATTTTTTTAAATTACATAATTAATCGTTTTTTCAATGTAAAGAAGGTATATGTGACTAATTTTTTTGCAATGTTTTTGTCGACAATTAGTTTTTTTTTATAGTATATTTCACATATGTAACTGCATTTTATAGTATATTTCTCAAATATATAATATGATATATTTACGCAACCTTTATAATTACATATAATTTCTTCATTTTATAACTTTTTTTGCAAAATATATTGTGTTATATTCGCTATCTTCTTATTGAATCACAAACGAAACTACATTATTTTCGATTTATGGTGTTTCTTTATTTTTTTTCAATGTTTAAATTTTTTTTCATATATGGTATTTTTTATTTATTTATTTATTTTAAAAATCGTAAGCTTAAATTTACAAGGGTGTAGCCAACGTGAGCTTAGCTCAACTGACATCTGTATGTACCTGTGGACAAGAGGTTTCATGTTCAAATTTCCACCCCTGCATTTATTATAATACCTTTACAAAAAAATTTTACAAGAGTGTATATGACATTTTGATCTAATTCTTTATAAAATATTGTGACCCATAGGTTATTAGTGAAACTATAGGGTAACTTTAGGCAATTAGAATAATTAGACCAATTTAAGCAAGCTAGTAATGTAGAAAGGTCTTACACAAATATATAGGACAAACTATTATCATCTATCTATGATGGGCTAAGACAAATCAAGATAAACTAATAATTGTATTAGAGTAGACAAATAATAATTTAATCTTGGTCTGTGTAGTGGTCTATTATAGATATATTTATGATGTTTTGCTATATTTGTAAGCATTTTTGAAAATCTTGTCATTTAAAATAATTTTTTATTTGATTAATTTTAATAAATATAACCCATGAAATCGACCATTTTTTAAAAATATTTTAGGTTTGTTCTCGTCGCTTTTGAATTTCGCGTGACTTCGATTTTTTTCTTCTTCTTTTCCATTTTATTTCTTCTGCAATTTTTCTTTTATATATTTTTTAAAATCATCATCTTTGTGTTTCAATAAATCATCAATCTTGTATTTTTTTTTTCAAAGTGTCATTTGGTTCACGATCATGTACCAAACATAAAATATCTTGGTAAAACAAAATCGTTGGGATATTTTGGTACACGATCGTTTAGATTTGGGTTTTATATTTGGTACACTATCTTGAAAAAAAATTGTTGGAATATCGGCGTAGTTTAGATTTGGGTACACAATCGTGTATCAAATCTACAAGATCGTGTACTAAATATAAAGAAATCTACAATATCGTGTATCAAATATAAAATATTTATCTTTGTTACATGATCTTGAAAAAAAATCGTTGAGATATTAGTAGTTGGGATCGATATTGGTAGTTTAGATTTAGGTACACAATCATGTACCAAATCTAAAAGATTGTGTACAAAATATAAAAGAGTACACGATCTTGAAAAAAAATCTTGAAAAAAAAGATTTGGGTACACGATCTTAAACCAAGATCGTTTAGATTTGGTACCAGATCGTATGTCATTTTCTACACGATCACATATCATGATTGTTTAAAAGAAGAATAACACGCGTGCGGCTAATTAATCTCGTGCTGACTGAGACATTTTTGTACCGTTCATTGTGGACGTGTGGGCTTTTTTTATTTTTAAAATAGTTTTATACAATGTAAATATTTGGTCGGTTTGTTATATTTTTTAAAAACTAGCTCCTTTTCACTTCACATTTAAAAAAGAATGGTTGCAGAGATAGCAAAATAAAGCTAAAATATGTAGTGACATAATCTGTTATCATAATTTTTTTTGCTATTTTTGCAAATAGCTCTATTATTAATAGATTTAGAACAAAAATCATAAGAAAATTACAACTCAGCTCGTTATTATAATCTATTTCTTTCTAAAATGACAAATCTATTTGCTTCTTTCATTTGAATTTAGACTTTCTTTTAGGAACAAAATATTTAACTTCAGTTTTCTCTTGTTTTTTTCAAATGACTTTCCTATATGAAAATAAAGGCAATATTATCACTATTCACTTATATATATAATCATTGATATCGTTGTATTACTAATATGATTCTATATCAACGGAACATTCTATCAATGAAAGCACATTATCATTGTTTAAGTCTCTATCACCGACATTTTTGAATTATTGATATATGATTCTATCATATAGGTATAAAATAGTATATTAGTCATAGCATACTAGATCATTGATAGTCTCAGTCTATAGTGACAACATACTATCGTTAATTAATTTACTACACCCAAGCTTGTTTTCAAAACTTGGTGGCAAACTCATAAAGGTCTCTTTCTCAAGATCATCATTTTCAAAAAGTCATAATTTATGTCAAGTTGATAGAGTGACCAATCTAAATTAATTACAAGAGACAAAAGAACTCTAATAGAGTTAATTTTCGCAACAGGAGCAAATGTTTCTTGATAATCAATTCCATATGTCTAAGTGACCCCTTTAGCTATTAGTCTAGCCTTGCATCTCTCAACACTACTGTCAACATTACATTTTATAGTAAGCATCCATTTACAACCCACTAATTTCTTATTTCTAGGCAACTCTACTATTTCCCAAGTTCCATTTTGTTTTAGAGCATTTATCTCTTCTTTAACCACTAATTTCCAATTTGGATAATCTAAAGCCTCAAGTATATTCTTTGGGACAAACAAGTCGTCTATCCTGGATATGAAGGCTTTATATGGTTATTTGCCAATTTTTGATGCAACATAATTAATTAGTTTATGATAGGGTATTTGTGTTGGGATTTATGTCCTAAAACTCGTAGATTGTAAATATAATCCATTGACCGTTATTAATAAAGTGTTATTATTGTAATAATTGTTATTGATTAAATTATTAGTTTTGTCTTAATAACCCAAATCTAATAAACTACCATCCTAAGCTGTTTAATGAGTCTTGAACAGTATGTAGAGACATACAAAGATCAATGTTCAAGATTAGCTTAAAGGGTCTATAGTATAGGGATAAGGTTTGGTACCTTATCCTGGTAACACTATTGATACGACTCACTTTGTATTTGATACAAACGCAATGATCCAACGCGCTCGTGTAGTTGACATGTGAGTGAGGGTATCCTATGCAATGAGTTTGCATAAGACCAGATCGCGAAATAGTAACCACTAGATGTAACTCCGTTAACTAGTTAGGTTTCTATTTCACTAGGATGACCTAGGTAACTTAGTCTTAATCCTGAGTGTGTAATGAACTCCTGTTCGCGAGGGATTGTACGGGTGAAAGTGGCTAGATCGCTGACTCAATAAGCTTATCATTTTGGGAACAAGACCGAGTGGAGAGTTGGGAACATAATATCCAAGATGGAATTCACTCATTTCCTACTTTAGGGTAAGTAGATGAGTGTTCTCTTAAATGATGTCTCCAGGTCTTGAACAAAGGGCCCTACCCTCTCTATGGCACGAAATGAGTTTTTGTTTATTGGTAGGACTATAAACAGGTTGTTCATTGGAGGAGCACTGGTATTTAAGGATTAGAGGTAACCCATGGGTAAAACGGTAAATTGACCCAGTTGGTGTTACGAACACTCGTGAAGAACTAATTTACTGTTATTGGTCTATATCCATGGACACATAAATATATCTACTGTGAGAAGAGTTTAGCTGTGAGTCTTTAGTGGAGTGTACACACAGTTAACGAATATTGATTAATGTGGTTAATGAGTTTAGCCAATTAATCTCAAATCGTTGTAGCTTTTGATCTGTAGGTCCATTAGGTTCCCTTCCTAGCTCGTAAAGGATAATGAGATTTATTTATATTGGTTGTAATTTGAAATGTTCAAAATTACTTTGGGAATTAGTTTAATGTATAGAGATACATTATAATATAAAGTTTGTGAAACTTTATTATATAGATTTAATTTTGGATATGATTCAAAATTAATTTATGAGAGATAAAACATTTGAATAAGTTCAAATATTAATTAAATGTGAATTAGATTCATATTAAAATTATTGGTTAGGAGAGAAACTTATATTTGAATATGATTCAAATTTAATTTAAGTTAAATATAAGATATTTAATTTAGCTATTAATTAATAATTTAGTTTATTTAATTAAATTTGATTTAATTAAATTTATAAGATAATATTGCAGAGATATTCATTCAAATAAGATTTGAATGAAATATTAATTAAATATGATTTAATTAATTATTAACTAATTGATTAATTGTTAATTAATCAGTAGATTTGATAATAGAATCTCATCATTCTCTTCTGCTCCTTTTCCTATTCCAGAAGGAAGAGAGTTATAAATATCTATAAGAAAACAATTTTCTTTAACGAAATTCATTAAGAAAAAAACTAAGGTATTTTCTCTCTGCAAAAAGAAAAAAGTTTCTCTAAAAAATCTCTAAACAATTTTCCATCCCAATTGGTTCCCACAAACATCTCATCCTAGAGGATAGGAAGGTCTCCGACGGGTGGTGTCCCAATTTGGAGATTGATTTGTAGATTCAGAGACGTCATTGAAAGTAAGTTCTCATATCTTATAAATTAAAAGTATACTTAGTCTTTTGTTTAGAATTTTGATTCTAAAATTTTGCCAATATACTGATATTTTAAAATTTTCAAATTAATTTGAGTAACGGTTCTTTAAATTTTTCCACTGTCATAGGGCTTTTATCCCTTCAATTTGGTACAACTTTGGATACCTTTTTTTAAGGGGAATGAGAACTTTTTTTTAAGGGGAATGAGAACATCACAACTGACAAGGTACTTTGAAAAGTTGAAGGAGTAGGAATGGGAGAAGAGTTACCAATTTCATTTGTCACATTCTCAAATTGGCTATGCGTAGGATCAACTATCCTGTCTTGGCTCTTATAATTGAATTTTCTTCGAGTATAAAACTTAAACTAAAAAACTTTATCAGTACGATCATTTTGTAGTATTTCTCCCCATGATTGAGAAGTTTCTGTATTTGGCATCATAAAACTAGTGACATTTGAACTAGAAAGAGGAATACAAATATTCCAAAAAATTTCTTCTAAATTTAGTTTCTCCCCCTGAAGAGAATTTTAGGTGAAATAGGGTTGCTTTTCTAAATAAGACAGCATCCATACTCATAAAAATTCTTTTTGTTTGAGGAGCAGAACATTCATAACCTTTTTTTATTTGAAGAGTAACCCATAAAATGCATTTAACAGCCTATAATCAAGTTTAAACAAGCTAATGGGCGTATTAAAATTCAAGATCTTAGGGTTTAGGGACATTCTATTTATTAGATATGTAGCTATGAGAATAGCTTCCCTATAAATATTTGAGATAGTTGCAAATATATATAACAATTATATTCAAAATAATTAAGTATAGAACATTTAAATTTTTTTGCAAATATAGCAAAATCTGTTAAAGTCTATCAATGATAAGAATTTATCAGTAATAGACTATGTTGCAAATATTGACTTATCATTGATAAACCAAGTCTATCTAATAAAAGTCTGATAGACTTTGCTATATTTGCAATTTTTAAAAATGTTGCTATATACTTAATTATTATTCATAAAATTGCTACCAATTATAATTACCCTAAATATTTAGGAACATGCATGAAAAACATTATAACACATTCCACTTCAAATAAATGTCTATTTTTTCTTTCAGCAATCTCATTTTGTTGAGAAGTACCCCCAACATGAAGACTGACGAATAATTCCTCTGTCTTCCAAAAATTCACCAAAAGAGTCATTATAGTACTCAATTCCATTATCAGAGTATAAAATGCAAAATTTGGTTTGAAATTGGGTTTCAATCATGTGGTAAAAATGTTTAAAAATCTCTTTAACCTCAAATTTTTGTTGCATCAAATAAACCCAAGAAAACCTAGTATTATCATCCATAAAAGTAACAAACCATCTATTTCTATTGTGAATTGTAACTTTAAATGAACCCTAAACATCGCTATGAATTAAATAAAAAGAACATCGCTATGAATTAAATAAAAAGATTTTGACAAAGCTTTGTAAGATTTTGGAACATATGTGGACCGATGTTTTTTTTTTTTTTTTTTTTTTGCAAAAGTGAAACTTTCAAAATCTAAGGATGAACAATCAACCACTGAATAAATTTGAAAACAGATGTTTAAGATAAGAAAAAATGGGATGTCCCAATTTAGGATGTCAAAGTGTAATTTGTTCTTTAAAAGAAAGAGAACTAATTCTACTTAGACCAGAGTTATTTTATTGGTAAAAGAACCTCCATCAAAATAGTAGAGATTAACAAGCATTCTAGTAATCCCAATCATCTTCTCCAATTCTTGGTCTTGAAAAGTACGGTGACGATAATTAGAACTAATTTTGGAACAGGAAGAATAAACTATAAAGAGATCTTATCGTTCCTTTTCCTACCATAGAAGAAAAAATTTCTATGAGCAATTCTAATTTTCTCATTGCAATATGATAGAGAATATGAATAAAAGAAAGAAAGAAGAATTGATCATATGATCTGAAGCTCCGAAATTAATAATCCACAGAGAAATGTTACCACAAAAGAAGCCTTTTAGAATAATTACCTGCGCAAGTCAAGGAAATACAAAAAAATTAGGGTAAGTTTGGGAGAGAAAAAGAGTTATGGAGGAAAACGATTATGAAAATTCTAGTGTTATGATAAATGTGTTTGGAGAAAGGATTATGAATGATAGTATTATGATAGTATTATGATAGTATGTGTATGAGGGAAGATTATGAATAGTAGTGTTATGATAGTATGTGTTTGGAGGAATGATTATAATAGATAGTGTTGTTATAATATTTGTTTGGGGGAAAGATTATGTGGGAAGGATTTTAAAAATTACTTTTATTATTTTTTTTTAAAAAATCGTATTCTAAATTCAATACACAAATATTTGTATATTTTTACTAAATTGTCATATTTTCGTAAAACAAGTTACATTAGTTTTCTTAAATAAGATGTCCATTTTCAATGTTTTTTATGCAAGCCTTTCATATCAATAAATTATTATTATTTTGTTGAATTTGTATTCTAACTCCAATACACAAATTATATATATTTAATTTATCAAATCATCTTAGCTTTCGTAAAACAATTTTAAGTAATTTCTTTAAAGACGACGTCCATTTTCAACCTTTTTTACGTTGGATCATTAGGTGCAATTAAATTATATTTTTTTTAATTGATATTCTAAATGCAATACACAAATTGCATATATTTAACAATTGATTTAAACCAAATACCGACACCATAATTTCATTCAAACGAAACGATATACGAAAAACAAAATAGTTTCTAAGAAGGCAGTTATATACCAAAGTCAATTACAATATGGAACACAATGTAGAAGCAAAAATTATTATTATTTTTAATAAAGTCATATTCTAACTCCAATACACAAATTTCATATATTTAATTTACCAAATCACCATAGTTTTCCTAAAAAAATTTGCAGTAATTTCTTTAAATATTACATCCATTTTCAACCTTTCGTATATTTAATTTATCAAATCGTCATAATTTTCGTAAAACAATTTGTAGTAATTTCTTTAAATACAAAATTCATTTTCAATCTTTTTACGTAATCGTGACGTGCGATTAAATTGTTATTTTTTTTAATTCATATTCTTAATTCAATATACAAATTTCATATACTTAATTTACTAAATCGTCGTAGTTTTCGTAATGCAGGAGCAAAAAGAAAATATGGGTAAGTGGTGTAATCACACTAAATTACCTAATTTAAGAGTAAAAGAAAAAATTAAAATTTTAAATTAATGTAATTATACAAGATTTATAAGTTGTGTTTTTTAAATAAAAAAGATTAAAATTAACAAAACTAGTAAGTATATAAATTATAAACAAGAAAAAAATAGATTAAATAGTATTTAAAATTAAATTGATTAATTATAAATAAGGAATGATTAAGATGGATTGAAGGATTAACGAAGGAATAAGGAAGAATTAGCTAAAGAATAAGGAAGGATTGAAGAATTTGAAAAAGGATATAGAAATTGAAAAATAATTATGATAACTCTTCACTCAAACCAGATCAAAAGTAGTTAAACCAAACCAAACCAGATAAGTAGCCGAACCGAGTTGGATTAACCAAACAGCTTTGAACTGGATGAGCCACTCGATGACTGATTTCTGACGGCAACACAACTCTAACCGGATGTAGGAGAGCCGATAATTTCGGCTGCCAGGGTTCCCCCGGCGGCGGCAAAAGTTAGCATGGCTAGGGTTAGGATTCAAGTATATTTCTAACAGATGTGAAAAATAGAGAAGCCAAAAATCACATTATTTTATAAAAATGTTCCAGATTTGGTCTCCTGAGTTGGTCTTCTTAGGTCTTATATACGAGAAGAGATCTTTTACAAATAAGGAGAAAGTAAAAACAATTAACATAAATAAAAATATAGAAATTCTAACAATATGCTACCGAACACAACCAAATGCAAATGGCATTAAATCAGTTCATTTCAAGTTTTTGTTTTTAGATTCTCAGCCGCAAAGCCTATAAATTTTTCCGTGATTATCTTTTTTGTTTAAGAAATCTTTTGTATTTTATGATTGATTCTAACGAAAGAGTCTAACTTCTTAGTAGAAGGGGAAGTAGAGATGTTTTAATCATTCAGCTATTTTCTTTCATAAGGTCACAATGATATGTGTTCTTGTGTGGCTAGAAGTACATGTGAGATTTTAAATTGCACAATTCTTTATTTTTTTTTTCTTCTGTTCAAGACTTCAAATTCTATCTATTTGATAAATTACCAAAACAAATTCCCTTCCAAAGAAAAAGAAAGAAAGAAAGTATTTGATGGTTTTTGTTAGTGTTTGTACCCCACATATGGACCGATATGTTCTCCTTTGGTTTCCTAAAAAAAGCATGTTTCTGATTTGACCAAAATGAAAATGAAGGTTTGGTTGTCTCGTTTTCTTTAGTGTTGGCATTTAGAATATGCTAATTATAGACAAACTCTGTTGTGTCCACATTGTGTCCACACCTTTGGTTTGCATTTTTAGCATCACTCTCCTGTATTTTCTCTCCATCATCAACCCATTACTTCACCCCCAAAACTCCCATTTTAACTTGGGTCTTTTGGGTTATTAACCTTCTGGGGTTAAAAACTAATAATTGTATATGAAATTTTCACTTCTCATGTGGGAATTCATATAATAACAATCCACAAAAACGGAGAGAAGGTGGGAGCAGAATCAGAAATAACAAACAAAAAAAGAAAAAAAAAACAATATGTTTGGAGAAGGCAACAGCATTCCTCGAGCCAAATACGGTGGCAACATGGCACATTCCGACCCCAACATTTCCTCCACCTTAACCGAAGAAGATTTTGCCATGAGAAACAGCAGCGCTTCTGTTGGTGGCCAAGCATTTTATGATCCGAGTCGTATGAGTGGCGAAGGCTCTCCCATGACAATGTCGCCATGGAATCAAACCTCCATGTTTGCTAAATCTCCATGGTCTCAAGTGGAAGAGAACAGCGGTCCACAAAATGGATTAATTGGCTCTCTTGTTCGTGAAGAAGGCCATATCTATTCCTTAGCTGCTTCAGGGGAGCTTCTTTACACTGGCTCCGACAGCAAGAACATTCGAGTTTGGAAGAATTTGAAGGAATATGCTGCATTTAAATCCAGCAGTGGGTTGGTGAAAGCCATTATAATCTCAGGCGAGAAGATTTTTACTGGACATCAAGATGGGAAAATCCGCGTCTGGAAGGTATCACAAAAGAACCCAAGTGACCATAAACGAGCTGGAACATTGCCAACATTGAAAGACATATTCAAAAGCTCAATCAATCCAAACAATTACGTTGAAGGACGAGGACGTCGAAGGGCTCTATGGATCAAACACTCTGATGCAGTGTCTTGTTTGAGCTTAACTGAAGACAAGCTGCTTTTATACTCTGCCTCATGGGATAGAACACTGAAGGTATGGAGAATTGCAGATTCAAAATGCTTGGAATCACTGAATGTGCACGATGACGCAGTGAATTCAGTTGTGGCAAGTGTGGAAGGGCTGGTGTTTACAGGGTCAGCAGATGGGACAGTGAAGGTGTGGAAAAGAGAAGTGAAAGGGAAGGCAACAAAGCACACTCTATTGGAGTCATTGTTGAAGCAAGAATGTGCAGTGACTGCGTTGGCAGTGACAGCGGCTGGAACCGTCGTGTATTGTGGGTCATCTGATGGGATGGTGAATTTCTGGGAAAGGAAAGGGAAATTGACACACGGTGGGGTTCTGAAAGGGCATAAGCTGACGGTGTTGTGTTTAGTGGCAGTGGGGAGTATGGTGTTCAGTGGCTCAGCCGATAAGACTATATGTGTGTGGCGTAGAGAAGGGGCAGTCCATACATGTCTGTCAGTGCTGACCGGGCATACTGGGCCAGTTAAATGCTTGGCGGCGGAAGAAGATAATGAGTCGTCGAAGAATGGGGACAGGCAGTGGATAGTGTATAGTGGGAGCTTGGATAAGTCAATTAAGGTGTGGCGAGTATCTGAGATGGCGGCGGATAGGAATGCAGTGGCAATGATGCAGCAACAATTTATGAATGATTCAGACTCAATGCCATCAGATAGAAGCTTCTCCTCTTCCAACCGAGCACCCAGCATAAGCAAACGACCGTGAATGTGAATGAAAGAGAAATTCAGAGAGTGAATCATCTTTCAACATTTTGTGAACTTTTTTTTAAAAGTGTGTGTTTGACTTTGACCCCATTTGTTGTTTGTTTTCTGGACCAGCAAACTCACCTTCCTCCTCTTCCGTTGTATATTGTGGAACATTAAAAAGGATCTAACCCTCCACTCTGTGTGTATTCTTGCATTGATCATAAAAAGCATACTAATCATATTTCCCTTTAAATCCAAATCCACTACTCTTTCTTCGTATTTCACAATAATAGTTCCAAGTTTCAAATTGTTCTTGTGGTCCTCAGAGTTTCAGCTTAAAGTAAAGCGTCATGTGTATAATCATTAATCACAATTCACAACTCAAATCCAAATACATTGGGGATTTTGAGATTCAATCCCTTTGCTGATCAAATCTAAATATACAGGCATGGAAATAAACAATCACACCACTAAAGAGAGATTAAATAATTTTGAACCTAATTTAGGTGATGGCTATGATTGATTGGAGAAAAAAATGAAGAGCAAATGTGAAAGAGATTTGTAAATTTTTTGACCTTTTCTATTCAAAACCGAATTGTTGTTTCATTGTGAGAGTGTACGAGTATGGCTTCTTCTTGCTTCGATTTGGTTGTGAGACGTCAGACCATCCAAGTGTGCACTTCTGCAGCCAACTGGGTCGAAGTCTAAACCAAGAGGAACAACTGGATCTCCTCCTTCGAGTACTCGAAGAATCTGTAAACAACTTAGATGCATCAAACAGCTACCACAATAAATGTATAACAAAAATTGGTAATTGAAAACCAACCTTTGACATTGAGGGTCTTGATTCAGGATCTGGACATAGACACAAGGAAGCGGCACGAACCATAGAATGCAGTTGATAATAGAAGTCGGGGGATTGCTCGGATGCCATGCATGGATCTACTAAATGATTACTACTAGCTAGTAAATGTTGAATTTGCAAGGCAGAGATAGGGTGGAACCAGTCTGATATGAATTGTTTTCCCTCTAGACGGTGTAGCTCACAGCTTCTTTTGCCACTAATCAACTCTAATAAAACCATGCCAAATGCATACACATCCACTTTATGTGATACCATACCGCCATTGATGTACTCTGGTGCTAGATACCTGGGGTATCAGAAGTAACTAGATGAATCTAGTAATAAGAAAATCTTAGCGTTTGATCATTATTTTTGTATTTTATTTTATTGTTGTGTGAGTGAACAGAACAGACTTAACTTTTAACAATTTAAAACTTAAGACAATCATCATGCAACTACGTAATCTTTGCAAGTTATAGCTTTGCATATAAACGGATAGCTTCTCATATAACAGGATGTAGAGTGAATACCCTGAAGTTCCAATGACTTGCTCCTCAACACTGGTAGACCATTTAGAATGCCATCTCGCCAGTCCGAAATCAGCAACCTGATGGGATAATTAATAAAGTGAGAAGATCATTTTAGAATGGGTCTGAACTATCATCTAAAAGCATGGATGTCCTGGGAAAGAAAATAAATGCTTAAAAAATGAATAAGATTGATGCCAAGAATCAAAGTACCATGGGTTCAAAATCATGTGTTAGGAGGATATTGTGAGGTCTCATGTCTCTATGCACTATACACCCGACTCTGCAATCTTCATGAAGATAACGCAAACCTCGCGCTGCTCCTATTGCTATTTTTTGCCTTGAATGCCAATCTAACTGGCTTCCATTCCCTACCAATGACTGAAGCTTAGAAACCCCATGATTGAAATATTATAATTTAGAGATACAGCTAGCATGTCGTCATGGTGAACTAGCGAATATTAAGCAGATGAAACAACCCAATTATATTAGTCGAAGAAATATCAAGGAAGAAGCATTAAACTATACCATGTAAATGGAAATCCAACGAACCATTGCATATGTACTCATAAACCAATAACCTCATTGTGTCCTCTATACAAAATCCAATCAGCAACACAACATTTCTGTGTTGTGCACAACTCAACACTCGAACTTCCCGAGAAAAATCAGCATCTGCTTGTAAGCCTCCACATTTCAACTGCTTCACGGCTACAACTTGGCCGTCTCTCAAGATTCCTCTATGAACAATTCCGAAACCACCTTCTGCTAAGAAGTTCATATCCGAAAATCTGTCAGTTGCTTCTTCGAGCTCTTTGAGTGAGAACTGTCTAGGAGGTTTTCCGAAAGCTGGTGCTTTGTGTTGACATATTGAACACAGAGGAGGGGGTGCAGAGGATGCTCTGCCCAAGGAGACAGCATCCCTGATATTTGAGTCCACAATGTAGTCTTTTCTCTCAGACTGGTTGAGCCTCATATCTTCAAAAGTCGTACTCTTCTCAAGACTTGTAGGATTACTGAATGGCACCTTCGGAGTTGATGCAAATCTAAGGAATCTTCTTTTGGACTTGGATAAAGTTTTTCCTTCCGAAATGTTATGGTTCTGAGAAATCCAATACACACATTTTTGATTTGAGGCCACAGATGTTGGAGGTAGAGAGAGAACTTTTTCTTCCATTTGGGTGGATGAAGATAATGACATGCTTAAATCGTCAGTCTCATTAATTGGCAAATGATTTCCTTTCAAGTTTCCTTCATATAGCGGGTTTTGCTCATATACAAGGAAAATAGAGGACACCGCCTCAGTACCCAATTTTGACACTTCTTTTGAGGATTTTCTGAATGAGGCACCGGGTTCTTCTTCTGGTCTGCTTGCTAATGGAGTTGTCTGCTTCATCCTATTTTGTTGAACTTTTCGAACAGGAGAAGAATTAGCTGAAAAAAAGGGAGTTTGAGGTTCACTCCAGCACTCCAAGTTAAGTCTCAGAACTTTCGGTTGAGATCCTTTCATAGAAACAATATTGCAGCTAAGTTCTTCCAGGCAACTCTTTACCTCGTTCTTCAATTTCCTGGTCAAAAAATAGCTATGGCATTAGATATTGAAACTTTTTTATTAGTACAGCCATCATGTCATAAAAGAAAGAGCCAAACAAAAGTTAAAAGAGGAAGCATAGGTCTTAAGATCCAACAAGAAAAAGGAACAGAGGAAAAAGAATCACAATCAATAATAATTAAGTAGCATTCTGTTAAAAGGGATATAAAACAATCAAATTTCGAATTAAAATACAAAAGGATCCACATAATAAATTAAATACTTTGGATAAGGTCCATAAGTATTGGTTTACTGGGAATATTTTCCACTGAACCACAATCTATGAATGCAAATCTCGCACAACCACTTGTTCTTAGTTAACGCTGTTTATAAAAGCTGCAGAACAAGCTTCTAGAGGTAACTTATGATTTACCCAGCATGTAATGAAGTTCTAAATAATTATGTTAATCAAATGGTCTACTCCCGTGACAAGATCAAAAGCCTAAGAAATATAAAAAGCTAGTACATTCTGGGGGAAAATTACCTGTCTAGTATGACCCAGTTAACTCCTTTTAACTTTGCTTCAGAAGCGACAGATCCTCCTTGAGTTCCTGTGACCACTTTAATCCTCACTTGAACCTGAAAACCAATGGGACATAATTGGGTTTACCACGATCACTTATTTTAGTGGCCAATTATCACTCATGCTTAGTTTAATTATGAAAACCTGATAGATGATTGGTCTTCTTATTAGCATTCATCATAATTCATCAAAATGATCATCCTACACCACACAATGTTGTAATCGACATCCTCATTCCTTCAATTACACAGATCCAAAGCTCAGTGATATTACCAAACTCTATAAATTAAAAACTCTAAAACATGGGGAACCATCAACATATTAACTTGGTTTAGGCTTTGGTCCATGTTACAAAATTTAACCCCATTGAAGAAGCTGGAAGGAAATGGGAGAAAGGGGGGAAAAGGTAAAAGAAACCTTTTTCCCACTGTCTTTTTCAAGGGTTCCATGGTCCCAAATACACATGTATTCCAACCTGGCCCTTCAATCATCAACCTAATTAGTATTTTCCCTTAAAACAAATGCAGACTCCCTTCCACCTCCTGGAATCTTCTAAACTCAATAGCACAATCATCAAGCCACAAGGTAAATCTGAAAAGTTTCACTTTTTTGTTCGCCAACCAGACAATGACAACTAGCTATGAAGTGACAGCGTGGTCCATAAAAATGAATTTGAAACGACGTCGTTTAAAGGGTCAATGGCACAAGAAACCCATCATAGTGAAAGAAAAAAGAAAAAGAAAATTGTACCTCAACTTGATTGTGAAAATGAAGCACCATCTGAGAACAAGACTCGGAGATCTCGTGTACTCGATCCGGCAGATTCTCTTGGACAGCACTCGCACAATCCCCGCTCCATCTGTGAAAATTCCAGAATCTTCTGCCTGGACACACACATATTCAAACATGCCTTAATCAACCAAAATTCAATCTGACTTGACAGTGGTGTAATGAACCCATATCAGAACAATTTGGAAAGAATTGGCTGAATTACCAGTTTTCTCGACAGAGAAGACGGCGAGTAGAGTTATACAGTCACCAGGACGGACGACATGAGTAAGAGCCCAAGCCAGTGCAGATTTGGAAATCACTCTCTCAGCCTTGACGGCGACGATAACTCTATCCGGCGCCGTTTTGGCACCAGGTGGTTCTTTCAAAGCAGCTTCAACTTGGCCTGGGAACATTTCAGAAGCCAAGTCCTGAATATTTTTACTAAACGTGAAGGCTTTTGAGAACATGAGGAGGTCAAGGAGCGTGAGAAAATGAATTTGTGTTTAGATATGTCGACAAGCCCCAACGTCATGCGGTGGTTGTGACGATGATCCTCTACCGACTACAAGGAAGGGCAAATTAGTAATCCAACATTCGCGCTAAAATTCATCAATCTTCTGATATTTTCTCATTTTGCGGAATTAACTTCATACTGTAGATTCTCTCTCGGCTGAAATACACAATTCTATTCCCAATTCATAATTCAAATATCTACAATACAACTACTTATATATTAAACTGTTATTTGATCACTTGATTCCGTCAATGAAATCAGAAAGTAAGTAATCGAGAACGAAGAAAGAGATGATACCTATGTGAGAGAAAAAAAGCGATGGAACAATTGGCTGGAGTTGCTCCACGCGGCTAACTTCAAAACCACTGCGATAAAAAGAAATAGTTGAAACGGATTGATGCGGCTGCCGGAGAGGTGCTGATGTAGACTTAAGGAAAAGACAGCGTCGTATTGTTTGAGAAATGCAAGAAAGAAAGAAAGAAAGCGGGAAACAGAGGACGGAGTTGATGGTCGGAAAATTGATCGAGCGTTGATTGGAGAAAGATAGATGGAGAGCGAGAGAGCTGTGTTTCCAGATGGTTGAATGAGAGTGATGAATTGACTTGCGCGCGTTTCGACGTTATGCGATCCGACGCTCTGCCGCCGTTGAATCTCTTTAAATAAGAATTTAACTGACACAAAGGTTAATTTTCTGCGGTTTAGTTACAAAAATTTCTCGACTAGTTTAAACTTATAACTTAAAAGAGTCTAATCAACTGACACAAATATTATCAAATTCAACGTTGGAAATTCCACTCTCCAACTTCAATATATATATATGTATATAGCTTATATACTTTTAATCTAATCAATCTTAAATTTAATATAATTTATTAGATTTAGTTTTTATAAAAATAATACTAATAATAACCTTTTGTGATAACATTTTAAAAAATATTCTAAAGGACAAAACGGTTGTTAAAAATATCTTTTTTTACAAATGTATAAATATTTTGGTTGGTTTTGAAATAAATTAAAGACCCTCGTAAAAGAGTAATTAGTAATAATAGCATTAAAAAATAATAAATCAGTAGTATGAACTAACTTTAAGATTAAATGATATTAAAAACTAAAATTGGATATTTGAAAGCATAAAGACTAAAATGAAACAATTCTAGATGAACAAAAATTAAAACCATAAAGACTAAAATATTTAAAGATTAAATTTTAATTTTGTTTCCATTAAAAATTGCAAAAGTAGGAATCAAATAATTCATGCAATTATTCAATCTTTGAACCTCAAAGAGCTTGACTAACAAGATACTACATTTTTATGTGAAGAAATTGAAATTCAATTTTTACCCATCCAATTATATCAATACCAAACCTTTAATTTCATTAAATTGAAGCCTAAACTTAAACACGAGTGTTAGAAATTTATTTAATCTACATTAATTTATTAACTAATTAAATAATAAAAACGTGACCATAACTCAACATAATTGACGTGCCCATTCATTTCAAATTCAAATTCTCATACATCAACCCTCACAAATTAATTAATTTCAATAAAATCAAGCTGGGCACAAAGTTAAGTTTGATAATGACACAAATTAATCAATAAATAATTATTCCAAAATTTATAAAATTCGAACAAATCAACTTCATTCTAGGTTTTCTATTAAAACTTCTCACTTTTTATTCCATAAGTGTGTTCAAGCATGAATCCACGTTTTGTTAAGTCATCTTTTTTCAACATATTTTTTTAAAAAAATTCAAAATTAAGATTGTACTACTTATTTATCAGTGTGAGAATCACTTTGATAAATTTAAAAGTTTACAGCAAAAGTGGACAATTTCGAGAGGAAAAACAATAGCTTAATTTTTTTTCTAAACTATTCAAAAGTTGCTAATATATAATGTGTATGCTAAATTAGAATGATGTAATGAAAACGGAAATTAGCAAATTAGTCAACAAATTTGAAATGAAAGGAAAAAAAAAGGAGAAATTTGAAATAACGGAAATGGAATTTAGATACGAAAATAAAAGGACGAAAAGGTAAAGAAACGAAAGAGTGAAAAAAGGATAAAGAAAAGTGAGTCAAATTTGTCGGAGGTTAATTTTGAAAACTTGAAGAGGGAAATCGGTGGCTCACCCAGGTGAGGGTTGGCCCATCAAGCCCATAACCCATAACCATGGGTCCGTGCCCACTGGGGACCGCCTTCGCCCTCGGTGCCAGCCAATTGAGCCTTTCTTTTCACTGTCTCCAATACTCCATTGACCCAAAATTAAAAATACCATTTTCTTTTTCTTTTTCATCATTCCCAAATAAATTTAAGAGTTTTACAAGAATTAGAACTTTATTGGGAATTGAAACTCAACCCCTTGCTGTTAATTGAAGAATTCAAAGTTCAGACCCCACAAAAGAAAAAAAAAAGGTATTGTCACAAATATTGGGATTGTAATTTATATATTTATAAATAGTTTGAGTTAGGGATTTGGGATAAATAATAGGTAAGGTATTATTATTAGTAGTAGTAGTAGAAGAAGAAGAATCATGTGACAAATAATAATGAACCAATTCAATGGGCATCTCCAACAGAAATGGACCACTTTCCTGATTTATGTCAAATATTTTGGCCATTCAACCATTTAATTCCAAAATGAGGATAGACAATGAGAACATAATGTTATGATTTTAAAAAAATTTATTTCAAAATCTTTTTTCTTTTTCTTTTTTTAACTTATTAAGTTAGATCAATTTGTACTCTAAACTCTTAATTTGATTTTGATTCTAAACTTAAAAAAGTGTTGTATTTTCATTTTAACCCACTAATAAATTTTTGCTCTATTTAAGCTCTTCTACGTGTAATGAGCTACATAAAAAAAACGTTGAAATTAATAGATCCATAGTCTTTTTTTTTTTTTTTTTGGAAGTAAAACAACATTAGAATTATTATTATTTTATTGTAAATTATGTATTTTGGTAATGTTGTTTAATGATTAACTAAGACACATGTCAAACTTACTTTTGCGTGAATGTTTGATTGAAATTAACGAGTTTTATGAAGAAAATTTCATTTATTCTTTTGTTAAAATTAGTAGGTGAATTAGTGAGAATTGAATTGAAGGTTAAAATTGCAATAGTTAAGTAAGTTGTTTTAAAGTCAAATTTAATAAAATGGAAAGTTGATGGTTTGCATTAATGTCAAAAAATTGATTCTTTTTTCTAAAGTTAATTTGGAAAGAGGGAAAGGAAGGAACGAATCTAGGAGAGGGAGGGAAATTTTGAATCTAAAGTTTAAAAAATGTCAACATTTTTTATTGAAACCAATTCTGTCCTGTCTTTTGATGCAGTTTTCAAAATTGGAGCTTAACCAACTAAGGAAGTTTTCAAATCTGGTAACAATTATTATCTTCAAATTCTAATCAAAATAAATGTTAGAATAGAGTAATTAGAGTTGCAAAATAGGCAAAAATAAGTTATTAATGTTAGACTTGTAGCTCAAACCTTCTAGTTTTGTAAATAGTAGAAAATAATAATAATAATAATAATTAACCCACCATTTAAAATAGGAAAATGTAAACATGTATGTACAACTGATATACTTGATACCTCTTATAAATTATTGGTGTAGGTTTAGATTACATGTACACTTAGATTACAAAAAGTAATAATAATAATAATAATAATAATAATAATAATAATAATAATAATAATGTTCTTCTTCGAAACAACAAACCCTCCCCTAACATCATTTTTTCACACCAACACTCTTCCACACTATCTGTTGTTGGCCACTGCTCCACCACTCTCACTAGGTAACTCCAGTCACCACGTTCACCACTTTTTTCTCTCTCTTTCTTTCCTCCAACATCTCTTTTACACCAGTTAGCTTCTCGTCCCTTGCATCTATTGATCGTTGCATGTCTATTTCACTGATCATCACTTTTCCCTCTCTATCAGATCATAGTTTAGGGTAAACATAGAATAAAAAAATAAATTATAAATAAAGATTTGATGTTTTCGAATATTTGCAAAATATCAAATATTATTGGTTATGCACCAAAGTGGTATAGATTTCAATTTAGGGTATATTTGATTTTATTTGTTTGAGATAAAATATTAATGGAGAACATGTGGTTGACCTTCTTCTTTTGTGGAGGTTTGATTTTGGATTAATAATGAAATTCCCCAATTAATTAAGAGTTAAAACTAGTAAACTTCATCGCCATCATCAAATTTAAAAATAATTAGCAAATCTATTATTCTTTTCCTATTTAAAAAAAAAAAATTAATTTTTATAAATATAACAAACCGATAAAATATTTAAAATATTTACTGTCCGTGCAACAAAATGAAAAAAACATGTGAAACTATCATTTTTTTAAGCATTTTTTGTATTTTTCAGAGTTGATTTTACTCATTTGTTATATTTAAAAAAAAAATAAAAAAAGAAATTGAATTAAAGAATATCAACCATTTATACTTGGGTTGTTTTCAGTTTCATGGCTAACCAACATGTTTGTCTTCATTGGTCCCACACGCCCAACTTTTTTAATCTCTCACACATATATTATACATTATACTATATATTCTAAATTTCTCTTTATATTTTTACTCTATGATTTCCGCTTCTACTATATACTTTTTTTCTTTTTTTATTATATAAATATATATACTTGGATGTTCATTTTGTTAGTTACCAACAAACCAAGAACAAATGAACAAAAACTAAAGGATTAACTTTTACTAATTTAGGTTTTCTAAATCAAGATATGTAGTGTACCAAGTCCAAAATTTAGAATTCGAATTCTCGATATTTCTATGCATCACTTACGACTCGACAACATCATCTTTATTTGTTTTAAAGGTTTATTAGAGTGAAAGTCTTTTCCACAAATCAACAAAAGTCCTTGTTTGTTTTTTCACATGTATCATAGAAATTTTTTCAGAAAGTCATCCAATATAGAATTGTTCCGAGTTAAGCACAATAATCATTTCTATACATAAAATTAAATTTTATATATTATAAACTTATTAATTTTAAAAACGTTAAATATGTTAATAATATATTAGATTTATAAAATAATATTTAAAATTTAAATTTGACACATTTAAAAGTTAAAAACCTATTTATTTATTTATTTCTAAAATTCATGGATCTCTCACATAAACATTTAATAAACTATCTATTTGATTAACATTTTTTCTTAATGGAAATGAAGAAAAAAAGTAGAAAAGGTATATATTTCTTAGTTTAACAAAGGTACATTCAAGGAAATATTAATTCCTTAATTATAAAGCTATGCTTAGCTAATCAAATTTATTCTTTCACAACAAAGAAAACTAATAAAATTAATTATTTTTGCATTGTTTATAATCATAGTAAAATATTAATTAAAATATTTATAAATGTAATAAAATATCATTGTCTATCAATCACACCGATAGATTACTATCATCTATCACTAATAAACATCGAATAATTTTAAGAGATGTCTTTCAATATTTATTAGTGATAGATCGATGTAATTTGCTATATTTATAAATATTTTAGGAGTTCTACGGTCTAAAACAATATTTACCAAAGTATTTATTTATTAATTTAAATTTCTTTTTATAAATCGATTTCAACAATTTATTGAGGTCTCTGTCAAGTCATTTTAACTTATGCTATAATCCAAACAATTTAATGTATTGTTTTGTTAAGTTTTTTTTTTCTCTAAAGATATATTGGAATTAAAGTAATAAATTTTAGAAACAAACTAAAGAAAAGATTATAGCAACTGAAACTGATGCCAAACCACATGACTTTAGAGAAAGGACAAAGGATCATATTTGAGTGTCCTACATCTTTGTACGTCTCACCTAATTCACTCGCCTACTCCAATTATAAAGAAAAAAGTTTTAGTATAGGAAGAAAAATGACTTTTTTTTTTATTTTAATTAATTTTTTTACATGATAAGTAGATGGGAAGGATATTATAATGGTTAAATTAACTCTAACGGTGGATTTGGTTGAATGAATTAAGTTAGAGTTAAATTGAGTTGATAATAAAGGTCTGTATTCTTGGTATAGATCAGTTAAGTTGAGTTGGTGTTAATTCTTTTTATTGGAAATATAGAATTGAATTTTTTTTAGAAAGTTTGTGTTTAAGGTACAAAGTTGAGTTTGGTTCAGTGATTGGTATGATGGTCTCTATGCAATTTTTTTAACCTAAAAAAATGCATTTTTTAATTTATTTTTTAAAACTATTCAACTATGCACACATTTTTCCAAATATTTAACACTTATTTGAGATATGAGCTAAATAAATCAAGATATGTTTTAAATTTTCTACAATAGTAGACAAAATACTAATATTACTCATATAATCAACAATGATCTACAACTTACTTCAATAGTCGTGGCATGTATGTGTCAAGCTATTACTTAACACAACTTAAATAAAACTTAACTAAAAACCATGCAGTAAAAATTAAATTAGTAAACTTCTCTTATTAATTTCAACCGAACACAGTTTCTACATCATAACTGAACATGATACAAATTTTCTCAACAAGAATTAAACAAAGAAATGCCGAAAGTCTTCAAAATTTTTAACCTTCATCGACGTTTAGGTTTCCAGTTCGATCGTGCAACTTCTTGGCTGATCGCTTACCCCTTCAAACATGATCACTTAGCTACCTGAACGATCACTTACCTCCGATCGCTTACCTTTCTAAACGATCAGTTACCTAATACAACCTGGGGAGGAAAAACTTAAAACGTAAATCAAAAGACTTAGTGAATGGTGCTTTTGAAAACCTTTTGGGAATACAGTTTATAAATTATTTTCGTTTAACACAGGCTCATTGCCTAAATTTAATAACACATTTCAAATCATAAATATATATTAGTATCACTAATTATTCCTTTCACCAAGACATGAACTATTCTTGCGTGCATGGACTACTGTGATGACCTTTTCATCAACAACATCCTTGAGAATTTCTTGATTCATTCCTTGTTGACTTAGGCTTTCTGGCGCAATACACATCTTTTGTGCATTGTGTTTCGCCTCATTCAACTATACCGACATTCTCTATACTAGGGGTGTAAGAATATGGGTTGAACTCGAATAACCTAGACTACCCAACATATTATAAGGGTTGAGTTGGGTTGGGTTAAAAAAGAATTGATTTTTTCGGGTTGGGTTGGGTTGGGTCTCGGTTGGGGTTGAAAAATTTGGTTTAACCCAACCCAACCTGAATTAATATAATATATATATATTATTTAATAAAAAACAAATTAGGTATATAAACTTTGAATTTATTGTATGAAATTTTAAATTATGTATGT
The DNA here is from genome assembly GCA_025688845.1 of Cucumis hystrix. Lineage (NCBI taxonomy): Eukaryota > Viridiplantae > Streptophyta > Magnoliopsida > Cucurbitales > Cucurbitaceae > Cucumis > Cucumis hystrix. The sequence continues at coordinate 5,510,797 of CM046886.1, forward strand.
TTAAAATTTAAATGTAACAATTTTAAACTTTTATAACCATCAGAAACTACAAACGAAAAAAAAAACTATACAACTGGACAAAACCCAACCCAACCCAACCCATATTTTATGAGTTGGGTTGAGTTAGAAATTAAATTCGGGTTATTCTCGTTGCCAACCCAAATAACCCAAAAATATGAGTTGGGTTGAGAATGTCTCCCAACCCAATCCAACCCAACCCGATTTCACCCATACTCTATACATGGCTGCCTTTCCTCATTATGTGCACATAACAACTAGCTTATTGATAGAAAAATGGCTAATGGTTTGAACACAATTTAACATTCATTTGAAACACAAAATTAAACATAGTATATAGGCTTTCATTCGAAATCTCTTTGCAAAAATTTATGTATGAAATATCAATAAACAAATCAATATAAGATTAGAAGAAAACTTTTAAAATCTAATAACATTTTAGAAAATCTAATAACATTTTAGAAAATCACTCACAGTACTAAGTTCTCCTTATTTGTTCAAAACTCTTCTCCAGTTTTCTTCTTACTTATCAACCTCAAGCTTTTCTCTTTGTAAAATATTAGAATCATCCCCTTTCCTTTTATCTTTTTCCCTTATTTATATTAACCCTAAGTTGAGATTAGTCATTCTTTAAACTCTTATAATTTCGCCAGCTCATGCTTAACTAAAATCTAAGTCTTCGCATGCCATGACACCTGGAAACCATCCCACCGATTTAGTAATTAATCCCGATAACCTCTTTAATTTTCTACACGATCATTTATCATTCTACTCGATCGTTTAACCTTTTACACAATCGTCTATCTTTTATACGACCGTTCAGTCACTTATACAATCGCTTTATCACTTTTACATGATCTTTTATCCTCGTTTCTATTTTCTCATACGATTGTCTAGCTTGTCTTACACGATTGTCTAATTTTTCTTACACGATCGTTTACGTTCTTATATGATTGTTTAATGAAATCACCTTTTATTAATGAACATGTCTCACAGTATGATTTTGGACATGCACAAAAAATAAAGCTATTGTTAGTGGCTATTTACATGTTTACAAATACATACACAGTGAACAATGAGCCAATTTCGTGCAAATAGATAGTCAAACGTGTCAGTCTTACCAAGGTAGATGCAAACAATATGTCTTTTTGGACTATGGCGAGTCTGTTAAGAAGTAATTGTCAGTCTTATATATATAACATGGCAAACAATGACCCACTTTCATATATACAAACAACATTGTTAACTAAAATAGTCAAGCGAGTCAATTTCTACCAAGAAAATGCAAACATTTAATACATTTTTCCTAGACTATATGGTAGGATTGTTAAAATGTAGTCGTTAATTGTTAGGCTTTGAGATGTCCATATGGCAAGTAAGTCTATAAGGATGATCCGATAATTCTTGAACAATCTCACAGACGTCAAATTATTACAAAAGATGACTATCAAAGTTATATACTAATAATTTCAAATTTGTATTTTAAAAACACTAACATCAGTCAGAATGTTTTTTCTTTTAGTATATGACTGGTCAAGGAGACAAATGACAAAGTTGGTGGTTTGGAGTTGGTTGCTTGAAGACATCATAGTTGGTTGGTCTGAAGTGAATGCTGATATGTGCTTGTCAGAAGTGCTTTTGTCACCGAAAATTGATCATTGGAGGTGGTTGTTAAAGTCCAAGATTGATCCATGAAGTCGATAGCTCGAAAGTGGTCATTAAAGTTGGTTATCAGAGGTGTGGCAATGGTAATCTTTTGGTTTCAATGACGAGTTAAGCACGCTTAAAATATGCATCTTCACCTTTTTTTTGTTTAAATGTAAAATGACTAGATTGTATTATCGATACAATGCAAAATGAAAAAGTATCTCAAACTTCTCTTTTTTTAAGTGTTTGAAATATGCAAAGTGTTTGTTAGGTTGGTGTTGTTTTGAAAGACATGGGTTATATGCTAAATTTATAGCATGCTTGCATATTTAAATTGGACATTATTTTTAATTAATAGATAACGTTCACGATTTTATACAACGCCAAAAAATTGTAAATTATAGTTTTAATAAAGGTTGTTTTAAGTTATCGTGGCACACTATATAAATTTTACAATACTTACCCATGTCGTAGAAAGATGTTTACAGTGGTCTAGATTTCATATTTATCAACAAACTTTTAGCTACGTTGCTAAACAAATACTTATAAATGCAAGCTGACAGAGGGCATTGTAGCAAACAAATAGCGACATATATATTATGTGTTGCTAAAACTAAGCTTTTAATAATGTGTGAAGTTAGTTATATTTTAGCACTGAACACAAACAATTAGGTTATTGAAAATTTTACTACGCAACTACAGTGGTGTTTACAAGTTACAACGACGTATCTTTACATGTTGTAAATACCTTTTGCAATATTTTTCTCCTTTTAATGGGTTTGTTCAAAGTAGTTTTTTTTTGTTCTGGTGCAACGAGTGAAGCTATTTAAAAAATCAGAGGAAGAGAGTGGACTTAGTAAAAATAACCAACTTCACCCCACCAAAATTTAAAGTTTGGTGTGCAAAGTGTTAAAGTTGATAACTTTTACTAACTTTGGATTAGAGTCAGGGAACGGTGATCTTTTTTTTTTTTTTTTTTTTTCTAGCACCACTATTTTCCAAACTGTCTTTCTCTAGAATTTTTCTCTTGGGGTTAATTTCTATGTAAGTTTTTTAACAGTCTAATATGTGTTTTTAGTCTCTCACATGCAATCTCATGGTTCTTTTGTTTGAAATCCCAGGAAGTTATGTAATAGTTAGTTTAGAGTTTTTCCATTTCATATTTTCCCTAGTTTAGGCTAGGGTTTCTGGGAGAGTTTTGGTGTTTGCCATGGGGAAGGCGGGAAAAAAATCTCAAAGAATTTTGAGATTTTTCTTTGACACCATTATACACTTTGAGAGTAAATAAAATTCTCACTCACTTTTATTATTGAGAATAAGCCAATATATAGGCATAGACTTATATGGGACTTATTCTGTTAGTAGCAAACTTGAGCGTTTGTGATTGTGTGAAGTTTGAAAATTGGAGGGAGTCTCCAATCTGTGGTTAAGGAGAAGGATTAACAAAAACGTCTCCCTGGTGGTGGTCGTCGGCCGGCTTTTGGCAGTTTGTGGGACGACTGTAGGGAAGTGTAACGGTCGTAGGGGGAACATTTAAGACAATGTTCGTTTATAACCCTTTATGTAGAATAATACATGTTTTACAAATACATGATATTTGCAAACTACAGTTAGTTTTGGAAAATATTAACTAATTTATGATATTTTCGAGATTAACAAGATTTCTCCAATATCTCATAAATATATGTCTATAATTCACAGCAAATTTTTGGATTTTTAGTATTTAAATCAAATTAATTAACATTTATTTATTTAATTCATAAAACTTATGTTTAATAAATATTTTCCCTAAAAAATTACTAAAAGATTTTCAACCGTTCCTCATTCATTAGATTTCATAATATTTTGAATTCAAATATTATGAAATCTAATCCCTAAAATAATGGCAATAATAATTCACTATTTCCGTATGATTTATATTTCAAATTATTTTAAAAAATTTATTAGATAATACATTGCTATTTTAATTTATATTTCAAATTATATACACTTATGTTGGTTAATTTTTATTTAAAAAAATTAATTTATTGTGCCTCTTGTATCAAAGGTTTACCTTCCTTTGCAATCTTTGATCAAAACACATTGGAACGAGCATGCAAAACCTGTAATTGATGTAGTAATTCAGAAGGTACTATTATATTAGCTTCACTTCCTTCAAACAATTTTGACAAGAAAAAAATGTTACCGGTCGCATCTTTTCTCCTTCTTCCCCTTCTTTTGATCTTTGAATTCACTGAGTCGGTTGGGGTCAATGTTTAGATGGAGTTAGGTTATGTCTTCTAGCTTCTAGGATCTGTATGAGTTGTGTTAGTTTAGATAGTGTGTGAAATCTGATTAACTTGACTTGTTGGCTGTTTATTCTCTTTTATTTTGTGTTTTTTCACTTTTTTAAATATATGTATTATTTATGTATATGGAGTGTTTTAAAATTTCCTTTTAGGGTTTGGGCCTTCAAACTTTTTGGAGGGAAATGGTGGAAGAATTTGGTGAAGAGTTTTGATCTTTTTCGATGAAGGGTTTTCAATGCTTTTCGGTGGAGGGTTTAATTGGCTGGGAGAGTTTTTTAAAATTACATTGTATTTGAAGTTTATTCCATTATTTTATTTACGATTCACATTTTTTAATTATGTGGGGACATTTAAGACAATGTTCTGGCTATTTCTTTTTTAAAATTTTTTATTTTGCTATTTTGTTAATTTAAAAATATTTTTGCCATTTATCCAAAGCTGTGACGACCCAAACTTTTCGGACTGACCGTCTAAGTCGTCAATTTGACACAAAACCGTTTGTTGACAAAAGACATAGCAAGATTCAGTTGAAACCGTAAGAAAACGAAGGGAAATTTTAATCGGGTCCTATTTCAAAAATACAAAATTTCAAATGCTGTTTACAAATTTTTTTTAACTATTTGTAGACTTAGTTAAATCAAAATATTTTCAAACCGTCAGCGGAAGCAGTTTAAAGACAGTTCCCTATGACAATTCACGAGTCCTTCTTATCCCCCGTCGGTCTGCCCCTCGTGTTACCTTTGCCTGAAAAGTTAAACATAAAAAAAAGGGTGAGTATTAATATACTCAGTAAGAGACCCACTACTGGTCCCGTTAGGGGAAAATAAATTATTAGCATCCTATGGTGTACCCTGCACAATCACAGACTTGTGATCCCGTAGGATGCACATATCAGTCTAGTGCTCCCGAAGGATGCACATATCAGTCTAGTGCTCCCGAAGGATGCACATATCAGGGGATGATCCCGAAGGACACCGGCAGGGTAACTATCCACTAGGAAACTAATAATTTATCCCCTCAGTCCATTCTAAACATCTTAAAAATCATTCTCAATACAGTCAAATTTCCTTATCACATAAGCTCCCCCTTTAACCTCAAACAACCATATTATCTAAATTTCACTCAAGGACAGTCGAAACATATCACTACATCAGTCAGCCACATAAATAGCCCAACAGTCACAACATACGCTAGACAACAAGTCCTTGCCAATCCATACATACATATATAAATTTCATTCAGTCAAGCACAATATACATTAAACTTTCAGTCCACACCCAAACACACAACATAACCGTCATCCCGACTCAGTCCAGACATAACATTTCAGTTCATATAATCAATACGCCTTAATTCTTGTTATTGAGTCCAGTAGAAAGTCCCTTACCTCACTCTTATGCAATTTCTTCAATCGAACAAGTTCCAATAATTAGATTCCTAAACATAACCAAATATAAAATCAACATCCTTCTAATTAACTTCATCCATTCAAATCACCCATGTGTAAATCTCACAACTCACCCAAGAAGTGGAGAAACGAACTCCCACGAAGCTTATGGCAAAATAAAAAGTCCAAATTCTTCAAATCTCCAATATCGCCTGCAAGAACAAACATCCAAACAACCAATTAAACAACATCAACTAATCGACATTTCAATGTAGACTCTTAAATCCATCAATTTCATCCTTACCCAACGAATTTACAACGACATAGCGGCAGCGGCACACAAGATTTAGGCAAACGACCTTGTGAAATCGATTTGGGCATGGGTCGGCTTCTAATCCGCGGCTGGAAGGAGACTCACGGCGGCTGGCCTCTTGCAGAATGGAGGCAGATCGGTTCGGATCCGCGTCCGGCTTCGCGAGATGTGCACGCCGGCGACCTTGCTGAAGGTACCAGGCGGCGGCGGCGGTGCGGTGTGGCGACGCGGCTCAGGCTGGGTTTTTGTGCTAATGGTCTTCGGCGGCTTCGCGAACTGAAGACCGAACGCCGAAGACGACGAACGGCTGGCGATTGGGACGGACGGCTGCGACTGGGGACGAACGACGGTGAGGCTGCGACTAGGACAGACGGCTGCGTGCGGCTACCTGGGCTTGGCCGGACGGACGGAAAAGAGGAGGGGTTAGGTGGGGCGGCCGGCGGCTAGGGTAAGGAGAAGGAGAAGAAGAAGAAGAAAAGATGAGGGGGGGGAGGGTTGTCGCGCGAGAGAGAGAGAGGGGAGTTGTTTTTTTTTTGTTTTATCAATAATAATAATAATAATAATAATAATAATAATAATAATAATAATAATAATAATAATAATAATAATAATAAAAATAAAAATAATTAATAATTAATAATAAAATCTTATTATTTTTATTATTACTTTTTTTTTTTCTTTTCTTTAAGGCGTTACAAAAGCGAACTTTATATTTTGCTATTCTTCTTGTCAGCTCTAAAAAGTAAAGTGTTTAATTCAATAAATTGAAAATTTATTGATGTTATTGTAACGTACCTTGTAGTTTTTCCAAACTGAATTTGTAACTAATTTTGTTTGTTTGCTTTCAATATAACAATGTTTATTAACTATTTTCAATAGTTTTTTCATTTACCAATTTATTTTGAAATGGAGAGTTGGATTTTTTAAAATAATGTTATTTTAATACTTATCGAAAAAAATAGAGTTGAGATGAAAGTATGGTAAAAAATAGGTTTGTGAAATCGTGTACCAGACATTAAGGTATGCATCGACGCCCGAAAAATCGATTTGAACAACCGAAATCAACAGTATCGACACTTGATGATCAATTTTATTAAAAATACAGTTGGTGGTCAGTTTAATTAAAAGGTTTAAAAAACCAACCAAATTTCGCCTTGTTACTTGAAACTGACCAAACGCGACCAAACCTAAATATACATATATACATACCTACACATACATACATACATACATATATATATATATAAATGTAATATAAATATTATATTATATAAATAAATATAATATAAATAAGGGTCTTTAAAAAATATAACAAAGTGACGAAATATTTAAAAGAACAATTTCAAAACGAAAAAGTCCATAGACCCACAATGAAAAATTTTAAAAATGCTTTGATTAATTGACCCCTAATATATTTGGGAAACTATATATAGTTTAGTTTTTGAAAAATGATAGTTTAAATTTGGCTATTCTTTCCTACACCATCGTTTAGATTTGATCCTTTACAATTGAGAAACGAAATCTAAACAATTAAGTTTAAATCTAAATGATTTTTTTAATAATTTGGGTTGTCAAATCTCAACTATTTTTTCAAGATTTTTTGTTACTTGTTTATATTTGGAATCATTTAGATTTGATACACAATCGTTTAAACAATTTTTTTTAAAATTCTTTGTACATGTTTAATTTGATTATTTTGGTACACGATCGTATATATTTGGCTATCCAATATCTAACCATTTTTTTTCACCATCTTTTATATTTGGAACAACCAAATATTGAAAAAAAAAATTAAAAAAATTGATATACTTAGTACACGATCTTGAATCAAATAACGATTTGAAAAAAATAAAAAAAAATTGAGAAGAAGGGAAAAAGACATGAAAAGAAAAAAAATAGCACATGAGGAAGAGAAGAAAGATGACAAAAATAGAGGACAAACGTGAAATATGTTTAGAAAATGGCGAGTTTTATGCATTTTTTATTTTGTTTCCCTTAGTATATATCAATTAGACCTGTTTTCGATCCTGAGTTTTGTACAAAACTGCATCAACAAATGATCGCTACTGCAACCTCTTGGGCATGCCTCCTTTCACACCTCTCTAAACCCATTTCCTTCCCCCACCTTTTCGCCTCCCTCAATCGATTTTCTCTTTTATCTCCACCGCATCCACTGTCGCGCCTATCAACGCTCCGTCGTCGCTTTGCTCCACCGTCGCCTGGTCTGCTTCCTAATTCGAGAAGCTTCGGTTTAGGAGTTGTTTCAAAAGAATTCTCTCTTACAATGAATTGTTGCCAGCTTAGTCAAATTATAAATTCTCTTTATTTTTTCTTTAATCTTTTTCCCTAGTTAAGAGAATTATTATGATATAAATGGCAACTGAATGCTCTCAGTTTAAATATAGAAAACACATAAGATTTCTCCCATTTCTGTAGAATATCTAAATTGTGAGTTTTTGTGGTGTGTTGTTACATAAAAATTAATTAAAAAAAAAAAATTAAAGTCATACTCGATGCACGACTTAAGTCTTCGATTTTGACCAAGTCATGGCATGGCAAGCCATGTTGATTAACGAAAATCTCCGGTATACATTCATTATCCCAAACAACTATCAAATGTTTTACAATATAGTTTGTCATTGAACTCTCTAGTTTTGGATTATTAATCTTCAGATACTGTATTTTTAAAATATGTATCTTATGTATCTTAATTTTGTAGTTATTTTGGAAAACTACATTTTTCACAAACTTTATCTAGAGAATTGCTTATAATTTGGAGTTGTGAAATTTGTTGGCTAATATTTTTTTTGCGCAACCAGATCTAAATTCAGTCAAAACTTCGTATTGTACACTATGATTTTCAATTTGCATCGGAAGTCGTAAAGAAAAATTCAAACTCATCCTCTGTATCTAAACAAAAAGCTCAGACAGGTTCAAATTAAAGCCAACGAAAAGGCAAAAGCAAACAAATAGCAACAACAATCCGAACACCCAAAGGTCACGTAACTCGTCCGTTTCGTAAAGCTTCACAGCTGACGGCCAACTTTCCGAGGTCTCTGGTTGCGGGAAAAGGTCGAAAATCTGAGACATGGGAAGCGAGGGAAATCCAGTTGAATTTGAAAGCAAGATTAAAAATTTAAAAATAAAACATCACGAAAATAAATTGACCGATTAACGTTGGAATAAATTATACAGACAAATTTTTTCACGATGGTCGTATCCGAGTTGGGAGAAGTACTTGCCAACAAAATTGAATTTCGTCCGCATAAATACCTTTTTACCAATGTAATACATTGGGTCGACAGAAGTTTTCCAACGAAAATACACTTTTTGTAGGGATTTGTTGGAATAACTGTTCTTCCAAATGAAATCAAAAGCAATGTCTACCTACATCATAAGTGGTTTACAGTTTTATATATAAATTATAATCGCTAAATAAACAATTTTTTTAATAACATCTAATTTTGCACAAACAATAGTTAATCAACAATTGTATCATTTGTGGAAAAAATATAATAAAAATAAGCTTATATATTAAAAATAATGAAAAATTGTATCAAATGACAAAAACATTTAGAAAAAAAAAAAGATCATGACAATTCATTTTTTGCATATTGGAATATGACAAATATAACAAGTAATAATTAATGGTATAGACGGCTATCAAAAAGCTATCGAAGCGTTATCGGAGAGCTATCAGAGAGTTATCGACTTTTAAATTTGCTACTTTTATAATTTAGAAAATGTAGCGATACGAACCCTATTATCATAATTTTTTTTGCTGTTTTTTACAAGCATCCAAAAAATAAAACTAATATTCAATACAATAATATAACATTAACATGCAGTATGTATATATATATATACACTGACATTTGAGAATTACTAAGTTTTCACAAATCTCATGTACAAAAAGAGTGTTATTTTCTAAGCCAAAATTTGTTATTTTAAATCTTCACAAATCTTCTACACAAAAGAAGTTTGTCATTCTCCAAACCAAAATATACCCTAACAAAAAATAAGTGAGATATGTTACACAAAAATTAGATAATATCATATTCTCAAAATCATCTTGCAATCTCCAAATCTGATATGTTTGAGAATCCACACGTATAACCTAAAATAAGAACAATACAAATGACAAAGTGGCCAAAAAAATGATAAAGTGGACAAAGTGACAAAGTAACAAATGGCAAAGTAAGAAAATACAACATGAGGCATAAAACACATTCATCGAACTCCTACAAATACACAAGAAATAAATTCAGTGCAGAAATTTAGCTTCAAGGTAATGTAAAAATCCATTAGAACACTTATATGCTACCTTCCCACCATAAAAAACTATTAATGTGTCATAAGTTCCACATAATCCACCGCCACCCTTTAAAACTACAAAGAAGCAACAAAAATGCATATATATAAAATGACAAAGTGAACTTCTCCATCCTGAATCCAACTAAAATTCTTTTAAAAGTAAACCACACATTATAATTGCCTTAAAAGCATAACACACATTGATCAGACTCCTACAAATACACAAGAACAAATTCCTTTCAAGTGAACAAATTTGGCCTCGATGTAATGTAAAAAGACTATTAAAACACTTATACACCCCACTAGAAATGCTATTAGTGTGTCTTAAGTTCCACATAACGAGCCACGTGTATTTAATTAAAGTGACTACCATAATTGCATAATAGCCACACAACAACAAGTTAAGTTCTTAATTGCACTAAAATGCTTATACTTGGCTACAACAACTATAGGATGGCCATACAACAACCAAATTAAATTCCTAACTACATAAACCATAACTCAAAGTTGTTATAACGTACCTAGTTGTCTGAAAGGTCCACTTTCTTCCTTTGTTGTGCAGCTAGATATCTCGTGATATTAGTCAATTGATCTTGAAAGCACGAAATTGTTGACTTCAACATGACATTTTCCTCCTTTAAGCTTTGTCACCTTTGCCTGAAACTTTTCATACTTATCCCCAATATCTTTCTCAAACACATAGGAAGAAGTACCACATGTTGCTACATTTGTTGGAATTTATGTCCTAAAACTCGTAGATTGTAAATATAATCCATTGACCGTTGTTCAAAAAGTATTATAATTGTAATAATTGTTATTGATTATATTATTAGTTTTGTCTTAATAACCCAAATCCAATAAACTAACTTCCTAAGCTGTTTAACGAGTCTTGAACAGTATGTAGAAACATACAGAGATCAATGTTCTAGATCGGCTTAAAGGGTCTATAGTATAGGGATAAGGCTGGGTATCTTATCCTGATAACACTATGGATACGATTCACTTCGTAGTTGATACAAACGCAATGATCCAACGCGTTCGTGTGGTTGACATGCGAGTTAGGGTATCCTATGCAATGAGTTTGCATAAGACCGGACCGCAAAATAGTAACCACTAGATGTAACTTTGTTAACTAGTTAGGTTTTTATTTTTAGGTAACTTAGTTTTAATCCTGACTTTATTATGAAAGGAATTCGTGAGGGATTGTCCTTTGATTTGTATGGGTGAGAGTGGCTAGATCGCCGACTCAACAAGCTTATCATTTTGGGGACAGGGCCGAGTGGGGAGCTGAGAACATAATTACACAAGATAGAATTCACTCATTTACTACTTTAGGGTAAGTAGATGAATGTTTCCTTAAATGTTGTCTCCATGACTTGAACAAAGGGCCCTACCCTCTCTATGACATGAGAGAGGGTTTTGTTTATTGGTTGAACCATAAACAAATCGTTCATTAGAGAAGCATTGATATTTAAGGATTATAGGTAACTTAGGGGTAAAATGGTAATTTGATCCAACTGGTGTTACAAACACTTGTGAAGGACTAACTTACTGTTATTGGTCTATATCCGTGGGCACAGAAATATATCTACAGTGAGAAGAGTTCAACGTGAGTCTTTAGTGGAGTGGACACACAGTTAACGAATATTGATTAATGAGTTTAGTCAATTAATCTCAGATCGTTGTAGCTTCTGATCTGTAGTCCATTAGGTTCCATTCCTAGTTCGTAAAAGGTAATGAGATTTATTTATATTGGTTGTAATTTTGAAGATTTGAAATCTTCAAAATTGCTTTGGAAGTTAGTTTAATGTATAGTGATACATTATAATATAAAATTTGTCAAACTTTATTATATAAATTTAATTTTGGATATGATTCAAAATTAATTTATGAGAGAATAAAATATTTGAATAAGTTCAAATATTAATTTAATATGAATTAGATTCATATTAAAATTATATGTTAAAATTTAATGTGTATATAATACACATCAAAATTTTAGGTTAGGAGAGAAATATATATTTGAATATGATTGAAATTTGGATTAAATTAAATAAATTAAATATAAGATATTTAATTTAGCAATTAATTAATTGGAGAATTAATTAATAGTTTAATCTAATTTTATTTAATTAATTAAAACTATTGGTTATGTGAGAGATATTCATTTAAATATGATTTAAATGAAATATTAATTAAATATGATTTAAATGAAATGTTAATTAAATATAATTTAAATGAAATATTAATTAAATATGATTTAAATGAAATATGATTTAATTAAATATTAATGAAATATGATATAATTAATTATTACTTTAGTTAATTATTTACATTTATTTAAATTAAATTAGATTAATAACTCTCTTAAGTAAGTAAGGGAGTTATTTAGGGAACATGAATGATTTTCACACGTATTCCAAAATCTCTCTAACTCTCTCTTCTTCTGAATGAAGAAGTGGGAGGTAAGGGTACAGACGACATAACGATGAGGTGCTTTTGAAATATTATGAAACTCAGCGTATTCTTTCAAGGAAAAGTTTTTTCTCTTTGAAAAAATTTCATTCCAATTTTTGTTTCCACAAATCAAAAGCTCAAGTTTAGAGATTAGGATGGTTTCCAAGTGGTGGTGCACTAAAATTTGGAGTTTAACAAATACAGAGTTGACAATGTACGTAAGTTTCAATCTCTTTGTAATTTCTTTTTATTATTATTATTATTATTATTTTTAAAAACATACTTAGATGTTACCTAGTTTAAAAATTATAGTATATTTATTTACTTATTTAAATATACATTTTTGTTGTGAAATTGAAGTGCATAAGAGAACTCAATTAACGAGAAAATATATTATTAAAAAATATATATATATGAATAAACAAAATAACAATATATAAAAGGAGCATTTTTTAAAATAGCAAAGTAAATTAAAATATTTATAAACTATAACAAAATTTTGGATTCCATCACTATAGCATATCAATGACTATCTAATAGAATTTGCTATAAGTTGTAAATATTTTGTAAAATCTACTATTTTTTAAAATTTCCCTATATAAAAATATGGAATTTCTCCTATTTCTCCAAAATATAAAGCACTACTAACTCTCAAACTTATGGAATTTCATCAATGTTGTGTGTTCTTATGAAATCTACCAAATGATTCTTTTTATAGGCAAATAGACAAGTAAGTAATGGACTACATGGACACTAATAGTGTGTAAACTTGAGACACATAAACAATAAATGAGGTGATAATGTTTTGACTCATGATAATGGACATTAGAGTGTATGTTTGTAGGACACATGAATAACATAACACGTGAGGTAAGTTGGAGAAGCCCACTTTGTTTTTTTGAGTACACTATGCATGAACATCCTAATATATCATTAATATTTTATAACAACATTTTTTGGTTTTATAGTTTTTACAAAATATCCAACCTCTTTTTTTAAAATGATGTGATTTTAGAAAGTATTGTCAAAAATAGGTTTGGGTAAAAACCATTGACAAAAATAGGTGATTTTGGACAGAGTCGTGGATCCCGTCCACGACTTCGGTGAGGTGACCGTGTGGATCCCGCACATTTTTTCCTTTCATTATTTATATATAATATATATTATATGTGGCCCCACACCTTATTCTTTTTCATTATTTTATATATATACTAATTCACATACCCTCCATTCTAAAAATATCTTTACTTATTAAAATTAATATCAACTTATCAATTTTAATTTATTCTTTTTCTTTTATTATTTATTATTGTTTTTCTTTTTCTTTTTTTATATTAAATATCTCAATATTCAATTTTTTTTATTAAATTCACCTTTCATAATTTAATTTAATTATTTCTTGATCAAAATTATACATATATACTTTTCATTTTTTTAAAAAAAACACATATATTAACAAAATATGTTATTAAAAAATATATTAAACAAATTAAAATAGTAATAATAATAACAGAAAGAAGTTAAAACTTACCATAAAAATAATAACAATAATAATAATAACAATTGAAAATATATATACTAATTCTCCAAATACTCTTCATTCTAAAAAAATCCATGTCAATTGTTATGATTATTATGTTATTATTATTTTTGGAGTAAGCTTTTAATAAGTTTTAATAAGTAAAGATATTTTTAAAATTGAGAGTATGAGAATTAGAATATATATAAAATAATAAAAAAGAATAAGACATGGGCCCACACATAATATATATTATATATAAATAAGGGCTGTCAAGAAGAATAACAAATTATGAATTTTACTTTGGGAAAATAACAAATTTATGTTTAAATTGTTAGAATAGCAAAATTGAAAAATCTGAAAAATAAATAAATGAAACAATGTCTCAAATGCCCCTAGCCAATTCAAAAACAGTCATAAATACAATTGTTCACCTAAAACTCACATACCCTGTAATTAAATAACACATCCTTGTTGAAATTGTGCCGAAAAGAACCCAACTTCACTATCTTCAACTTTATTCCACAAAATCTTCAAAGACTTCGATCAGTTGCAAAAAAGATTGAAGCTTCAAGTTTCGTCCTCCTCAAAACCTTCAAAGGCTTCATACATTTAGCGCAAATCAAAAGATTTTCTTCTTGCCGACCATCTTCTTCATCAAACCGATTATAGATTCTTTTTTCGTTTGGCGCAAAGGTGAGCTTCTTCAAGGGATTTCCTTTTTCCTTTTGTTTGAGCTTTGCTTCTTAGGAAATTTTATTATCAACACGATTATACTTCTCAATTGTTGCACGCACATTCAAGCGATCTCTGAAGTTTTGTCAAGGTCAGAAAAAAAATGTAAAGTGTAATATTTTTTTAGTTTTTAATTATAGTTTATATATAGATTCAGTTGAATATAATTTTTTTATTATTTAATTATACTTTTAAATTACAACAACAATATATCCACTTGATTTTTAGGACAAATACAGTGTAATTACATCCAAATACATTGTATTCGATATCAAACATCAACCACATACCTTGTATTCTCCCTTTCCGTCTTCTATCCTCTTTGGTCTCTTCCAAAAGATCTAAAAATTAATATTATTTTAACTTCAAGGGGTAATTAAGAAAAAGTATAATAAAACCCCAACAATCATAAAGTCACTAAAATCTGGCGACTGACGGTGGCTGGAAGTTTTGGTAGAACCGGTGAACGAATGGTGAAGTAAAACGCGACTAGCGACGTGCAGCTGAGGAGACGTTTCCTTACGGCTTAGTTCTCAGTCAACATAATGGAGGGGATTACTACAAAGGTGGAGATCTCGATTGGACGGAGAACAATCGAACGAAGATGGAGGTGTCGTCGATGGCTAGGGTTTGGTGAGAGTGAAGAAGATGATGAATAGTAATAATAATATTATTAATAATAACAAATATTATTATATTATTCTTTTCCTTTAAATATCTTTCTTTTCCTTTTTTCTTTTCCAATTTAAATAAAACAAATATTTTCTTCTCAATTAATTCCTTCCAAAAATAAAATATTCAATTTTTTTTTATAAATTTTGGAATATAAATAATTCGAAAATGTTAAATCTATGTTTGCCATTATTTTGGAGATATGAAGCAAATAACACGATTTTAGGGGATGATAAAAATTTTAATAATATAAGTGGATAATCTTAGCACGATTTTAGGGATGATAAAATTTTAAATTCATATTATTATTAACAATACCTATTTTTATAAATTTTTAAAGCAATTTTAATATTTTGGAGGTTTCAAATCAAAATTTAAAATCTATTTTTAAAAAACAATTATGAAAAATAGATAAGGAATATTAACATAGATAATCCTAAAATTTTGAAATTATGTTTGACATCGTTTTAGGGAAGTCAATCATGTACCACGATTATAGAGGAGATCAAAATTTTCATAGAATAATCCTATTAAATTGATCATAATTATAGGGGTAAGATACAATTTTAATTTTAATTTATTATTATGTTAAATAAATTGTTATTAGAAATATGAAAAGTTTAGGGAAATCAATCAAGTACCACGATTATAGGGGAAATATCAAAATTTTCTTAGAATAATCATATATACATTAAATGCATCATAATTATAGGGGTAAAATACAATTTTAATTTTAACAACCACAACTAAATAAATTGTTAATTACTTGATTTGAAACCTACAAACACTGAAATCTGATATAAATTGCAGACATAAGTTTATGGGATGTTGATTCAACCAGATCCATCCCAAAATAAATATTTATTTAATATTTTTACACAACTGAATTATTTGCAAATACATTGTGTCTGTGATTCTAGGTTATATTCCATCATTTTAACCCACACAAATACACTGTACCCATCGGTTAAGAATTTTTCTCTATACAGGTAAAATCTGCTGTAAATATAAAAAAGTGAAATTCTTGTATTTTTGAGGTATTTAAATTTAAATTTTTATAAATATTTTGGAATATAAATAATATGAATATATTGAATTTATGTTTGCCATTATTCTAGGGATATCAACTAAACTAAATAGTACGACTTTAGGAGTGAATTTGCTTGAATAAAATAAGTGGATAATCGGAATTAGCACGATTTTAGGGAATGCTAAAATTTTAAATTCAAATTATTATTAAGCATATATATTTTGGAGGTATTTAAATTCAAATTTTTTTATAAATATTTTGAAATATAAATAATTAAAAACATTAAATTTATGTTTGCCATTATTTTAAGGATATGATCGTTTAAAAGAATTCAAATTGACGATTTTATTGGATGTAAATAAAATCTAACTTCAAACTGTTGTTAGAAATATGAAAAATATGTATTATGTATTATATAATAAAATATTAATAAATATTAAAAGGAACTTTATGAAACGGAAAGTGATGAAATTATATTAACCATTATTATTTTAGAGGTGACAAAAAAATTTGAATTCAAATAGTCATTACTATATATATTATGAATTATAGAAATAAATTGTCAATTAATTAATTTGAAACCTAAAAATCTGAAAATCATGTATAGATTGGAGGCATAAATCTAGGGGATGGTGGTGTAATCTTTTATAGTTCGAAAATAAAAAATTATTTAATATTTTCTAAAATTGATGGTTTTTGCAAATACACTGTATCTGTGAATCTGTGATATCCTGTATCATTTTTTACCTATACAAATACACTGTATCTGATGAAAAATAATTTTCGTATACAAAGAGGTATAATCGGTTAAAAAAGGTAAAAAAAAAGTCTACAACCCCAGTTTTGCTATAAATCTTAATATTTTTTAAATTTGCTATTTTTCAGCTTGTTATCCAAATTTTTGCCATTCTCACAGTTATCTCTATAAAAGGAAGGGTCTTTAACTCATATAGCCTAAATTGCTATATGATATTACATGAAGGACCTAAATTACTAATAAATTTCACAAAAGTCCTAAATGGGCTAGTATATTACATAAATGTAGCTCTCAAATTACTTTAATACCCATTTTCTATTATTTAATTGATTTATAACAAATATCTAAATGGAAAAAATCGTGGGATATAGTTTTGGAAAGAAGTGGGGCCCAAATTAATTTAATACCAATTTCTATTATTTAATTGATTTATAAAAAATATCTAAATAGAAAAAATTTACGGATACAGTTTTGGAAAGAAGTGGGGCCCAAATTAATTTAATACCAATTTCTACTATTTAATTGATTTGTAACAAATATCTAAATGGAAAAAATCATGGGATACGGTTTTGGAAAGAAGTGGAAAATCTTTCATGTTTTCCTTCTACAAAAACGGTTGTCTACTCCTTCCAACGTGGATTACGGTTTTTACTTTGAAATTTTAGAGAGTTCGGAGGTGAAGAAGAAGACATTCAACGGCCGACAATTACAAAACTTCTCGAACATAATCTAGTTAAAAATTTCGAGGTTAGTATTGTATATATTCAACACATATGAAACATTATGTATATGAAACATTATGTATATTAGGTATATTTTAGATATTCAATTAAATAGGCAATCAAATGAAAATGTAGTTTTGAATGTGATACATTTTAGGGTTCATTGAGATTTCGGCGGTGAAGAAGAAAACTTTCAATGGCCGACATACAAAACTTATCCGACATAATCTAGCTAGAAATTTCGTGCTTAATATTGTATATATTCAAAACATATGAAACATTTGGTATATTAAGTATATTTTAGATATTCGATTAAATAGGCAAATAAACGAAAATCTAGTTTTGATTGTGATACATTCTAGAGTTTATTGAGAATTCAACGGTGAAGAAGAACTACATTTTGGCCATCCTATAAAAAAATAATAGAACTATATGTTAGTATATAGTATTATTGTATATAATATGGGGTATATATATACTAAAACACATAACATAACTATTATAAATTGCGGATATATTAAAGTATAATGTAATCAAATACATTTATAAAGAAAAAATATGTATGTATGATCATGCCGTTTACTACTGTTTTAGTAATATTTACTATATAAACAAAAAATTTAAACACAAATTCGCTAGGAATTATGTATAAGGTATTATTGTATATAATATGAGGTATATATACTAAATACCATATATAAATTCGGACTTCTTATTGTACATAATTATATATGTCATATTGTATATATAATGTGGTATATATGTGTAAGGGCTGCCGACGACGGATGAAATTTTTCAGATTGTTCACGGTCATAATTAATTAACATAAACTTCCATATTAGAAAAGATTTTGTGTTATACTTCATTAAAACAATATTTTCAAATTTTTACCATAATAAAGATACAAATTTATACAAGGAAGTTACGAAAATAATAATGGTACTAAAATATTTCTCTATGATGACACTCAAATATTTCATTAAAACAATATTTTCAATTTATTACCATAATAAAGATACAAATTTATATAAGAAAGTTACGAAAATCATAATAAATTGAAAGTATTGTCAACAAGGAAATAATTTAAATATAATTACGAATATAATATATAATTAATAATAATTAAAAGGTTAATATTGTCCAAAAACTATACGAATTCCTAATTAAGAAAATAAATTATAATTTAGGACATTTCTGAAAAATCATAGTCAATTTAGGTCATTCATCTAAATCTTTCTAATTTCTAAAATCACGTTATTTAAGGAAAAGGTTCCAAAATATCAATCAACATGAGTTTTTTTGTCGTTACTTTTATTTAAATTTCTCTAGATCCAAGATCATATCAACATTTCTATCCATATCAAGATTTAAAGCCTTGGAGGGCCATTCAAGGAAACTTTTTCTTCATTATAAATTGTATGCGTCTTATCAAACTATGACATAAAGAAAGTTTAGATAATAATGCAGCTTATCTCCCACTAATTTATTAGACTTTAGAAAATTATTGATTTAGAACATCATTGAAGTCGTGGACGGGGTCCACGACTTTGCCTAAACCCACCTATTTTTATTAATAGTTTTGGCCCTAACTTATTTTTGAAAACACTTTCTAAAATCATGTTATTTTAGAAAAAGGTTCCAAAATATCAATCAACGTGAGTTTTTTTGTTGTTACTTTTATTTAAGTTTCTCTAGAATCAAGATCATATCAACATTTCTATTCATATAAAAATTTAAAGCCTTAGAGGGCCATTCAAGAAACTTTTTCTTCATTATAAATTGTACGCGTCTTATCAAACTATGACATCAAGAAAGTTTAGATAATAATGCAGCTTATCTCCCCCTAATTTATTAGACTTTAGATAATTATTGATTTAGAAGATCACGTTTTAGTGAAATTTGTCCATTAGTGTGAGAATAATTGAGGTGTCGAGTAAAATAACAAAAAGTAAGAATATGTCTGATTAAAAGAATAAAACATATTGAAATATAGATTATTTTCTTTTAAAAATTTACCATAAATGATAAAAATATTAAAAAATATTTACTAAATATAATAAAGTTTTAAATTCTATCTCATTCAGAGACTTTGATTAATGATATTGATAAACACTAACTATAGATATAAAATTTAACCTCTAAATACTAGATATAAAATTTTGTTATATTATTCGATAAATATTTGATTCATTTTGCAATGTTATTTTATTTTTTGGTTATTTTCTTCCACGTTTTTATCAAATTAATAGTACGGACTCCTATTTATTTCCATTTAGATTTTCACTATGTAGTAAGTGCCTCTTTCCATGTGGAAAATCTGGCATAAATTTCGTGATTTAAATTGAAAACAATTGAAATTTATATCTCAACGATATTCTATCTTGAAAATGGTAGTAGATAACCTTTAGAGAATATATAATAGCAAATATATCAAATTATTTTAGAATTTCGTAAATTGGACAAAATTTTCATTTTTTAAAATACTCTTCATTTTAAATTTGTTATTATATCCAATCTACCATTTCATAAGTTATCTTTTTTCTCTTTTTAATATCCTAATCATCCTTTATTTATTATTTATTTCTTCTTCCATTTTTTAAGATTTCTCTCCTGAAATAAATAATTTGTTTATTCAATAGTGTACGTATGTCTTCTCCTCAATTTGTTCTTTCTATCTTCATCTTGGTTTTAGGATATCAAGGACACATAATTTTCAATATGAAATACAATAGTTGTTGATTAAAGTAATTTAATTTCGTTTGTGATTTTTCCCTACTTTTTTCAATTTCAATTGATTTAATTGATTTTGTTTCATTTTTGTACGTTTGTGTCCCTATTTATATTATACTTTCTTTTCAGAGGCATTTAAAAAAATATCAAAATATTGTACAACAACGTTCATCCAAATCTCTATAGCAAAATATTAATAACACTTCCCTTCTTTTAATCCTAATCAAATCATCTATTTTTTTTTTAATGTTTATCTTATTTTGATGAATTTTCAAATCTTATATTGTCGTAGTTTTCTGATTAAATTTTTGTATTTATGTTAGATTTTGTATTAATAATAACTAAATCATAGCTTTTTGCAGGGGTGATAAAAAAAGCCGATCAATTTGATCAATTTGATCAATCAGATCACCTAATGACAGCATATGAAATTCCTATATTCTGCATACCAGCAGTTTCTAACTTATTTTTGCTCTATTTTCTGAACTATTTCATGTGCTTCAAGTTCTCCAACAATTCCTCATCATTCAACATGGGAGTGAGAGGCTAAGGTACCGTATTTTAGCTTGGATTTCTTAGATTCTCTTTTGAATTTACGAGAACTTGAACTTATACATTGTAATCTTTGGTTCCAATTATGCATTTTAGTGATACTTTATTATATGTTTGGACGCATAAGAAATATATATAACTTATGCTTTGCATCAAAACTTTGACTCATGAAAATTGGATAAAATTTGGCTAGAAGCAATAGGTTAGGTTAGCTTGTAATTCTATTTTGATGCACGTTGTTCTAACTAACCTAGATTGAATCTATTGAATGTCACAATTAGATACATGAAAATTAGACATTCCACCTAAAGATTTCTAGAACTTAATGCTATTGAGAAGTTCAAAATTGCATGCTCAATCATGCTTAATCGTATCGGACTAGAACAATTAAAACATTGGGATAGTTTAATTATTTGAAGTTATTAAATTGGTTAAGTGAAGGTGGCATATAGCATAGCTCGATGAATGAATTCTTTGGATAATATTGGAGAAATCTTATGACCCAAGTTAGATTTCTTTGACAGTAGAATTCTCTTCACTTTACTATTTCTTTATGCAATTTACTTTCTTGCACTTATTTTACCTTGGATTCGAAATTTGTTTGTTAGAGAGTCAGTGTGCTCCCTGAGTTCGACCTAAACTCTCAAATTTATCACTAAGATTAGTGTTGTGTAAATTTTCTTTGGGAAGGGTTTGGGCGATGAAACTCCTTCGACCACCCAATCCAAACCCGTATAAGGGTTGGGTTGAGTTGTGTTGTGTTGCGTTGCAAAATGATAAAAAAAAGTGCATTTCAAGTTAGGTCTTGGGTTTGTAGATCTAGGAATCGAGTCAACCCAACAAGACCCTTTATATATATATATATATATATAAATTAACCAAAACCCTAATTTTCTCTTACTGTGAAGAAGCACGCCCGCCATTCCTTCTCAGCTCACGCTTGAATATCCACATACATGGCACGTCACCAACATCGTCTGTCGTTCCTTCTCCCTTTTTGTTTAGCTTTCCTCCCTTCCTCTCTGTTTGGCATTTCCCTCACTCTCTCACTCTCGTCAAGCTATATGCCACCTCTTCCCCTCTCCGCTCAGAGTTACCAACAACCTTACGCTTTGATCTCACGATTGATTCGATGATTATTGCATATTTTATTAGATTAATTGACTTTTTTCTAGTGTGGTTTCAATTTTATTAGATTTAGGCCCATTTAATTACGACGACTTCAAATTTATTGTGTCCTTAAATTCAGTTGAATATTTGACTCCCATTTGGCATTCTGCTTTATTTATTTGGCATCCTGCAAATCCATTTGACATGTTGCTTAATTTATCTGAGATATGTGCTTTGGCAACTAGTGTTTTATTTGAATATTTGACTCCCATTTATGTGCTTTGGTCTTATTTATTTGACATGGCATGCTGCCTTATTTATTGGCTGCTTCTCTGTTATTGTTTATTTGGCATCTTGCATTATTTATTTGACATGCTGCTCACTTTTATTTATTTGGCATTTGACATCCTTCTTTATTTTTTCATCTCTGGGTTATTTCATTGTATTATTTTATTTTCACAACCTATGTTATTTTAAACTATTTCACACTATTTTGTTGTTATTATTATTATTATTTATTTATTTATTTTCCAATTTGAATATAAAAAATTCAAATCAGAGAAGTATTGTTTTTTATGGGTTTTATAATTTAAATTCTATGAATACATGGAATTTCTCCACTTGAAATTTTGTAGATACTGTATTTTGTTCTTCATTTATTATTTTTATATTTATTTATTTGTTTATTTTATTTTTATAAAAGAAATTGAAATTGAATTTAAATTTTAAATTTAACTTAAAAAATCAAAATTAAAAAAATTAAAAAAAGAAAGAAAAGTCTTTTCCCTCCCTATTTTTCTCAACCAATTCTCCCATATTTTTTGTTTTTCCCCTTTTTGTCACCACTATCTCACTCTCCCACTTTCTCTCCGATACTCTGTTTTCACTCCACTGATCTAAAAAACGTTCAACTTTGCTCTATAAAAATAGAAGGGGGAGAATCTTTTTGGAGAGGGAGAAATACATTGAGATTTTTTTAAAGGAAATGGTAGGCTTTTAACTGTACAAAAAAAATCTTTTTATTGCTCCTTCGTTGCATTTGGTAGGGTTTAGAAAGCAGAAAGAAATCTTTCTCGAAATCAAGATCTTCAAAGGTATTTTTCTCTTTCTTTTCTCAATTGGATGTCAATTGAGTTTTTTCTAGTGTGATTTCAATTTTATTAAATTTAGGCCAATTTAATTACCGTGGCTTCAAATTTACTGCATCCTTAAATTCATGGTTCATTGTGTTGAATATTTGTTACCTTTGACATCCTGTAAACCCATTTGACATGTTGCATAATTTATTTGGCATACTGCTTTGGCATCCTGGCATGCTGCTTTATTTATTTAGTATCTAGCATTATTTATTTTTATTTAACGTTATTTATTTCACATGGCATCCTACGCTATTTGCATCCTAGGATGTACTTTATTTATTTCGCATCTTGCAATCCCATTTGGCATGCTGCCTTGCCTTATTTATTTGGCATCCTGCTCCAACATTATTTATTTCTATCTATGTGTTATTTTATCACTGTATTATTTCTATCTCTGTATTATTTTATCTCTATATTATTTCATCTCCCATCCTATTTGCATGTTATTTTATTTCACAGATACCTGCATGTTATTTTAGTTCACGGATATTTGCATGTTATTTTAGTTCACAGATACCTGCATGTTATTTAATTTTACAGATCCCTACATATTATTATATTTCATAACTGCAGTGTCGGATTCAGAAATTTTATATAGGGGGACACCAGACACTATATAATAAACACACTAAAACATGTTAAAAAAATATCTTGACGTTTCACTGATGTTCCAATAGTATTAACTACATTTGTAGCAATAAAGAAAGACCGACAATTTTCATATGATTTTTTGTAATGTAAATATGTAAATTTAAAATTTTCATAAAAAGAAAAGAAAAGAAAAAAGAAAGAATAATACATTTTTAATGGAATATTGTTGAGAGAATGAAAGTTTGGATCACCGACTTTGTTGCATTTTAAAAAAAAATCTTGTTAGATAACAAATGAGAGCTAGGAAATAAGTTAGAGTTTTATCTTATATGAGTTTTTTTTTTTTTGCTCTTTTTAATAAAATCTATTTAGGAAAGAAAATAAATAAAAACTATTTCGTAAAAATAATTATTGCAGACAAGATTTGAACCCACAACCAAAGGGTTGTGCAAGGGGCACAATCACTACAACAGAAGTAGAATTTATGCAAAATAAAGCTAAATTTAATATATATTGTAATCTAACACTTCAAAATTAATATTAAAATATAAAAACCGATAATGTGAGGGGGGCACGTGCTCCCTGACCCCTTAATAAATCCGCCCTTGCACAACTGTATATTATTTTACAACTATTTTACAATTGTATTTGTCAAATTTCACACAGTTTTGTTATTATTATTGTTATTTATTTTCCAATTTGAATATAAAAATTTAAATCGGGGAAGAAGTATTGTTTTTTATAGGTTTTATAATTTAAATTCCACGAATTAAATATATATAGTTAACATGAAAAATATAACTAGCCCTAGAGCTATGGTTGATGTGTTTTCAATTTTGGTTAAATCATGCCTAGATCTGAATCTGAATATGAGGCTGAAGCCTATCTAACATGTAATTTATCTTATCAAACCTAGCTCTAGAGTTAAGGTTGATGTATTTTCAAATTTGGTTAAATTGAGCCCAGAAGTTAAGGCCAAAGCCTGTCTATCTGGTCGTTTACTTTATTTATCAAACCTAGCCCTATAAAACATCTATATAGTTTCTTCTCGAATTCCAAATAGATTGGTCCCTAGTGTGCTCTTGAACTTCATGTATGAGTGAAGATTAGTCCCTCTAAGAGCCCAAACCTTAAAAAATTAAAGCCAACCAAAAACATCATTATCAGAATTAGATAACACTAAATACAAAAAGGGAAAAAGAATATGTCCAAGAAACTCCGTTGAATGCTGTATTTATTACTGGTGCAGACTCACATTGTTGGACTATGACATAAACTATGTAAGATTAGAGTAGTTAATGGCCCGTGCTAATCAATGAAAGATTCAAATATGAAAAAGCATCTTGATACGCAAACCTGTAACTAGTTCTCAGTAGTTCTGACTTTAAAGATGATCAATAAATAATATTGACATAGAAAACAAAGTATCTATTAATATTAGGCATTTGGCAAAATTTGTGATAGGTGTTTCCATTATATGAATATTAGAATATACGATCCAAATAAAGGATTAGCTTCATACCAAATTACAAATATTAGTATGTGTCAGATATATTATCTCAATGGATCAATCAAGAACTGTTGAGGATGAAATTTAGACGACCTACAAAATGATGGTTGTTACTGGGTAAAGATACCTTGATCCTTCGATCTGAATGGCTAGAGATGATCTTGTCTTTGGAATAAGCAGTTGATAGTACTTCTCCATTTGTACTGCAATCTACTTGAAACCGTTCTTGATGACACCAAAATTCCTACATTGGAATTACAAGGATATGAAATGTGACGACCCAGACTTTTCGGACTGACCGTCTAAGTCGTCAATTTGACACAAAACCGTTTGTTTACGAAAGACATAGAACTTTAAATGAAACCATACGAATTCAAAGAAAATTTAATCGGGCCCTATTTCAAAACATGAAATTTTTACAATGTGCTGTTTACAAAAAATTTAACTATTTTAGACTTAGTTAAATCAAAATAATTTTTTCAAACAGTCAGCGGAAGCAGTTTAAAGACAGTCCCCTATGGCAAAATTCACGAGTCCTTCTTGTCCCTCGTCGGTCTGCCCCTCATCTTACCTTTGCCTGAAAAGTTAAACATAAAAAGGGTGAGTATTAATATACTCAGTAAGGGACCCTCTACTGGTCCCGTTCGGAGAAAAATAAATTATTATTAGTATCCTATGGTGTACCCTGCACAATCACAGTCTAGTGCTCCCGAAGGATGCACATATCAGTCTAGTGCTCCCGA